>JAKSZT010053946.1:1608981-2208981 GCA_026826555.1 Tolypeutes matacus | reverse complement strand
TTCCTTTCTTTAGTGTTTTATAGTTTTCTTCATGCAGATCTTAAGCATATTTTGTTAGCATATTTCATTTTTTGTGACATTGTAAATGATATTGTTCTTTAAATTTAAAATAACAGTGCTTCATTGCCAGGTATATAAGAAAGCAATCAACATTTGTATATTGACCTTGTATCCTACAACCTTGCTCTTCTTACTCTCTTATTGGTTGTAGCACTTTGATATTGTTTATGAATTCCAAAAATAGATATTGTATTATGTTTGTGAACTGGTCTTTTCCTCTGGACATATTAGATTATATTGGAGTCAGAGGTTTCATTTTTAGTTGATTAAATTATGATTAAGGCTTTGGTTGGGCCACGTCAGTAGAACCTTGAGTCCTGGTCCCCTTGGTGGGCAGAGACTCACATAGAAAACTACATAGCAAAGGAATTATTTGGAGTTTTGCATGCTGTAGCCCAGAGAAGTAAATACACAGGTGAGAAACACAGAGCAATAGAGATGGCTCCATAGACATGGGAAGAGAGAGAGCCTAATAGTCTACAACTGACCTTGAGAGAACAGAGCAGCTGGGCCCAGAGAGAAATGAGCCCTGAGAGAGAAACAAGGAGGCTAAACCCTTGCAGATGTCAAGAACCATCTTGCTCCAACATATGGCAAAAGACTTTGATGAGGGAAGTAACTTACCCTTTATGGCCTAGTAACTGTAAGCTTCTACCCCAAATAAATACCCTTTATAAAAGCCAAAAGATTTCTGGTACTTTGCATCGGCACCCTTTTGGCTGACTAATACATTAGTTCTAAGAGTTCTTTGTGTAGATTCTTTGGGATTTTCTATGTAGACAAGTGTGTTGTCTGTCAAATTTGTGGGCATTGAGTTGTCCATAGTATTCTTTTATTATCCTCTTAATGTCCATGGGACGAGAAGTATTAACTCCTCTTTTATTTCTGATATTGGCAATCTGATCTTTCTCTTTTTTTTGTTGATTATCATAGCCAGAGGTTTATCAAATGTATTGATCTATTCAGAGCTTCAGCTTTTGATTTCATTGATTTTTCTCTGTTGTTTCCTTCTTCTCAATTTCATTGATTTCTGCTCTAATTTTTCATTTTCTTATGTTGTTTTAGGTTTAAATTGTTGCCTCTCCCTAATTTCTGAAGGTGATTATTGGTATTAGGTTTTCCTTTTTGGTAATTGTGGTAGTTTGAAGCTCTATGTACCCTAGAAAGGAATGTTCATACATTTAATCAATTCCTGTGGATGTGAACCTGTTGTAAGTGGGACCTTTTGATGAGGTTACTTCAGTTAAGGAGTGACCCAATTCATTCAGGATCAGTCTTAATCCTCTTACTGGAGTCCTTTATAAATTGGATGAATACAGAGAGAGAGAAAGAGGGGGAGAGAAAGAGAGAGAAAAAAATCCATGGAAACAAGAAACTGAAAGCATCAAAACCCAGAAGAGAAGGGAGAGACCAACAGACATAGCTCTATGCCTTGCCATGTGGCAGGGGAGTCAGAGATCGCTGGCAGCCAGTCTTCAGGAAGAAAGCATCACCTTGATGATGTCTTGATTTGGATATCTTTCTCAAACTCAACAATGTAGACAGAAATTCCCATTGTTAAGTCAACCCTTTTCATGGTATTTTCTTTCAGCAATCTAGGAAACTAAAAACACTTACATACACATTTAATGCTATAAATTTCTCTGTAAGCACCACAAATTTTGGTAAGTTGTATTTTTGTTTTGTTAAAATATGTTTAAATTTCTCTTGAGAATTCTTCTATGATATAGTTTATTTAGAACTGTGTTGTTTCATTTTCAGATATTTGGGATTTTCCTGCTATCTTTCTGTTATTTATTTCTAGTTTAATTCAATTGCCTGAGAACATACTTTGTATGATACCTATTCTTTTAAATTTGTTAAAGTTTCTTTTATGAACATGAATGTATTTTATCTTCGTGGATGTTGCATGCAAGCTTGAGAAGGCTGGGAATTGTTGGGTGGAGTATTTATAATTGCTAATTAGATCAAGTTGATTTATAGTTCTGTTCAGTTCTTTTGATTTTCTCTCTATTAATCTCTCAATTATTGAGACAGGGGTATTGAAATGTCAAGTTATATTAGTGGATTTGTCTATTTCTCTTCAGTTCTATCAGTTTTTGCCTCATGTATTTTGGTGTTGTTGCTAGGTACATACATGTTCAGGATGTTTATGTCTTCTTGGAGAATTTACCCCTTTATAATTATGTAATGTTGCTCCTTATCTCTTATAATCTTCCTTGTCCTGAAGTCTCCTTTGTCTGAAATTAATACAGCTACTCCAGCTTAGTTTTGATTAGTGTAACCATGTCATATCTTTCTCCATCCCTTGGATTTAAACTATCTAAGTATTTTTAAAGTAATTTTGTTTTGTATACAACATATGGTTGGGTCTTGTTTTTAATTCACTCTGAAAATTATGTCTATTAATGTTAATTGGTGTGTTTAGATCTATAAAATTGAAAGTGATTGAACTTTGAACATTTCTTGGAGGGTAGTTTTGTGAGGTGAATTTTCTCAGTTTTTTGTTAGTCTGAGAATATCTTTATTTCTCCTTCGTCTTTAAAGGATGATTTCGTTTGATATAGAATTCTATGTTAGTGAGTTTTTTTCCCCTTTCAAATTTTTAAATAATTTATTCTACTTTCTTCTTGTTTATATAGTTTCTGAATAGAATTCCACTGTAATTCTTATCCTTCTTATGCTATGAGTAAGGTTTTTTCTTCTCTGGCTTCTTTAAAGATTTTTCCTTTGTCATTGGTTTACTGCAGTTTGAAAATTATATGGATAGATGTGGGTTCTTTTGGTATTTATTCTGCTTGGTATTCTTTCAGCTTTTTGGATCTGGTTTGGCAACTGTCATTTTGAAAAGTTCTTGGAAATTATTACTTCAGATTTTCCTTTTGCTCTATTCTTTCTTACTTCTACTTTTGGTATTTCAATTATGTTTATATTATTCCTTTTTGTCTCACGGTTCTTGGATATTCTGTCCTGCTTTTGGTTTGTTTTTTGAATTCTTTTTCTTTTCTTTGCATTTCAGTTTGGTGAGTATCTATTGACCAGTTGCAAGTTCACTGATTCATTTTTTGGCTGTGCCAAGTCTTTGAAGAGCCCAGCAAAGGCCTTCTTCCTTTCTGTTACATTGTGTTTGATTTCTAGCATTTCTTTTGATTCATTCTTAGAGTTTTCATCTGTCTGCTTACATTATCCATATGTTCTTGCATTTTGTCTAATTTTCTCCTATATGGGAAGTGGCTGTGGCTCAATCAGTAGGGCTCCCGTTTACCATATGGGAGGCCCCAGGTTCGGTTCCCGGGGCCTCCTGGTGAAGGCAAGCCCACCCGCACGGCGTGGTTAGCTGACCCAGCGAGCACAAGTAGCAAGGGGGGATAAATGAATAAATAAATAAAATCTTAAAATAATAATAATAATAATAATAATAATAATAATAATTTTCTCCTATAGAGCTTTTAAAATATGAATCATAGTTATTTTAAATTCCCTGTCTGATAATTCCAACATCTTTATCATATCTGAGTCTGGTACTTATGATTGCTTTGTCTCTTTAGACTGTATTTTCTTTTGCCTTTTAACATGTCTTGTAATTTTTTGTTGAAAGCCAGACATGTTGAATCAAGTAATAGGAATTGAGGCAAATAGGCCTTTAGTGTGAGTATATATATCACACTGCCTAGGAATCGGGCTGTGTTTAATTTTGTTGTAGCATGAGGTACAAGAGGCTTCAAATTATTTTAGTATCCTTTTTGTTTGCTCTCTTGATTTTGGGCATCTGTAAGCATTCCTCCACAGAGAGAGGCTATGCTTTGGAGCTCTTTCATTGTAGCTCACTGTTATTGTACTGGAACCCAGTTGGTGTGATAGTAAGGTTTTGGGAAGAGGAAGAATTCTATAATCTTCTGATTAAAACTTTGTCTTTTAGTGGACATGTCTTTTGGGCCTTCAAAAATGTTTCTCCCATGAAATATCCCACCACCCACCCCCAGCTCCTAGTCTATTCCTTGGCTGCAGTGTTCGTGATTTATTTCCTTGAAACCCTCACCCCTGATGACTATGTTTTTTCCCCTTTAGCAGGAGGAGTGGAAAGAATACCTTTTTCTCAAGCCAGAAAAATACTCTGGCAAAGACTATTTCCCTGCACATTATATTTTTGTTGTGGAGAAAGCTGTGGATATATTTCACCAAGATTCTTCTTCCTTTTTCCCTGACGGTGGCATGAGGAATCTTTAGAGTAAGAACAGGATGGGTTTCATGGAGGTAAAATCCATAAAAATTTGGGACTCCGAAAAGGTGTGGTCTCCAGGAATTTGACACTCTCATACTAGTCCACACTCCAGCCTCCAGTGATTTGTCAACAATATTTTTAAAAATATATATTTTTTATTTTTTTTAAAGATACTTAGATTACATAAATGTTACATAAAAAATAAAGGGGATTCCCATATGCCCCGCTCCCTACTCCTCCCACATTTTCCCACATTAACAACATCCTTCATTAGTGTGGTACATTCATTACAATTGATGAACACATTTTAGAGCATTGCTACTAAGCATGGATTATAGTTTACATTGTATTTTAAACTTTCTTCCATGCAATTTTGTAGGTTATGGCAAGATATATAATGGCCTGTATCTGTCATTGCAATGTCATTCTAGACAATTTCCAAGTCCCAAAAATGCCCCCATATAACACCTGTTTTTCCTTTTCCCTGCCCTTAGAACCTCCAGTGGCCACTGCCTCCACATCAATGATATAAAGTTCTTATATTGCTAGAAACACAATATGTCTTTAGTATAATACCAGTAGGTCTACTTTGTTCCATATTTCATTCCCCAACCCTGAATATTCTGGGATGGTGATGCCCACTCCACCTCTAATTGAGAGGGGGCTTCAATCCCATAGGACAGATGGATGGGACTCTCTTGCTTGCAGTTGTAGACTCTCTCCGTTCCTTGGGATAGTGGTTGTCCATCATCATCTTCTTATTAGTTGTCCTGGGTGAGTCCAATGAACTGGAGAGTAGGTGTTGCAACTCCATTGAGATTCAACAACGGAGGCTGGTATATGGACAGCCCAAAGATTTTAGTTTCTTGGATGTGTACCTATCAACTCTGGTGCTAAGTGTTTCTAACAGATTGTCAGAGTCTTCTGCTCCAGGTATGCTGATCTAGGCTGTTTCTGTGCATTTTTCTCTTTCCAAATTTTGGGATAATAGTTTGCCATGCAACTTCAGTTCTCTGTCAAGCCCAAGGAAAGTCATTGGCTTTCAGTATTTCTAGCTTTTTCTATAACAAGCTCTTTTCATGTCACAGCTGAAACTGGAAGTTAGATATGTCTATTTATTTTAAATATTTATAGTAATTATAAATTTTAATTGTAAATTTGTAATAATTGGCAATGTATCTGTTATTGTTAAATGTTTCGACCAAGGTGGGGAGCTTCACAATGTGAATTTACAATGCTTCTTTTATCCCAAATCCTGAATACATTATTTATAATTCACTTTCAGTATATAAAGCAGGCTTTTAATATTTAATCAGCCTAATATATAAACAGATGTGCCAAATCAAATGTGTACAGGTCAATGAATTTTCACCTATTGAAAGACAACTGAGTAACTAGTACCCAGGTTAAGAAACAGCATTACCATGACTCCCAGGAAGACCCCTTATGCTCCTTCCAATTACTAACTGCTCCCGACCACAAAGCATAACTACTACCCCACATTCTAAGAGCATAAATTGGTTTGGCTTGCTATTTGAAAATCATGTAAATGGACTCATACAGTATGTCCCTTTCACATCTGGCTTGTTTGTTTTCATACTGTTTTTTAGATTAATCTGCATTGTTTTAGTGCAGTTGTAGATTGTTCTTTCTCATTGGATTATATCGCAATTTATTCATTCTAGAGTAGATGGAGATTTAGGTAGTTTGTAGTCCTGCTGGAACTTTCTAATACATGTCTTTTGGTGACCATATATATGCATTTCTCTTGGGTCTACACTCAGGAGTGTAATTGCTGGGTCATAATGCATGCTTGTTCTCAGCTTTCACATACATTGACAAGCAATTGTCTGAAGTGGCCGTTCCTGTTCTTTCTTACTCCCCCATCTCCAAAGCACCAGTGTATGAAAGTTCTGAGCACTCTACATTTTCATCATCATTTAATATTTTGTATCTCTTTTCACTTTTGATTCTCTAGGGTGTACAGCGATATGTCTTTGTGGTATTAATTTTCTTTTCCTTGGTGGGTAATAAAGTTGAACATCTTTTTATGTGCTGCTGGACATTTACACATGCTGTTATTATGATGAATTTTTAATCAAGCCTGTCTTCCTAGTTAGACTGGGAGCTCTTTCTGGGTAGGGCTTATATCATTCACCTTTGTGTTTCTAAAAATCTGCCACAATGTCTTTTTTCTCATGCGCATTCACCTAGGGTCATATAGTGGCCTGCTTAATTGAATAACTGCAGAGAACATAGACGGTTTTCACTTCCATGCTTGAAGCTGTACCTGGTAAGCACCTGGAGGATGATTCCAGGAGGATCAAATATGTAAGTTTTAGATCTTAGGCATTCTGTTTCATGTTTATAAATATCTATTAAGTGCTTAGCATGTGCTTGGGCACTGCGTGAGGCTGTGCTGGGGACTGGTATATGAGTGAGTCAGAGACAGTCTCTTTCCTCAGGGAGCTTCCAGACCATGTGTCAGCCCAGATGAAGTGCTGGTTTACAATGAATCCTCCGTTAATATAAGGCCTTGCTGTCTATTCCCCTAGCTTTCTGGTGCAATTGGAAGGGCAGGCACTGATATATAGCACTTTGAGCTTATGGACGTGGAGGCCACTTTGAAATTTGGTCATGAGAGATTTCTGCCTAGTAATTTCCAGAAGGAAAAAAGATTTTTCAATGACATTTTTTGAAAAGTGGTATAAAGCATGTTTTGGAAATGAAAACATCCAATTACTTGGTTCCTAATTTCTCAGGTATCTTGGCCCGTCTCAAGTGTCACTGTGAGCTTTATTAAAGAAATCCTCTTCTCCATCTGACACAGCTTTATTATCCTCTATAATAGCAGAATTGCGGCCTCTACCCTGAGGAGACACTCTTCCTAACAGTAACTATTACACCTGGATATTTCATTTTGCCTCAAACACTTTTCCATTTCCCTCCATATCTGTGAAAAACTCATCTATGAAATCAGATACTTTATGCAGTAGGTACGCATGCAAGGAAAAAAAATTAGACTGTGGACAGCCATTTTCCAGAAGAACATTGTAACTTTGGAGGAGATGGCACAAAGCCAAATTCTTCATGGTGCTTACTGGGAGATCTCACTGAGTACTTTTTCGCCCAAGAATCTATTCATTTCATTTATCTCTTCTGCCAAAGATATCAAGGAGAAAAAATGACTTTTCCATGGAGAAACTAAGCATATGTTATTACTTCAGGCATAAATGTTGGATATTTTAATTTATTTATTTATAGTCAAAATGATACAAAACTTCTTACCTGTTGAAAATGAGATGACAGGCATACCTCAACATTTATTATAATTCAGGTACCAGCTCTTTCCCTCTATGCCCTGTGAAGTGATAAATACTTCTATGTCTCATGTTTCTCTGAATCCTGTGCTCTGGCTCATTTACATTCCCCTCAGTTATAGTGAGGAGTCCCTGGGAAGGTATCTGTACTATAGACTTCACCTGTTCTAGCAGCCACTGCATGGCAGCTGCATTGTCATCCTCTGCCAGCCTGGCTGTTTCCAGCAACATCTGCTGCTACTGCCTCTGGTATCCACAGAAAAACAGCTCTTACAGGGGTCCCCTCTCCCCAGGTCCTCACCTTGACCTTGAGGGACTGAGCTGGTGCTATGTACTTTTGTTACTTTTTCAAATCAGGGATAAACATATGCCCTAAATTGGGCCAACTAGAGACATTCTTTCCTATTTGGTCCAGAGGTAATTGCCTCAAGCCATGTTATGTTACCACCAGGTGAAGAAAGCCTGTCTTTAGGAGGAAGAGATGAAGCCATTAGATGGGGGTGTGGGGGGAGGCAGGGAGTAAGGATTTGACAGCCGGTGTGTCGCTAGATCAGGTGGTGGCTAAAGCTAGCTCTATAGCTGTCCTTCTGTCAATAACGTCCCTCTTTTTTGTTTAGGTTGGTTTATGTTTTGTTTAAATTGGTTGGTTCAGGATTTCTGTCAACTGTGACTAAAGGAGCTATGATTAAAACATTTTCTAATGGAGGTGATGTCAGAGTTGAGTGATGAGGGCGGAGGAGAAAAGCACTACAGAAAAGGTAGCAACTTTCGTACAAATGAACAGGCAGGTGTGATGGAGAAGTCAGAGACTCTGGTGAGAAGAGGATGGAGAAGCATTTAGTGTCCAGCAGAGTTTAGGGTTTTGCCCTCGAAGACCATATAAAAAGTAACTCGTTTTAGAAATATGGCTTTGGCCACCGAGACTTGTTTCATTCGAGGTCATTAGGGAATCACCTGGAGTGAGACCAAACTGGAAACAAGGAGAGAAGTTAAACAGCTTCTATGACACTCTAGTCAAGAAATTATTAGGACCTGAATGATGGCAGTGGCACTAAGGCTAGGGAAAAGAGGGCAGCTTTAAGAGTTATTAAAGAGGTTAAGCTGCCAGGATGGGTTTACTGGTCAGATGTGGGCAGGTAAGGGAAAGGGAGGCTGGCCCCTGGAGGATGAAGTTGCCATTATCCTAAGATTGGGAACATGGGAAGGAGGGAAGGTCTGGAGGGAAGATGAGGCATTCACCCCAGTGCCTGGGAACTCAACCATTCTTTTATATCACCGCCAGATGAATCTTAATAAAATACTCCTTTCAATGTATTTCTCATCTGTGAAAAAATTGTGCAGGGAGGAGAGGTTTAGATTAGATGATCTTTAAGATTTCTTCAAGTGATTTTTTAAAAAGAATTGATTATATGTCACTGCCAAGGAATCTACACAAAAGGTTCACATTCTAGCCTATCTTTCTGCCTTTTATGCCTTCCGTTTTAATTTGGCCTCTCTGTACATCTCTAATTTTATTTATTGCTGCTTCCCGTGGCATATTCTGCTTTAGGAAGGCCAGTTCCTTCCATGCTCCTGTGGCTGCTGAGTTCATAAGGTTCCCTTATCTGGAATCCCCTCACCCATTTCTTTCTTTATCCATAGGCTTAGCTTGACTTGTCCTCCCATCCTTTGGGATGCCTTCCTTCAGCACTGTAGCCCTGTGTGTCGTCTTTCAACATTCACTAATCTCATAACGCATACTGTGTAATGCAATCAGTTATATATATATATATATATTCTCTATTATTTAGATCCCTAATTATTTCATATATGCTAGTTTTGCTTTCACAGCTGGACTTATTGCTCCTCAAGCATTTTTTGGTGCCTGGAACAGTGCTGGGTAAATTGTATTGATAGAAGCATAATATAAAACAGTTTTATGTGGTCTCCTTTTCTGCTGGAATGCCTCTGCCACCCACTTTGTGTGGCAAAGTTCTATTAATAGGTCGTTTGAGATGCAGTTCAAAGTTTGTGTCCTCTGTGAAGCTACCCCTCCCCCAGTTTGAGTCACTCATTACTCTTCTCCTGGATATAGAAGTAGATATTTGAATATACTACAGCCATTATTATTTCTCAAATAATATAAAGCAGTATCTACAATAATGCATACATGAGGCAAACAGGTTTATTTTAATCTCCCTAAACCGCCATGCCAAGTGCAATTATTACTTGACCCTCAGAAAGATCTTTGCAAAGAAAAGAATCTCACATTTGTATCCATGGAGTCCCATTAGCACATTGCAGCGGGAGAAGAAAGTTGAGCTCATCTAGGGAATAAGCCCATCAGCTGACAGAAGGCAGGTGATGAGATCTCTTACCAGATTAAAAAGGGAAGGGCAGCAACTCATTAGGAAACACAGAGATATCTGCTTAATTACTTGAAAAATGTCTGAGCCAGTACATTTTATGACACCTGGAGGGTATAAACATGCCCATAAATTTAATTAATTTTCTTTCTTCTTTCACTGCACCTGTATGGCCTGAAGGAAAAGAAGTCTAATGAAAGTACAATCAAACACTTCTGCCGGACTTCCACAATTCATTTGAGCAATATTCAGAAAATGAAATACTGAATTTCCCATCAGTTTATGGGGAGAATTGTATTCGGAAAAATGCAGCCCAGCAGTGAAATTATTCCCATGTCAAACTCTGATCAATGGCTCCCTCAGCTTTATTTCCAAAAAGAGCTTAAATCTCTTTATAGAGATATTAAGATTTATTTAGTACTTATAAATCTCTAAGGAGAAAATCAGAACTAGATAATATTTTTTTCCTCAAGAAAAGGATTATATGAGAACTAGAAGGCTTTGGGGAGTTGGTCAAACCCTCAAAGCAGATAACACCATTTGCTCTCTGTTGTAGTGGCATAGCCCACAAAGTTTTGTTAAAAATCATTTAATCTATATTATTGTTTTGCCAAATGCAAATCTAATAGTAATGAGTGGACTTGACGATCCACTGTAATAATATTATTTCACTTAATGAATGCTTACAATTTTTCAGAGGCTGTACCAGTACTTCAAATATCCTATCTTGAATCCTCATAACAATACTGCAAAGAAAATATTATCCCATTTGAAATGTCTCGCAGAGAGATAAAGGGACTTATTTAAGGTCACATAGCTAATGAGTATTAACACCAGGATTCAAACCCAGGTTTTTCTGACTCAGAGTGCTCATTTAATTGTGTTATATGAACAGCAATGTCTAGCCAATTTTTTCCTGTTAATTCAGTGTCACTGAACACATGAAAAATCTATAGATGTATCTTGTTTTCTTAAAAGAATTTTGACATTTTTGAACTTTGAAAAGTGAATTATTCATTGGAGCTTCTGACCTCAGCTTGCACAATCTGACTTCCCAAGAACTTACAGAAGAAAATTCCAGCTGTCCATTATTATATTTAACTTAAAATATACTTGCATGGGTTCAGTGGTTCCTACAGCAAGCCAAAAAAGGGATTCTTTATCTCTGTGGCAAAGTGGAAAGAAAACGTTATGTATTGAGCACTGAGTATGCGTTCAACATTTTGTATATATTAATTCACCTGAAATTAGTTATGTGGGTGATGGAGAAGATAACATGTTATCAGATAATGTCTACTGGGAACACTCCAGAACAATTCTCCACTGATTTGGGACATCTTCCCATTACCATGGAATTCTGGTTTTAAAAAACATGGTGGTATGTCAAGACTCCCAGCCAAACATCTTCTGAGGTGAATTGGAAATTGCTGCTAGATAAAAGTGAAATGAAATATTTTCATTTTTGCTATTAACTTCCTCATTCTGTCATGAAGTACCATAGTTAGTGCTCTTCTCAGTTTTAATCTCTTGTAAACTCATTGACTGTTAATGTTTAGTGGGTTCATAAACTAATTTGAATGGATCTAATTTTGCACAATCAAGCCCATTACACTTGTTTCAATTTTTTTGCATCACAGCTTTAACATCTGGAAGCTGTGAAAAGCACAAGAGCCTGCTTGCAGTGACTGTCACAAGAAATCATGTTAAAGGACATATTATTAAGACTTGGCTAACCATCAGCACTAAAGCATCAGTTATGCCTTCTCTGTTTCTGTATCACAGACTTGAGTGCAGACCAAGGGCTGCAGCATGCTTGGAAGGCAGCTCCTAACGTTCTACTTGAGAATTGCTTTTCCCCAAACAGATTCTTCTCTAGGTACCTATTGGACCTTTACCCCCTCCTAGTCTGGTTTATCCCAGTCAAGTTTTAATTTAGCTGTGACTAGTCCTAGGTGACATTTTGCACTTAATGAGGTCTAGCCCACAAATTCCTGTTGCAGAACCAGAATTAACTTTTGCGTTCAAGGCTCTCTACTGTCATGCGTGTATCGGTATGGCTCTATGCCTTTGTGCTTTTGTAATTGTTATTCTCTGAAGGGGATAATAAACAAGTAATTCTGCCTTGAAAGTGCAACATTAAAAAAAGAACCAGCCTGTGATTTTTTAAAAGATTTATTTTACTTATTTATTCCCACCTCCACCCCCCTTGTTGTTTGCTTTCTGTGTCTATTTGTTGTGTGCTCTGTCTGCTCGTCTTCTCTTTAGGAGGCACCAGGAACCAAACCTGGGACCTCCCATGTGGGAGAAAGGTGCTCAATCACTTGAGCCACCTCAGCTCCTTGGTTTGTTGTGTCTTTCATTGTCTTTCCTTTTTGTTGTGTCATCTTGTTGTATCAGCTCACCATGTCTGCCCATTGCGCCAGCTCACTGTCTTGCTTGTCTTCTCCAGGAGGCATTGGGAACCGAACCCAGGACCTCCCATGTGGTAAGCGGGAGTCCAATTGCTTGAGCCACATCCATTTCCCCTGTGATTTTTTTTAAGCTATCCATAGCAAGAGGAATTAAAGTACCAGATTCATTCACATTTTTGCATGCATTTTAAACCTTGACTTAGATTAACATATTTCTGTATCTCTTCCTATTTTAAATATCTCCTTTATATCTGGTATCCCACTGTTGTACATATGTGTGGCATAAAGGTTGAAATAATGGGCTCTGAGAACTTACTATCTGAGTCCAAATCCTGGTTCGCCCACTGTGGGCAAAGTTCTTAACCTCTCTTAGCCTCCGTTTCCTCATTTGTTAGGACTAAATCTCAAAGGGTTGCTGTGAACATTAAATGATTTAATACAGGTAGAGGAGTAGGAACAGAGCCTGGTACAAGGGAAGTGCTTTCTAAATCAATTTTAATTGCTATATGCATTTTTTACTTATTTTAACAGCATTATTTTTTAAATTCAAACTTTATTTCAACCTCAAAAAAGTAAAATAACAGAAGAAGGCAGCAAGTTATGGAAGCATTAATCCTAAAAAGTTCTGTCCAGGATCTTTTATCTCATCTAATTTCAAATACTAACTCAATTGTTCCTCCAGTGTTCAGAATGATACACAGATGAACACAGATCAGTTAAATGACATAGTCAAGGGCTCCTTATTAATTAAAAAAAAAAAAATGAAGAAAAGAAAAGAGAAAAGGCTTAATTAATTTCATTTCTCACACAACCAAACCCCATATTCTTTTTCTTTTAACTTTTGGCATTAATATAGTATCTTCTTTGCTTTTGCTACAAAAATATTACAATGTTTTGTTAACTATAGTCTATAAATTACATTAGTTACATTTTCCCATCTAAAACCATATTCTTAACATCTTGTAGTAGAATAGCACTACTGTGTTTACGTCATTAACCAGATTATGAATAATAACAGCATTTTTATTCATAATTAAACACTATATACCCATTGTGGAATACAGGAAATGAGTAAAAGAGGATATATATGACTCATGGTCCCACCACTAAGAGGCAATTTATGTTTGCTTCTTTTTAAAAAAAAAAAACAATTTATTGAAGTATATCATTCATACATGAACATACATAAACTATGAGTGTTCAGTAAAAATCATGAACTTAGAAAACAAACATGCATAATATGCTCCTACACATCACCCCACCACAAACACCACAAACACCCTGCATTGTTGTGAAACATTTGTTAACAAATCATGAAAGAGCATCGTCAAAGTATTGCTACCAACTATAGTACGTATCTTCCTCCCCTATACATTTTTTTAAAGGATTTATTTATATATTTATTTACTTTTATCCATTTTACCCCCCCTCCCCATTTTTGCTGTCTCTGTGTCCATTCTCTGGGTGACTATGGGTCTGTTACCTGCCTTCTCTTCTTATCCTTCTCCTCCTGTCTTCACTGAGATTCATTCCTCAGAACCTTCAATGTGGGAGAGAGGCATCCTGCTGCCTGCTCCACCTTAGTTCCTGGTTTTTCAGTGCATCTTGTCTTGGCTCTCCCTTGTGTCACTCTCCTGTTACATCATCATCTTGTGCATGGCTCGCAGGGCCTGGAGCCTCACCTAGTCGTGAGGCCTGGTGGCACACCTGCTCAACAGGCCTGGTGGCCCATGCACCTTCTATATTTTTCTCTTTTTAAATTTTTACTGGGAAGTCCTGGGGGTCAAACCCAGGTCCCTCCATAAGGGAGACGGATGCCCAACCACCCAAACCATATCCATCCCCCTGCTATATCTCTTAAGCTTGACAAAAGATACCCAAAGTTACAGTCTTTTCCCATGCAGGATGGTCATATAATAAATCAGGCTTAGTTTATCACCAGCATTCCAAAACCAGACCTAGGGAGAAAAACTAGGTCTGGGGACATATGCATGGTTTCTAATATAGCGAATGTTTAGCCTACCCTGATTATCACAAAATCAGGACAGCGAGAATATTCACATTGTTTGCCTCTTTTGATGTGCTTCGTTCCAATCACTTTTTAATGTAATTAAATTCCTCTGCTTATCAATATATTCTCAAGCAATTCACTTAACTTCTCTAAACCTTGGTTACCAATTCGGTAAAATGGAAATAATAATAGTACCTACTTCAAAGGGTTGAGGATTAATTGAGATGAGATATCACTTATAAATTCCTTAGCTCAGTACTTGGCCTGTAGTTAAGTTAAACCACCTGAAATTACAAATATTCACCATTTTCCACCTTCATTGACAGGCAACATCACAGTTCAGCCTAGTAAGAAGAGCTCAATATATATTAGGATTTGTTCTAAGGCTGTGCAGAGCTGTGATGGTGCAAGGAGGATTACCCTGGGACCTCAGGCCACAGGGAAGCCACACTCCTATGGACAAGGGAAAACATTTATTTAAAAGAAACAAACAAACATCTTAAGATTACACTGAATTGCATGCCCTAACAATGGCACAGACAAGTGGAGGAGGATACCAGGGCAGGTAGACCACCCACCACTGGCTAAAGTGTCAGGGGCGGCTGGGAGGAGGCAGTGAACTCTGAACCAGGCTCTGAAGTGTGCCAAGAATCTCTACCTAACAAAATGCAAGCAAATGGCTTTCTAAGTAGAGGGAAAATTCTGAGCCAAGAAAGAGAGGTAGGAACGTACAGAGTGTGGGATTCATTTGCTTGGAAGATAGGGTGGCTGAGGACTGGCAGTGGTCTCAGCACTCAGCATGGTGCCTGGTCTGTGGCTGGGCCCTCGTATGAGGTTGAATCTGTGCATACCCAAGAACTTGGGCTCTATTCAATCAGCAGGGAGGGCTAAACATTTTTGACAAAGGGAGGGTAGCTGTCATTGCTATTCTTTATAAAGGTCAGTTGGGAGAACATCTGTCTCTGGAAGCTTTGAAGCAAAGGTCCTCCAAGGCAGAGATACTTAAATCTGTTCAGTTTGTGATAAGCTCTCTAGCTTTATCTCTAAGCTTTCCTTCCACTCTTCCCTTGCTTCCCTATCCCCCTCCCCCAAGCCCAGGCTATGGTCTAACTTTTCTGAACTTATTTTTGTTCCCTCAAATTACTGAGCTTTTTCTTGAGTTTCAAACCTTCCTACCTGTTGTTCTGTATGGCTGGACTCCCTAACAGTCCTTCTCCTCATCACATGGCTAACTCCTGCTCATCTATCATCTCTGTCAATTTGTTACTTCATGCAGGAGGCCTTCTCTGACCCCTTCTTGCCCACCTTCTGGATGTCCCCTCTGTGGATTTAAGTAGCACCCCGTGCTTCTCACATGCTAGCTTCCTACACTTCATTTTAATCACCTGATTCTCTGTAGCTACCTCCTGACCACTCCAGAATGAAAGTTCTGGGTGGGTGAGTACTATATAACTTACTGGTTAAACGTGGGGGTTGAGAGATATGTATGAACCTGGTTCTGAATCATGGTTCTGCCACTTCGTAATTGAGTGACTTTGGACAAGTTACCTCATTTAGCTAACTCTCAGCATCCTCATCAGTATATTTGGGTGATAAGCATAACTTCTCAGTTTGGTGGGAGAATTAAATGCAGTAGCATAAATAAAGTCCTTAGCACAGTGCCTGAGAGGTAATCGAATCATTGTGAACACTCATTCAAACTTTGCTGGACGATGATTGAAGAAGATGAGTCAATAGAAAATGGTAACGTACCTAATTTAGAGGAGAAGGACCAGGAGAGAGCAGACTCCAGCTAGTGCCTGTGTCTGAGGAATGGGAAAACCTGTGGTGCTTTTTGAAATAGGTGCAGAAGATGTGGTGTGTGAGAAAAGATAATCAATTCAGAATTTACTTGGGGGAATACTGAGTTACAGAGAGCTCCAAATATCCCTACCCCCCAGATACCCAGGGCCAACAATTTTAACATTTTGCTAATTTGCCATATCATTCCATCTGTCTCGCCAACTACCAATCCATCTATCTGTCCATCCATCTCTTTCTCTATTTATCAATCCATTTTCTGAACACTTGAGTGTAGGATGTATATATCATGCTCCTTGAGCACTTAATACACGCCATATACATTTCCTAAGAATAAGGATATTCACTTATGTAATCACCAGTTTTAGATTCTTGGCTGCTAAAACAAATACAATAAAATAGGGTGGTTAGCTTAACAACAGGAACTTATTGGCTCACTTTTTTAGAGGCTTTAAGGCTTGCTTCCTCCTGGGGTCGGTATCTTGTGGCAGTTGGCAATCTTTGGGGTTCCTTGGCCATTCCATCCTGTGGCAGTGCACATGGTGGCATCTTCTCCTTTCCCTTCAGGTTCTGTTTTTCCTGCTTCTGGCTGCTCCTCTTCCCATCTTTCTCTGTGGCTTTTCCTGTAAGGCCTCTGGTAATAGGATTAAGACCCATCCTGATTCAGCTGTGCCACACCCTAACTGAGGTAACTTCATCCAAAGGTCTTGTTTACAATGGATTCACATCTGCAGGATTAAGTGAGTATGAACCTGGATGAAGATTAAGAACAGAATTTTCTGGAATACAAAACTCCAAGCCACCACATCTTTTAAGTGCAGTAATTTCAAGAAATTTAACATTAATATAAAGCTTACAGTCTATTTTCTAATTTTTTCATATGTCCCAATAATGTTCTTTTGAGTCTTTTCTCCTCCCATGTCAGTCCCCATCCAGGATCCCATATTGCATTTAACTGGCATTGTCATTTAGTTACTTTTACTTTTTTTTTTTAATTGTAGGAACAGATATGCAATAAACTTTCCTATCGTAAACCACACCTAAACATACCATTCATTGGGATTTATCACAGATGTAATGTTGCAGGATCTCACCACCTTCCATTATTAACACTTTCCCTTCTCCCCATACAGGAACTCTATACCCATTTTGCATTAACTCCCCATTCCCCCTACCCTCTGGCAACCTATACTCTAATTTCTGTCTCTTTGAGCTTGCATATTCTCCAGTGTTTCCTTTGTAGTTACCATGGGGCTTAAATTTAACATCCTAACTCTATTACAATCTAGTTTGCTTAGATACCAATTTAACTTCAATAGTATACACAAATTATGTTCTTATACCCTCACCCCCTACCTTTATGTAGTTATTGTAATAAATTTCATATTTATTATAAGTCCCAAGCCACTGGTTTATTATTACATTGTATGGCTCTGTCTTTTCGATCCTGTAAGAAGTAAAAAGTGGAGTTACAAAACAAAACTTCAATAGTACTGGCATTTATATTAACCCATGTTGTTACCCAAACCTGAGATCTTTATTTCTTCATGTGGTTTCAAGCTATTGTGTATTGTCCTTTCCTTTCAACTTGCAGAACTCTCTATAGAGTCTCTTGTAGGGCAGGTCAAGTGGTGATGAACTCCCTCAGCATTTGTTTTCCTGGGAATGTCTAAACCTCTCCATCATTTTTGAAAGGCAGTTTTGCCAGACATAGAATTCTTCATTGGTAATTTTTTGCTTTCAACACTTTAAATATGCCATCTCACTGCCTTCTTGCCTCCATGGTATCTGATGAGAAATTGGCAGTTAATCTTATTGAGGCTCCCTGTGTGTGACTCATTGCTTCTCTCTTGAAGCTTTCAAAATTCTATTTTTGGCATTTGACAATTTGATTATAATATGTTGAATAGCTCTATTTGGGTTTATCCTATTTGGAGTTCATTGAGTACCTGTATGTGTTCATTAATATCTTTCATTCAGCTTGGAAGTTTTTAGTCATTATTTCTTTGAATATATTCTCTACCCCTTTCTATCTTTCTTCTCCTTTTAGAACTCTCAAAATTCATACATTGGTACATTCAATGGTGTCCCACAGGTTTTTCAAGCTCTGTTCACTTTTCTTCATTCTTTCTTCTTTCTGCTCCTCAGATTGTAGACTTTCAATTCTTATCTTCAAGTTCACTGATTCTTTCTTCTGCCAGCTCCAATCTGTTGAACTCTGTAGATAATTTTTAATTTCTTTTACTGTGGTCTTCAGCTCTGTTGGGTTTATTTTCATAATTTCCAACCCTCTGTTGATATTCTCTTTGTGTCCACTTAGAGCTTTTTTGATTTCCTTTAGTTCTTTGTCCATGTTTTCCTTTTAGCTCATTGATCATATTTAGGACCATTATTTTAAAGTCTTTGTCTAGTATGTCCCAGGTCTGATCCTCTTTGTGAATGGTTTCTAATGTTTAATCTTCTCTTTTGCCTAAGCATTTGCTTCCTGTTTCTTTCTATATTTTGTAATCTTTTGTTGAAACCTGGACATTTTGATATTTTAATGTGTTATTGTTGGAATTTAGACTTTGAAGCATTTGTTCCTTAAGTTTGTATCCAGTTTGTGTTGTGACAGACCTTTCCTTGAATTGCAGGAACTAATATGACAAAAAAAAAAAAAAAAAAAAAAAAGAAGGAAAGAAAAAAAAATCAACTTTCCTAGTCTTTGCAGATGGACCTGTGTGAGTGTTCTCCTCTAGTGCTTATCAAAACAATGAGTTTAGATAATAACTCAAGGACAAAGCATGCATCTTGTCTTGGGCATGTACTTGTGGCCCTAGTAATTACCCCATTTACATAGATACAAATTCCCCCTCATCTCTAGGAAATAGTTTCCTCATGGTGCTGGGTACTCTACTGTCTGTGTCGCAGTTGTAGTCCAAGGCACTGCACTGTACATCCTACAGCCAGCAATCCCTGGCAGCACAACTTGACTGCTCTCCCACATCATTTTGAAGGAGAGCTCTGTGACCTGCCTTCTGCACGTGGGGCAAGTTCTGGGATAGTGAGTGCCTCAAGGCACCACCAGATTGGACCAGACGTACATGCTCATAGTACATGCACAAGGTTTACTCTGCTTCCTCTGGAACCAAGACCAGGGACCTGCACTGGGAACCCAAGCTGGCTCCACGCCAAGCCTGTGAGAGGCAGGGAAGGGGCCAACCAGGGTGCCATAGGATCCTCCTGCTTTTTAGATGCCTTTTCTTGATTTGGTGCTCGCTTTGTTACTGCAATCCTTTAACTGTTTTTGGAACTTTGAGAAAGATATTACTGGCAGTTCTTGCTGGTTTTTCAAAGCTTTTGTGGTGGGAACAGAGCCCTGAAGTTTCTCACTCCACATATTGATATGGGCAGGGCCTAGGAATATGCATTTTGACAAATAGCTTAGATGATTCTGGTGTGACTTTGTACAAATCATTTATTTTTAATTTTAGATCCTTTCCTGGTTGAAAGAGAATAATGTCTACCCTTTGCATTGTGGAAAGGAGTAGAATAAATGCAAGGAAAGCAGTTTAAGGAGTAAATACTTTATAAGTAAGTCATCAATTGCTTGGGCGAGCATGTGTCTGTGTGTGTCTGTGTATATGGGTAAAGGTTATGAAAGCTGAGGAAGTAAAGAGTTTCTGGAAGAAAGTATTGTCCCCTTGTGGTATTCCTTGCATCTCACAAGTTGGTTAAGAAAGGTGAGAAATGAGGAAAGTCTGCTGGGTTTGGCAAGTGGAAGTTATAGATGTGAATATAGTTTCAGTGGACAAGACAATAGGGAGTGAGGAGGTGGAGAGGAGAGCAATGAGTGGCCCTTACTATTTTAAGGACAAGAATATTGAGTGACATAGAAAAACATTAATTATACATTTTATGTAAAAATAGATCATAAAATAGCATTAATCAGCTTGATTCTATTTTTTGTCTAAAATGTCTGTGTGTACACAGATAATAGGTAAAGGAAAATATTCTAAAATGTTACATAGGTTATATCTAATTGCTGGCATTATAGGTAATAATTTCTTCCTTTGTTTTAACTGTATTTCCTAGTTTTTTCTAAAATTGACATTCTGCTTTTGTAACAAAAATGAAATAATAAAGATTGCTCTTAATTTTGTGAGTGGAGTTCGAAAAATTAATATCTCTGGGAGTAACAGGACTAAAAGAAGGGCTTTAAAAAAAAATTTTAGGTTAGAGAACATTTAGATTTGCTTGTTAAACAAAGTGGAAGCAGTGTGAAGTGGAGAAAAAAATCCTGAAAGAAACAAGTTGGAATTGTGTCAGATTGAGGAGTGAGCCTTGGAATCGAAAAGGGAATTGTCTTGTGAAGGGATGGGGAGGGAATTGAAGAAAATAATAATGACAGGTCAAGAAGTAAAGGCAATTATTCCTTTTGTGGGAATTTTGAAAATGTTAGTTCAGTTGATTGAAGATCCTTTAATTAGAAAACAAGGGCATGGTTTTGATACCCTAATGGGCCAATTAATTCTTCCCATCCTAGACTGAACAATTTACCCTAACAGCCACCTGTTTTGTAAAAGGATATCGAGGGTCACATGGGATACCATGCAAAGGAGAATTAATGGATCATTGCAAATTATTCATCACCATACAGGAAAAACACCACGTGTATCCATGGCTAAGAAGCCCCAGTTTGACACAGGGCTTAATCTTACATAAAGATCTCATAGGTCTGGGTTTAAGAACCTAAAACTCTAAACAAAGCCCATGTTCTGGGGCTGCCTCTCCCTTAAAAGGAACTGCCATGAAATGTTTGCCTATGGAGACCAAGAAACACATTTTCAAGAAAATAGATGCTTTTCTGGACACACAGGTGCATTTTGTCCCAGATTTCTAAAGTTGATGATTTATGACATCATTGCCAAGGTTGCAGTTTCCTGGATATTCAGACTTCCTTATTCTATCTAAATCCTCAGCACACAGAATTCATCAAGAGGTCCTTGGAGCACAGTCCCCTGAGAAGCAGCTGCTGGGTAGGTTCTGCAGCCAGGCATTTGTTGGTCCCTAAAGATTTTATTAAATGGGATTTGATTCACTTCTTCTGCCCGGAATGCTGCAATTTTAAGTGCTCCCTCCTGGATGACTGTCTGCTTTTTCTTCTGAAAAAATTGCACAGTATTTAACAGAAGCTGAAGGATTGAGTGTGTTCATTTAATTAATGCAGGAATAATGAGAAATTGAATAGCATCCTGGTCCACATTTAACAATTGAAGCAGAAACTGTAGTGCAGAAAAATCTGGATGTTGATGTCACACAGAATCAGGTTTGAGATCCACCTCTGCAAATTGTTAACCCTGGACACTCTAAGGCTCAATTTCCCATGAGTTGTATAAAGATAATGGTCACTTCTTTTGTAGGGTTATATTGAGGAGTAAATGAGATAATGCATATTTATCAATTATATTTCATAGCATATGGTAAACATTTAAAAAATTTTAGTGGTTGCTGCTCCTCCTCCTACTATTATTCTTATTCCATACACCCAGAAAGTTTGTTTGAAGATGCTTGTCCCAAGGGAAATCATTAATTTACCAGTTAACCAGAATATATGATTTGGATGAGATGAAGTTGAAAGGATTAGCTTTCAATTTCCCTTTGGTGACCAAAGACTTTGGAAAAGAATTTAACTTTGGAAAAGGGCTCTTGGTGATGGTTCTGAGTTCAGGAAGTACCATAGTCAAGGCTGGTGGAAAGCACCTGCTCATGAGACACAGGAAAATGAAGCACAAAAACCAAAGACAAAAACAAAACAACAAAAAACCTTTGCCTGTCTTTGATGATAGTTTCTTTGCATAAGTGTGTCTGTGCAAGCATTTTGGTGGATGTAATATAAGGGTTTAAGGTAACATGAATTAGGGGTTCAGATATACCTTTGGTATTAGACAGATTGGTGTTTGAATCCCAGTTAAATCCCTTTACTAGCTTGGGCAAGTTATGTAACCTCTGTAAACCACAGCCTCTGCCTTTTGCAGGGATTAAATTAGATGCTGAAAGCAAATTAGCACAGAGTTTAGCACAAGTAAATAATCAATACATGCTAGTTATATTTTTCTGTGTATGAGAAGGTGACATTGGTGTGTATACAGGCAGATAAAAACTTTCTATCCCAAGAAAGTTCTCTTGTATCTCAATGTAAAATTCAGATTAAAAAAAAAATCCTCAATTACTCTGTTATATAGAAACTTGAATAATCCAGGCTTTTTATAGGACCCTTTCTGAATAATGAACATTTTAATTACTCATATAGCCACTAAGGACACCCACTCACACTTGTGAAAGGGCTGGGAAGGCAAATGCTCCCTGGGCCAAGCACTGTTCTATGTACCTGGCAAACAATATGGTATTCATTAATCCTATGAAATAGGTAAATATTACCTGCATTTTATAGGCAAATAAAATGAGAGTTGGAGAGATTTAGTAACTTGCTCAAAGTGATGTAGCTGTGTGAGGAGGGTGCACTTGAATCTGGGTCTGTTTTCTTTAAAGCTACTTTTTATCCACTGTGTCAATTGTGTTTATAAACAAATGTAATACTGTTATGACTATATTTTGTAGAACAACAGCAACAAAATCCCTTTGATGTCCCAGTGTACTCTTGTGAGTCTTAATTTGACTGAATTGATCCCAGATGTTAAATGCTAAATGTGATGCACCGTTTTAGGTCTTTCTTTACCCCCCTGCCATTCAAATACTATCATTAACTCAGTCAGGAAGTAAAATATTGTGTCTGATGGTAAATGCCAGGTTCACATTCCTTTTTTTTCCCCTTTCTCATTGTGTGAGAGAAGAATTTTTTCATTAATGTGACAAAAGTTTTATTTCTCAGGAATAAAACACAGATTCACATGCCCCCAGGGCAAGCACGTGCTCCCAGCAGGCACACAAGTGGCCTACTCAACTTCTAGGATTTCTAGTTTCCTACCCAATTGTATTTCTAGTAACCTTCTTTCCAGAGATTTAAAGAGTTTTCCCAGGCCCCCTCAGCCAGGGGGGTGCAATACAGCTCACAGTACTAGTAACAAATAGTGTTTCCTTGACCCTCTACACATTCATTATTGTGTGGCCTCCATCCTTATGTAAAGATTTCCTCAGTTACTCCAAGGAGAGTTTATTTGGTAACTTGCCAGATACCAAAGCGTGACAGCAGGCTTTCCCCTTGCATGTTCCACGATCCTGAAGTGATGGCTGCTGTGGAGGCCATAGAGTCTAGAAGCTGCCTCTAAGCAACATCTGGAGTCTGAAGGGTACTGATTGCCTATTGATGCAGCAGCTGAGAAGCACCGATGGTTTGCTGGGTTCTCTGGAATATCTTATGCCTCAAAAATCACTGCTGGAATGTGAAGGAAGGGGGGAAAATCGAGTTCCCCACTTGAACCGTCAGACTCCATAAACTGTAGTGTATCAGGGTCGGAGTGTGGAAACAGACTCCCTCCTGCTGGGTCTCAGTTTCAGCTCTTTTACTTAGCTGCAATGTGACCTTGGGCATTAACATCATCTCTCCTTGCCTGGAGTTCCTCACCTGTCAAGTGAAACTAACAGTGGTACCTACCTCACAGGGTTGCACCTAGCCCAGAGTGAGGGCTCAGTAATGGTTGGTCACTGTTGCTATTAGAAAGGTACCCCAAGCCCATCTCCCGAGGGCTCAGATTTGATGTGGAGAATGCTGTGAGTAGTTAGTAGTTGGCTTTGTTCACAGTTGTCCTTCTCTAATTCTGTGGCACTGGCCTTAAATTACGTGTGGGTGCCTTTATTATTCCTTGCTAGATTCCCTCTTGCCTAATGAGCTTCTGAGTCCCTACTACAAATGAATCCTGTTGGGATTATTCTAGCAGTCAACTTTGACTCAAGCTGGGAACAAGCCTTCTCTCTTTCTTTCTCTCTTCCTCTCCGCTTTCCTCACCTCCCTTTCTTTCTCTCTTCCCCTCCGCTTTCCTCACCTCCCTTTCTCTCCCCTCTTCTTTCCTCCTTCTCTGTTTTTCTCATACAAACAAGGACTTATAATTTTCAAGCATCTAAAACCTTCTGTCACAGTTTGGTTGTAAAGCAGACTTCGGCACACCTAACTTCTTAGTAAATCTCATTCAAGGACATTTTGTCACTAAAGTTTCAGCAGAACATCATTGTGAAGTGATGGACATCTTATATTAAGCTCCCCAAATAATCTTTTGATGATGCTAACTGGTAATTCTTCTTGAATTACCTGAAGCAAGAATTCAAGAACTGTTGATTAATGAAAACATTTGCTTTAGTGGTTTATTAAGGAATACTTATTGATATGAATTCTAGGCTGTAAGTCATCAATATTTCTTTTGTCCTTATTCAAATACTGCTTAAGTATCAAGTAATACATACAACCTATCCCAGAATCAACTTTAAAACATTTGCTTTTTTTCCTAGATGAGATTTAAATCACAAAGATTCTTTTATAAAGACAAAGTTGAAATAATACCTCTAAGACAAAAACAGCATTATTCCTTTTACCAATAACTAATTTGAACCTATTTATTAATCTCTTTCTCATCTCTCCTACTTTTTGGATCTCTCTCAATATTGAAACTCTTTTCAGTGCTTGTTTATTATATGCCAGGAAATTCTAAATCTATGAGATCAGACTCCACTGTTATTTTGTGGACCACAGAATCCATTTATACAATCCTTTTTTATCCAAGACATCAGCACAATTTCCAATCTAGGTTATACTAAACTCCTTGCATGCTTTCAGAGTCAAATGCTCCCTCCTGTGAATATATGGCTATGGCTTCCATGTAGGTTACCCTAGATTCATGAAGTCAACACATCTTCTGACAAATTGATAAAAGAGAATAATTAATATTTCCTAAGTGATTACCACATGCTAAGTGGTTTAAAATAACCTTACAATAAACTCATGAGGCAGATAGTTTTATAGACCAGGAAACTGAGGCTCAGGGAAAGTTAAATCTGTCATGGGCATGGCTTCCTGTCCAGATGTTAGTAGAGTTTTCTTCTTCTGATGAGGCTGTAAGTCTGGTTTAACCAAAAAGATCATGGGCGATCAATGAGGAGTTTCAGTCAGTGTCACCTATGAGCGCGGTGAAGGAACATAAATGGAAAGACTAGATTGTAATGAATGAAGTCCTCTGCTGTGGTCAGCCTGCCAGGTGTGGCAGCAGTGCTCACCCCAGTGCATCTCCCTTGGGCTGACCATGATTTATGACATCTGAGTAGCTGTTCTCCAGTGGAGCGTGGACCTCCTCACAAGCAAAACACCTGTACAGATTCCTTGAGGGTGAAGCGTCAAACACAGCCTCAGACTGGCTTCACGCTAGATGCCTCCCTCTCAGAGACGTGCAGCTGCATGCCAAGGCTCGCAGGGTACAGTACAGATTGGAACTTCTCTTTTTGAGCAAAGATGTAAGGCTGGCAGCAAGTTTAGGAGAATGGAAATGTCACAAACGAAGACGAGCTTTTTGGATGGCAGCCACACTTACTAATTGATCGAAGGGCAATCAATTCTGTGTTTAATGCGTTCATGACCCCAGTTGATCCAGCGTTGGCTTTTTCAGCCACATTTGTATACACTTTATATTATTTTCTCATCAAATAGGCCTTCTCTGAAAATAAAAGACAGCAATCTAAAAGGTGAAATGAGAGGATTCCTTTGCTGCCCTCTCAGGCTCTTAATTCTGTCTTTCCAGAGCCACTTATTTATAGAGCAAAAATTTATGATGTGTTTTGTACATTTCAAAGTTTTTTCATTTATTTTTTAATGAGGGCTTCTGAAAAGGGTTCTGCTCTGAAAAAGAGAGACAACTGGAAAAAGGCTTAGAGGTGGAGGTACCAGTGTGTAAGGTTGCTCTGTGGAGAGTCGGGCAGCTGATCCCTGCAATAGCTTATCTTCCCTTTTCACTTCTAAAAAAAGTGTGCTATGCCAGGACAGTCTGCAGAAGCTCCTTAGGATTTTTTTTTTTTTTTGGGGGGGGGGTTAAAAATACTCTTTCTAGTGTCCCAAATGATTCCTTCACTTAAGTCATCTCATCGAGTATTTCTGCATTTACTGTGACTCCACTGGTAATGATGAAGATCCTCTGAGTGGGGGCTGGAGAAAATGTGGTAGTTTCTCTCCTGAGTAAAGGAAATGCATTTTTTTGTGAGCCTTGCTCTGTTCTGTAGACTCAGCGGGATATGGTAATGATCCTGAAAACTGAATTTGCTTCTTTAGAAACCCAGTTCTGTCATCTCTGGGAATTTGATTTCTTTGTAAAGATGGGAAAGACTGGTCCTCAAAGAATTCTTCACTGAGGCAAAATATAGAATACAAATTGAGGAAGCTGAGAGTGAAATCTATAAATATCACTAATGTATAGTTTTTTCTTTGTATTATTATTTACTGGATTATTGTTGCCAGCTCTTACTAGTTTTATAAGCACTTGAAATAATTATGAAAGTTCATGTTCCTGAGAAATAATGACACCACAAGACATTTTGACATCTGAACATCCCTAGGACTGACCATGATATAAGGGCCAGTTTCATGGTGGAGAGAAAAGGTAACCATGATGCCCTTTTACTGCAGGTTCCATTCAGTCCACTGATGGACTTTCTGCATCAGACTGGCTCCTAGAAAGTCTGTAACCCTTATAGGACTTGTTCCATTTGAACACCGGGGAGAGCTGTCAGGGAACAAGTAGGCTAAAGAATAGGTAGAGGGCAGCAGAGGCTGGACCCTGAGAGGTGTTTTTAGAATTCCCTAAAGATTGAGTCAATAGAGTAGGATTTGAATACTGGCTCAATTCCTTAAACCTCCTTTTACTCACCTTTTTTCCAAGCTATTTTGACTTCAGGTGTGTTTTCTTAGCTTTAAAATAGGAAAAATAAATAAATAAATTCTACCTTGAAGGAATTTTGTGATCTTCAAATCATGCAATATATGGGGCTGTGATTTTAAAACTATATCAGAAAAGTGTGTTATTTCTAGGCCTGCCAAAAACTTTGAATATACATTATTTTAATGCTTAAAGCTTAGAGATGTAGACTAGTTGGAATTAGATTTACTGGTCGACTTTGATAGATAACAGCATAATGGTACAATTATTAATCAATGTCAAAGATCAATGAGATTAGCTATTCTTGTACAACATGGAATACGTCTTAATGATGGGTAGCTTTTAAAATGTGTTATCCATATTTTGACTTCCAGGTAATAAACAAAGTACTGTGGTAGAATAGGAAAGAGCATCAGCTTTGGGGCCAGATAAAGATGGGTTTGGAGCCAGGTTCTTGTTAAACTGTATGACAAAATACTTGACTCTCTGAGTTTCAGCTTCCTCACCTGTAGAACGAAGGCAAATATCCCTGTCTTGCCAGAGTTTTCAAAGAGATTATACTCATAATGTATTTTGATAGTAAATGATCAGTACAATGACAATGATGGCCATGATGATGATCATAAGAGTCAATTTTAGTTAGTAAGAAGTTTAATGGCTAATTCCAATAAGTGATTTGTGCTGAAAACATTTCTCTGTGCCTTTTCAATAGACTGTACTTTTTTCTAGGATCTTTCATTGCATCTTGGAGCTAGTTCCTCTTGTATGGCCAATCGTCTGCTCCTTGTGATACCAATTCTTTAAATTAGCATACGTCACTAAATTAATTACAGTCTGATCACTTTACCCCTTGTTAAGATACAGTGCCTCACACAGAAGGGCATGTGAGCAAATAGACTAAAGCCTGGATGGTACCTGTCCACTTCAGGCCAATGACGTATACAGGTGGAAGGAGAACAAACAACCTGGAATCTATTAGGTGACCCTCAATGGCATCTGTTCCTTCCTCACCCTCTCAGATACCACTGGGCTGTGGGAGGAATACTGTCACCAAAAAGCATGAAATGGAATTAATATATGGCTACAATAGAAGGAATAGATTTAGTTTATAAATTGACGCATCCATTAGGGATCCTCTAACTGAATCATCCCAAGAGACTAACTAGACGTTTTCCATATATCTATGGGTAGTTGGTACTTTGGATGGTTTTCCTGTAGAGAGAAAGAATGGTAAAGGCCTCTTGATTCAGAAACTCTAGACAGCAGCTTGATAGTATGTGAACATTCAGCAGACCAAATTAGTGTCATCTGGTATTTATTACCTTAAGTCAGGGTGAATGGAATAAAGGGCACAATATGTAGCCTTCTTTGTTTCCTAGCTGCTAAAATGTTTCAGGATCAGATCCTTTTTACTATAATAGTATATTTTCAAGTGAAGTCAAGTGTTAGTCCAGAATAACATCATATAAAGGACAAAACACAGAACGGAGTTCTCTATAAGTGAAAAATCCTACACAATGTTCATTGTACCCCATGCTCAGAGAAACCCTAGAATGACTCTGCTTAAGCCAGTTCTTCTGCATATCTTTCCTTTTAGATACTTCCATGGAAACCAGAAACACTGGATCTCATGCCTACCATGTTTTCTATCTTTTCTTTTAATACATATTCTTTGTGTTCTCTCACCTACTAATTAGTGTCACTATGTGCCTATATTTTGTTAACAATTTAAAGAGAGCAGTTCCTTTGAAAATATAATCTCCTTTTAAATGCATCATCATTTTGAAGTGGTCTCATAAATTTTGTTGTTGATTCGGGATCTTAAGTGGTATATTTATGTATATTAAAGCTTGCCTTCTTTTCATCTTGAAGATATTATATTTGTATAGTTAGGAGAAGTGGTGAGCCAAATTTAATTTTCTTTCTACTCTAGAATGCTCTGCATCTTGTAATCACCATTGATTGCCTACTTACTAGAATTTTAGATGTAAAATTGCCCAATCTCATGTTTTATAATATAATAGTCAAGTCAAAATTGAGGGTATGAATAGCATTCAGCTGCATAGACATTATCTGATAATGACAGTGTATAGCTCAGAGAAACAAATTGAAGTTGGATGCTCAAATACTGGACTTTATTTAGGATAAAGTTTATGCAAAAATCTCATCAGTATATGTGTTTTTACTGTTATATGGATAATAATATAATTTTTATTAACTTTTTTTATCATTTTAATTGCATTTCCTTTCAGAATCCACTAATACTGTTTCACTTTTATTTCAAGGTCCCTGATATGACGAATGCATTTGCCTAAAATCCATTAATATAAGATTATGAAAACATTAAAGCCTATAAACCTTGCTGAGAATAACAATTTTAAATTTCAGGTTTACATATATCAACAAAATCTTGGAGATAAAAGGTAAGACATATTTCTACAAAGCCAGACACTTAGTCAAATATTTTCAAGCATGGGCACTTCTCTATTGTGTTTTGTAGGTCTCAGGAAATAATTTCGTTTAGCGTCAATATTTTGAAAATGATTGCTGTTTTCATGAAGTCTGTTAAACTATTGACATCCCACTGGGAGTAGCCTTTGGGTCATTCAGTGACAATCAAACTTCCAGGTCATTAAGCAAGCTTCCTTGATTATGGTTCAAAAAAGAAATGCCATGTGTACATTTTCAAAGCCCATCCAGAAAGGTGCTTTACTGAGAAAAATCAATCGTAACAATTGATAAATTAGACCCTGTATTGGAAAGGAAATGTGCTTATGGGGTTTTGGAAAACATTCAGCATGGTAGTCAAGTTCTTTTAGTGAATTCCTTGACAATCATGGTCTTTTACTATTCCTTACACCAAGAAACAAGAAGCCCTCCCTAGACAGCTTTCAATTAGAGTGATTAGGGAGTATACATGGTATAGAAATCTCATTTGTAGAGTTTGATTATAGATTCATTACTTAATTGTTTCTTACTATTCAGGATGGTTAATAGGTATGAGTGCCTGGTTTGTGACATTTTTTCCCACTTTTTTTGCTCCTTTTGTATGAAGTTCTCCTTCTTGGAAGCCATGTGATGAGAACCACCTTTCCCATCTCAACTGTCTTCACTGGGATCTACTTTAACAGCAGCACAGGATTTTTATTTTGGAGTAAGAGGTGCATTAGATCAAAGGTCAGGAATACCATGCTGATTCTGTCCATGTTGTTCTCTCACTCTATACTGTGGGGATAGAACTTTTTGGTAATTGATTTTTACCATTATGTGGGATAAAGTTTTGCAACAGAAAAGGAATGACTTATAATTTTAATAATATAATGAAACAATGGCTTAGTGCTGTTAGAAGATGTTCAAGAAGGCCTTTTCAACTTTTTTTCCAGCTGCATATTTTGATAATAATCATATTTAATGCTTATTGAGTAGTTACTCTGTGCCAAGACCTGTTCTAAGAGCTGTATGTTTTGCCTATTTTGAGCCACACAGACATTTCATAAGGTAAGCACTATTTCTCCCCTATTAAACAAATATAAAAACTGTTGCCGAGAAATGGTCACATCCCAAGGTGATACAAACTAAAAAGTGGCAAGAGAACTTTATTTGAACCTCTCCTCTTCCCACTCTTCACACCATACTCTAAATCCCCATGGAAGCCCAAAGTCAAATGGATAGTCAGGAATTACTAGCTCCTATGGATAAAGGCTAATGATTAAAGCGGGGAAACTGCTACTGATCCCGCGGCTTCCAAGCTTGTCATTAATGGAGCTGCTCATGCACTTTAGCAGACCTCAGTTGCAGAGCAAGGAAGCAGGATGCAGAGAAGCAAGGCAGGGTGGCTGGTGGAGGATCATGGATAAGCACAAATGAAAGTGGCCCTTGGGAAATAACAGCAGCTAACTTTTATTGAGCACTTTCCATGTGCTAGGTGCATTGTAAGGCAATGCATCATTTCATTTAAGCTTCCTATAGTTATTCAATTTTATCAGTGCAGCAACTGGGGTCTACAAAGGTTAGGTAATTTTTCCAAGGTTGCATAACAGGTAAATGGCAAGAGCAGGACTCAAATCTCATATATAGAAATTAAAAGGCCGTTTTCTCAGACTGTCAGTTTTAGTTTTGACATGTAAAGAGCTTGCAAAAGTGATCACTCCTGTCCTTACAACAAGAAAAAGGTGGACAAAGTGAAAATCAATGGCTTTTCTTGAACCCATCAGAGATGAGGGTGCAAGGCAAACTGCCACCCCAAATCTGGAAAGATGAACTCATTCAGATAGACACAACCTAGACCTACATTCCTGCAGCAGAAGCAACTGGAGCCATAAAAAGGTAGGAACACGTAATAAATGGCAGTTTTGATGAGTTGCTAGAGGTTGAATATGAGAAATCCTGCCATACGGGTCTTAGGGGTGCCCCCACAGTTTCTTGTGCTTTACCTCCAGGAACCTATGATGTCTTCATGGTGAAGATTCCTTCATTGCTCTGGCAGGGGGAGAGGGAGCACAATCACTGTGAAATATGCCCAGAGGCTTCTCCATAACAAAGGTTTATTCTCCAGGAGAAAAGACTATCTGTGTTTTAGCTATAGATCAGCTAAGGAAAGGGTGTTCCTGTCCTCTAGCCTTCCAATCTCATCTATGGGGGAAATAAAATAAATTAAAAATATAAACAAGTCAACAGAGATCAGATCTTAAATATATATATATATTTGGAAGGCTACAGACAGGGAAATGTATAGGAGTGAGGGGGAATAAGCTGTACCACTGGAGTAACTTTGGGAAGGTCACAGCTCAGAAACACAGGGCCACTAAAATACTGAAATTAAATAAGAAAAGATAGAAGCCCTAAGAAAGAACCAAAGGAAATACTAGAGATAAAACACTATAACAAAAGTCAAGAATGCTTTTGATGGGCTCCTCAGGAGACTCACACAGATGAAGAAAAACTCAATGAGCTTGACTATAGATCAATAGAAACTTCCCAAATTTAAATGCAAAGAAAATAAAAACAAAAACAAAACTCAAACAGAACATCCAAGAACTGTGGATGCAACTGGAATACCAGAAGGAGAAGAGAGGTGCAAAAGTTATATTTGAAGTAGTCAGGGCTGATATCTTTACAAAATTAATGACACACAACAAAACATAGCTCCCGAAAGCTAGGAGAATCCCAAGCCAGATAAATGTAAAAAATAACCACATATAGGCATACCATATTCAAACTTCAGAAAATCAAGAAATAGAAAAAAAATCTTAAAAGACAGAGGAAAATAACAGCTTACCTACAGAGAAACAAGAATAAGAAATACAGGAGACTTCTGGTCAGAAACCATGCAAGCAAGAAGAGAGTGGAGTAAAATATTTAAAGTGTTGAAAGAAAATATCCACTGACCTAGAATTCTATATCAAGTGAAATTATCTTTCAAAAGGGAGGGAGAAATAAACACTTTCTCAGACAGACAAAAACTGAAAGAATTCATCACCAGCAGATGTCCATGCAAGAAATGTTAAAGGAAGTTCTTCAGGCAGAAGAAAGATGACATTGGTCAGAAACCTGGATCTAATCAAGAAAGGAAAAACATCAGAGTAGGAATAAATGAAGGTAAAATAAAATTTTCTATTTTTTTTCTACTTAATTTTGATCTATAAGACAACTATTTAAAGTAATCATAGGAATAACGTAGTGGGTGATGATAGCATGGAGATAAGTGAAATGAAAGCTAAAATCGCAGAGCAGGTGTAGCTCAGTGGTTGAGAGCCTGCTTTGCATGTACAAGGTCCCAGGTTCAATCCCTGGTACCTAATTTAAAAAGTTAAAAAAAAAAAAAAAAGAAAGACAATATCACAAAGGATGGGAGGGAAGAATTGGCAATACTCTATTATAGGGCACCTGCAGTATATATTAAGTGGATAGTGTTATTTGAAGATAGATTAGTTAAAAATGTATATTGTGAACTCTAGATCAATTATTGAAAATTTTTAAAAATAATGATAATTGATATGCTAAGCATGGATAGAAAGCATAATCTTATAGAATGCTCATTTTAAACCAGAGAGGACTGAAAAAAAGGGGAGTAAGAGAGATAGAAACAAAGGGCATGCTCTTAATCACAGTAATGATTGGTCTCCAATTGCCTAAAACTCAAAATTAAGACAGATCCAGAGGTCCTGAGCTTAGTCAAATATAAAATTATTCAAATATAGTCATATCTTTTAACCATGATTGATTGTGACAAATAGATTGCCCCGGTTAATAAGCCAAAGTCCAAGCATACTATCATAAAGTATATCATAAAAAAGTATATCATAAACTATATCATAAAGTATCATAAAGTGGGTGATTCATAAATATTCGTTGAATGAGATCAAGTAGTAGATCAGATAGACATACAGACTTAATGTTTGATATATTCCACATCATTATTACTATAGTTTGTCATTCTTGATCCTGAAGTAAAAAAGTCTGTTGCCTGGGGGAATATAAACTCTTATCCAGGGTGTAGCCTTATATTTCTGAAATCAACAGTGGTGATAGATAATGTCTCAGCTGTGTAGACCAAAAATCCAGTCTAATGGGAGCTCATCACTGGCTATTGGGTTGATCAGACCACACATTGGTGTTCAGTGGGACTAGAGAGAGAACAAGAAGTCACCAATACCATGCTGATCAGGTTGGGTTAGAGTTGGGGTGGGATGGGGCCTGGTGGCTTAAGATCTGTCTATATGTGACAGGTGGTTAAAGAAAAACTTGATCCTGAAGAGTGGAGGTAAAGCTCAATATGAGGTGGAATCATGAGGGAAACTGAGCCCAGCCCATGAAATGCTCCCTAGAGCTGTGCTGTCCAATATCATGGTCATTAGCTGTTTATATTTAAATTCAAATTAATTAAACTTACATAAAGTTAAAAATTTAGTTCCTCAGCTGCACTATCCAAGTTTGAAATGATCCATCATCACATATAGCTACCATATTGGACAGCACAGACATAGAACATTTCCTTTGACACAGAAAGATTTATTAGATAGCAGTGTTCTATTGTGTGTGAGAAAGATGTAATGATACAAAAGAGAAGTGCAGCTAATATCTTCCAGAAATATCTAGAAAGCGGCTTTCTTCCTTTTTTCTTTTTTTTTTTTTTCCAGCAAGAATAATAAAGCTCTTGCAATATAATGTCCAAACTTTGCCTAAGTGTAGAGGTTTTCACCCTAAGTGGAAAGAATTATCCTCATTTTTACAGTTTATGGAATTAAGGGTTAGTGAAGTCAAATCACTTCACACCAAGGTAAATGGCAGACAGAGCCAGGAGTTGAAGTCAGGCTAACTGCAAAGCCTATACACCTGAATCCAACACTGAAAGGCAGCCAGTGGGCTCAGTGATGGGCACGGCACTGCTGGCTGTTTAAAGCCAGCATCTGAGCTTAGTACCATAGGTGCCCATTCTACTTGGGCGGTTCCCTGCCTTAGCAGTTGTTAGATATTTTGTAATATTACTCTTGTCCCAAAATATGTACATTCTTCTGCAAACCCTTCTTGAGCTTTGCAAAAAGTTACATACATTAAATGCTTTGCATTAACACTTAGCTCACCATTTGATTTTCATGAGTTCAATTTGAGTTTCATTGTTCAGTTTACTGAAAAAAGGTAAACAAATTCTAGGATTATATAGAACATTATTTTTTATTTTCACTAACCAAAATTGATATAAACTTGATACATTAAAATATCTCTTAAAGGAAACTCACTACCATAAGTTGGAAAAATCCCTCAGTTTCTGTTATTTAGAAGTTATGTGAAGTGTCTTTATTTCACTTGCCTTCTGTGTTCACAGTTTCTTCTTTGGGGAGCTGAGAGGTTAGAAGTAAATATCTTTAAAGTCACTTTGAGTTTTGATCTTTTTTTTTGAAAAAAAGCTAATTACATTATATTTGTAGCTGACAACTTTTTTATTTTATTTTTATTAATATTTTTTTTACTTTGCTCTTAATTTTCTTCAAAGTTTTTTGGAAATAACTACAATTAGGATTTCTTCATTTAAAAAAAAAATCCTTCTTTTTTTGACAGTGAAAAAAGCAATTCCTTACTAAATCTTTTGGGGCTGGGGAATTTCAGTTAAAGTTTAATAGTTTTCAGGCTGTGAGACAGACCTTTGACTCTTATATGCTCAGATATTTTGGAAAGCCTTGGATCATTTGTGACTGACAGTTCAAAAATACGGTAATCTGTTGTGTCTAGCTCATGTAATGCTGGAGAATACTAAATCAATAATAATGTTATCAGAACCAGAAATCAAATGTAAAATAGTTCCCTTGGCTTCCTGCATAATGACATTTGCTCTTTTGATAAATTACTAATGGGTTCTTGGACAGGAGACCTGCTGGAACAGCCAAACCAGGGCATAAATGGAAAGGATGAGGCAGTGATGTTTATTGTGGAGAAAAAATTGCTTTCAGTTAACACCACACAAAGATGCCCAAATAGAACTGAATCTCAAATTATGATAGGACATCCGTGACGAGGACAGGAAAAACAAACCATAAACCATGGCCTTTGGCCCCACTGAAAATTGTTTAGAGACCCCACACTCACCTCCACACCCTGTAACTAGAAGAACCCAAAAGGGGCAAAGCGCTGCAGTGACCAAACCAACAAAACACTACTAGGTGCAGCACAGCTCTCTCTGAAATACCCACTATTTCTTCATGAAAATGCAGTCATTGGCTCAAGGGTATCACTCCAAAACCACACCTTAGTGGAGCTGACTGAGTGCTTGACTCGATTTGGGAGCTATTTTGATGCTGTAAACATATTTTAGGGGGAAATAATGGTTCTTTAAAAAGCCTGGGCTGACTTGAAAAAAAAATTGCACCCTCTTATAACATAGTGCTCATGGAATTTTTAGTTAAACTTCTATTATGTAATATACATACAATAGAATATATACGATGTATACAAACTTATTAAAATGCATATATATGCATACACATACATATGCATTTAATAAGACACATACATATACATATACAGTGTGTGTATATATATATATATACATATATATATCACAAATAAAAATAATATTAAGAATACCCAAATACCACCCAACTCAAAAGGCTTTAGAAATTTGTGGTAGAAGAAAACCTTCCTACTACAAACTGTATGACAGAATCTTTGAATTTAAGAATTAAGAGTCTTTGGATCTTAAAGAATGCCCAATAACATCATGTAATATGTCTTAAGTAAAAGAGCAAACCGGTCCACATTTTCTGTATATGGGGTCTACAAAAGGAACATCCTAAAGATTTGGACTCACTCTGACCTTAGTCTTGCTTTACACTTAGACAGTAGGTGCTGTGTTTTTGTATTGAAAATGAACAAAAGTAGGACTTGCTGTCATTTCAGTAAGAGCAAACAAAAGATCTTTTCTCCTTTTAGCCACTTGACCACTTCATGGTTCTGGCTGAATCTCATTAAGCTGCTAAAGTGAAAATGTTCATGCTTCAAAAATACCTTTGTATTTCCAAATTAAAGAGACAAAATTTTTATACCTAAAGATTAAATGCAACAGGGAACAAAATAAGGAAAAGCCTTATTTGAGAAGAAATAACTCCTTGTAATAAGAGGTTTCCATATGTCATATCCAGGGAAAGTGAGCTTTTGATTACTTCGAGGTAAGGTTGCCAGAGTATTTCTGATTTAAATTTCTAAGGCTTGATCAGCGCATCAAGGGGTTTGTTGAAAATCCTGCTAACTTGTGAACTTGACTTTTATTCCTTTGAAAAATTATACAAAATATTTTTTTGCCCACATTTATATTTCATGTGGTACATTTCTCCTTGTAGCTTTGCAACTATTCTTGTGCAGGCTTTCTCCTTGCAACATCAGCTGTGGAATTGAATTTGAGCATTTCTACAAAAAGCAATAACTTTTAGGAGAAGAAAAATGACCCCAAAAGTTGGTTCCAGAAATGTTTAAGCTCAAAAAAAGACTGAGAAGAACTTTCCTGAACATGAATAGGGGCTATTTAAGTAAATTAATATGGTATCTCTGTTTACCAGTGTAATATATCAGATATGTTGAATGAAAGAAAAACAAGTGCCACAACTGTTAAGTGTCTTGTTTTTTACTGAATATTTTCATGTACATATACATAGAATATATTTGGAAGAATTACATAATAGATTGGTAATGCCACTTTTGGAGAACGGAATGTAACTAGGGTTTAAGAGATTGAGAGATTTGTTTTTCACTATGTGGTCCTGTGTACATGAATCATTTTAATATAATATAGATAGATAATATTATTCAGTTCCTTAAACCCTCACTTTTTAAATATTTTACCTTATATTCAAAATATTATCAAACCTAGGCATTTTTTCCCAATAAAGTAGAATTGTGGATATATAGGTTTTGTTTTATTTTGGAAGAAAAATCTAAATTATGAACAAATTTTTGCTTTGAAAATATCTTGGAAATAAATTAACCATTCAAAATGTTTTTGAATCCATGGCAATAATCACTGGAAAAGAAAAAAGGTTGGTATAATATATAAAATTGAAAATATACCTATCATTGCAGCTAATGAATAGGTTACTAACTTTATATATGAAGCCATCCATTATTTAAAAATATATACTTTATATAGATATAAACCAATGAATAAGAGACTTGATATTATCTGCATTTATTCATCCTGTGGAGACAAAAGTGATAGGAAAATACATAAAACTTAGAAATTTGAACAGTTATTTTTCCTTTAAGTTGCCTGTAACTTCAGAAACTCATGATTCTGAAAAATTAAGTATTAAGTATTGGTTTCCCCCCTCCAAATTTGTTCTGAAATGTGCCACGTGAGGTATCTTGTATTATATTCCCACATCTGCTGCTTCCATACAAACCAGTGCTGCCGTCTTAGAAATAATAGACCCCCTTTTATTCTCTACTACAGAGACTGCCATTATGTTAGATTGTATTAGAGCTTTAAAATTTTCCACTCTACATTTCTGTTTTCAGCTTCTCTTATGGAATCATTGTTTTAAATGATCCATGAGTTCAGTAATCTTGTACATTGTTAGATTTTTTAGTTTTCTTTCTTTCCCTCCTTCCCTCCCTCCCTCTCGCCTGTGCTCCCTCCCTCTCCCCCATTTTTCCTTCCTTCTGTTCTTTTTTCTTTCACTCTCTCTCTTTCTCCCTTTCCCTCTCCCTCTCTGTGGCTTTATTGCTGTCTTTTAAACATACCATTCACAGACCTCTGAACAAGGTCGAAGGATGGACCCTGCAGTGGGACCTCTGTGCAACACATGCAGGGCAGTGCATCTCGTGCTGGAGAATTTAGCTGTCACTTTGGAGCCTGATGGAACTAGTGTGTGCAATTCACGTACCCCAGGTACTGAAAGGGAAACTGCATCTTGTGTCAGCACAGTTTGCTGATAAGATTTTATCTTTTCTCCTGCTGATACTGATAGAGCTATAGCCAGGTGGGCAGTAAATAAAGAAGATACATTATGGGCTGGATTTGTCAGCTAGCAGTACTTTCTCAGAACTGTATCAAAAAAGACCCGGAAAATGTTCAACTTTCACATTCATGGATCTCAATAATGAATTTCGTGGTGGAGGTGGGGCAGCTGAAGGAATTTATCTATGCAATTCATTTTAAACAAAACAGTTGAACATTTCTTACACAATCAGCCTCATCAAAATAGGTGACTAAAAATCTAGAGGTTGATAAATTATCATTATGGAACCTGTATCTTATGCTTCAAGAACCATAAGCAAGCCCAGGTCTGTACTTGTATTAATTGAGCATGAATAATTTATCACTGAAGTTTACATGAGTGTAAGTATTTTTCTCATTCTGATAAACACACATTTCCAGCTTCAAGAGAAAAATCAGAATATTGCTGCACGATGAAATGAGCCATCAGCCTATTCAGCTATTAAAAGATTAAAGAAAAATCTTTACTCTTACTGCCACTGCTTAGTTTTTAAATTGAAGTGATTTTTCAAGTTTAATTTGCTTTTCACTATATATATATATATATTAGTTCATATTTATTATGTTGATTTTTACTCTTTGCTTATAATTAGCCTATTTTTTTGCTCTAGTTTGGTGCTACTGTTTTTGAATGACTTAGAGAATGTTAATCTAGAAAAATATTTTCATCTCAATTATTTTAGACAGGCAAGTAAGATGCAAATGAGTCAGGAATAATAGTCTTGGAAACACATCAGAGTTTGAATGGCTTGTCACATGTTATTATTATCTGTGTGCCTTTGGGTAAATTAGCTATTAATACCAAGTCACTATTTTCTCATCTGTAAAATGGGAATAATAATACCTATCTCACAAGGTGGTTCTATTAAATGTTAAAATGGAATGTAAAAAAAGCCTAATTTGATGTAAGGCATATATTAGGTCCTCAATAGATGTTTATATTTATTATCTTATTAAAATAAATTTGTTTTATATAACTTAACAATAAATCCTGAATCTCTCAACTATTAATTTGAAATATTTGTTATTATATGAGGCTTAATTTAATCCTTAATAGTACACTACAACGTTTACTTGAGAAATAGTGTTTGTTTAATGGCTACTTATCTAAATGATGGCTTTATGGAAAGTCTTTCCAAGTTTATGCAATATAACTGAGGTCATATTACGTGTGTGCAACTTTGCTGATATCAACTCTGCATTAGAATTTTATTCATTTTGTTTACACCAAAAAAGGCCTTTGTGGGAAAATGAAAACATAAATACAACTGTTCAGAAAGGAATATTATTATAAGTGTATTAATCCCTTTTTTACAATGCAGAAATCCCTGGAAACCCTAATAGGCATAATCTTGAGAGGTTAAGTTCAAATATGATTTTCTCATCTACTCCTATTTCTTTTTATACATATATATGCATGTATATTATGATTTAAAAGTCTTATTTTTATTTGTGCTAAAATTTTTATTACAGGAGCTACTAAGGCTAAAATCTTAAAATTTTTTTTTATCTCAAAGCCACTGTGTAACAAGTTATTTTAAAAAGTTCAACTATAATAGAAAAACTGGCTACTTAAAAGAGCTTTTCAGTGAATCTTGTAAAATCCAAGATCTCTTTCATAAGATAAGTAAATGTGATTGCAAAATAAATGTAATTTTTCATAGAACACAACACCCACATGTAAATCATAAAATCCATTGCACCCTTCCTTTCTTGGGAAGAATTATATCTTGCAGCCAGTCATTGGGTTCTTCCTAGAAAGGCATGTCACATTTTCTGCCACTTCTCTGTGGTTTTATTGATGTGACTGTCACCCTAGAAACCCAATGAATTCAGAGATGAGGCTGCCTTCTTGCTTGATATTTCACAGAAGCACATTTCAGGAGACCACTGTAAGGCTCTGGTCGAAGAGGCCAGAAGGTTAATTCTCCATATGAATGATCTTATACTTCTGTGGCTATACATCAGCCCACAGTATTCCTTTCCTGAATACCAAATGGGAATTGTCTCACCATTGGTCACACCACAGTAAAACTCTCAATCTTATCCAGAAATAATGATTGCCTAATTAGCTAGTATTTTCTTTGACTTTATCAGTTTCTCTTTCAATCATGTGTTAAAACAAGGTCTATAGAGCCATGAATGGGAGAGAAGCAAGTAAGGGGATCAGGTAGTGGCAGAAGGTATTGGAGTCATATGGATGAGGCTTTTCTACCATTTACAAGTTATATAACCTTGGGCAAGTTTCCTAAAATACCTAAGACTCAGGTGTGTATGAGTGGGTATAATAGTAATAACAACCAAATTTTCTGACTGTTGGGAGGGTTAAATGAGATAATACATTTAGCTATAAGTGTAGTGCCTTTCAGTGTGCATTGATGACTTCTAGACAGATCTATACTCGGAAGCATGGACCTCTTCTTATAACTTGTGTCTAGATACCATGGGATTGGGGCCTTGTAGTTAGTCAGTTGTAAGCTCCTTCAGCTATCTGGGGCTTGGGGAGCTCTGCTGCTCTCTGCTTAGTTAATCAATGCCTGGCACCCACCATTTCAAGTATAACTCAAACAATAAAGTCAGAGGCTAGTGCTCCACAGGAGAGATGGTGAATAGATATATAGGTCGAACCTCAGGAACCACAACAGATTCTCTATTTAGGTCAGTTTTGTAGCCTCTGCAGAGCTAGGGTTTGTCACTCAAAATGGTCTCTGGTCACTGTAGGGGCCTTTGTCTTTTTTAAAGCTTTCCTATTAACAATGTGCCTTTCTATTTTAAGGGAAGATCCCACTCTGTGTAGTAGCATTGGAATACAGAACCCTGTATCTCTTTACGGAAGTCAAAAAAAAAAAAAGAAAAGAAATGGTCTCATTACTTCTTGGCAGCCAGGGGCTCAGTCATGTGACTGTGACTTAGCTAATCAGATGCTTCTGCTTAGGGCTCTGATTCCAGAATAAGAATGATTGGGATTCATTCATAATCCCAGTGACAGTCAGTGAGGGTCACGTACTTGAAAGACATCAAGTATATAATACCATGTCTTCTCCAGTGGCTAGCAGGGGAGTGGAAAGTAGTGAAGCTAATTTTGGGTTGGCCAAAGTCTGGGATTCTTTGCTGCCATTACAAGTTTTTTGATACAGTAAATTTGGAGGTAACAAGTAGTTAACTTCACTAAGGAACGAAGGTTACATATGCATGCTTTGACTACCTGGTAGTCCTCAAGACTGCTGTGATTTAAGATGAGCATTTTTCATTGCTTGTGGTATCAGATTGAATTCACAGAATCTATGACAATCATAATATAAGCAATTTTATTAAACTGTCGATTATTATTCAGCTTTATTATTCTGATCACATCCCAAGTCCAGGAAGGTGTTAAAAAAATGGAAGACTTATTTCTTATAAAATCCTGGGAATTCTCCTGGTCTACTTTTTTAGAAATTTAAATATTATGTTGATTGAAATTAGCAAGTTGGTTTGGGGAGCTATATATGTATTTGGTCTTTATATTATAAGAAATTATTTCTTGCATTTTTTCCTAAAATAGAAGTTCCCAAAATGTGTTCTTTTGATGAGACCACCCTAAAAAAGGGTACCATGGTCAAAAGAAGGTTGGAGAAAACTACATAAAATATCTCCCTTTTGAAAATCCACACTGTATATTAGCACATTAAAAGACTTTGAACATTTCTGAGAAAATTAACATACTGTCTGAACTGTTTTTCCAAATTTTTGTGAAGACCTAGACTTTTCTTGTGGAACAACTATGAGGATCCCCTGGAACCAATATTTCATGAGATACATTTTAGGAAAGGTTGCCATAATTTATGTCTTACCTTGTTTCTTTGGATTACCTACTTTCAACAACAGATTCAATGGGTTTATGTGGGAGAACAATAGGTACTAAGAGATATTCATTTGTACATAAATTCATCCCAGTGGCCCTTCCCAACGGTGGTAGTTTCTCATGGGAAATGGAGGGAGAAGTGCTTTCCTTGGTATACATAAGCTTCAGAAATCTATTTCTCCACCTAAATTTTCCTACAATCTTACACCTTGAAACCTAGATCAAGATTGTTGTTCTCGTCATAGATTTAACTCAACAATTATTTTAATCAAGGAAGTTCACAAGTTGTTAAAATAGTGAGAATGGTGGCTTTAAAAGAATGTAGAAAATGGAAAGGTCTTATGGTAAAAACATAAAGAAATGTGTGGGAATAATTAACATCAAAGTTAAGATGGTGCTTAATGCTATCAGGGAGGGGCTGGGGTGATCAGGGAGGGATACCCAAAGGAGGGTGTGGCAGTGGCCAGTGTGTTTCTGAGAAACAGACTGAAACGCTGAGGTTTGCACGCAGTGGGTTCACCAGGGAGTGCTTTCAAGAAGGACCCCTATGAGGGAGAAAAGGAAGCAGCTTTGGAGAAAGGGAGAAGTTGAACTGCAGTATCTTTGCAACATTGGTTTCAACCTAACTCATGGCCCTTCCAAAATGTCCAGAATCCAGGCAAGAGGCCAGGCATCTGTACCCTTGCATTACCCAGACATTGGACATGAGCCACCCCAAGGGATGGGGCGTGGTCTTGTTGAGGCAGCTTTAGCTGAAAGTAGCCAATCTGCCAGGCAGCTTTGGGAATGGGATCCTGGTTCAGAAGTGGGAACCATCTCCTTATCCCCTTCAGAGAGCTTAACTCCATTGGCAATACTTTATTTTTGACACATGGTTATCCACTGAATTATTCTTTACAAATAAATTTTAAGAAAAGAAAATGTTTAAAGAAAACATGATGAAGAAATTTCAAGTCTGGATTCCAAATTCCTAGTAAAGCATATCTTACTGGCTCAGTACAGAATACTGTTTGGTTCCTTGATCAAGTGCCCACTCCTTTTTCAGTTAGCTATAGTCAAAGGAGTGCAGCTTCTCTGTACAAACATGACAACTTAGAACAGCTCTTCCATAGGGGCAGTGGATGAAGGAATATTGCAAATACCAGACAGAGGCATAAGTGGTGCAGGCACCACAAAATGGTCATATATATCTTGTCTTCGTTTGCCAGGTTGCTATGACAAACACCACACAGTGGGTTGTCTTAAATAACAAGAATTTATTGGCTAATGGCTTTGTGGTCAGAAGAATTCCAAAATCAAGATATTAGTTAGATGAATAGAACCCGGAATCTGTATTTTCTGGTGCTGGCTGCCATCAGTATTAGCGGTTCCTTGGCTGGTATTTCTGCCCTCTCCTTTCTGGCTTTGGTGATTTCCCTGTTCTCTTTCTAAGTCCTCAAGTAATCCAAATTAAAGCCCCACCCCCCACCCCCTGCTTCAGTAGACCACACCATCACTAAAAATAACATCTACAAAAAAGTCCTATTAACAATGAGTTCACACTCATTGGGACCTGGATTCAGACTAAGAACCTGTTTGTTGGGGTGCATAATTCTTTACCACATATCCTGTCACCATCTTTTCTGTGGGAAGATATGTCTTTGTGTCTTTTTATGGAATTCTTTCCTTCTTTACTCCCTTCTCTCACCCAAGAAGAATTAAAAGATACCAAGGAAAACCTTTTATAAAACCCACAATCTTAATTTCAAGTATATTTCTCAAAACAATCCTAAAAGTATGAAGGTATCTTCTCACCTAGCTTTCAAGAGTTAAAAATACAGTCTCAAGAAAGCTATGCAGTAGGGTCTGACCTAAAATGAGACTGAAAATCACTGTACATAACACTCCTGGACCAAATTTCAGTTACAATTGCAACCTGGTGACTCCTTTTTACTCTTGTGGCAGCCACCTGGCAATAAAGGTCTGCAGGACATAAAGTGAAGTGCAAGGATAAGAATTAACTGAGAGCATTTGAAATTGTTGAATTCAAGAATCAGTAAAGGAAATAGCTAATAAGGGATTTGTGCTTATCCTTTTATTCCAAATGATCAGAATTAGCTCCCATGCTACCTGTTTTGCCTGGAAAATCCACCAACTCTTCTTCCGAGTTTGTCTGTCACAGATTTTAGGGAAGAGTTCTCCTTTGGCTCTTTGTATTTTCAATTAAAAATATTGGGATCTTTACAATTAAGTTTACCTGCCCTTACCCAGGAGGAAATTATTGGCCTAAATCATATTATAATTGTCTCAGGTCTTTAACAGTTTGCCTGATATTTGTAGTGTCACTCTTGTTTCCTCTCTTATTTCAAAGCATTTGTCCTTTTTGTTTTACCGTGATATTGATATGTGTTGTTCCTCTCTGCAAACAAAGGAACACACATCCCACATTGCATAAACATTTGTGTCACACTTCGTCTTGAAATTAGTATTCTTTTAAACGGGTTAACACATTTGTACTGCCTATGCCACCTTTAACTATGACAACTATGAAACAAAATAGTGCACAGTGAACAAACACATCACTTGGAGCAGATTAGATTAATTACTATTCGGGACAGTGCTCAGATTAATTATTTTGTTTGTATAGCATGTTCGTTAAGTGGTTGCCTGATTGCTGCTCAGAAGATTGATTACTTGTTACATTTACCTTGCGGTTTCTGTGGGGAAAACATCTTTTAGGATTCATCACTTCTAAAAAGCCCAAGGGGCTTGGTTGACATGAGAATGCTCCAGTAAAGCTGTAAAATGGAGAAAAGGCTGTGGAAGATCGTGTTCTTTAAATAAACACCTACAGTGGTAGCTGGAGTAGCCATCAGATCTGTTTAACATCAGGAAAAACAATCGATGCTAAAATTGAGTTTACACGAACTATATGATTTGAAAACCCAGCACACTCGTCAGATTGTAAAATTGAGGTGAATAAGCACTTTCCAAGATTTTCTTGGTTCCCAGTAAGCTAAAATAACAAACTCTCCTTGACTTTGTTGTCATTTTACCTCTAGACTATCTTTGTACCTCACTTCCCATTTGGCAGCACATGGCAACTGCTGCTCCTGCTGCTTGTCTCTGCCCTAGCAGTGGGGCTGAAGAGCTTCCCTGGTTCTTTCTGAAGAACCCAGATCGCAGCCCTTTGAGGTGCTTGCCTCACTGTAGGAAATGACATGAGGTGATGTGATGCATAAGAACATGTGTTATCTGCTGTGTTCAAGGGACACTGTCAGTACTAGGAAGGGATTTACAGTAATAGGATTTTGTTGCAATGGAAGATCATAACAAATTTAAATAGGAAAATACTTTGGAAAGAAACAAATGAGTTAAGGATTAAAAATAGGACAGGTTTTTGTTTTGTGAAAGGATGTACTAATCTCTCCATTTGGGACAAAAAAAAATTCCATTGCTTAAATATGATTGTGTTACACCTGTGACTTTGAATGCTTATGGCTGCATTCGATGAACAGTTTTAGAGGCTCCAAGAGGCTTCAGACATCCCTGCCAAAAATATTGTACCTTTGCCCAGAAGACAAAGACCAAAGAATATTTCTATATTTCTTATCCATTTGACCTTATTATTTAGGTCTAGTAATCATAGTCATGAATAACTACAACAATAACACAAAACATTCAAAAATAGGGCACTGAACATACTAAAAGCTTTTAAATTATGGATCAAAACTAAGCAAGCATTTTAACTAGCATACATCCCAGCAAATGAGAAAAAAAGTAACCAAAATAGTAAAATCATGAAAATTAAATAAAAATGTTTTAGTCACAGCCTTTTTCTCTCTAGCTTGAGATGTCAGAAGGTAGGCATTTACAAACTATTTTTTTTTGCCATTTAAAATCATTTTGATTTTAATATTATCCACCATACTATTATGGCAAAGGTGCTTTGCCTCCATAAAGATATAGTAATTGGCCAAAGGAGAAATGGCTCAGAGCATAGGTGTTGAGACACTGATAAATGAGAAGATGAGAAGAGAGATTGGGGTGTTTGTTTTTGAGGAGTCAGATTTCTACAATAGTGCAAAGACTAGAAATAAAAGGAAATGCATTAGGCCAGTGGAAAAGATATTTAGGGCCTTTAAGATTAAATTCTTCTTTTCCTGTGGGACTTGACTGCTGGAACTAAACAGAAATTAATCCTTAAAACATTTTTCTTTCTCATTCTACCCTGTCTATTTGAGGGTACCTCTCTAAGTTCATGTCCAGTAAGGAATTCTAGTAATTCAAGTGTTTCAATAGTTACCACTAAATCCCTTAGTACGGACACACCATTACCTTAGGAAGTGGGGCTGAAGCTATTATGAGAATAAAGTTGCCTATACAAGGTGGTTTGCAAACTTTAAATTCAGCACGTTTAAAAACAGCCTGGAATCCTGAGAAATGAGCCCTGCTTTTCACAGCATCTCTGATACCATCCTTTATTGTCCTTTTCACATATTATTATATCTTTTACAACTAACACCTATTCTGCTGAAATAAAATGCTCATATTATCATATACTTAAAATATAACTGTGTTTTGAGAAAATTGAAAATATGTGTTTGGAACCTCATTAGGTTGGCTATCATTGTTTTCTTAATTGTAAAAATAGCATATTAAATATTATCTGTTAGCGTGTGATTTTAAGTTAATGAAACTGGTTTTCATGCGTTGTTTATTGAAGTCATTTCATTATTTTATGGTCACACTTCAAACATTTAAAGGTCCCTGTAATTATTTGATGGCTAAGTGTGGCTGTCCTTTTAAAATGAAAATGACATTATTGATCCGTTGTTGCTCTGACCCACAATTCAGTTTAATTGCCTTTTTCCTTTATGGACGATGAGCTTCCATTGGCTTCTTGGCAGTTTCCTCATGTAACCAAATATATCTCTCAGGAGACACTAACTAGGATGGGGAACGCTGGGTAGTCTCTGGTGCTGTGAGCCATTAACTGGCCTCATTCATTCAATCAGTCAGTCAAGTAAGTATTGAACACTTAATAGATTCAAGACCCCCTGCTGTTATTTTCTTTATGAATGAAAAGCATAATGTTTGCCTTCAAAGAGATCAGGGTTTGTGAGAGGACCAGCAAACAAACAAACAATTAACATAAAAATGGATTGAAGTGAACCTAAGGATCTAGAGAGGTTACAGAAGGAACTAGAGCTCTCAGAAAGGAAGGGTTGAGGGCTGGGTGGCTAGGGAAAGGGAGCTGCCTTCACAGATGCAGAGAGGTCTGCTCAAGTAATTCCTGAATCCCAGAGAAGGAGGGAGTGACTGGAGGCAGGAGAAGACAGCAGGGCAAGCCTGGGAAGGTCTTTGTAAGCCAACCATTTGGCTTTTACCCTGCAGTAAGTGAAGAGCAAATACAGGGTTTAATCAAAAGAATGACTTTTGTCCAATTCGTATCATATTCTAACTGAATGAATCAACCACACTCCATGCCTTTTCATTACCTGTCAAAATGTCCAAACTGTTTTTTGTTTTTCTTTTTCTTTTTTTCATAGTCCAAACAGAGCTGACTTCAGTTTGTGGCAGATTTGACTTTGAAATGTTTGCTTATCTGAAAGATATGGAGATTTTTCTTTCTGGTCCGAAGTTCTAACTTCTGTCTTCCTTGTGCATTTCTCAATGCCTCAGCTATTGCTTAAAATCTTTCCCTATGCTAAATTAGGAAAGTAAACTTGCTTCAAAAAATAATCATATGTAATTTATTTTAAAAATATGTGCTATTTATGTGCTATTAATAATTTGTAGCCTTTATAATTATTTGGATTGGATGAAAGTTTAGGTCATAATTCATATAATTGAAAATAGAAAATATTTTAGTTGATTATCCATAAGAACATCACTGAAACCTATTTTTGTTAAATTTTCCCAAGAATGGGGAAAAATTAAATATAGAGAGATACTTAAGAAAGTCACCTTTGGGACATTTGTCCATTTTAAATATTTATTTTGTAATTTAAATGTACATAGGGAAATAGGAATCTGTGTTGAAAGAATTCATCCCATCTATCTAATATTTTGCCTGAATGTCCCCAACAGCTCTTTGGAAATAAAGGATTTGCCCCTTTTTATTTAAGACAAGGAACATATCAAAACCTATCAATAGTCATCTGGACATCTGAATGAATAAATTGAATTGCTGCACAGCTGTTGCAGTCACTTGATTTGGAATATCCAAAAATACCAGGTTGACTGATTCCTGCATGTAGACATGGTCTAAGGATGGGCACCAGGCAGGGAAGGATTAGAGGAAGCTCCCTTCCCATGGACCCGGCTGAGCAAACTCTTCCCCCATATCAGGCATGAAGACGCTGGGTAGGGTGCAAGCAAAACTAGGTACAACCTGCCATGTGGAATAAAGGCAGAGGACCCAGTAGTAGACGCAACTGGCTGTAATTTCCCAGAACCAAAATTTATCATTCTCCCTATGACCTCAGAGATGAGGAAGTAGCATAAATATTCAATTAAATAACCCAACTTTCCTTCCCATGCTTTCCTTTTTTTTCCAGTAGCCTGAAATCTAGGGTAACCCAGAGGGCCTTTCCTTCCAAGACTCTTTAATTATTTAGGACATTGTCAATGATAAAATGACTTCCTTTCCCATTTTCCAATTTTGGACAAGCAGGATTAAAACATTATATGAAACACTCAGATAAATCCCTAACCTTGCAATGGCATTGTCAGTTTTTCCCTCTGTGGATAGGATCATTGATATTTGGGGTTTAGAGGATGAATTTCATTAATTTGAATGCTTTTACTGGGATTATATACTCTTATATTTAATGTTTCGTCCAGGGCTATTGCTAATAAGTGTTTTAATGGCTCTTAAGTCTTTTTTTGTTCGTTTGTTTTTCTTTTATAATCACTTTATTAGTGATTGCAGAAAAAAAAATCCATATGATGATGCTGTAAAAATTACTATTACATTAAAATAATTCAGGAACATCTCTGATTTAAAATTTATTCCTCCATCTACTTCCTAGACAAAATGACCCTCCCCCCCCCAAAAAAAAGGAATGAAAACAACGCACCACCATAATGCACTACTTATATTAGCTTTTGTTTGGAAAAAAGAAAGAGCTGAATTTTTCAGTTGAGTTTTTTAGGGTCATGGATTAGCAGATACAGTATAATATAATAACAGACACTTATATGGCAATTTTAATGTGCCTAGCACTATTCCAAGTGTTTAGTTTTTCACAAAACTCTTATCTAAGATGCTGCTATTATTATTTTTATTTTCCAAATCAGGAAACTGAGGCACCAAGATTAAATAACTCACTTGAGTCTGTAAGCAAGCAAGTAGCAGAACAGGATTTAAACACAGGCTCCCATCATGAAAGAGGGTACATTTGACCACTTCACTGAGTTTTTTTTCAACTAGAGAAAGGATTCAGATTCCATGCAGAGAGCATACCCTGGAAAGTCCTTGAGAAAGAAAAGATATGATTCTCAGAATGTGACTATCTTCACACACACAGAACAAAGCCTTTTAGTTGTAGTTACTGTTGACTTGTTTTAATCCTTGAAATGGAAGGAAAAAAAAATAGGATTACACAAGATGGTTGCCTAAATGCTACAGGGTGCTATTTCCCCACAGAATCTTTGAACAACTACCCAAATCTGGTAGAACTGTTACTGGATTTTGTCTAGGTTCTTGAGTAAGCTATAAGAAACTAATTTCGAGAGCAAGCCATGTTGATTAGGCCAGTAATTTATTAAGGTAGGGAGGGAAGAGAAATGGGAGAAAGTAACAGATCATAGGTCCCAGGTAGAGAGGAAGGGGCTGAAGAGTGATAAAATTTCCCATCATAGATTATAAATCCCCAGGTTTTACTTGCATGGCCATCATGGCAAGGGAAAAATGGGGAGAGCAGGGCGCAGAAAGCAGGAACATGGAAGGAACAGGCTTAGGGACAAGGCGAAGGCAAGAAGAAGACTGATTTGGCTTCCTGCTTGCTTTTTTTTTTTTTTTTTTTAAGATTTTATTTATTTATTCATTTATCCCCCCCTTGCTGCTTGTGCTCGCTGGGTCAGCCAACCACGCCATGCGGGCGGGCTTGCCTTCACCAGGAGGCCCCGGGAACCGAACCCGGGACCTCCCACATGGCAAACGGGAGCCCCACTAACCGAGCCACAGCCGCTTCCCCCTGCTTGCTTTTTAAACCAATAATTATTCCACCCCTTTGCTAATGACACAGGAGGAGTCACAGCTGTTTGCTGTTTTGATTGATTACCCGACCCATCAATCCCCCAGGGAGGGCCCAATGATAAGTTCCCTGGAGTATATCCCAGGCTTTTCCTGGCTTCCAGTGGAAATCTCACTCCGAATGGGAGAATCTTATGAGGGTCTTCCACAGCCATCTTGGGGGTATTGATGTCTATGTGGACTTCTTGCCAGGTTCCAGATCTGTCTATTGATTGCCTATTTTACTAGCTTGCTTCAGAGCCATCATTCACAAAACCCTAGAAAAGAGTTAAAAGATTGCAGTAACTGGTCCAGTGCTGAAACAAAAAAATGTAGGTTTCAAAACAGGAGAAGCCCCCTGGCGCCCTTGCAGGACCCTCCCCCATGGCCTCCCTGGCTCAGCGTGGAGCCAGCCTGTCTTTCCATTGTGGGTCACTGGCCCTGTTCCAGAGGGAGCAGAGTAACCATTATGCACATATTGGGGTTCATGTTTGTCAATGCCAATCTATCACGTGACAATCTGAAGCACTAAACCAGGAAACTTTTCTTGAGTTCACCCTTTCAGAAGTTGCCATGTTGGCAGAAGCAGCTTGCAGATAGCTAAAGCACAGTAAGGAACAATTAAGATAAAACAGCTTGGGCAGATCACCTGCTTTGCTTCATACAATAGTGCACCAGGTAGGGGGAGAAAGTCTATTTCATTGGGAGTAGAGGGGGCATTCAAATTCCTATAAAAGGTGGAAATTCCTAAGATAATGAGCAAGCATATGCCTAGAAGAAGACACAGGATCTAGAGCAGACCCTGTACTTCCCATTTCCTTCTGGCAGAAAGATCAAGAATAGCAGGGCTAAATTCTGAAAGAGCACCAGCCAGCACAGAGCCAATTTGCAGACTGAAAGGTGCTTCTTTTTTTTCTCATTTGTTATTGTCAGCTCCAGGCTAACATATCATTAGCTGAATACAAACATAGGAACAGACAGTGCTGGGACTAAATTCCAGAGTGAACACTTTAAAACATTAAAATGTGCCCTTGCAGTCTGAGGAGCCTAAGGCACGGGCAAGTCACTAGGAAACTTCATCGCATCAGGTGCGAAGCTTGAGTGCCTAGAGTGATACTGCTGGCTTCGGCTGCTGCCCCTCAGTCTTATGGTGCCCCCCCTTCTCACTTCTAAGACTCCTCCCTCTCTGCCAGGATGCAAGAGAACCCAGCGCATGGAGGGAGCATGAGATGGAGCCAGTGGTGGCAGCCAATGCCAAACTGGCTGCTGCTGCTGTGCTTGTGTGTGCTCAGTGTGGCACCTCTGGCTATGGCTGCGCTCCCTGCCTGCCACACCTCAGGGACCAGCTAGGCAGACCAATTGCCTTATTTCCTCAGTGGAAATCTTATCACTATGATGTGATAGTTGATGTGTTATCGGCTGGCAATAACCATGAACTTGGAAATGTGATAAGCATCTGGTTAATGCATTTGTTACAACATCCAGCATTAAGTCAACGTGTACTTGTGTAGTTCATAATAGGCGCTCATAACTGTGAAGTGCCAGTGGAAGACAGAGGAGATCCGTATTTCTGCAAACTACCCAACATCAGTTTTGAGTCAGGGAATCTCGAGGCATTCATCCTTTCTGAAGACGCTTCATCAGGGCTCTCTGAGGACCAAGTTGTCAGTGTGAGATTCTGAGGTCTCTACCTTATCATTGGTAACCATCTTGGAGTGCTCTATAATGCCAACGATGTGGATTTGTAGAAGAAAATCACTGTCAAGCTTTATAAGCAGAACAGTAGAAGGCCATCTTCAGTACTTGCTTTAGTCCTCCCAGTTGTGGTGTGCAGGTGAACAAGCTGCTGTGGTATAAACCTGTGGAATGATTCATCTTCCCAAAGAGCTTTGAAGATACAATTGTGTGGGAGAGCCCAGACCTCCAAGGCCTTGTGAAATCTTAACAAAATGACAGTGTATTATTGTAAACTTAAGCAGGTGGTGACACCAATTGCAGCTGCTGATCCAGATGTGGTATCATTGCTTGAGCAAATCAACACTTCCCCTGGTACCTGGTATGCAGCTACTAATCTGGCAAATGCTTTTTTCTCGATTGCCATTAGTAAGGACCACCAAAAACAGTTTGCTTTCAGCTGGCAAGGCCCGTAATATACCTTCACAGTCCTGCCTCAGGGGTATATCAACTCTCCAGCCCTATGTCATAATAGTGTCTGCAGGAAACTCAATCATCTCTCCCTCCCACAAGACATCACCCTGGTCCATTATATTGATGATATGTTAATTGGATCTAAGAAGCAAAAAGTAGCAACTACTCTAGACTTATTGGTAAGGTATTTGCATGAGAGAGGATGGGAGATAAATCCAACAAAATAAAGGGTCCTTCCACCTTGGTGAAATTTCTAGGTGTCCAATGATGTGGGGCATGTCGAGATATCCCTTCTAAAGTGAAGGATAAGCTGTTGTATCTGGCTCCTCCTATAACCAAAAAAGAGGCAAACACTTAGTTGGCCTCTTTGGATTTTAGAGACAACATATTCCTTTTTTGGGTGTGCTACTCCAGCCCATTTAACAAGTGACCAGAAAAGCTGCTAACAAGTGGGGACTGGAATAAGAGGAGGCTTTGAGACAGATCCAGGCTGCTGAGTAAGTTGCTCTGCCACTTGGCCCATATGATCCAGCAGATCCAATGGTGCTAGAAGTGTCAGTGGCAAATAGAGATGCTGTCTGGAGCCACTGGCAGACCCTTATAGGAGAATTACAAAGCAGACCCTTAGGATTTTGGAGTAACACCCTGCCATCCTATGCAGATAACTACTCCCCTTTTGAGAAACAGCTTTTGGCCTTCTACTGGGCCTTAGTAGAGACTGAATGCTTAACCATGGGCCATCAAGTTACCATAAGAGCTGAGTTGCCTATAATGAGTGGGGTGTTATCTGATCCTTCAAACCATAAAGTGGGATGTGCGCTGCAGGACCCTATCATTAAGTGGGAGTGGTATATATTAGATAGAGCTCAAGTGGGTCCTGAAGGCACAAGTAAGTTATATTAGGAAGTGGCCCAAATAACCATGGCCCCAATCCTGCCACATTACCTTCTCTTTCCCACCCCACAGCTATGGCTTCTTAGGGAGTTCCTTACAATCAGTTGATTGAGGAAGAGAAAGCTTTGGGCTTGGTTTACAAGTGGTTTGGCATGATATGCAGTTACCACCCAAAAGTGGACAGCTGCAACACTGCAGCCCCTTTCTGGGATGTCCCTGAAGGACAGTGGTGAGAAGTTCTCCCAGTGGGTGGAACTTTGAGGAGTGGACCTGGTTGTTCCTTTTTCTTGGAAGGAGGAATGCCAGAGATGTGTTCGTACACTGATTGTTGCCAATGGTTTGACTGGATGGTCAGGGACTTGGAAGGTACATGCTTGGAGAATTGGTGACAAAGAGGTCTGGGGCAGGGAGAATTGGTAACAAAGAGGTCTGGGGAAGAGGTATGTGAATAGGTTTTTCTGAGTGGTCAAAAAACATGAAAATATTTGTGTCTCACATGAATTCTCACCAGAGGGTGACTTCAACAGAGGAAGAGTTTAGTAATCAAGTGGATAAGATGACCCATTCTATGGCTAGCAGTCAGCCTCTTTCCCCAGCCAATCCTATCATTGCCTAATGGGCTCATGAACAGAGTGACTATGGTGGTGGGGATGGAGGTTATACATGGGCTCAGCAACGTGGACTTCTCTTTACGAAGGCCAACCTGGCTACAGTCACTGCTGAGTGCCCAATTTGCCAGGAGCAGAGACTCACTCTCAGCCCCTGATATGGCACCATGCTCCAAGGTTATCAGCCTGATACCTGGTGGCAGGTTGATTACATTGGACCACCTCCACCATGGAAGGGACAATGATTTGTTCTAACCAGAATAGATACATACTCCAGATATGGGTTTGCTTTACCTGCACACAATGCTTCTGCCAAAACTACCGTCATAATAAACAATTTGAGAATCTCAATAAGAGATAGAAATTGTAAAATGTATCCATATGGAAATAATGGAGTTGAAGACCACAATATCTGAACTGAAAAATTACCTTGAGAGATTCAACAGCAGGTTGAAGAGCTAGCAAGAGAAAGAATCAGTGAACTCAAAGACAAGACATTGTGATTCAGACTGAGGAGAAGAAAGAAAAAGGAATTTTTTAAAAGAAAAGTAAACAGAGCATAAGAAACTTACAGGACACCACCAAGTGTACCTATATACACATTATGGGAGTTTTAGAAGAGGGAGAAGAAGGGATAGAAGGAATATTCAAAGAAATAATGGCAGAAAACTTCCTAAATTAAAAAAAAAAAGGCATGAATATGCACATTCAAGAAGTCCAATGAACCCCAAACAGGATAAACTTAAAGGGAAAAACACCTAGACACATGGTAGTCAAACTGTCGAATGCCATGGACAAGAGAAAAGTTCTGAAAAGTACAAGAGAAATGTAATGTATTGTGTAAAAGTGAGTCCCAATAAGATTAAGTACTGATTTTGTTATTGGTCTTTTGTCTAGATGTTCTATGCATTACTGAAAGTGTTGTATTGACACCATGGATGCAAGAGGGCAGTGAGAAACAATCTTCAAAGCCCTGAAAGAAAAAAATTGCCAACCAAGAATTTTTTGTATCCATTGAGACTATCTTTCAAAAATGAGAGAGAGATATAAGACATTCCCAGATAGACAAAATCTGGGGGAGTTTGTCACCACTAGACCTGGCCATTTAGCAATACTAAAGGGAATTCTTAGAGACTAAAAGGAAGGGATACTAGACAGTGGATTGAAGTGGCACAAAGAAATAAACACCTCCAGTAAAAGTAACCATATATATAATGATAGATGCTAGGACTATTGTATCCTTTTTTTAAAGATTTATTTATTTATTTTACTTTTTATCCATTTTTACTCCCTTCCTCTTCCCCACCCCTCCCGTTTTTGCTGTTTTTTTGTGCCCATTCACTGGGCAATGCTCTGTGTCTGTTTCTGACCTCTCTTCTCATCCTTCTCCTCCTGTCTTCACCAGGATTTGATCCTGGGAACCTCTGATGTGGGAGAGAGGTGTTCTGCCACCTGTGCCACCTTAGTTCCTGGTTTTTCGGTGTGTCTCGTCTTGGCTCTCCCTTTGTGCCACTCTCTTGTTACGTCATCATCTTGCTGCATGGCTCCATGGGGCCTGGCACACCTGCACGCTGGGCCTGGGGGCTCACTAGCTCGTGGGGCCCGTTGGCTCACGGCATGCCTGCGCGCAGGGCCTGACGGCCCACACACTTTCTATATTTTTTGTTATTTTACCAGGAGGTCCAGGGGATTGAACCCAGGTCCCTTTATATGGGAGACAGATGTCCAACCATTTGAGCCATATCCATCCCCTGGACTGTTGTATTTTTATTGTTTTTATTATCTAACTCCACATTTACTTCTTATAGTTTCTAGAATGTAAATGCAAACAGATGAAAATAAATGATAAATCTATGGTTTTGACATATAATATATAAAGATATATAATTTGTAACAACTAAAACAAGGAGGAGAGGCAAAGGGATATAAGAACAGTTTATGTGTATGCTTTCAAAATTAACCGAGTATCAAATCAAATATGATTGTAATGGATTTAGGTTAAGTTTAAGTCCCATGGTAAGCACAAAGAAAATATATGAAAAATATATACAGAAAGAAATGGGCCAATTCAACAAGAAGACATAATAGTTAACATAATATATATGTACTGGGAAGCGGCTGTGGCTCAATCAGTAGGGCTCCCGTTTACCATATGGGAGGCCCCGGATTCGGTTCCCGGGGCCTCCTGGTGAAGGCAAGCCCTCCCACACGGCGTGGTTAGCTGACCCAGCGAGCACAAGCAGCAAGGGGGGGATAAATGAATAAATAAATAAAATCTTAAAAAAAAAAAAATATATATATATATATATATATATATATGTATGTATGTATGTATGTATGTATTGTCCTTTGCCACAAGACTGCCAAAGCAAAGTACCAGAAATGGATTGGCTTTTATAATAGGGATTATATTTAGGATATAAGCTTACAGTTCTGAGATCATGAAATGTCCCAAGCAAAGCACAATCAGAGATGCTTTCTCACCAAAGTCAGCTACTGGTGATCTTTTTGTCCTGACATGTAGCAAATATGGCAGCTGATCTCTGCCAAGGTCCCTGCCTTCCCTTCCAAAATCTACTGTCTCCTGGCGCTCAGCTGTTGACAACCAGGCACAGGGCTTATCTTTTTCTGGGCCTCCTCTCTCAATCTCAGCTGCTCTACTTTCTTCAGCCTTGAGCTTCTCCATGGACCCAATCTTTTGGGGACTTCATGCTTAGCTTTGGGTGCTAGTGATCCTCCAGTCCTCTCTCACATGGTAGGGTCAAAAATGGCAGCTTCCTTGCTCTGTGTGTATCTTTCTCTGTGTCTCCATTTATATAAAGCTCCAATAAGAGGATGGTGACACAACCTGAGTCATGCCTCACTGATGTAGTTCAATCAAAAGATTCCTATACCACAGGAATGGATTAGTTCAAAAACAATCTTTCTGGAGGATTCACCAAATTCAAACTGTCACATATACCTACTGGCAGAGCCCCCAAAATATATAAAATATATAAAACAAATGTTGATGTATTTGATGGTTCTATAATAATAATAAGAGACTTCAATATAACACTTCCAATAATGGCTAGAACATCTAGACAGAAGATCAATAAGGAAATAAAAGACTTGAATGATACTCCAAACCAACTACACCTAACTGATATATTGAGCCTGTCACCCCAAAACAGCAGAATACACAATCTTCTCTAGTGCACATGGATTGTTCTCAAGGATAGACTATGTGTTAGGTCACAAAACAAGTCTCAGTAAATTAAAAAATATTGAAATCTACAATATATCTTCTCCAACCCCAATGGAATGAAGTTACAAATCAATAACAGAGGGAAAACTGGAAAATTCACAAATACATGGAAATTAAACAACACATAATTGAACAACAGAAATTAGGGAAATTAGGAAATAGTTTGAGGTGAATGTAAATGAAAACACAATATACCAAAACTTTTGGGATTCAGCAAGACAGTATTGAGAGGAAAATTTATAGCTATAAATGCTTATATTAAAAAGGAAACATCTCACATCAGAGTCCTAACCTCACAACTGGAGGATCTAGAAAAAGAAGTGCAAACTAAGCCAAAAAATGAACAGAAGGAAGGAAATAACAAATATTAGTGGACAGATAAATAAAATAGAGAATAAAGAACAATAGAGAGAATCAATGAAACAAAAGTTGGTTCTGTGAAAAGACCAGTAAAATTGGCAAACCTTTAGGTAGACTGACAAAAAGAGAAGCAAATAACTAAAATCATAAATGAAAGGGGGCCATTACTACTGACTGCACATAAATAATAAGCATTATAAGAGGTTGCAACGAACAACTTTATGCAACAAAATTAGATAACCTGGATGAAATGAACAAATTCCTAGAAACATGCAAACTACTTACACTGATTTAAGCAGAAATAGAAGATTTCAGTAGACCAATATATTAGTCAGCCAAAGGGGTGCTGATGTGAAATACCAGAAATCAGTTGGTTTTCATAAAGGGTATTTATTTGGGATAGAAGCTTACAGTTACCAGGCCATAAAGTGTAAGTTACTTCCCTCATCAGTCTATGGCCTCGTGTTGGAGCAAGACACCTGCCAACATTTGCCAGGGTTCAGTCTTCTTGGGTTCCTCTTTTCTCAGGGCTCCTCTTCTCTCCAGGTTCAGCTCCTCTGTTTCCTCCACAAGGTCAACTGTAGACTATGAGGCTCTCTAGGCTTTGCCTCGCTCCACAAGGCCGGCTGTGAATAGTCAGGCAAGCGGCTCTGTCTCTATTCCCGGGGCCTTCTCTCCTTCCTCACGACCAGGCTTCTCTGTGTGCTTACTTCCCCAGGCTCCAGCATTAAAACTCAGCATCAGAACTCCAACTCAGAAAAACTCCAACTCTGTCCGTTACCATGTCTTTTATCTTTGATTCCCCACCCACCAAGGGGTGGGGCTCAACGCCCTACTGATGTGGCCTAATCAAAGCCCTAGTCATAACTTAATCATGCCCAGATTAACAGACCAGTTTACAAGCATAATCCAATATCTATTTTTGGAATTCATGACTATATCAAACTGCCACAACCAGTAACAAGTGAAGAGATTGAATCAGTAGTCAAAAACATTCTAACAATGAAAACCCAGGATCAGAGGGCTTCACTGGTGAATTTTACCAAACATTTACTACTAAAACTCTTCCAAAATAAAGGAAGAGAAGGGAACCTCCCCAACTCATTTTCAGGGGGCAACATCATCCTAATATGAAAGCTAGATAAAGGTACCTTAAGCAAAGAAAATTACAGACCAATATCCTTTATCAATATAGATGCAAAAGTCATCAAAAAACATTAGCAAAATGAATCCAACAGCACATTAAAAGACATAGACACCATGATCACATGTGATTCTTCCCAGGTATGCATGAGTGGTTCAACATAAGAAAATTAATTAATATAATATACCTCATTAATAGAACAAAGGAAAAAAGAGATCACGTGATCATCTCAATTAAGGCAGAAAATGCATTTGACAAAATCCAGCAACTTTCTTTATAAAAAACACTTAAAACACTAGGGATAGAAGGAAACTTCTTCAACATGATAAACGTCATATATGAAAAAGCCACAGCTAATGTCATACTCAATGATGAAAGACTGAACGCTTTCCTTCTAATATCAGGAACAAGACAAGGATGCCCGTTCTTACCACTTTTATTCAACATTGCACAGGATTGTTCTAACGAGAACATTTAGGCAAGAAAAAGAAATAAAACACATCCAAATTTCAAAGGAAAAAGTAAAACTTTCCCTATTGCAGATGACATGATCTTATATATACAAAATCCTGAAAAATCACACAACAAATATACTAAAGCTAATGAACAAAATTCAGCAAAGTGACGATGTAAAAATCAGTCTTGTTTCCATACACTAGTAACAAACAATCTGAAGAAGAAATAAAAGAAAAAATTCAATTTACAATAGTAATTAAAATAATCGTATAAGGAATAAGTTTGGCAAAGGATGTAAAGGACACATATATAGAATGCTATAAAACATAGCTAAAACAAATCAAAGAAGACATAAATAAACTGAAGAACACTATGTTCATGTATTGTATGACTAAATATTGCTAAGATGTTAATTCTACTCAAAGCAATTTATGTATTCAATACAATCCCCATCAAAATTCCAATAGCCCTCTTTGCATAAATAATAAAAGCAATCATCAAATTGATATGGATAGCCAAAACCATATTTTAAAAAGATTAATGAAGTTGGAGGACCTGTACTTCCCATATTCAAATCTTATTATAAAGCTACACTAATAAAACAGCATGGTACTGGCATAAGGACAAACATAGACCAATGGTATCAAATTGAAGGTTCAGAAATAAATCCTTACATCTATTGTCCAGCTTGTTTTCATAAAGGGTGCTAAGTCCCCTCAATTGGGAAAGAATATTCTCCTTCACAAATGGTGCTGGGAAACCTGGATATCAATGTGCAAAAGAATGAAGGTGTATCCCCTACCTCACACTGTATACAAAAATTTACTCAAAATCAAAGACTTAAATATAAGAATCAAAGTTTTAAATACTAGAAGAAAACATAGAGAAACATCTTCATGACTTTGTGGTAGGCAATGGCTTCTTAGACTACATCAAAAGCATGAGCAGCAAAAGAAAAAATGGATAAATGGGACTTCATCAAAACTAAAGACTTTTGGGCATCAAAGGGCTTTATCATGAAAGGAAAAAGAAATCTACAGAATGGAAGAAATTGGAAACCACAAATCTGGTAAGGGTTTATTATCCAGCCTATAAAAAGAATTCTTACTCTGGACAATAAAAAGACAAACAACCCATTAAAGAAATGGGCGAAAAACTTGAAAGACATTTCTCCAAAGAAGAAATATAAATGGCCAAAAAGCCAATGAAAATCAAGTCCATAAGGAGATACCATTTCACACCCATTAGAATGACTACTATTAAAAAACAGAAAATAACACATGTTGGATAGGATCTGGAAAAAGAAGAATACTGTTTCATTGTTGGTGGAAATGTAAAATGGTGCAGTCATTATGGAAAACAGTTTGGCAGTTCCTCAGAAAGTTAAGGATAGAATTACCATATGACCACCATTCCGCTGCTAGATATATATACTCAAAATAATTGAAAGCAGGGAATCTAAGAGAAATTTGTACACCAATGTTCATAGCAGCATTACTCACAGTTGCCAAGAGGTGGAAGCAACCCAGGTATCCATCAACAGATAATTGGATAAAGAAAATATTATATATACATTTAATAGAATATTATTCAGCCATAAAAAGGAATGTAGTTCTGATTTATGTAACAATGTGGATGAACCTTGAAGACATCATGTTGAGTGAAATAAGCAAGATACAAAATGCAAATGTTGTATGATCTCACAGAAGTGAATAGAATATGCAAATTCATAAATTCAGAATATAGAATATAGGTTATCAGGGATTGGGATGGGTTAGGGATGCTTAATTGATATAGAATTTCTGTTTGGGGTGATGGAAATGTTTTGGTAATGGATGGTGGTGATGGTAGCACAACACTGTAAACATAATTTACAGCACTGAAGTATATATTTGAATGTGGTTAAAAGGGGGAATTTTTAGTTGTTTATAAGTTGCTAGAATAAAAATTTAAAAAGAAACATAGGCATGTACAACACAAACAGTAAATTCTAATGTAAATTACATACTGTAGTTAATAGTACAATAATAATAATCTTTCATCAGTGGTAAAGGTACAACATGAATGTGAAGTGCTAATAATAGAGAGGGTATATGGGAACTGTATTTTCTGCATGATTTTTCTGTAAACTTGTGACTTCTTTAATTAAAAAGAAAAGAGGATAAAGAGGATGAAGAATGGAAAACAAAGAAGAAAGAAGGAAATACAAGAGGGAGGCTGGGAGAGAGGAAAAAAGAAGAAAGAAGAAAACTGGAAGGAATTTAGGAAAGAAGACAGGAGGTCATGAAGGAAAGAGAGAGAGAAATACAGGAGCACAGTTACATTTTTACTCCTACCCTTTCTTTCCCAAAAGCATTTATTAAGCTCATCTATAATTGTGCCTGTTTGTCTACCTATATGTGAGTTTCTTTGTTGTGCATACATACAAGTTAAATTAATGAGCTTTAGTGTAAGTGCTTGCTTAATTTTACTGTTACCAGATTGTTTTCCAAATTGACTACATTAGTTTATAGTAACAACAGCAAAGAGTTCATATTTCCCTATATTATCACCAGTATTTGATATATTCTTTATTAATTTAATTTTATTTCTCTGAGTTCTAGTGAAGTTGAGTACCTTTCAAATACGTATTAGTTATTTCTATTTCCCTTTAGTTGATAGCTTATTCATATCTTTTGCTCAATTTTCTGTTGCATTTCCATGCATCTTCTATATATGCATTCTTGGTCAGTTATGGAGTTTGCAATTTTTCTAGTATATCTTCAATATTTTAATTTTAACTTTGGTAGATTTTATTTTTTACACACACACACAGACACACACACATGTATAAAAAACAGACCATATCTTGAGTCATTGAGAAAGAGTCCTTAACAAAATTTAAATATTTGAAGTTATACATGGTATGCTTTCTGACCGTAATGGAATCAAACTAGAAATCAACACAAGAAAGATAACAGAAAAATCTCCAAACGCACTCCTGAACAATCCGTGCAAAAAGAGGAAACCTCAAGGGAAATTTTTAAAACATGGAACTGAAAGAAAATGAAAATACAACAAATTAAAATGTGCAGAAGGTAACTAAAGCTTTGCTGAGAGAGAAATTTATAGCATTAAATGCTTACTTTAGAAAAGAGGGAAGATCTAAAATTAATAATCTAAGTTCCTACCTCCAGACTGAAAAAGGAAGAGCAAAATAAACCCAAAGGAAATAATAAAGATAAGAGCAGAAATCAATGAAATGGAAAACTGGAAAACAAGAAAGAAAGTCAGTGAAACAAATAGCTGGCTTTTTGAAAAAATCAATAGCATTGATAAACCTCTAGCAAGACTAATAAAAATAATAGAGAAGATATACATCGTCAATATGAGAAAAGAAACAGGGAATATCAATGAATAGTTCCATAACTGCCATAACCATTTGTTCTGTAAGGAATCTGGCCTCTTGGGAGGTGGGGTGGGGAGTATGTACAGAGTATAAGAGTGCCTTTGTCGTTCATGGTGGGCTCCTTCGACCACCCTGATAGTTTATGCTAATAAGCGCTTAGGCTAAAAAGTTGACTCAGGGTGGGGCTTGCCACATTGATTGATTGATGTTGATAAAAGCAGCAACTTGGGTGAATCTCCAGGGAATTGTGCTGAGTCAAAAAACCCAATCTCAAAAGGTCACAGACTGTAGGGTTCCATTTATTTAACTCCCTTGAGTGACATAATTATAGAGCTGGGGGAACATATTAGTGCCAGGGTGAGGGATGTCGGTGGGAGACGTTGGAGGATGAGAGGGCATTGGAGTGGTTATAAAAGGGCAGCAGGAGGGCGCTTGTGAGTTGTATCAAGGTGGCAGTGAAATTGTTCTATAGTTTTGGAAGATTCCCTGGCAGTGAAGTTGTTCTAGTTTTAGAAGATGTTACCATTGGGTTAATTATTTCTTCTTCTTCTTCTTCTTTTTTTTTTTTTTTTTTTTAGTTTTTATTGTAGCATATAAATATATAACATAACATTTCCCACTTTGACCACTTGGATTCATGGTGTTGTGCTGTCGTTGCCAACATCCATCCCAAGGCTTTTCCATCACCCCAAATAGAAACTCTGTACCCATTAGGCATTAAACCCTCTCTGTAATATTTCTTACAATTGCATGTGAATCTAAAATTATCTCAAAATTAAAAAGTTTAATGAAAAAAATAAGATTGCAAAGAATCCAAACTACTTCCTCTGAAAAGCCCAAAGGGAAAATAGAAAATAAACTAAATAAAGTAACACTTGGACAGAGCCCTAAAAATTAATCAGCTCTTAAAAGGGATGACCAAAATTTGATTAGAAGTAGGCAAGAAAAAAAGGGAAAAAAGCATTTAGGAAATACCAGGCTAAAAAAAAAAAAAGCACGATAAAAACGGTTGCATTTAAAACCCAGAAATCCATTAAAAGTGGAGGTACCTGCTCCTAAGGATGCCAATACTTTTTATACTAGTCTTATTGTTTCCATTTTATGTGCTGTTTTTTCTTGCCATGTTTTTCTGATATATTTTTATTCTACCAAAGCTTCAAAGCAGTCTATAATTTAAAAACTACCAGTTGTTTCTGTCTGTATTACTAGCCCCAGTAGTGGTTTCATACTTAAGCACTTGCTAGATAAATCACAAGGTAGCATATATGTTCATTGGTAACAGCCCAATGTTATAAATAATATGAGTAATTTGACAGGGCTCTCTGAAAGGATTTAGTATTGGGAAGCATATTGTGGTTCTGGGTCACATAAAGTATAAGGTAGCTTTGATTTACTGACACATACAGTCATCAGAGTTAGACTCAGAAAAGACCTTTAAAGCCACGTAGTTTAACCCTGAACTTGTTTGGGTAATTTTTATTGATATAAATCCAGAACCTGTTAGAACTCATTTCTAGGACTTTTCTTCAAGCTCTACTCTTAATTTGCCCTCTCTAAAACATTTTTCTGCTGGTAATGAATAATGTACTTTGCTCATTCTGTTTTTACCCTCATTGTGTGTTCCTCCCGTGTAAAATTAAACCTCAGTCTTGATATTTGCTTCATTTCAAGGACACACATTCAGTCATCAATAAACCATTTCTCTTTGTTGCAAGTGAGCCATAATGCCATTTTTATTTTATAGACTGATTTCTAGGTCTCTATTCTTCTCCTTTAAGTGATCTATTATTAAAACCTTTCTATTTTTCTTTATATCCTAAGTCATAAATATTATATGACATTTTGTTTTTTTAATTATAATCCTGTTGATTCAGACTCCAGAGTAGTGACAATTTGCTATTGAGGACAGAAACTTGCTATAAATACTGTGTTGGGTGAGTGGAACACTACAGAATGATGATTGTGCAAATGTTTTATCCTTTCCTTTTAAATGCAAATGAAAGTTTTTAAAAAATGACTCTGGAGTACGTAAGAAGACACACATGGAAAATTTTGGCATTTATGAGAATCAGCAAAGAGAGGAGAAAAAACTCACTTGATCTTCTCACACTGGTAATTAATGATAGCATCATGTAAAAAACATACGAGTTTTTTGGTCTTCCTAGTTTTCCAGATAATCTTACTTGAATTGTCCTCTGAAAAGGATGATTTCTGCTAATACAAACTATGCAGAGGTTCTGTTGGGATGCCAAAGAGATGGTCCTCTCCTTGCTGAGTTCTGGGCTGTTTGGGGACGTCTTCTCTCAGAGTCCTGAGAAACTAAATGTCTGGGATTCCCATTTCACCCTGAAGTTCTTTAATGAGGAGAGACTTTACTCCACTTTCTACAAGAGCTGTAGTGGCAACAACAGCTTCATGGGATGAAGTTAGTTATAGCATCGGCAACAAGACAGAAGCAACTGCATTGAGAGTAATGGGCCCAAAGATGGAGCTGCCTCTGGCTTTTGCCATTACCGTTATTGCTGCTTCATTTCAAGGACACATAATTTCTGAGAATGGCATCATCCCATCTAGCTTCTCTAGTTACCAGCATTTCCACCATCATCACCGAGCAATACTGTGGTCAAGATGCTGATGCTGACTGATCCCCACAAATCCATCTGGCGACTACTTCCCTTTCACACCACATATGTATTGCTTGGGATTCTTCTGTTGGTCTTTCTTCTGCTTCTGTTGCTTGACAAACCTGATAAATAGAAACCACTGATGCAGAGTCAGTATTTTTGCACAAAGAGGAAAGAGGTTGCAGCTGAGGTTGCTAACCAAATTTAGCTCATGGAGAGGCAAAAGCAAGGCAAGAGATCTAGTGAGCTTTGGTGAACTACAGCTTCAGCCCATATAAATACATCTGAAAGAAGTCAGAGTGCTGGTGAATATTAGTTGTTTTTTATTCACTCACGTTTTTTCAATTATTATTCATTCCTTAGTGCATTGATAAAGCCAACATTTACTGAGCTCCTACAACATGCCAGACACTATTCTAAGTATGGGCACTATGAAAATAAGGTAAATGCAGTCCCTGCCCTTATAGAATGGACAGTCTAAAAGGAAATAAAGACATTACATAAATAAAAACAAATGTTTATATAATCACAAATGTGATAAATGCCTTTAAGCTTCTAATATTTTTTAAAGCACCAGACAACTTGCAGTAGACAATTTGATGACAATAAGTTGATTTATTAGCATCATGTAGAAACTACTGGCAGTTAAATTTTTTTTTGTTTACATATTTCAGGGGATTTAAAAAACCTTTTCATAAAAGTTCAAATAAATATTATAACTAATAGTTTATTTCCCAGTCTGCTATTGATCTGACATGACAAATTTACTATTTAAATTAATAACACTACTATAATATATCTTTTGTTGGATAGACATTCAGTACCTAAGGTAAACACAGGCTTTGAATGAGGTATTGTACAGTGTGACCTATAGAAATATTGCATTCAGGGAGTTGACCCTCATGTAAAAGAAATAGCACACACAGTGAAATAACGACACACACACACACACAGAATATGAGATATGGCCCATGGGAGTTAATGTACATAATAACTGCTATTTATATATTTAAAGCTAAAAATTACAACTCATGATCTGATAATTTCCCTGATTTATACATTTACATGAAAAGCTTTCTAAAGGCATTTTAAAAGCTAGTGCATACATAGCAGTACAAATGAGTAAATCATATGAAATCTGGATGCTTGGTCAGAAGACGAGACACTTAAACAGATGTCAGCCTGCTCCAATTCAGGTGTCAGGGTCACCAGAGAAGCACGACACACACAGCACTGGATGGAAAACATTTTACTCACGTAGGGAGGAGACAGGGCAGAGGCAGTTTCACTAGTAGGCGTCGGTTCCCCCTGGCCACCAGGTCTGAACCTGTGGCTAATGCAGAGAGATGTTCTAGGTGCAGCATCCCTCTTGAATTGTTTGCTGTAGTGAAGGAACCCTCCTCCTTCCCTGCAAGAGACAGATATCCCACTGGGTTGTGAGCTGGATGTCATAAAACATGCCCACCCAAATAACACTGTCTTCAGTGAATATTTACATATGTGCATACAATATGGGAAGAGATGTACATCAGCGCATTGTGGTATAGATGTCTCCTTACCTTGATGCCTGTCATCCCTTTTGGACAGTGAGCTGCATGAATGAGGCATCATACACAGCTCTGAGAGATGTCACTTCTGTTCAGCATTTTCCTAAAATCTTGAGGCAACATTTGAGGAGGACAACTAATAGGATCACCCCTGGCAGGGTGATTAGGCCTGCTTGGAGGACATATTGCAACCAGCCACCCCACCCATTGTCTAGCCCAAACCAGCTGAATAAGCCAAAGGGCTGTGTTAACTGAATCTTGCAGAGGACTTGAGCTGCATTTTTAAATGTCTTCTATGTTACTTACAACTTGTCCAGAATCATATGTAAAAGCAACATTGCTCTCCCTGCATGACACATGCACCTGCACCTGCAGCTTGCATGTGAGAATGTCTAGCAATGGCTTTGGAGGTCAATGGCCACTGCACTGTACCAATGAATCAATTGCAGAATTAAATCCCCTTTCTGTAATACTGGACATGTTATATATAGCCTTTTCTAGATCATGTACCCCGATTCTGGGGGTCATGATACATGCTGCTTGTTGAAAGGTACTGCTATGTCATAGGAGGGGTTATTTGTTTTGTGACATCTATAATGTGCAAAGGAGACCAGGTTGGGAATTTTGGGGGATGTTATGTTTCTTTCCCAAGTGATATTAAGCCACATTGCCCCCTACCATTGTGGGGAAAAGGCTTTATACAAATGATCCCCATATTCAATAAAGAATCCATCTTTCCTTAATGCCAGGGTTAGGATAGTCCCTTGACCTGCCAGTTAGGTGATAAATGGTGTATTAATTTCCTAGGCTGCTTAAAGCAAATGCCGTGAAATGGGTAGTATTAGACAATGGGAATTTAGTCACTTACCATTAAAGTCTGGGAAAATGTACAAATCAAGACATCATCAAGGCAATGCTTTCTTCCTGAATACTGGCTGCTGGTGATCCTTGGCTCCTCTGCAACATGGCAAGGCACTTCTTCTTCTTTTCTTTGTTCCCTTGCTTTCAGCTTCTTGCTTCCATGACTTTCTCTCTCTCTCTGTATTCCATTTATAAAGGACTCTAGTAGGTGTATTAAGGCACATCCCGAATGACATGAGCCACACCTTAACTGAAGTAAGCTTCATCAAAAGGTCCTACTTATAATGGGTCCACACCCATATAAATGGATTAACTTTAAGAACATATTTTTTTCTGGGATACGTACAGCTTTAAACCACCACAAATGGCAATCTTCTTTTTTGGTTAGCTGGGCATCATCACATTGTGGTTTAGAAGCCCCTCCCTTCTGACAGTGCAGCTAAGTAGGGTGCTGCCATTGACAGGCCAGGTGAGCCCAGACTTAAGGTCTACCCAAGCAACTATGGGGTATGCTAGTCCTATAAGTTGTTTCATACTCCAGCACGACTGCACATACTAGATTCCCCAATGCAACAGCTGTAGGCACTAGTCGTTGTGCATTGGGATGCCGTGTCATACACTGCAATAATATTGTTGCCCATAGTAACATTAAATTAAAGCTCACCAGTACTATCCTCAGAACCAAACCACACTGGCTATAAAAGTCAGTAGGAACCTCTCCCAGGTAGGGCACAGAGCCATTTTCAATACAGAGGGAAAAGTTTTCCAAGGTAGGAATACTCCTTACAGGGAGCCCTGGGTTTCAAAAGATGTCCTCCAAGGCCAGTGGAATCAACCATACTTGTCTAGAGAGTGGTTTCTGTGTGACACTAAGTCATACTCCAATAGGCTGGCTTACAGATTGGCTGGTATGATATGGAGAGGTGGTGCATTGTGTTGATTCAAGTGCTGAAGAGCCAGCAGTTGATCTGGTTGATAGCTCTAACAAAAGCCTTTATCACTGGGGCCCTTGGGTGATGGGGTTTTCCATCACTGTGAGATAGCCTGGGGAGAGAAAGCGACATTACTAAACCCCTCTACCCTTACCTCTGGGGGTGAAGATGCTCTTGCCCAACAACTTGAAGTGAGGATTGCCCAGGTATATCCACCAGGCTGTCTGTCCAAGTCCTGAGGCCACAGCTTCTGTGGGGACCCATTGCCCCTGTTGTTTAACCCAGACTTTTTAGCCCTGATCATCCAGACCAGGGAGGAAGTCACACCCTGAACAAATTTCACATAGCCTAGAGGTTTACTCTGTGCAGAATTAGTAAAAAAGTTTGTTTGTAAATCTTTAGAAATGCATAGAAATGGTGAAAGCACATCACAGTGTTTGTAATTAGCAAAGCTAATATATGGGTATGATAGTGGTTGACAGGGAGAGATGTGTATATCACTAGAAGAAAAGATAAAAAATGAAACATGGGGCTGTATAGTATAGTGAACCTTCTTGTGAAGTGTGGTTAATAGTGCATATATAAGAACATTTTCATTTGAAACAGAACAAAAGTACATAAATATTACAAGATGTTAATATCAGGTGATAGTTGGGCAAAAATACAACCAAAGCAAACTATGGACAATAGTGTATAGTAACATATTAATAACCTTCCATTAATGGTGAAAAAAAAAAAGTAAGTATGCTAAGTGAAAGAAACTAGACAAAAAGCACTACATATTGTTAGACTCCATCCATACAAAATATAAATACAGAGAAATTACAGACCAGAAATAGATTAACCGTTATGCATGGCAGAAGAAGATAGATTGAGGGGTGACTACTGAGGGGTAGTGTTGTTTTGTTTGTTTGTTTTTGCATTTTGTTTTTTTTCTTATTTTCTATTTTTTTCTGATTAATGAAAATGCTCTAATATTGATTGAAGTGATGAATGCACAACTTTGTGATTATACCAAATATCATTAATTGTACACCCTATATGGATTATATGGATTATGAATAATTTCAATAAAATTTATAAAAAATTACATAGCCTATGCTGTTGCCCATATACAGGGAAAGGTTGGGACTTCCAGGTGTAACCAGAGGAGCCCCAGCTCCTCAGTGTTCTGTCACCCCTTCCCCCATCCCTATGGAGCCCCACAAGAGGGAGGACCTGAGGGCAACATCACCGCCATGTTGGAACCGGTGGCACTTGCAGTAATACTATTGCAGCCTGGACTACAGCCAACCCCAGGGAGTATGCTCCAGTGGGAGAAAAGAAAAAGAGCAATTGAGTATACTGACATTGGGATTCCTCTGGCGTAGCTTAATCTGGCAACTGCCTGGGCCTCCACCACTCCAAGCTCAGTATTTCCCAGCATATATGCTGCAGTGCTGTGTTTTCCTTCTGCCGGAGTGCAGTGTTTAATGCGCAAATAGCTTTAGTTAGGTGGGGGTACCATCTGGTAAATTGTCTTTCCTGATCTGATGACCTTTGCTAATTTGTTTGAATCTTCCGTTCCAACGTTCTGTTGGCTCATTTGATTGGGGGTCAGAGGAATCATGAAAGGTCCACCTTATATCATGGGAGTGTGCTCATTGCTGGGTTGTTTGCACTATAAATGGGGTACCTTGATCTGATTGGAGTCCAGTTGGGTATCCAAACATAGCACACAGGTATTTCTCCAAGGCTACAACAGTGGTCCTGGCAGCCACATAACACACATATCCAGAGTATGTGACCACAGCAGTGTGACACCACTGGAACCTGTAACTTGGAGTCTTATGTGGTCCAGCTGCCACGTATGTGGGGGGCCTAAGCCCTGGTTGATGTGGCCCTACTCATTGCATTTCATGGCCTGGGCTTGTTGGCATGAGTCACACAACTGTGCTGTGTCTTTGGCTTCTCCTTCTAGGGTGAGCTCTGATGATTTGGCCTACTTTTGCATCTGAGGTAGACTTCCATGTCCTCTTTGGTGGTGGATCCAGTAGGCAATCGTGGCAACCTGTTGGGTGCATGCTTAATCAGCATAGGATTTCCATTCATGTTCTAATGGCCATTTGCCGTGGGTGTCAACATGGATGATGAATGGATCTCCTTCCAAGCTTGTAAGCTGTTGTCACAGCCAATTTCCCCTTATAGCGAAGCATCTAATAGTCCATTCAGAGATTTGCCAGTCACTAGACCTTATGACTAGCCCATTTGCAATGGTCCTGAGTCCGTTAATATGTAGCAGGAAGCTGTGTTTGGAGTGACCTAAGTAACCATCAACACTGAATGGAGTTCAGTCCATTGGGCAGAATGCCCTCATCCAGTCTCAGTCAGTGGGTGGCCATCTTTGTGATGATGGTTGCAGCAGCCCACTGGCCTCCATCAGCCTTGAGTTTTGCAGATCCATATGTGAACCATCGGCTGGAACATCTTCAAGCCAGGGGCCCCACTTAGCCAAGAAAAGGGCAGGAGCAGGCCCTGTGATTCACTCAACCAACCCCCTCCAGCAAAGCAGCTATTTGTTCATAGAGTTGGCTGACTCCCTGAGGCCCTGGTCATGCTCAGTCTTGGCTATACCATTTTCATTTAGTGGTGGACCTTTGATGAGCTTGTCTTACTTTATTCGTAGGATTACTGGAAACCCATGTGAGGATGGGCAATTCTGGTCTTAGAGCCACATATGGTGCATCAGTGGTTAAACACTTGGTTTTCATTAAGGCCCAATAACAGACTAAAAGCTGCTCTTCCAGTGGCCAGACTAGGGTTGTTAAGCTGCGACAGAGTGATTCTCAACACACCTGCCTGCAGCAAGTCCTGAACCAATAAAGTAATGTTCTTTTCGCTGCCTGGAAAGTGGTACTACTTTTATCGAACAATCCAGTGGAGCTCTGGAAATTCCAGTGGCAGGCAGAAGTAGGCACACGGCAAGGTTATGGGTCGAATTTCTCACCATGTGGGGCCATATCCCTTCAGGCGATGGTGCTGTTTGTGCCACAGGCACAATTTCAATATCTACAGTGCACTTAGCATGGTAACTGTGAACACTGGTGCCTGTAATGGCCCAGAGGGTCCTGAAGTCCCCCACCTTCACCCTCAGGGCAGTTATAGCTTCATGAATAGTTGTCCATGGAGTTTTACTTTGAGGGAAGCTTCCCAGAGTTGGCAATACAACTCTCATGCTCCCAGCAACCCCGACTGCAAGCAGGCCTTTCTGTATCTCTATCTTGTCGGCTGTCCTGTTCCATGTGGGCAAAAATGCATTGTCATTTCCCCACTCTTCCAGGAAGCCACCTCCTTCATCTCTGCCCTTAGCCACCAATTCATCTCTGTTAACCGGGAGCCTGCCTCCATCCAGTTGTCCTCATGTGGCCAGAGGGAGGTTCGCACCTCAGTCAGCCTGTCACCCCTCAGGGAACTGGCACTCCCTTGGATGACTGAACTGACAATCCCTTAGGCTTCCACCATGCCATGATATGCTTTTATTTTTGGTGCTCCTGCTAACTATGCCAAACTGTCGGTCAGGAAGAGAGATTCCTAAAGTGATGTCAACGCACTCCAATAGAGCTAATTAGAGTCACCAGCAGATGCACGACTCACGCAGCCCTGGATGGAAGAAATTTTACTCACACAGGAGGAGACAGAGCAAGGGCAGCTTCACTAGTAGGTATCGGTTCCCCATAGTCAGGGGGTCTAAATCTGTGGCTAATGCAGAGAGATGTTCTTGGTGCAGCACCCCTCTTGTGTTTGTGTGCAGTAGTGGGAATTGGGTTCCTTCCCTGCCAGAGACAGATATCCCACCAGGCTGTGAGCTGGATGTCATAAAAGATGCCTACCAGAATCGCACTCTCTCCAGTGAATGTCCACATGCTTGGGACCATAAAGGAAGGGATGTATGGGAAGTCCTCTCATCTAATAGGGGATTATTTTCATCTTGCCCAGTGGACATAACTGGTTCTGAGCACAGGATGTATTTGTGGGTCCCAGAGAAAGGTGGCAGGCTGTATTAGGACTTACCTTACCACATAGACAGTTTCAGAAAATTGGGGACACGCAAGAAGAGGCTGGGAGAGGAGACAGCTTAATGAGGCTGAAGGGAGCATCTGCATGAAGAATAAGGATTATGAGGGGTTTTCAGGGAGGAGAAGGCAATAGGAAAGGTGTTTTATCATTAAAGGTGTGACTGGGAGGCAAGCAGTAGGCCAGTTCACTAACAGATTTATTTTATTGGTAAAGACAGAAATGTAGGTTGAGGTCTATCTCTTTGAATGCCCAACTAAGGAGTAAGGAGTTTGGAATTTATCAAACTCCTTCAAAGCCATCAAAGTTTTGGGGGCAGGTGTGTGTTGTGATCCAAGTCGAAAAGTTAATCTGGCTGTACCACACGTAATGATGGTATCGTAGTAAAATTTTAATTACTCAAGGTAGTAGCTGGGAGTTGAGACATAGATACACAAAATAGAAGATCATAAAATCACCTATAATGACTTGAGAATATAGTATACACATTTTCCAGGAGCACAATCGCCTGCTGTTAAAAAAGACCAAACAGATGGAAAAACAACTACTCTCTTTTCACCCCAAAAAGAGGAGAATACAAAAGACAGAATAGAGTTATTTTTAAGTCCAATGTGACTGCTAGTGCCATCTCTTGGTGGTGGAGAGAGGTGAGACACTTTTACTCTGGTCAACAACTTTATTCACAGCTATGAACACTTATAATTGGAGAAAAGGCTGTGCTGATGACTGGACTGAGAAATCAACCCATTAGAGGATCTAGTGGCAAAGGGATGGAAATCATGATCTAGCACAGATAATGTAAAGTTGGCTATTTATCGGGGTGTGAGTTACTGTTGCAAGAATGCTGAAAGAAGAGGTGAGGGTGGGGAAGCCGGGAAACCAATGCTGGATTAATTGTGAAGGGGAACGGGAATGCACACAGCCTGAAGCTTTGAAAGGTGGCAAAACCCAATATTTGTACACCAAGTATGTGGCTACATAGCCACAGTCCCACAGAGGATGAGTGTATGGATATGACAGCGAGTGGGTGTGTGGAAAGCTAATAACTGTTCCAACTTGGCTCCCCCCCCCCCATATTTTCCTGAAGCTTTTAAGACAGGCAGGCTTACACCTTTAGTCCTGTGCTAATTTTTTGAAGCAGATTTTTATGCACTTTCCATTTAGGCATTAATCAGGAAGTCAGTCATTTCGAAGGGCAAATCATGAATGACGAATCTGAAACATTTAAAGAATGTAGTAAGAAAGATTTTAGCACGTTGAGGATGAGTGCTTAGAGGAGTGCAGGAGTTAATGAATACTTTAAGCTATCTCACCCTTTTCATCTATGGTAATTAGCCTTAACAAGGCAAGCTAAAAGAAATTCCTTCCAAGTCTTGTACAGTGTAACTTCCCATTTAACATTTCTTGTCTCCTTACATGCCTTATAACCTGAGGCAATCCCAGATATTCCTCATGGGAAAGATGTATTTGAGAGTTATTCTTACGGTACCTGCCTTTATTAATTTTATTTTTAAAATGTCCATTTTAATATTTGTTTCATGTTTGAATATTCAAGAATTTGGGGGTTGGATATAAGTGTTGCTGAGATTTCTTAAGTATACTGAAACGAAAGAAGGTATAATTTTAATAAACCATGACCCCCAAACATCTTAATTAAATATTCAGAAACCCTACATCTTTTTAAAATGTAATTTTACAGCTTATCTTAGGGGCCTCATCATAATTCATTGCAGCATTCTGAGAAATAATAGATACTAAACTAGCTTGTATTTGAGAGATGTCAGTAGACAAGAGATTAATTTGCAGTCTTACCTCTCTTTGATGATTTGATTAAGCAGATCTGTATCATCTTCCTTCTTTGCCCATAGAATTCACACATGTGCATACACACACACATTTTACTGTTTTTCAGAATTCTTAACGACCACCACCACCACCATTTTTCCCACCCTGCAGCCAGTTGCTCCTTAAGATGAAAGAGTAAAAGACTTCTTATGGCTCATCACACCTCCCATACAATTTATTGGAGGTTGACTCACTCCCTGCCATTTTTTTTTTTTTTTTTCTTTTTGGAGGCTGAAGGGTCCTTTCCTTATAGAGATGGCTTCATTAAAGAAGCAACCCCAAAGTTCTTCTGGATTAAGCCACTTAGCTACAGGGTAAAATCCTTTGGTAACTTATAACAATCGATGCCCCTTTTAACATTCCTTCTGATGTTAAAAGACTATGTATGGATTTTCTTTCATTTTTTTTTTATAAGGATTCCATGAACTTTTATATACTATCACCCTGTATTCACTGGGGAGAATTGCTGGCTACAGGTTTTTGTTCTTATTTTTTAATACATTAGTAATTTTAAAAAATAGAAATCATTTTGCATCCATTTATCTCATCTCAGTGTTTCCTCTCTTTACATTAGTTGAGTCATCTCTGCTCTACTTCTTTCTTTCCTCTTGGCCTATATCTTTGGCCCTGTTTGAGATTGACAAGGGCTGAGGCAAAAGCTGAGTCTAGGCTTCAGTCTCTTTGTGCATCTGTGAAATTCCCTTGAGGATTCCTGGCCAGCACACATGGCCTGTCTCCACTGAAATGAAGATTTCCATCAAACATACAAGTAGTATATTCTGTGATTGAGATGCAGTGAGAAGTTTTGCCCATTTGTTTCTCTCGCCAGACTATGAGTAACTTGACTGTGGCTTTACTCCTTTGTCTATCCTCCAGTGCCTTGCACAGCAGGCATCAACAAATATGTGTTGAATGAATGAATGTGTGAATGAATGAATGTTGCCTGAAGGACTATGTGATAATTGTATCTTGTTTTCTCATTGTCCCACTATTCTATTTTAGTGCCATCTCTTAGGGAATTGCCTACTTGAGTTTCCTAAAGATTTACAGAAGAGTAGAAGCTGATAAAATTTTATAATAAATCAGTGGTGGGTTAAAGAAAGGAATCTGGAAGCCTCTAGTTTTATACTCTGGTACACTATTATAAATTCACCACTCTGGGCCCTTTTCCAGAAATTGGAAGATTTTCTTTAATGACAATTAAATTATAGTACTTCTTCCCTGATTTTATTAATTTGGCAATGGATTGGAATAGGAAGAGACTGGAGGTGGGAGGACTTGCTGAATGGGAGTTGACTAACAGTCAACTAAATGTGATTAACAGAATAATCATAGGCATTGAAAATTCTCCTTAATGAGTTAAAATTTGTAGGGCTGCAAGCATAGACAGTGAGATAAATGTCGCCTGTAGATTTCTGAAAGGCAATGAGTTTTTTCTATTGGATGATTTGGCTATATTGACCCTTAGTTATTTTGAAATCACTTCTTTACAGCTTACTCTAAACCAGATGACTTTCTGTTAAGTTTTTAATATTAAGAGTAAGAATTATAAGCCCAAAATGTATGCTATTTAAGAATTTCTATCGTGTTCCTCTTTTGTTAGAAGTATAAGAAATGATTTATTTAACATATATGTAAGAAAATAAAGCAGAATTATGAAGGCCTAGCAAAAATTCAGAACATTCTTTTTGATGTTCTGATTGGCCTCCTATCAGTGGATGTTTCTCTTTAATGCAATATCCAGCAATGATCAACATATTTGAGAAGTGCAACTTGGAATTAATGGATAAATTTAAACCTCCTCTATCCTTCTAACCCTTGCCCTAAACAATTATCTTTCTAAACAATGGGCTTCTTTATTATTTTGTACATAATTCTAATTGTGTACTTGTCACATTTTGGAATGGATTTTAATTGTATGTATTTATTAATTTTGCTAGAATATTAGGTCTTATGTCTTGTTCATTTTTACCCCTATAAATGTCCGAGATATGTTAGCTAAAATGAGAACCACTGAGAATTACCAGTTGATAGTGACATGGGAGGTAAAATGATATATCAGGAAAGTGTTCTGGAAGTGCAATTTTTCTGAATTTAGACCTGGTGTTAAACCTGTGACCTTGATCAAGTCATTTAAGCCTTTGAACTTTAGTTTCCTCATTCATAAAATGAAGAGAATACCCTCAAAGAAGAATCAATCAAAGGAGAGATGATGAATGAGCAGCTTTCAGATTTTCAAAGTGCTATTCAATTAATACTGTTATCATGTTAGCACTTTAGCCAATGGTTGTGCTCTTTGGGTCTCCTTACCTTCCCCAACATGCTGCAGTGAACATGTTGATTTAGTAAAGTTTCAAGATTATTGTTAAACATTCAGAGGTTTCTTTACTTCATGTCAATGTTTATTGAATTCCTAGTAAGTTCAATGACTATGGAAAGTTAAAGGGGCATTGAGCATACCTTTGGAAACTATAGTTTCCCTATAGTCACAACATATAGTGACACAATTTACCCAAAAACCACAGATAGTAGAAGTTCAGAAACTGCTCCTCAGCTACTTTTATTTTATTAATTGAACGTGGATTTGGGTGACATGCAGCCCCTTGTTAAAATGCCCACTCTGTGCTTCCATTTTTTTTTACCTGTAAAAAAAATGAATAGCAAGATCTACTCATAAGGTTGTTAGAGAAATTAAAGAGATAATGCAAATTATCACCATGTACAATGCCTGATATATAGAAGACTTTCAATAAATAGTAGCAATTTTGATCATTATTCAAAGAAGCACAAGATCTGTGTGAACTGGAAGAGTAATCAGGGTTTATAAGGGAGATAGAGCATGCGATAGCAGAAGTCAGATTTGCATAGAAGTGAAGCACGAGTGAAAGCATCAACATAAGCCCAGTTGCTCAAGCCAGATACCTGGGTATCAACTATACCTTCTACCTCCCCTTCATGCTTATCCCTAGTCTTCAATTCACCACCAAAGTCTATCAATTCTGACTTCCAAATAGCTCTCAAATCTATAAAATCCTTTCACTTCTCACCACACTTCTCTACTCCCAGCACCTCTCTCCAGAGTTATAGAACTACACTCAGTCCCCAGAGTGGCCTCCACTCTCTCGCCCTGAGTTCTTTCAATGTACTGCTTCCTTAAGCTAGAACACTTTGCTTCTGGCCACCTTTCATTCTCCACACTGTGAACACACCAACTATACATACACTAACTCCTAGACCCCCCTTTCCTACAGTAAATATTCCCTTAGGACTTTTCTCATCATAGTCCTTATCGTAAAATTGCACCATCTGTTTATTTCTCTCTGACCTTCACTAGACTGTAAGCAGAAAGATATTCTGCTAACCATCAAATGAGAGCCCAGTTATCACAAATTCCTGGCACCATGTATAACAACTACTTGCATCCAGCTCCCATACTTTGTCCTAGTTGCCATCAGTATAGATTGTTTCCCCTCTTCCTTTCTAAAACCAACTTCTCTCTTCATGGACTGGATTGATCCCATGCCCTCTCACCAAGCAAGACATTGTGCCATAAATTCTCCCCCTTTCTCTTCTAGATCATCATTTACTCTCTTACCTATCATTATAAAATTATGTTAAAATGCATTACATCTTTAAAAAAATAACTCCCTTGACTCCACATCTCCTTCTAGCTAGCACCCTCTTTCTCTGCTCCTGCTTAAAACAAAACTTGAAAGCATTGTCTATACTGGCTTTCTCCACTTCCTTTTCTTCCATTCTGTCTTTATTCCAATATTGCTTTTGTTCCCAACTTTCTAAAAACCCCATTCTTGTCAAAATCACCACTGATCTCCACATTGCCAAAACCAATGGTGCAGTCTTGGACTTCATCTATCTTGACTTATTGACACATTGGACTCAGCTGATTACTCCTTCCTTCTTGAAGTTCTTTCTTCACTTGGCTTTTTTTTTTTTTTTTTTTTTTACTTAGAAATGTGGATTTTATTGAGTAGGAAACAATTCAAACACCCAAAACAGAATCTTGTGGGATTCCTTCCACGGTGATATCTGGCAACTGTGTATCAGAAAAGTTGTCATAATAAAATCTCAGATGGAAAATTATCTTATGTTCATCTTTCATTCAGAAGGTACAGAAGAGAGGGAAGTGGGCACAGGGAACATCCTGTAATTAATTACCTTCAATATAAATTAAGTTTTATTTATTCATATTTAGTGCATAAACATCTTGAATAAGCACAAGACCTGGATATACTTCATAGCACCCAATGAATAAAATGTATCAACTTTTTTTTTTTTTTTTTATTGTGGGTAAAAATCAAAATTTTCACAATACATACCAACATTTGCAAAATGATATATAAATATATATGCATATATGTGCATTTGCTTATAAAAATGTTATTTATGTATATATAAAAATATATTTTAAGAGGTGCTTAGATACCCAAAATATTACACGGAACCCACTGGGATTCCCATGTTGCCCACCTCCCACACCTCCCACCACATCCCACACAAACATCTCCCACAAGTGTTGCCCACCACCCTCAATGGACTTACACATCCTGGGGCCTTGCCATAGACCACAGTTCACACCGTAGACCACACTCTCTCCCACACAGTTCTGAGTGGTGTGTGCTGATTTAAAATGGCCTACTTGGCTTTTTGGACCCCTCTATCTTAGTTTTCTCTGGCCACTCTTTTACACTCTCCTTTGGTGGCTTTTCTTCATTCCCCCAGGGCCTCAAGATACAATCCTTTCCCTCATCTTCTCTATCTACACTTACTTCCTAGTAAACCAGCCTCATGGCTTTAAATGTCAGGCATATGCCGTTAAGTCCTAAATAGCTCAAGCCCAGCCCGCACCACTGTACTTTAACCTCATTGCCTATTTGACATCACTGAATTTTTATTGAACATTTCAAACTTAATCTAGGACAAATTTCCTAATTGCCACCCTGTGCACCAACCACACCACTCCACTCTCCCAGTTCCTGGGCTGGCCAAAACTCTAGAGTTCTTTCTTTACTTTTTTTATCACACCCAATACCTTGGAGTCCTTTATGTATCTCCAGTCATTATCAAATCCAGTTTATTAACAAATATATCTAGAATTCAACCAACCAAGCCATTATCATCTCTCATGTGGATAATTGCATTAACCACCAGTCTCCCCTATCTGTTTCTGCCCTTGCTCCCTGTAAACTTTTATCAAGATGGCATCCAGAGCAATTCTTTAAAATGTAAGGCATGTTATGCCACTCTTCTGTTCAGCCATTTCCAATGGCTTCCTTTCTCTAATAAATAATCGTCAAACTCCTTATAGTGGTCCCATTACCTCTCTGATTTTACGTCCTATTAGTCTCAAGAGTCTTTGCCCAGCTGCAGGCCTCTTTTTGGCATCTACTATACACCCAAGCATGCACCACTTAGAAGAATAGCTGATACATGGAATATGCTAAAAAATATTGTTGTATGAATGACTGAATGGACTAACCAACCCTTTAGTTGAACATGGCTAAACAGGAGACCAGTATATCAGTCATTTCCACTAGTTCTGCCTCTCAAATGTGCTAATATGGACACATGAACCTCTTGTGGTTATAAATTTTGCATGATACAATTTACATCCTTAGAATACTTAGCAGTTTCCCTAAGTTCCTTTAAGATATTTTTTCTCTCAGCATTCCAACTTGTGCCTTTAAATATCGTAAAATTAACTGAGCACTTAGACATCAGTAGTATTATAGCAGTTTCATGTTGCAGCCCTCACAATGGTGATCTAAGCAATTGTTTTGCTTTTAGGATAGCTGGCTCTGTAATTCCTATTCATGCCCAAATGCTATTGAAAAGCCACTGAATATTACACAAAGTATGCCAATATGAAAAATATCATCAATTGCCATTTTATTTCAAGCTGGGCTTCTGCACAGCAAACTGTTCCAAATTTAATGAAAATCATATCAAAAGTCACCTTAAAGCAGACAGACAGATGTAAAAGAGTGAGTAACCTTTTAAAATAGAAAACAAAATTAATTTGTTCATTCAATTAGAGCCATATCTTGTTTTATTTTCATAACATTTTCTGACCTATTTTATTGAGATTTTCATGTTTTAATCAAAATATTTTTATCACTTTTGCAAATAGTTTTGTAACATATGAAAATCCCATTGTAGATTGCCATGGTTGGCTTATTTCTTCATTTACTATTGTGATTGCAAAGCATAGGCTTTGTAATCAGGCAGATCTTTGTTTGAATCTAAGCTCTTTCAATTTTCATCTCAGTAATCTCAGACAAATTACTTAAAGTCTCTAAGACTTACTTTTCTTATTTATGAAATGGGAATAATAAGGTCGTTATGATGACTGAAATAAGCAAAACATGTATAGCAGTCAATATGCATTTTACCAGTATTTTTGTTATTAATGGGTTCTGTTATATTGAAGGAATGGCTATTTACTAATAGTTTATAATATGGAGCTGTGTTCATCTCCAAAAAAATAAACATTTCTGTTTACTTTCTAAATGAAACATGCTGGTCCAAACCCGTTGACTTGCTACCCTAAAGTACAGTGTTTACTCCTTTTTCATTGTTAAGTTAGGGCATATTTCATTGAACTTAAAAATTAAATTTTTCAGATAGCATAATTTCTGAAGTTGTATATTAGAAGAGTTAGCATGATTCAGTGTTTGTTTTGCTTACATAATGTTATCAATTTATTTTAAGAAAAGACCCTCACATTGCTAATGAGCCCTTACCCATAGCAATATGCAATTTATGGGGTGATTCTAATAATGAGGACATTGACTATACACTAACTGAGTTCATCTCAAGTATTGAACTTATTAAGTAACAGAAGATGTTCTGCATATTCAACCAAAAAGAGAAAGGTAGCTTGCTTACCACAAAAAGTACGTAATAATTTTTAGACTATGAAATCTAAAACTATGAAAATTTAAATAGTTAAAATAACTTTGTCAAGATATAGATTATGACTTTGTGATTTTGGACTTCAGGTAATGTAACCTCCAAAAGATATTTTAATTGGGATTGTAAGTATTATCAGACAAAATCAGTTGGAATTTAACAAGTGCTACCTACACAATTTTAGCCTCTTTAGGCAATTTTTTTCTTTTGTTTATAACCTCCAAGTTTCCCTTTTCCATTTTATTCCTGATTCTTCTTATGAATAATTAATTCAGTATAGTCAGAAATTGTATTTAAAACAGGGGAAACATGTTGGTAACTGGCAGATACCAAAAGCTTCCATAAACCTGACCTGCAAATCAACAAGAATTCTAAATAACTTAATTACAATATCAAAATGACACAGTCCATTGTAACAGGTATTTTTGGTATGGATTGATATTTAAATAAAAATAGATAATAGAGGAAACATTACCATATGTAAGGCTACAACACAGAGAAGTATTATTGATGCTCCCAAGTCTGGTTAAATAGACATTTCCTCATCTTTAGGTCAAAAAAGTGCTACTAATCTGAGACAAGAACTTGATAAGGAACAGATATTTGCAGGATAACACTCGAGTCATGTTTAGTTCATGAATATATATTAGTGGCTTCAGAATCTAGGCCAGTGCACTGTCTTTTAAATGCATTGGGAAAAAGTGACATTAATGAAAAGAGGGAATTATGGGGAGGTAAGGCCTTTTTCTGTCAAGTTTAGCACCTGTTCTAAAAACAATGATTCAGAGTTTTAAGCTAAAACCATCTCTTCTGATTAAACTCCCTTCTGATTAAATAGTGTTAGAAGGGACACTATTTGACTTTTAAAAAGTCAAATGGAAATTAGCTTTGGTAAAATATCTTTGTTGTTTTTAATTGACTCTTCAAAAAATATTTATTGTACACTTCCTTATGTCAATGCCGGTCCTTTACAAATCAACCCAGGTAGTCATTACTGCCAATAATAGTATTGTCAAGCTTTTTAAATGATAATATGATTAAAAATACTACTAATAGTATTCTTAAAGAGATGAAAAGAGGTTACTTGGAATCTTTTTTGAGTAATTTTCTTTTTCCATTGGCAGAACCTGGAATAATAGGTATGTTTCTTCCTTGAGAAGTTCATATTATAAGCTAATGGTTCCCTGGATTTGCTACACAACTTTCAGACGTTAGCATCAGAGTCCCTGGTGGCAAATAAATGAGCATTTTACAAAGAATTCCACTGGGAAAATGGTATTTAAATCAGCCCTCCAGGGCATTTTGCTCCAGTGAATTCCCATAGGTACATGGAGCAAGATGACAAAGAAGTTTCACCCTTGGGAAGGTTATTTATGTGCTTCAGCCTGGCTATATGGAATACCTGAAAACCCTCAGAGGCATCCATTAACCAGCAGAAGGAACCATTTCCCTGTACAGACACAGTTGAGCAAGTGAAAGTTAATCTGTATTTAAGGAAAAGTTATGAAAGGATGATGCTGAGGTCTGGAAGTGTTCACTAAATCAGTTTGAAAACACAGTCTTTGAAAGTGATAACGTGATGTATAAAATCGGCTTTCACTGCTGTTGTATTAAGAGTCACATTGTCGTTGTATAACCATCAAGTATGAATGCTTAAGCAGTTAAAAGCACTAAAGTCTGAAGCACTTAAAAACTCTGGTAAAATTGTCCATAATACACAACTAATCTAAAGTTTCATAAATACTTAAAGATTGCTTTACATGTTCCTTACCATCATTGTTTTTCAATAGCCTGCTTTCTGCATGATGATAAGAAGCAAATACCAATAATTTCCCATTTCTTAGTAAAGGAATCAAATGTGTTTAAATTTCCTGTCTCCATTCCCCCCCCCGCCCCCATGAAGGTTATTGCTTTTCTTTTCCTTTCCTTGAGCAGCATCAGGCCTTGCTAAATGGTGTGGGAAACCCAGAAGCTGAAAGATGCTAAGGCAGGGAGAGCCTAAGAGAGGTGGCAAGATGTGGTTGAACAATGAAAGAAAGGAGGTTCTAACTGTAGATAGTTAGAACTTGCAATCAGATGTTAAGATGTTTGAACCCTGGTGGAAGAACTTATTGGCTTGTGAATGAGGGCAAGTTATTTAAAACTCTCTGAAGCTATTAAAAGCTCATATCCAACTCTGAGAATTGTTAAGGGAATTACATGAGATAATGTCTTTGAAGGTGTTCTGCAACATCCTGGTTATTTCTGTTGACTTTTGTTTGTTTGTTGGGGGTTTTGTTTTCAATACAAAGAGCAAGGAACTGGTATAGTAGCTATCCCTGCCCTCTCTCCCCTGCTTCTTTCCTTGAAGTCTTTCATGATCAGCCCAGCTGGAACAGCCTCATGCAGTGACTTGTACCTGGGAGGTGCTGAATGAAAATTTGAGGGATGAATTTTCTCACGCATTTGAAGTTGACCATATGCATCACATACGTCCTTACAATGGCTTTATTTTTATACATGTCATCTCACCTGTTAATTTTTGGGCTGCTTGATACGTGTACATCAGTCATAGTCACAGAGCCAAGCCATTCTGGAAAATTTACAAGTAATATTGCAAGGTATTAGGTGCTAAATGCCCACAGAGAATTTTAAAAAGTGCCATCAGATTTTAGGAAAATGAAATGCCTGTGTGGGCATGCTCTTTGGGTTGACTTGACGGAGTAGGTAGAACTCGAGCTTGAAAGTTAAGTAAGAACAATAATAATAATTTGACACATTTATACCACTTACCATGTGCCAGGGACCATTCATTGGTACTGAACTCATGTAAGCCTTGCAACAACCCTGTGAGGTAGGTACTGTGATCATCCTTATTTTACAGATGAGGAAACTGAAGCACAAGCTGTGAAATAACTCACCCCAGGTCACCCAGCTGGCAAGAGGAAGATTTCCAGAGGAACAGCAAAGAGTGAGGACAGGTTGTCCAGATGGCAGGAATGACATGCCTAAGGACTTTGGAAAGAATTGCACATGTTCTGCTGCTTGGGAGCTTTCTCTAAGCAAAGAGAAGGAAAACACTTGAGACAAGTTACCCTCCACTACTGCCAGATTGTAGAGGGCTGTAGAGGCATTGGCTAAGGAATCTACACTCAATTCTATGGACATCAGAGTGCCATTAAAATTATTGGAGGACTTTATTATTTAGCATCTGATTGTATATAAAAATTGCTGCACTAAGTCTTAGCCTAGTTATTTCCTCTGGGAAACCCCGTGACCACCCTCCCCTACCCACCCCACCTCTGTGGTAGATGCCTGTCCGTGTTTCCTGAGGACCCAGAGGTTCTCATCCTCATTGTTCTTCTTACCACATGCTTTGTGTTTCCCTGTCATCATTCCACTCACAAATGATAAGTGCCAATGACGCTGAGGAGGGAGTTATTTTCCTTTTAATTTCCAAGTACTTAGTACAGAGCTTGGGATATAGAAGTTTCTAGATATAATCATGTTAGCCACCTGGAATATTTTCTGGAAAAAATAAGATATAACTGGATATTAACTAGTTTTGTTTTATTCTCCATTTCTTTCGAACCTTGATATCTCATACCTCCCACCAGGCCTCTATATACATTGAGGGTCTGGACTTGACCTTTTCCTTTGTGTCCCTCACAGATTATGCTCTAAATTTGCTTCCATTCTAAGGAGACTCTATTAGTATCTGTTGACTTCATCCTTCTTTGTATGAGGAGGAAAACAGTATATCTGGATATATATTTACTAGACTTCAGTATAGCAGTCAGTTACTGTCTCACCATGGCAACAGATTTTTCTTCTTCAGTTCCACTGCCCTCCCAAAAATCTAAATTCTGACCATGCCTACCTATTCACTGCTTCTCACACATCCCACATATTTGTCCACCTACCTACTTTTACTCATGCTATTCTGTTCTGACTGGAAACATATTCCCATGTGATGAATGCCTCACCATAGTTCAAGGCTCAGATCACTGAACCTCCACCCTCAACCTTTATCTTGTAGAAGAATCAACCGTGTCTTCAATTTGCTTCCCACAACACTGGGCATCTACTTCCATTAGAGTTTATTCAGAGAGTGTTGCGTTCCCTGCCAGTCAGTGAAATCGCTGGGGGACAAAGATTAGTTCATATTTACCACTGCCTCTCAATCACCTGGTGTTGTGACCGGCACGTAGTAAGGAGTCAACCATTGTTGATTGAATGAATGAGTACAGTAATGTTACTTGCAGTGATGTTCATTACCTTTTATTCCCTGGCCTTTCCTAGGTCAGTTAAATTTACTTTTCTGTCCTGTTGAAGAGGTGGGGAAATTAGAAAACCTGTTAATTTTAAGATATGAATTTTAATTAGTTTAGGTTCTCTAAGAAGCAGATACTATGACAGAATGAGACACACAAGAGATTTATTGGGGGAAAATTCCCATGAGGTAAAAGGGAGAGGAAGCCAGGGAAGGCTGGGAGAGTGGTCTGATCATCAAGCCCTGTGGTGGAAACATGGAAGGAAAAAAGGGTGCATGGGAAACACCTTTGAAGGTGGTACTGTTTTAAGAACATTCCAACAAAACTAGGGGGAAATCTTTGATCCAAACCATCATTCATCAGAAGGGCCCTGCATTTCCCAGGAACTGGATGCCTGGTTGAACTTGGTTGTTGGCTAGGAGCAGTTCTTGGGAAGGGCAGACTCCTGGAAAAACTCAGTGATGGGTTTCAGAGCCCAGCAGCGGGGCCCTTGGTCAGTTACACTCCCTGCTGCTACAGAGACAAGAGGCATATTTTCATGGTGGCCACAAATGGTTTGAAATCCTTGAGGCAATAGGCATGGCTTTTTATCACCTCTACAGAGTCACACCTAAACATGTTTTAAATACATGAACCATGCTTTTGAATAATGGAGCAATAGAAAATGTGATGGGAATCTTAAATCCATTTGAGGTTACTTAGAGTCCTGAGTAAACTTTAGTTGTTAACTAATTCTAACATTTTAGAAAAAAATAAAATATTCAGCTGAACAAAATTAAAATACAGGAAATGTTGCACACAAATATGTTTCAAAGAAAAATCAAAAGAATCTCTTTATATCCAGTTTCTAATGAGTAGATGTTTGACTAAGGTCATGGTTTTCCAGATCTTGGAGGTTAAATTCAAACAGCTCCTTCAAAAGAACCACATTTAACAAATTGTTGATGCCACATATCTTGTGAGAAAGTACATGTAAAAGTTTGTTATATAGAATAGAACATATCTAATTTATAATGGTTTTAAATGACAAGCCTTTTTTTAAATTCCAGAAGGCTTTTTAAATTTGCATTCTTATAAATAAACCAGCCTGTCTTAGAAGCAACCTTAAGTCTAATAAATAAATAAAACCCAACCGTTATTTCATAAAACATTTTTCATGCCAGAAAGAAATGTTTCAAGATAATAAATGGTATAACTTCTAGAAAGTAGTGCTATTAAAACTACATAATATGGTCTCTCTGCTCAACACCCACTCTACTTACCATCCTCTGCTCTTGTCCACATGTTCATTACTTTTTCTTATCTGTAGATATTTTCTTGTGTGTTTCATCTTGTTGGGAATAAACGCCTTTCCATTTACTCCCCACACATATGAATTCATTACTTCCTTGATGATACCTTGAGCTAGCAGAGACTACCTTCTTCCAAGAAATATTTCCTAAAGGACTGGTCTCTCAATTTTCTCTTAGAAACTACAAAAAGAAAATGAATTATTGACATTAAGCGTTTGTGTTCATTTAGGTCCTATAAAAGTAAATTTTACATTCTATTGGACACTTGCTCACAAGTTGCCTTCTCCTTAAGTTGTTTTATGTCTTGTCTTATATATTAAGTAGGAAAGTCTTCAGTGAAATAGATTACTCTTTTATTCCTTTAATATCCCCATGCATGCAACAGATCCTCAACAAATGCTTTTACTTTATGTTTGTTTTATTGCCTTTGCTAAATCTAAGTAAGTGCTTATAATAAGAAAACCACAAGAGTGAGAGTCTTTTATTCATTCAATCTCATTGCCCAGAGACAACTTCTTTTAATAATTTGTTTACCTCCATAATTAAAATGCATTTACCTCTCCTTCTTCATTAGAAATTTTGGACAATATCTATTGATTCCCCACTATGAAATATGAGGATCTAATGATAATATAGCATTATTTCCACAAATCGCTCTTCTTTCTCCATAGTTTAATGGTTATTGTATTAATCTAAGTCCTCCATTGATTCATCCTTATAACTTTAAAAATATGTGTATTTCTTAGGAGCGTAGAGGTGATAGCGGTCCTGTGTGAAGGGAAAGAAAGGAAAGAAATTAGTAAACATTCAGGATCTGTCTCCCAGGATGCTTACATCCTAGGAGACACATCTCTCACTGTTGTTGAGTTGTTGTCATTGTTGTCGTCGTTGTCATCATAATTGTCATCATCGTCATCCTCCTCTTCCTCTTCTTCCTTCTTCTTCCTTCTTCTTCACTTTTTGCTAGAGAACAAAATCCACAGTGGCTTGAGAGTGTACAAACAGCAGCATGACAGTATAATTTGGATTCATGGACTTTGAAATCACATATACAATAGACTCCTAACAAGTCACTGCTTTTCTATAACACTCAGTTACTTTATCTGTAAAATGAAAGTTCACACACACACACCTCACAGAGTTTGAGGGAAGATTAAACAAGAGTATGTATGTGTGTGAAACACTTTGTATGATGGCTGGCATGCAGTAATGTTTTCTGAAAAAAAATTATGACTAGTCTTTCCCAAAAAATATACTCATCTGCTGCTGTTTATCCCTTGTGAGACTGTATGGTTATGTTCAAGAGTTTTCAAGATCATTGAAGATTTTGAACCAATTTACAAATGTTTTAAGAGTTGTGGAATTTTCATGGTGATGGCACGGGACCGTGAGGAAATGGACCGATCCTTAATTAAATGTCTGTTTTGTCCTGCATTTTCTAGGTATTAAGGCTGACATTTGTGCTTGGTTAAATGGGGTAATATATGTAAGTAAATACTATCCAAAATGTGGTCTGTAACTACAGCATGTACTGAGTTGCTCCTCACCTGCCATGGCAAAATAAGGAACTTGCATCATAATGAAAATCAACTAAGTCATTAAGCACACTGTGTAGTTAGCTGGCTTTTTTTTTTTTCCCAAGTAAGACTTTCCCAATGAAGGAAGCAGTGCATTGATTAACATTTTGGCAAAACCTATTTATCCTATCACAGATGGGTCACAGTTTGGATACCAGTCCTTGGATCTCACTTTGAGAAGGGTAACATAATCACTTAGAATAATGCTTGACAAAGAAGACATTGAATAAATGTTAATTGATTCTGACACCTTTTCCTTGAAAAAAAAAAAAAAAGGAAACCACCACAATTTTTCACAAATAGAATGCTTAGTTGTTTATCTCTTCAATAAAGCAATAAATGGAACTTGCTATTTTCTCATAGTGAATGTTTTATTATTTTTTTGGTTTGGCATAGTCCCGTAGATGCATTTGGTTTATTCAATAGAAAACAATCATTTAAGTTGCCAATGAGACAATAGCCAAAACTGTTTCAGACCTCTGCTTGTTGCCAACCCTTGCCTGTCTGTTCTAGCTCTGATCCTGGGAGGCTTCAGCCTGAGACTTCATATCAGCTGATCCTAATTAAAACCCTGGAGTCTGCAAACAGTTGTGTGTATTTTTGCCAGTAAGTTGATATATCAATATCTGCCTCCCATCCGAAGTCCTGTCAGAAGTTTGGAAATTTTCCCTCCATCTCTGCCTGCCCATGAAAGACAATACATTTCTGCAATACTATTGAGCAGTTTCTGCCTCCTGAACATGTACGATGACATAACCAGACAATGACAGCCCCTTCTGCAGGCACTCAGGTCCTTGATTCTATTCCAAAGATTTTTTTTTTCTGTGAAGGTGGCTGTGTAAATCCTGACCCACTATCTTGTGCTAGTCAACCACTTCGTTCTACCCAGCTCTATATTCCAAAGGTCATGTTATAGCCCTGTCCTTCAGTCCATTCAGTCCACATTCCTGAAATGACCTAGTTCCTAACAGGGCTTTTGCCATCTTTGCACTCAAGTCCCAGAATACCACCCAATCCTGTTCCCCTGAGACAGTCTTCCCCCTGATCTCTACCACTCAGTTCTCACAAGCACTGAATACTCTGCACTGTAGTCCAACTTGGTTTGCATCTCTGTGATGTTGCTGAGGTACCACAACTCTGTGCTCCTCTAGGACTTACCTGCTCTTCTTTCCCGGGATGCTATGTTGACTTAGGGCTCTGCTGAGGGCAACTCTTAACAAAGCCTGCTCCTTCCTTGCTAAACTTCAATCTGCAAGCTCCACCCTACCCAATCCCTGAGAGAAGGAGTGGGCAAGCATATATGGGTTGTGTTAGTGCAGATAACCTCTTTAGTTTGTCACTTTCTTCAGTTTTAATTTTCCAAATACGTATGATAATATTATTCTTTCATATTGAATGATTGCCTTGGAATGAGCAAGTCAGATCTATTGCTCTATTGCCTTTCCAATGAATTAGCCTGGTCAGGCCTAGACCATTTCGATAGATCCTACCAAAATACCTCATTACTCTTTCCATCCTCAATCCAATTCACATCCTTCTTTCATATTTGCTCTCTTAATTTGCTGCATGAATGCTCTCATACCTCTGATGAAGAACCTACAGTGGCTCTCAATGGTGTAACAGATGCAGTCCAAGAACCATGGCCTGGTGATTAAACCAAATTATTAATTCAGGCACCGAATCATACCCACCAAGCTTTCAATAGTCCAATTACATGATTCTGGTGGTTTGAAGGTGTATGTACTTAAATTTAATCCATATCTGTGGGTGTGAACCCATTGTAAGAAGGACCTTTATGATGAGTTAAGAAGGTATACCCTACCTCAATCAGAAAGGGGTGTTAATCCTGTTACTGGAGTCCTTTATAATCAGAGTAAATTTCAGACAGACAGAGAAAGCCACAGAAGCAAGAAGCTGAAATTCAATGGAACTGGGAAGAGAAGAAGACCAGGAGAAGCCACCATTTGCCTACCATGTGATAAGCTAAGGACCAAAGATCACCAGCCACCAGCCCCATAACACCACAGGCTTTGGAAAGAAAGCATTGCCTTGATGATGCCTTGATTTGGACTTTCTCCCAGCCTCAAACCATGAGGCAATAAAGTCTTGTTTTTCAACCTGATCCCTTTCATGGTATTTACTTAAGCAGCCCGGGAAACTAAAACTCATGACATTAATTGTTGCCTCTAATTTTGCTCATATTGTTATATTTGTCTTTCTCCTTTCTCTGATCCAATTTTTATGCATTGTCTAATGCTCAGTTCAAATGCTCTCTCTGAAAAATAAACTTACTTGATTATTTCAGTCAAATATTATCTCCCCCCCCTTTGAACTCTATTTTATATAAGGTCATTTCCATTTATTTATTAGTATACTTATTTCCTCTCTTCTTAGTATTAGCTCCTTGAGGGCAGGTGCCACTCCTTAATATATCATGTTCACACATAGTGGCTAACACAGTATCTTTCATAGAGAAGATACTCAATAAATTGTTAATGAGTGGCAAATATTGATTATGTATGAAGGAAGGGCAACTAAAGTAACTATTATAATGGTTATTTAATGAAGCAGTTTGAAAGTTTGAGGAGATCCAAGGAGAGGAGAAATGGAACCCAATTCTTATGATATTTAACAGCAGCCTTCGGCATCCTCCTACCCCCATAATTTACATTAAAGTACTGATTGATTTATGTATGTTTTGCAGACACTTTCATTGTATTTATGAAATAATGGTATTTGGACTGAAGGAGGTTAGAAACACTTTTATCTATTTATGTTCCTGCATTATCTATAATTTATTCACTTCATGGACAATGATGTAGCCACCAAAATGTATACTTCATAGTTTGCAATAACATGAAAAAATATTTTCATAATGCCAAGTATAAAAAGTAGTATACAGATAGTGTAATCATGATTGTTTTTTCTTTATTTGTTTGTTTTTGGTTTTGGATTTTTAGGTACCAGGGGACAGGGATTGAATCCAGGACCTTGTATATAGGGAAGCTGGCACTCAACCACTGAGCCACATTGGCTTCCCAGAGTTGTTTTTTTCTGTTTGTTTTGCTTGTTTTTTGTTATTTTTTTCAGGAGGCACCAGGAACTGAACCCAGGACCTCCCATGTGGGAGGCAGGAGCTCAACCTCTTGAGCCACATCTGCTCCCATGACTGTGTTTTAACCACAGTTTTGCATAGAAGAAGATTTAAGGAAAGATAGAACCCCCCCCCCCCCCCCAATTAATGATAATTGCCATGTCATGACTCTGGGATATTTTTTCTCTGTGAAGCTGTCTTATATATTCCAAGTTTTCTTTAATGTATATAGTATGCCTTTTTAATGGAGGATAGATGGAAATGGAAAAAAAAACTACCTGATGGAATGAACATTAGCTCACTAATATCTATTGATAATTTTATTAGTCCACTGACTTGGAATGGAGAACAGGGAATGATGTACCTCAGGTTTGTATACGGGGTGAACTTTAAATCAAGTTTTCATAAGATTAGTCACGGACACATTTCAATGGGCAATTTGTAGTGCATTGATTGCCACTCACATATATAAATAAGATAATTAGATATACCTTAAGTTTTGTGGCATATTTGTAAAATTCTGAGTTCTCCCCAAAATTGAGTTTAGGCAACTTGATGCTGTAGCATATTTGATTAAATTCAGAAAAATTTTACATAGCTATTCAGACTGATTTTAAGTAAAGTAGGTAAGTAACTTCACTTCTTTCTAGAGAATTATGTTCTACAATTTGAGAATATAAGAAAGCCTAACTCCAACCCATGCTAAAGAAATATCTTTTACTTTGTTGTAGTTCAGCTTTCAAATTTACTTTTTCACAGATTTTGTAGTGTGTGTTTGTTGATAATGATTCATAAGATAAATGAACAACTAAAGAGCCTTTTAGAAAAGTAAAAGGAAATTAGTTTCCACTTACTATTGCCATTTTTATTTATGTTAGCTTTCTCTCTCCCTTTGAAAGCCTTGTATTCTCCCAAGGGTTATTGAGAGCTGAAAAGTGCATGAATGAACAATCAAATACAACAGATGTGAGTGCTGATTTGATGGCAAGAATAAGGCATTATTTTTAATATATTAAATGTGTTTCTGCATGCAATCAGCAATTCTAATTGTGGTGCTTGACATTCAGTGTTAATCCACCAGCTCTAAAACTTATTAAAAACGGCAGCCCATACACTGGCAGCATAGGAGCAGGTCAGACGTTGTGGAGAACAACGAGAGCTTTACAGTCAGCCACGAAATTGTGATTATTTTAGAAATCTGACTTTTGCGTAGAATCCACAGGTGTGGAATCAATAGCACACATGTCATGTTCACAGTTGCAGCCAATCCCAGCAGTACATTTCAAAGATCCCCCCAGTTGTGAGGGAAAAGAACCTTAATTTGTTGTTTTTGCCTTTGTTCTCTTTTTTGTCTGGCTGTGTAGAAGCTCCACCCTACCCAGTGGAATTAGCAATAGAATTTATAATAAGGGATAAATGTCAGCCTTTCCTTCTAAAAGAAGGAAACACATCAAAGAGACTATGAAGAGGTCTTAAGGGAATAGAGTCACGTTCTCATCTGTGAAGGTGCTCTCTGCCAATTCCCTTAAGCAGGTGCATTAGGCCCTGAGAGCTATTTACATTTTAGCTTCTATGTCTAGGCTCACCTAGGAGCCATCCCCAAACTCTAATTCCTTAATTATCCAGGTGCCAGTGGGAAAATGAGGAATGCTCTATGGTGTCCACGTAGCTGCAGGTGTAAGGAGGATCATTTAATTTGGTGTGACATTTTTCTCTTACCCTCTAAATAATTAAGACCTGAGGACCTCATTCAGGTTTCTCAGCCACAACCCTATGTTTTATAGCATGTCTGACAAACAAGTCATTTCACTCATGTCACCAATGTTGAGCTATCTCAGTAATGCCTAAGCATTCTGCTGAAGAAATAGGAGACATCCAGGAAAAATTAGTAAACTAAAGCTTGTCACGAGCACCCATTAATGGACACCATGCATGATTGCGTACTTCCCGTTCATTGTGTTTCTGTAATTTATATCTCATTTTCTACAGATTATACAGAAGTGTTGTATGCATATTTATTATAGCTACACATTTAGAAAAGCAAATAGGATTGTATAATAAATGGGTGGAAGTAAGAAGAGAGAAATTAAATGTAAAGTCATTTCCTTAGGGTGAATATTTCAACAAAGAGAGTGTCTTTGTAAATATGCTATCTTTTCTCCGCTGGTGGTTGGGGCTTTTTGCATAGATGGACTTATAGATAAATATTAATTGTTGGTTATTGATGTGATTCATGGTGACCATGATAATCTCTCTTCTTCAATTTTCTTCAATTCCAAAAATGTTGCTAAAAAAAATGTAAAGTCTCATCATTCAAATTTGTACAAACTATTAAAACTGTTTTCAGATTAACAAAGATCTGAGGTATTCAAATAACACAAAACACTGTATCCTTCATACATATATACAATGATGATTATACATTTATTAAGACTTTTTAAACCTTGTGCTAAGTTGTAGCCTTCTTACAGATGGATTTGCCTTTCTGAGGCATTTTGAAGACTCTTCTCTCTAGCAATACAGAATTATTATTGATACAAAGGAATAGTAGGTATAATCATTTATAAAAGGAAGAATAAGTTCTACTAGCTTTGGAGGTCAAAGCCCTACAAAATGTGTGCAATGCATATATGATTTATGTAGAGTACTATGATAATTATTTACCAGCTTTTAAAGATCTTCTTCTCTCCCTTACTCCAAAGAAAGGTTAGAGATAATATATTATTTTAAAAGGAGTTGACATAAAATATAACCAGTTCCTCACTGCTTCATTAATCAGATACAGCATAGAATACCTAAGCTACATGGCCATTGGTTAACAACTGTGTATTCTTTGGAGAGTCAGCATCTCAAAAGTTTACCACTGCTGAACATTCCTGCCAGAAATATAGTTCAATTCATTTAAACTGGGAGGAGTAATGGTAGGATAAAAGGTCAAAGATGTATATTTGGAATCCATCTTGAAGAACTTGAATGTGAGACCAGGGAGTTTGATCTTTATTCTCTAGGTAGGAAAGTAATGGTTAAGAGCAGAGGTTTAGTTAACCAGTGCTTTGTTTGAATTCTAGCTTTACTGCTAATTGAACTCTATGACCTGCGGTACTCTTAGCTGTAAACTGGGGTAATAGTCTTCTCTTAAGGTATGATGATAATGAGAAGAAATAATATAAGATAATAAAAAATAAGCTTTACAAACTGGCACTTAAGAAGAGCTGATACATGACAGTTCTCACTAATGGGAAGCCATGGGAAGTTTTTTTTTTTTTTTTTTTTTTTTTTTTTTTTTTTTTTAATTTTTTTTTTTTTTTTTTTTTTTTTTTACCTTTTTAACCCCCCCCCCCCCCATTTTTACTATTTTATGTCTATTCGTTGGGCAATTCTTTGTCTGTTTCCTGCCCTCTCCTCTCATCCTTCTCCTCCAGTCTTCACTGGGATTCGATCCTGGGAACCTCTGATGTGGGAGAGAGGCATTCTGCCACCTGCGCCACCTCAGTTCCTGGATTTTTCATGCTTCTCATCTTGGCTCTCCCCTGTGTCTCTCTCCTGTTAGGTCATCATCTTGCTGCGTGGTTCAGTGGGGCCTGGCGGCTCACCCACTTGCAGGGCTGGGGGCACACCTGCTTGCGGGGACTGACGGTGCGCCTGCCCAACTTCTATATTTTTCTTTATTTTACTGGGAGGTCCCCAGGATTGAACCCAGGTCCCTCCATGTGGGAAACAGATGGCCAACCATTTGAGCCACATCCGCCCCCTATGAGTAGTTTTTGAACATTGGAGTAATGTGATCATACCTGTACGTAAGGAAGATGACTCTGGGAATTGCTTGCAAGGGAGAGTGAAGGAAGACTGAAGGAAGAAAAAAACAGTAAAAAGTTGTTACGATTATCCAAGCAAATTTTAATAAGAGTCTGAACTTAAGGATGAAAGGATGAATAAAAGACTCCATAAAAATAGATCTTCCTTGTTACTCAAGTGTGACCTCTTTCTAAGCCAAACTCTGCAAATAAACTTACCGTCCCCACCACTACCAGCAGTTTGGGACATGACTCCCAGGGATAAGCCTCCCAGGCACCAAGGGATTATTACCAAGCATTAATCAACAATACTTTGGTGAAAGACCTTGAAACAGAAATAATAAAATAGAGTTTTTAGGGCTAAGAGATTTCAAAGTGAGCCAGGAGATCATTCCAGAAGTTATGCTTATGCAGTTCTGAGCCAGACTTCACAAACTGCCACAGTAAACAAAGACTCAAATAAAAGTGCTCTTGAGGATCCTAGGTATATCCAGACACCATAGACAAGCCACACAGCCTCATGAAATCAACACCCCCTGAGCAGGCTTTATCTGGTATATATGAAAATCTATTTCCCCAATATAACATAGTTATACTCATTCATAAATCCCCTAATCATGATTCTTCTATTCCTTTTATTTCCCTAATCATGATTCTTCTATTCCTATAATTTTCAATGTCTAATTTTCACAGTATAATTCTCAGTGACTTAAAGCCTTCAGGTTGTTCCTATGACATTTGAACCCTGAAACCCAACAGAGTTACGGCCAACTCCTGCTCTACAGTTCTTTGGGCTTGCTCTGGACAACTCACAAAATGATGATGATATGCCATCCCCATCCCAAAAAAGCAAGGAATATCTTCAACTGCAAGCAAAACAATTCCATTCCTCTGCCTCATAATAATTATATCCTTTCTGCCTGAAGCAGAGTGAACATCATCCTAATCCCTCAAGATTGAAGAATGAACAAAAATAAATAAATTAGTCAGAGTGTAACCACTGACTAAAGCAGATTTATTGTTATTTTAGTTATTATCTTGTGTTAACTGAGTAACTTGTAACATTGATATAAACAATAAATTAAAAAAAATAAAATCAATGGGGTTTGACAACTTATATGGGCTGGAGGGAAAAGGAGGAGAGAAAGATGATTTCAAAAATTTGAACCTAAGTGAATAGGAAGAGGTTGATACACATTAGGAAACACAGTAATATGATAATTAGGAGATGGAGTTTCTATTGGGACATTCAGAGCAGGCTGTCTGGCTGGGCCGCTGGATCTGGAGACCTGTAGTATGTAGATATATTGGTTTGTATTATATTGGAGATGTGTATTTGAGAGACAACTGCACTGAAGTAAAAAATGAAGTCAATAAATTAATAATATGGATTTTGTGAGATTCTAGGGAAAAAAGAGAAAATATCCAAATTAAAACACTGAGAAATGCCAAAATTGATGGTGGATCAGTAGGAGGAGAACTCAATAAATGTGATAATCATGCCCTAAAAATCAGAAGACAACTCACGATGGCAGAAGGGATGGGTGTGTCAAGAATATCAAATTCTGAGGAAAGGTGTAGAGTGGAGTATGACGATGTTACGGGATTTGCAATTACATCATTTGTATTCTTGAAAACTTCAGGTTCCATTGCAAGAGACTGAGGATAGAATGAGGGTTGAACGAAAGGAAACAAGTGTAAAAATACTGTTTCAAGAAGTGTGGTAGTGTAAATAGGTCAAGATATGTTTATATTTTGAGGAAGTATAATGTATTTATTTTATTTGAAGGTCATATGTTCAGCCTCATTGGAATAATTGTTTTGAAGCCCTTTTTGAATCAGAGTCAATTATTTCTTTTGTCTTAGTTTCCCTTCTTCCTAATTTCTTAGACAATTTTATACGATAAACAAAGCTCAAGGTAAATTGTGTATAAGACAAGTATACACACAAGAGGCCTCACTTTAAGAAAGTATGTTTTTTTCCTAGTCATTTGGCTCTTCCATTGTCCTCAGTGATTATTCCAAAATCTTATTCCTCACACCTCCTTTTCCTTCTCTTCACTCCCATCAGACAAGCTACTTCAGTGAGAAAACACAAGCCATCAAAGATGCTATTTTTCTCAGCCTTCCACAATCAACTCTAATGTACTTCTGAACCCACTTTTTTTTACTTTTCTTTTTTTACAATGAAGGGGGTCAAACCCTCTACCTGCTGCCCTAGATTCTACTCCTCCCTCCTTCTTTAGAACCTGTGCTATTAGTCTTCCCCTCATCTTGACTTCTTTATATCTGGCATCAAACAGGCTTATGCCTCAACCAATCTTTTTAAAAATCCTCTCCCCTCTCCCCCCGCAATCTTCCTCTAGCTCCTTTTATCAGAGAGTAGATGGTGATTACATAGCTTCATGACATTTGACCCATGTTAAATATACAACTCCTTGCCTTCAGCCTTTGCAAATTCTTCTGCTTAGGATGTTCTTTCCGGCTCCCTCTCTCCACAAGATTTATACTCATCTTTTCAGTCTCAACTTAAATATCACTTCTTCCAAATAGTTTTTTCCTTAACCTCAGCCTATGGCTCTTCTTTATTTTACCAATCAAACATTCTACTCACTTCTCGTCTTTCTTTCCTAATAGACTGTAAATTCCATGAAGGAAGAATAATGTGTCTTGTTCACTTTTATATGCCCAGTACTAAGCATACAGCCTGACATATCGTAGGAACTCAGAAAATTTTTGTTGAGTGTTAATTGAGGAGATTCTGATTACTAGATAGACTCCCCAGCACACATATTTCAATGTAATTTACCAAAAGAATAGAGTTACATTCAATTTATTTTTATAATAATGTATTTTTTTGCATTGATTTTAGGAGTAAAGCAAAGGATATTTTCATTTGAAGTCATATTTTCCCACTAAGCACAATTATAATTTCAAATATATGTTTCCACTGAAAAAGGATTGAGCTCATTGTATGATAAAATCAGCCTTTACATAATATATACTTCAGTGAGCATTATCTCTTTGCCATATGTAGTTATTTTTCAGTTTTTGTATTTAATTTTCTTATACTATTGATAATTTAGTCAACCAGATACATAATTCTTTAGTGTACACGTATTACAATATAGAACAGAATTATATCATAATCCATTGAGACTCTCCCCACAAGTTGATAACTCACTCACTTGTGGCTTTCATGCCAAAGTTTATAGCAGAGCAGCCCAGCTAGAAGAGTCATATGAAATGGTAGGGGAAAAAAAGAGTAAGATAATAGAAAGGTCTCCGAATTGATGGATAAAAGACCTGGATTCTAATCCTAACAGAATCACTGATTAGCTGTGTGACCTTGAATAAGTCACTTAATCTCCTCAAATCTGCTTCATTTGAAAAAGTAGTGTAAATTATTTAACCTAACTTTTCATTAAGAACATAAATTTACCTCAAAAGGGTATTGTGCATAAAGAACACATTTGCTAAGAAAACAGGTACAATCCTTTGAGACAAATAGCTTATCCTCATCATAGGGACACAAACCAAAAAGGACTAAAATTAAAATAAGAACACACTGTTGTACTTGCCTAATGAACAGAAGAAACCATCTGTGCTATAGAGTTTACAGCAAAGTAGAATTTATTAAATTTCCTGTCAATACAATAATAATAAGATTAAGAAAATAGCATCTAATTATGTATTTTCAGGTAGAACCTACTCATGAATGAATATAAATTGAATAAATGAAAGACTAGATGGATGAATCAATGAATTTGAATGTTTGAAATATTGATTACACCTGCAGAAATATTTTAAAGTGCTTCATTCATACACACACACACAATGTGTATGTGTATGTACGTATGTGCACGTGTGGGTGTGTGTAACTTTTTCATAAATATACAAAGTATTTCACATGGGGGAAAGGAAATTATTCAAGAGATATTGCTGACACTTAATTTATTAACTATATGGAATATAGTAGAATTTTTCATTATACTCAATACCAAAATATGTTCCAAATGAATTAAAGATAAAATGATTCCATAAATAAATTTAAAATAAAATATATGTGAATATTTATATTTAGGGGGGTGAGAACACATTTTCTAAATTTTACCTAAGACCAAAGCTAAAAACCATAAAGGAAAACACCAATTTACGTGACCATGTACAAATTTAAAATCTATTACATTGAAAACACTTAAAAGAAATATGCAAACAACAAACAGGACATTTTGCAGAGTATATGGCAAAGGTACTCATCTTAACATAAAGAATTATTTCAAATTAATTATTAATGAGACGGAGAGACTTACAACAAAATATATATTTTTTTCCGTTAAAGGCAAAATATAAGAAAGAAAGGAGGAAAGAAAAGGGCCAATGAACATATGAAAAGCTGTTCTACTACAATAGTCTTTAAAAATGCAGATAAAAACAAGATGTTCCATGTTGACAAAGTTGTGAAGTGACAAATGTGTCACTTGCATACCCTGCTGATGGAATACAAACATGACTTTGTGGAGACAATTTGAAAATTCCATAAGTATTATCTGCCTTTAAAATGTATATCCATTGATCCGGCATCTCTGCCATTAGGAATTTAACTTAAAGAAATAATCAGAACTGTAGGGAATGATAAATATACAAATATGGCCATATAACATTTATTTATAATCAGCAAGCATGGTAAATGGCTACATAAGCATTTTGGCCAGGGCAGATAAGAAAAGTGAGAAGTGCTTTTTATAATCTTGTGCATCAAGAATTATATTTTAAAAATATTTATACTCTTTGACATATTGATTCATTTCCTAGGACTTTCTCATAAGGAAATAATGGAAACAGCGATAGCGCCAAGTTCACAGAGGCATTCATTGCAGCATTATCAGCAAATGATAATCCATTACTGGATTATGAGTATTGGGCAAACAAATGATGGAGTCCTAAAATGGAAGAAGATGTAGCCACTATAAATGTTATTTATAAAACATTTCAGTATCTTGGATTGTGCATATGTTATATGTTAAAGTAAGAAAAAAGACTATATTCCTGGGTTCAAACCTGGGCTCTGCCATCATCTAATATATGACTTCTCTAAGCCTCAATTTCTCAGTCTTTAAAACTGGGAGATAATTGTGCATTTCTTATAGGAATGTTGTGAGGATTAGATGAGATAAGTAATATAAAGTACTTAGCATAAGGCACATGGCACGCGGTAAAAATTAACTGTTATTTTATTTAATGGGACAACAATCCATAAAAGGATGACTGAAACTATCAGGCTATGGAGTGAAAAAAAGGTGCCACAGTGTTGAGTGGTTGTCTTGGAAAGGTGCAATTATAAGTGATTGTTTTTTTCTTCTGTATATTCTACAGATATTTCTACTTTCATGATTTCTTAAATTGTGTTGGTTTTGTCATCCTATGAAAAGTAGCAGGCAAAGGCTTCTAAAAAGAAAGAGCAAACCAGACAGGCAGCAGCAGTCTGAGCAGGCAGGGCAGAGCCACAGTGAGCCAGCACCATCTGCCTTGCTTCGAGGACCTGCAGTCCTGGCTAAGGAAGCACATCCTGGTGGCCAGAGCAGCAAGTCTGCCTTTGTGGTGTGCGTCTGAATCAACGGTGGAATCTGAGGACAGCAGAGATGCCCGGGCTCCACTTCCAGAGATCCTAATTTGGTAGGACTAAGGTGTGATCCAGGCATTTGCATTTTTAATTAACTCCACCTGTGATTCCAACACACACCAAAATTTGTGAGTCTTTGGACTAAAGCATGGTATTAATGGGGCCAAAATTCCAGGTTACATCCCCAAGGGACTTCCATAGTTTGCTATTTCGTGGGCCTGCAGGTTGCACACCTACTCATTGCCACATGTCTAGCCCTAGGCTAAGCCAGATCCTAGCAGGGATGGAAAGAAGCAAATTATCTCTTACCCTCTTTCAACTTGACCTTCCTACACCACTACTAGGCAAATGACCCCAAACATATGCCCTGTCATATCAGTGAGTCAATATTCTTTGCTAGACAATAAGGGGACATACTTTAAAAAGATATGAGACCCTGATTGCTAAATATGGTGATAACTGAAGATCAGATGAAGCACGTGATCTAAAAGAGTGACCATTTTAGTGGGATTCATGTTTAAGAGGACAGAGTACTTTTGTTTTCCAGTAGGACAGTTACAGAGATGAGTAAGAGTTCACAATTGTTTAGGGTTTATTTAAGACTCCCCATCATTTTCCTCATGATTCTGATGGTACTGTTTATCTTCCCTCTGTTTTGTAACATTACCTTAAAATATAATGCAATATGGGTCTGAGTTCATCTGAAGTTCAGGGTGTTCCAGCATAGAAAATGAGATGACCTGATGAGAGTCAGAAGTGTTTTCATACAAAATAAGTATCAAACTATATGTACCCAATAAGCCAGATCTTTGCAACACCCGGACATCTGATTTTAATTTGCCCTTTTGTAAAATTTATTCATGTTTGCTTTTGAAACTAACTTTTAATTAAAATAACCCCATGGATTTTACACTGTGTTCAGTTCTCATTGTCATAAAGCGGTTATGTAATTATGTTAGGGTTGATTGGGATGTGCAGAAAGAAGCATTTGTGCTCTTGCATTTTTAAAATGGAGCCCAGTGGAGCAAGTGATATCACTTTGATTGGCCTGTAGAGCTCACCCGACATTATTTCTTTTCTTCTGGTTCCCTTTAGATTGTGATTTTTTTTTTTTTTTTTTTTTTTTTTAGGAAAGGTGTACGTTTACAGAAAAGTCATACCAAAAAAATACAGCATTTTTATATCTAAATTCTGATCCAGCAATTGCACTTCTAGGAATCTACCCTACAGAAAAGTTAACCCAAGTGAGCAGATTATATGTAAAAAGACATTCAGAACTACCTGTAATAGGGAATATTAGAAACAAGAAAAGGTTCAAATATAATAGATAAAACAATAAACTAATACATTTTTTAAATGAAAAAAATAAAAGAGACAGATTTTTATCATTAGAGAAGTTGTTGGTCCTGTGTCTTTAAATTTTTTTTTTTTTAAGTATTGAGAGATACAAAAGAATATTAAAAATATGTAAGTTTTAAAGAATAAGGATACAGTAAAAATCCTCATACCTACATCCCTGGTTTGAGAAGAACCTTCAAGATCCCCAATGTGCTATCTGTTAATGCACTGTCTCGTTTTGCATGTTTTTCACCTGTATATAAATAAAATCATACCATATAAAAAAAAATAAAAAAAAAATACAGCATTCTCATATATCCCCCTATTATTGACAAAAGAATATTAAAATATTACTGCTAACTATAATCCATAGCTAGGTGTATTTCCCCATAAACCACTCAATTATTAGCACCTTGTTATAGTATTGTGCATTTGTTATAATTCAAGAAAGAACATTCTTATATTTGTACTGTCACCCACCATGGGGTTCACTGTGCTTTATTGTCCCATGTATTGTACATAAATTGTGATTATTTTAAGCTTCATTACCTATACCTTTGTAAATCTTTGGTCCAATTTTTATTTTAAGAGGTCCTGGAGATTGAACCCAGGACCTTGTACATGGGAAGCAGGCAATCAACCACTGAGCTACATCAGCTCCCCTGGTCCACTCTTTTTTGTTCATTTGTTATTGATAAGTACATCTTCACTTTGTCTCATATGAAAAAAGAAGCTCTTGCTTAGTATTAAATAATACAGCTTCTTCTAGGGGTTGAAAACATCTAAAATTTGCTGTTTGTCACTATATTTCCTGTGCCATAGTGAAGATACATCTGATGGCATTTGGCTTATGCAGGTGAATCCTGAAGGGAAAAAGTGAGTTCACGGTGTAAGTGCAAAGAGTTCAGGACTTGGTATCTTGGTATCTTTCTGACTTTGCTGAACTACAGTTATAGGAACTCCTACTTCAACAGCTATAAATATATAGGTCTTTGCAGGATTGTTTGTGAATGAAAAATAATTAATATAAAGCACCAGAGGTCTAGTAGATATTTATCCATTGTAGAAATTATTATGAATGAATATAAAGTAGATATATATGTATAAAATATATAAATGGCACAATGCAGATAAAGCTAGCTAATATAAGAGATGAGAGAAGCAAGATTCAAACTAGTTTAAATAATATTACATTTAACAAGTTTAAATACGCAGTATTCAACTTAGGTTTCAAAGCGGCCTACAAGTTGCCTGATTCAGGGGACATTTTAATATCTTTATTTTACTATACTTCACCACAATATTTGCCCCTATTGATCACGTCTACCTTCTTGAAATTTCCTGTTTTCTCAACCTATTCTCTTCTTATTTTCTTCTTTCCTCATTGACACATTCATCTCTGTCACCATTTCATTCTTATCTGCTTCAATTCATCCTCTCAATGGTGGCATTACCCAGCTTCCACTCTTGACTTGCTGACCTTTCCATTTTATATAGTCTTCCAGGGACTCAACTACTGATCAACCACTGGTGAACACCAAATTCACATATCCATTTACCTCTATCACCACAGTAATCCTATACCAACATTCTAAAAGGTAACTGATGGAGTTTTCATAAAACTTATTCCTTCAACTAATTGCCCATCTTGGTGAATAGTATCACCATTCACACAAGCCGGAAATCTAGATTCTTCAAACCTACTTACTTATTTACCCTCTGTTTCCATCTGTCTTCGCCCTCTTTTATGCTTTAGATTCATCATGTTGTTCTACCACTCACTCAGTCAAGCAAGTCCTACAGTTCTGATATTTCTTTTTTTTTATGGCATACTTGTGACTTCCTTGGTAGTCCCCTGCCTTTTCTATATTTAGTCCCTTTCAAAATTCCTGTCTGGATTTGAGTGGCTACTTCATTGGACTTCCTGCTTCGCTAGACTGGCTTCTCACCAAACCACTCTCCATGCTATTGTCAGAGGTGAGCATACCATAGATTTTGAAGTAGATATACCTACTTTAAGGTCTATGAGCAATTATTTAATTCATTTTAGAAGGCCATAAAATAGGGAAAACAATATGCATGTCATCAGGTTGTTGGGAACATTAAATTTGAAAATGTGTGAAATAGTCAGTAACCTAATAAAATTTATTTCTTATTATCTTTCTATGCAAACTTGACTATGTCATTTTCCTGCTTAAAACTCTATAATTGTAGGAATGTAAGTGGTGCAGCCACTGTGGAAAGTAGTATGACAGTTCTTCAAAATGTTAAATATAGAATTACCATATGACCTGGCAATTCCACTCCTAGGTATAGGCACAAAGAAATTGAAAATAAGAATCCAAACAGATTCTTGTACACCAATGTTCATAGCAGCATTACTTACAATAGCTAAAAGGTGGAGACAGCCCAAGTGTCCTTCAACAGTTGAATGGGTAAACAAAATATGATACATGCACACAATGGAAGTTTATTTGGCGGTAGGAAGGAATGGCATGCTGCAACATGGATGAACCTTGAAAACTCAATGCTGAATAAAATAAGCAAGGACGATAAGGACAAACACTGTACAATTTCACTTATGTGAAAATCTAGAAATAGCAAATTTGGAGAGACAGAGAGTAGAATAGAGGTTGCCAGGGGATGAGGAAAATGGGGGCGGAGGAATTGTTGGTTGGTGGGTATAGAGTGTTTGAAAATATTGGAAATTTTTAAATAAAATGAATTTTTAAAATGACCCTTTAATGATTCCCAATAAATTTTAAGAAAATATTCAGTCTTATCAGATTTAACTGCCAACTCTTTCATGGTCTAGCCCAAACTCTAGATTCTTCTTTCAGCATTGTCCCTGTTAAGCCCTTCACTCTGGACTATTCTATTTCTAAACTATTTCCTGTATCCATAGCAATATCAATTCTTTTACACTTCTCTCTCCTTATTCTCCATATTCTCTGTCTTCATTTTCCTCCCTCGTAAATAAAATCTCTCCCTCTAATACTCATATCACACGACTTATACAGATTTACTTTGTTTGGTCAAAGACACCCAGTTTACACTTGTTGTCCCCATGTAATTATTAATAACACCACCTTTCACTCCCAACGGATTGGACAAGATGTTATGTGGTCACCCTTGCTAAATGCCACTTGTTTCCAAGCCAAGCTATGCATCCTCTATCTTCTGTTTCCATCACTCTTTGCACTTCTTTATGCCTTGAATTTATCATTTTGTTCTATAAATGCTCACTTCTCTGTCTCTCCCACTGGGTCATGAGATCCTTGAGAGCATGATTTTATTTAGTTAGTTTTTTATCATTCGTTTCTAGCACAATTCCTGGAAAATACAAAGTGTAAGGGATTCCTTCTTCCTACTGCCACTTAAACCACCTTTGAAACACTATACAAGGAAAGAGGATTGAGCAATAAGTACAAAATGTAATGAGAATTAAGTTTGGTCTCCATTGTGCTTGAAAAGCCACTTAGACAGGTGTGAATGCCAGAGAAAATTACCTTCATTGCATGTGTGGTATTCATTGGCCTGGCCTTGCCTGGTGCTGTACACCAGTCTCCCACATCTCTTGGCAGCAACATCCCTGGCACTTGCTTTCTGTCACCTTGCAATGGAACACTGCATTAAATCACTAAACATATATGAATACTAATAGTTCTTTCTTTTCCTTTTAGTCACTTACCAGGCTTCCCAACTTCATTCTTTGTGTCCCACTGTGTAATTATACCAATAGCTAACATTTATTGAGATCTTAACATATGCCAGGTCAATTCTAAGCACTATTTATATACCATTTTATTTAATAGCATGAGACTTTAGTAGTACCCTTTATGCTACAAATGCAATCTGAGCTAAGATTTACTTCTCCAACTATCCCTGGACTTTGTTTGATTTCTTTATATCCACCTTCATTGGTGCTGGAAGACCAATGGACACCTATGTTGGGGACAAAACAAATTTACTTCTGGAAGGGATCATACGCCAACATCTCACCCAGGACTTAAAGGACAAGTTTTAAGAATAGCTGCTCCAGCATACATGATATAAAAAGCAAATGTAAAGCATGTCTCTTGTTTGCAAGAGACAAACTAACTGTAAAAACATATTTTGAGTTACTAGGGGAACTTTTAATATGATTATCCATTGTACGATATTAGGAATAATTATTAATTTTGTTAGGTGTAGTGATGTTATTGCAATTATATTTTTAAAAGTTCTCAGAAGAAAGGGACACAGTCTTTAGATTTATGAGTGAAATGACCTGGTTTCTGAGATATGTTTTAAAATAATTTAGCACTAAAAGAAATAAAAAAATGGGGAGATGATAGAAGTAAAAAAGATGAGCAAAATATTGATAGTCCTTGAAGTGGGTAATAGGTACATAGTGGTTCACTCTACTATTCTATTTTCCCGCAAGTTTGAAATTTTCCATAGGAAACATTTAAGAAATGGCAATTCCCAGCACCTTACTTCAGTTATACGAATCAAGATGACTGGGAGTGGAGCCCTGAAATCTGCATTCTCAAAAGCTCCCCAGGTGATTCTTAGGTACTCTGAAATTTGAGAGCTACTGGTTGAGATTTAAGGTGGCAAGATCATTTATCAAATAAATCCATTTCTCCCTCAAACAACAACAATTGCTGCTGCTCAAGACATTCTGGCAAAACCCAACTTCAAGGATGAAAAAAATATCAACACATCAATCTCAAAGATGAAAAAAAGAAGCAACAATTCTGCAACACAGGCAGTCAAGTTATAAAGGTTCAGAAATAAATCTGATCTATTGCATGAAGTAGAAGACATGTTTTTAGAAATTACCGACTTTGTATTCCTAATGAAATAAAAGAAGACATTTTCTCTTTTGAGCAGAGGCAGGCCTGGATAAAAAGAGCATGCTACATAATGAAAATGACAATAACTGAAATAAAAATCTTATTTGAAAGTAGTAAAGAACAGACCTGACTTTGCAGATAACCAAATCAACTATACCCAGAATACTGGAAAATGAAATCATGGATTTAAAAAATACTACAGAATATAATGGCATAGAGGTCAGTCATGAAGATAAAACTATAGACCCAACAAATTGATCAAATTAATTGTTAAATATATAGTTTAAAAGTACTTTAGAATTCTGGAGAGAAAAAGACCAAAAATCAGCAATTGAAAGAGTTTTTTATCATGTTCCAGGTAATGTTGGTAATCAGAGTAATGACACAAACTTCTATAACTTTTAATTTTTCAGAGTTCTAAGATGAACTCCTGAAGTTTCAGAGCAGAAAAATCAGGTCCTTGCAACAGGAGCTAAGTTTACCTTTCTCCATAATTCTCATCTGCCTTATCATATGCCTGAAGACTAAGGAGTAACTCCAGTGTTCCTAGGGGAAAGTCATGAGTCTTTATTCATATGAGAAGACATCCTCCAATACATAACATAGCAGAAAATATATTACCCAAGAACTTGTGTTGCCAAAGTTACTCATAAATAAAGTCACTGGAGGAGAAATCAAGAAAAGACTCATATCCTTTGGGTCATATTTTATGATAATATTCTATTTCATCAACCTTAGAGTGGAAATGTTTTTTTCATTTTAACATTGCTGAAATCAGGATGCATTTTCCAATTGATGATGTCCTACAATTGCTGTTTGACAGGTGTCACTCACAACTTAGTTGTCATTGCCTGCACATGCACAAACCTGGTTGGAATTCCTGTTGCCATGACTGAACAAGGGCAGCCCCTTAATGTTTCAGAAATCATACCATGTCAGGTCTGGAGGAAAGAATATGAGTCCAGGTTCTTGCCTGAAAACCTTTTATTGGTATCCTCGATACAATCAAGAAAGCAAAAGCATCAAACTTGCAGAATAGGTGTTAGCATCTTGGGGGAAAGTCCCTGCATACGGTGAAAGCACTTTGTTAAGAATGTTGCCTTTGGTTATGGGTACATGGAGGTCCATTATATTATTTTCCCTACCAAAGTGCATAATGGGATATTTTTGAAATAGAGTCTTTATATATCAGGAGAAGGAGGAAGAGAGGAAAAGAAGATAATGCATTTGTGATGTCACTGATTGCCTAGAAGATGATATTGAATAGAAGCACTGACATGAATAACAGTGATTCAGAAAAGCCAAACTAACCAATTAAATTTATATATTTACTTTTTATATAGGTGAAAATGTGACATGTGACACAAATCTATAACTATGTCTAAAGAGCCTTTTTTATTAAGAATAAAATAAAAATTTTAAGGAATAGCTGAGCATTATGTAATTTAATTTGAAGCATTTTTTTTTCTTACTTAGTATTACATACAACAATGGTACTTCCTACAATTAAAGGCATATTTGATTCTGTTAACTATAGAGATAGTTGTTATTTTTTGGGTGCTTGCTATTCTGGGCATTGTCTTGGAGCTTTACATGTGTCGTTTTTTCTTTAAAAGACCCTGTAAGGTAGGTACTCTTCTTATCCCCAGTTTGAAAATACAGAGCCTGAAGCACAGGGAAATTAAGTAACATGTCCAGTGTCTCACAGCCAGTAAGTGGCAGAGCCAAGATTCAAGCACAAACAGTCTGACTCCAGCGCCCAAGTCTGTAACCACTGCACCACTGCACCACTGCCTCAGAACAACCTAGAGATGAGAAGTGCTATCGTGCTCAGTTTATTTATGTACAGCTGAGGAGCTGAAGGTCAGAAGGGTTAAGTAACCTGACAGGAAGCACGGGATAAGTTAATGACAGCATATAGTCTGATCTTTTTCTATGTTCTTTCCACATCATATCCAGCCTCCATAAAAAACAATCTCAAAAACAAAACAAAACAAAACACAATCTCACTGTCACCATTGGCAGCAACACAGAAAAAAAAGGGATGCAGTAAACATTAAAGACCTACTATGAGCCAGGGACTTAGTTTATGTTATTTCGTCATCACAAAAGCAATTCAAGGCTGTTTTCATTCTCCTTTGTGTAACAGCAAAATAAGTGATGTCTCAGAGAGGATGGGTAGTTTGTATAAAGTTCCAGAGCCATTCGGTGGCAAAACAAGAAAGCAAACTAAGGTCTATCGGTCCCCCAGGTCCATGTCTTTGATTTTTCCAAATCCACTTACTAGTACTTTCTGACAGGAAGCTTATTGCTCAAGCAGAGGTTGCACACTGGCAGCTTGCAGTTTAAATTTGGTCTGTAGATACAGTTGGTTTGTCGTGCACAATATTTTCTTTAAAAATTGTGTCAACTTTTAAATACTGAGAGAGCACATACAATCTGGATTTTTCTAGCTTCTCTTGAAAAATGAGAGAATTTGACAATCCCGGATCAGAATTCCTACATGGCAACAATCAGTGTTGCTTAGTAGCAACTGCTCCTCCAATGCAGGGCTTCAATTCCCTAGTTCAACACAGACCCCAGCCTTCCACTCTTTTTATACCTAGCTCACATCACATATTAGCTCTGCCTGCCTGGCTCCCTATGGATTTTAAGTCCGTGACCTCTAATCTAAGTGATTATTGTAATTTAGACAACTGCTTCCTTAAAAATAATAAACTATGACACCTGAGGACTATAAGTGTTTTTTGTTTGTTTGTTTGTTTGTTTGTTTGGCTTTTGGTCATTGTTGTTTGCTTAAGTTTTAAGGTAGAAACAACAGTTAATCTGCTTTGTGATCTTCAGAGTTATATGTGGTAGCCCTTTTAAAAGGGATCTAGATCAAGCAAATACCTCTTACCTTCTTTTTAAATTGGGGGTTATATATTTGTCTCAAAAATTAGCAAATTTTACATTGACTTTCACATTCTGTTAATACACTGCAGCCAGATTCAATGTTCAATTTTTAGCTGCAGTTACTAGTCACAGTTATGTATTTAAAAGTTAATAACTTCCTTGTGAATCCACAATGTATTTTTAAAATGTTTGTCAGAAAACTTATTTAGAGATCATTTTAAGGGCTTTTATAAATCCAAATAATTACCGTGACTGAATAGATTTTCATTTACTTTCTTTTTCTTTTCTTTTTTTTTTTTTTCTATCTAAAAGCTGAGGGCTTTTTATTTTTTTATTATTTTTGAGATAAGTATTCTTTTTCTTCTTTGGCTTACAAAATCCTATATTCTACCCTAAGTAGATATCAATATTAGAAAGAAAAGAAGTATTGTTGATTTCTACAGAGATGATGCATATATGAAATAATTATTGATATATTTATTTCTTTGAAAATGTGAAATAGCAATAAAATAATGTGCAATGTTTAGATTCATTTTACTCTGAGGGGGCAAGAATTCTTATCATCTTTGAAAGTCTTCATATGCCATTGTTCAAGTTGATACTGTTATGTACCACTGACAGTTATCAGTGGCTAGGAATGGTATTATCAGAGTCTAGAAGTCATCCTGGACACACAGAAAGAAACTAAAGTAGAAATGAGTAACACCTTCCAAGCTCTTATAGATGAGTGTTGCTTTCTGATGGGAAACATCATCTGAAATGTGGTCTCATCATTCTCCTGGTTGTCTCCAAACCCTGATGATATACACTTCATCAGTAAAATATAGGGAGCATACCCTCAACATATGTATGTGTGTTTATATATAAATTGAATGCATGTTCTACTGCACAAATACATTTTGTACATCATAAAACTTAACAAAATAAGAAATTTTAAGTGATATAAATAGATATTTCAATATTTTCTTCCAACTCCCTTAATGGATTGCGTTGTACCTTCTTCTTCATTGTCTATTCCAATGTTTCCCAAAATCTATTCTATGTATGCAATAAGAGTTCAATGTCATTTTAATAATATTATATGAAAAAGGGTATAATCTTCAAGTAGGTTTGGGAAATGCTAGATTAAAATTATGATAGGTTTACTTGCCATGGACTTCTCATCTTTAATATAGAATCCCGTTGTGAATCCTTATGAGGGAGAGCACTTGAAAGGGCTAATATTCCTCTAAGATCCTTTGGGAAATCAGCCCTATTCTGGTTTTCTGAAAATCATCTTGCTTGATGTTTGCCAGCTCCTTCCACAGGGTGTTTATATAATCCCAGGAGGTCCTGGTAACCAATTCCCAAGCTCTTTGTTTTACAAGCCTTTAGTCTCACTGACATCTTTCTTTCCCAGGACCCTTATTCTCCCTTTGGACCCAAAGTCTTTCTGGATAAGCCTTATCTGGCTCTTAGCTTCACTCCCCTCTTGTTCATGCAGCTGGGGTATCTTGGCCTTAGCCTGAACTTGCCAGCCTAGCTTCACTCTGGTTTCTAGATGAATTTTGTTCTCAAATAAAAGTTACTTAAGGTTGATTTATTCCATGATTTGGGCTTGGCACAAATTTATTCCCCTGCTTAGTCTTGATCATGTATAGGAATACCTCTGCTAATTACCATCTTGTTCTGATGACCCACTCCCCACTTTTTACTCCATTGATGATAAACAGGCACTTTGGTCATTTCAAGAAAAATATTTTAAACTCTTATCAGATAGAAAATATGCTGATAGGAGACTCTAAATAAAATAACAACCAAGTTCTCTTCATGTACTCCTGTAGTGTTCCAATATTTTGATCCAATAAAAAAAAACAAACTTAAATTTGTTTCTTTCTACATTTTGCCACCTCCTAGCTGTATGACCTTGGTCGATCACTTGAGTCAGTTTCTTCATGTGTAAAATGAGAAAAACAGTATATTCTTCATAGGGTTTGTTTATTTGTTTGGCTTGAGTACGAAATGGTTCAGTACATGTATAGCACTTGGAATAGAGTACTTAGAAAAGTGCCCAGCACATAAGGAGTACACAATGACTATTAACTTTTATTAAAATTATTGTTGTTGTGGGTTTAAACAAAGGCATTAGGTGTTTTTCTGAAGAAATGTGGGCTTATTTTGTAGCTCAATAAAATGAAATGCTAAAATTTTATTTGAGGCTCCAAAATTGAATTAAAACATATATATATATTTCTCAATACCGGTTATTCTTAATATATCTTAAAATAGTACAATTGAAAAGTAGTGTTGACTCACTTTAGTCTTATGAGCAAATCTTCACAATTATCCTCTTTATTAGTGTTTGTTCACTACCTGATGTGGATTGAATCCTGTCCCTCACAAGTCCTAACCCTGGTCCTGTGGATGTTGATTCATTTGTAAATGAGATCCTCAAAGATCCTATTAGTTAAGATGAGGCCAAATGGAATCAAGGTGGACCTTAATCCAATATGACTGGAGTCCTTGTAAGAGGAGATTTGGACACAGAAGGAGGAGACAGACGGGGAGACAGATGGCCGTGTGGTAGAGACAGAGATTGAGGCAAGCCACCAGCGGGACCTTACAGACTTCAGAGAAAGCGTGAGACTGCCAACACCTTAATTTTGGATCTGGCTTCCAAGACTCTGAGACAATTAAATTCCTGTAGTTTAAGCTGGCCAGGCTGTGGTATATGTTAGATCAGCCCTGGCAAACTAAGACACTACCTGTTGCATGGAGCCAACATGCCAGACTCTACAGAGGCATTGTCTCTTGGCAGAATGTTTCATTTTGAAGACAGGGCCATAAATATCTCACAAACATATTCATCATTTCTTTAGGTTGGCTTGGTATATTGTTTCATTTTGTTGGTTTTTAATTTACTTTGCCATGATAGGGAAATATGATTTAGGCATAAGATGTTAATAAATTATTGCATTCAAAGTTCGGCAACATTTGCTTTCAGGCTTGGGCTGTTCAACATTCAATAGGCAGTATAAAAATCTTCCCTCGCCCTGTTAGCTCATAAACCATCAAGTTCTGTACTAAAGTGGTACAGATCCTGAAGCAAGATACAAAAGAAGGCTAGCAATAAGGACAATGTGATTTACACTTTAATATCTAATATTAGATCCAAAGTCCAATATAAAATAATCTAATATTTAAAATCCAATATCTTCTGACTTCTTCCAGTTCTGAGATCACTTGAGCAGACCAGTGCAATCCATTCAGGACAAGTAGATTTCCCAATGATATAGTCCTGACCTAATATTGAGAAAGATGTAAAATTGCCTAAAATCAATTCTATATTGGGTCCTGTTAGCCAGAGTTAACTACAACAGACTAATGAGATAAGAAAGCAAAGAATAAAAGAGACATTTATCCAATAATCTTAGCCATAAAGTATCTTTCCTACTAAATAAGAAGATTTAGCCACTAAATAGGAGAAATTTTTGCATTGGGAATACAGGCTGTGTTTCCAAAATTATAATGTAGATACTAGCAACTTAGTCCCACAATTTACCCTTCTTTTATGAGTATGTTTATCCATTGCTTTTTTACTACATTTTTTGCACAGTATCCTCAAACATTAATCAGTCTTAAAAGTGCATTATTTGAGGAAGCGGATGTGGCTCAAGTGATTGGGCTCTTGTCTACCATATGAGAGGTCCAGGGTTCAATTCCCAGGGTCTCCTGGTGAAAACCAAGCTGACCCAGTCAGAGTGCTGGCCCACGCAGGAGTGCTGGCCTGCGCAGAGAGCTGGCGCAGCAAGATGACAACAAAAAGAGACACAAAGAAGAGACAATAAGAAACGCAGCAGGCCAGGGAGCTGAGGTGGCGCAAAAGATTGAGCGCCTCTCTCCAGGATGGAAGGTCCCAGGATTGATTCCTGGTGCTGCCTAAAGAAAAGACAAGCAGACACAGAAGAACACACAGAGCAGATAGCGAGCTCAAAACAATGGTGGGGGGCAGGGAGAAATAAATAAATAAATCTTTTTACAAAATAAAAGTACATTACTTGATGCTCTTCAGCATTTAAACTACTTTTGCATTTCCCCTGCCTCCATCTTCAGATTTTGCCAATGAGTGTTTTGAGCCCTTGCCTACCTTTTTTTTTGGTCATTCCACAAGGTCATTGACAACCACTTTCCAAGCATATAAAAAGATTTTTCTTAATACTTATCTTCTCTCTCTTTTCTTATATTTTTCCTGACATTTTAAAATAATATTTTTTTATTCTCTAGCATATCAATTGTCTTTTCATTTTCTTGGAGGTCAGATTAAAATTTTATTTCTCTATTTATACACACAATTAAGTATCTAGAATGCCCTAAATTATATATAGTAATTCAAGTATGGGTTGTAAGCTGCCAATAAAACCAGCTAAATATTTTCACATTTATGACCAACTACCTGGACTTTTCCTTCTTCTAGGGGAGTTGGCCAACTCCCTACATGGTGGGTCCTGGAGAGGCACCTTCAGAAAGAGTAACTCCATCCCCTTCCCTTAAATTCTAGAATAACATTAATATTGGGGATGAGAAATTTATAATGACCCTGGTTGCAATTTGATCCTTGGCCATCCAGTCATGCTCATTCTTTGAAGATTTTATTGGTCCTTGTGGCTGATCTCCCTTTGGAAACTTGAGATGAGGAAATTCTTTAAAGACTCCTTTTGACTGCTTCTGTTCTTAGCTTTGTTTTCATAAGCTAGTCAGGCCATGTTTGCCATGTCTTCCTTATTCACAGGTTTTTGATTTTTTGGGGGGAGGTGAGTTTATCCCCTTTCCTGCACTCCTGCCCCAAACAAACATGTCAAGGACCTCAAGGACCTATTGGCACAGATGGCAAAGGTAGCATCAGTCTAGGCCATGAGAAGTCAAAGGGCACACTATGAGCTCTCATGGCCACACAGTTGTTTCTTTAATCACATCGGGTTGATTGTCTAAACCAGCACTGCCAAAAGAAATATAATGTGCCCGTATAAGTCATATTAAATGTCAAAAAAGTAAAAAGAAACAGGTAAAATAAATTGAATAATATATTTATTTTGAGCTAATATAGTCAAAATATTATTATTTCAATATGTATCAATATAAAATTAGTGATGAGATTTTTACATCCTTTTCTTTTTGCACTGTCTTTGAAATTCAGTGTGTATTTTATACTTGCAGTACATCTCATTTTGGACTAATCACATTTCAAATGCTTAATGGCCACATGAGGCTAGTGGCTACCATCTTGGACACACAGGAGAGAGGGAAAGTGGAAGAAAATGAATCTATATTGCCAACTATATTCAAGTTTCTATGTAAAGTGGGGTTTTTTGCTTTTTCACTTGTTTTATGTATTAGCTTCTTTAGTCTTCACGTGGGAGTGAGATATAGTCTCTTTTGTATTACTGAACAGATAGAGGCTCAGAAATGTTAGATAATTTCTCCAAGTTGAAGCTGCTCATAAATGCAAGAGCATGGATTGAGTCTCAGTTTTGATCTCTTTCCATCTGGGCTTTAATTACACTGTATTCCAAATTGGCTGGTAGGGTGGGAGGATTGTGTTTTGGCCATAGCTTCTAAAACAGGTTTGATAGGATGTGTGTATGTACCTCAAAGCCAGCAGTGAGGTTTTCAGATCTGTCCACAAAGGGCACTATTGCACCTTTGACCACTGTACCATAAATAATAGAAACAATGTTTTGCATTTGGATCCCCAAGAAATTTACTTATTCTATGAGAAGATTGACTTTCTTACCTCCATTTCATTAGCCCACTTTTCAATACTGAGTCCTGGCACACTGGACCCCGAAAAAGAGGCCTTTATAAGATCTGAAATTGAAAAAGTCATAGATAATAATAACGATGATGATGATGATGATAGCCACAATTGTCAACATTTCACTATGTGCTACCAATATACTGTTATTTTTCACATATTCGCTCATTTAATCTTCCAAAAAATGCTATGAAATGGATACTATTATTATCCCAATTATATAACTGAGAAAACTGAGGCACAAAAATTTCACATAGGGTTAGGATTCAACCCTGTGAAAGGCAGGATTCGGTTGCAAACCTTGGCAGATCTTTGTTCTTATTCTCTACATGAGAGACTGATAGTCCTCGATAGAATTTGTTCCAATTGCCCAGGCTTGAAAATGATGGCTCCATCTTTGTCTAATGCTAATACCCTTGTTCATCACTAGTTCCCAGCTAAGACTTCCCTAAGCATGTTTGGAGCAATTTGTCAAGGATTATTTTAATTTATTTCCAACCTACTCCTCTTCTGACTGGTTTCTGCATGGCATCTAACAATTAGCCCTATTACTTTTTTTGTGCAAGCCCTTTCTACTTGCCATGTGTACCTGGCCTTCTACTCTCTTGATTACTTTGGGGAGGGTAACATGCCCTGATTAATTCTGCAGGTTGCAATTCCTAGCTCTAGCTTCATGTTGAAAATATGGTTGGGCACACCTAGCTCCTTATGAATATTCACAGCTTCTTGAACTGACTTTCAAGGGTTCTGTTTAGTCCTCTAGGCTCTTGGGCCTTTATAACCTAGAATAATGGGTAAGGAGGAGATTTAAAGAAACCAGATAGACTAACTGAATTTACAATGAAATAGGCAAACAGTTAAAAGACAGTTAAAAGAAGATGAAGAAAGGAATGGGAAGAAACCAAAAGAAATAAGAGAGCCTGTACAGGCAGAGTTTGGGATGGAATTAATGGGAGCATGAAATGAGGTAGGAAAGATTTGAGGGACGGCAATTATGTATGCAGGATATTTAGAGAGAAATGAGGATAGAGGACTTTAAAATGTTGTACTGTGCATAATGAATTGAATATCTTCTGCGTTTTCTTGATTTTCATTGCTTATCAAACTAATGTTTCTGCAGATGGAGCTCTGCTGGGATGGGCAATGCAAGAGTCTCAGGTTTACACTAGTTACAGATTCATTTTCACTGTTTTCCAGGCATTGAACTTTAGTGTCATATTTGATTCTTTCTATCCTTTGCCCTCTACTTAAAGATCAATCTAATTCCTGCTGAATCTTCCAGCACCTTGTTGCTCACTTTAGTCCAACCACTTGTCTTCTCATACCTAAATTACATCATTGCCTCCTAGCTGGCTTTTCTACCTCCATCCTTTTCCCTTTTCATTATATATGCACTGGATTTGTCATGACATTCCACTGTTTCTAAAGATGGCTCAGTCTCTATCCCAGAAACTTGATTTTAGACTTCAGTGAAAATAGGGTCACCAGGCTCTATGCGAGCTCTAGACCCTTTCTGGCCCCACAATGAGATCTCTTACTTTGTAAGTAGATTATAAACTGATATTTGAGATTTGGATAGCCAATCTCAAAATAAAAAGAAAAGTCAAAGATCATTCCTTTTATGGCTGGTATACAAGGAGTGATTTGTGCAGCATATGGAGAGTTGAATTAGAGGACCCACAATTGCTTCTCCAGTATTTGAGTCTACATATATTTTAAACCAGAAAAGCTAATGAAACAAACAACTTACTTTCCATTCATTTGTTCATCATTTATTGACTATTTATTGTGTGCCAGGAACTGTAAATGATACAAATGCTAATTAGTACGTCTGGGATTATTTGCTTGCTCACTCCTAGAATTCTGATTGAATGTTGCTTTTTTATTTAATAATTTTTATTTTTAAAGGAGCTTTAGTTTACCTAAATGTTACATTAAAAATATAGGAGATTCCCATATTCCCAAACTCTTTCCCCTTACACACCCTCCCCTGTTAATAACATCCCTCATTAGTGTGGTACATTTGTTACACTTGATGAACACATATTGAAGCATTGCTTTTAAACATGGTCTATAGTCTACATTATGTTTTACACTTTGCACTGTAAAACTTTATTGGTTTTGACAAAATGCATAGTGGCTGGTATCCATCATTATAATATCATGCAGAATGATTCCAGTGTCTTCAAAAATGCTCCGTGTTGCACCTATTGTTCCTTCTCCCTCCCCTCAGAACCTCTGCTGACTCTCTTTATATCATTGTTACAAGTTCTTCCATTACAACAATAAATCTATTTTAGTCCATAGTTGCATTCCTCCCTCAGGTTTGTTCATTCCTCAGTCTTGAGGATTTGGGGATGGTGATGCCCAAATTTGCTTCTGATTGAGACAAGACTTAGATCCCATGGAGCAGATGGATGGAACTGTCTGGCTTGCAGTTGAAGATACTCTCTGCTTCTTGGATTGGGCATTGTCCATCATTATCCTTTTGTTAGTTGTCCTGGGTGAGTCTGATGAACTAGAGAGTAGGTGTTGGCTGCAGCTCTGTTGAGATTCAAGGCTTACCTGGCATTTGAACAGTCAGAAGAGTTAAGTCTCTGGAACATATATTTAATGGGTTTAATGCTAATTATAAGTTCACATAAATGGGATAGAAGAACCATGTGTAGGAAAATTATAAATGAGTCTAATTCTAATACATTGGGGGAGATAGATTTTCATATATTCCAAGGTAAGGTTCACTGATGGGGTGCTGATTTCCTGGGGTTGTTTTCCCTGCCTATAGTGTCTAGATGTCACTAGAGCCTCCATGAGCACCCCTATTTGAGGTACTGTTTACTGTGGCAGACAGTGAAATCCTCCTGAGATGTGCATAAATATAACCTCTGGAATGACCTCCCGACTCTCTTTGAAATCTCTTAGCCATAAAAACTCATTTGCATTTAATAGTTCCCCTTTTGTTCTACATCTTTCTCCAAATGCATCTTTAGTTGGTTCTTGGTATTAATCCCTCGGTGCCAGGGAGACTCATCCCCGCAAGTCATGTACCCACACGAGGGGGAAGATAGTGAATTGATATGCTGAGTTTGGCTTAGAGAGAGGCCACAGTTGAGCAACAAGGAGGCCCTCAGGAGGTAACTCATAGGCAATATATTTACCAGGCTAAATTTCGTTTTCACAAGAACAAGGTTCATAAGTACAAGCATCAGTATCAAGGGCTTGGTGGATTGGTCTTCCCTCCTTTGCTAGGCACTGCCCATGTACTCCAGATATTCTCACCACTCTATGAGATAATGTAGCAGGACTCACCAGTGTGGGAATTCAATATTCCATGGGTTATTGTGTAGATCTCCACCCATGAGACAACACCCCATGACCACATGAACACACTCACTCTCTATAGAGGAATGCCCCAAGTGCACCTCCCACACACACACATACCTCCGCCAATACCCTGGACCAGTGACCCTCCCATACTACAGCTGCAACCCCTCTGCAACCCCACCCCCCCTAAAAAAGTCAACAAAAAAATAACAATAATAAAATTAAAAATTGAACAACAGAATGTTGCTTTTTGATTCTTCTTTATTACTTAAGTGAAATGACTTTGAATATTGACCTCAACTTGGACTTTTGTTTTTCTAGAAAGGGACCTGGAAAACTAATAAAGGAGGTCTGGAGACATCTGCAGTAAAAGCCACTAATGACTTTTTCTTCACTACTTAATCAAACCCAGGCACTTCTACCTAGCTTTCAGTGCTCTTGAAAATAAACTTTATTCTATATACACTTATCTGTCAATACCTGACAGCCCATCCCTTAGCTTTTGAAATACTAGGTTCATTCTCATCTTTATAGAGAAACCACCACCATTTACTTAAGTAGGCTCCATATCATCTTTGAATCTCAGTTTCTTTGTCTATAAAATTAGTATAATACCTTCCTCATAAGGAATTGTGAGGATTAAATGAGATGACCAATATAAAACCCTCTCACAGTTCATTAGCAGAAAAGGTGTTCAATGACTTTTGAGCCCTTTTCCATTCTGAAGGAGAATGTATCTTCTTCTTTACTTATGCAGACTTAAGATATTTTTTCAAAACCAAGACTCCATCTTCTCTCAGAAGTCTTTCACCATGACTTTATAATCTTTATGCCTTTAACTATAGATTTTGCACATATTCTATGCAAATTAGCATATAATTAAAGATCATTTCATTTTCTATATAAACTATCCAAAGTAGCCCTCTCTTATATACATTTTCTTATTTTCAAAATATCTGTTATTCATCTGTTTCAATCTTGATTATACTACTACATTGTAGCTGATAGAGAAGAGTCAACTTTAGTATGAGCTAATCTATAAGATCTAACATTATGCTTGGCACATGATAGCTACTTAATATTTACTTGTTATTTAATTGACTTATGTTGATGATGGTACCTGCACTAGACCAAAAGTTATGTCAGTCTTACAAAAACATGAACATTATATTTATCTTTGGTTATACATCAATAGAGTTATGTTTCTGTTGAACTGAATACAATACATTGACATTTTAATCAAATATTGATATATATTGGGTATGAACTTGGACAAGTATAATTTTGAAAATTGGATTTAGAGAAAATATATTTAAAGTTTGGAAGAGCTGAAAATATAGCATCTTAATGGGGGAAAACAGAAGGAAATTAACTTCAAAGAAGGAAGAATGAGAACTTCAATTCAGTGAGCTTTGAAATATACTACCTATGTCCAGACAGTAGCAAGACCAAGTGTTATGCATTAGGAGTCTATACAGTTTTGATGATCTTCTTTCAAAAAGAGACATACAAAACTACAAATACAAAGTTAGATACAGGGCCTTGGAAGCAGCCAATGTAATTGAGTGGCCCTGAAGCAGAACTTCACTAATTTCATGATGAATCAACCTCTGGATCCAAGTAGAATTTTCAGTATCTCGGTAGTTAAGAGAGCCATTTATTCCAGAGTAGAGTAGTGGCACAATAAATGAAGACTCCTTACCCCTTATCCAACAGAATATGGCTCTGTCCTTGTTCTCCATGCGTTTCTACCTTACCTATCATATATTTTTCAAGGATTTTCACCACTGAGGTATGTCCATGCCTGGGCATTATAAAACCACAACCACCCCATGTGCACCTTCTCCAAATTTTCGTATTTTAATTCTTCATAATTTCCCAGAACAAATGAAACTCTTGGTTTTCAGCTCATCCTGTAAATTCAGAAGGATGCTATGGTTAGTTAAGTAAGGCAAGATGGGATGAGGAAAAGAGATGTTCAGTTCTAAATCCACTAGGAGAAATACTGCAGTGACTGATGGAGAAAAATGATGGTAAAATGAACACAGGAAAGTCCTGGGACATAATTGCAGCTCGTGCCATTTGTCTTTGTCCTCTAAGCTCACCAGAAGCCCTAGTAACTACATCAATCACACACACATGGGTACCTTGGACTTGGATTTGGCCTTTTCTTTTTAAAGCAGTATATTTCACCATACAAATTCCATCTATGAATTAGCGGGCTGGTTACTACTTTAAGCTTCGTTGTCTCTTTTGTTCTCAATAACCAACATATGAGAAAACCCCTACCATCTTATCCCATCCTTTCAAACATAATCCAATTTATCTTCCTCCCTTCCTTCTTTTCTTTCTGTTTTCCTTCCTTACTTACTTCTTTCCTGCCTGCCTGCTTACCTATCTTCTTTCCTTACTTCTTTTTTAATCAGAAAATTTTTATTTACCACACTAGACCTAATTCTTCTTTTCATAGAACAAATGCAATTTATAACTCAAGGTAGTGCATATGGTCCCCTGTGTGGTACATATGTACACACTCAGGGGCTGACATAACTGACTCATGAGGCCTGGTCATGAGTCAGTAAAAATTTAAAAAGAAGAATGTTCAGAGACTCTCAGGGGCCAGATCTTGAAGGATTTTATGGGGTATGCAAAGGAATTGTAATTGTACTCTTGAAGATAATTGGGAATCAATTAAAGAGCTTTAAGAAGGGGCATGCCACAGTCAGGTATGCATTTTAAAAAGATAACTTTGGCAGCTATATAGAGAATAGATTGTAAGAGGGCAGTGCTTTATGGAGAGAGAGAATTTAAGAGGGTATTGCAGTAATTCAGTAGTAAAGTAGAAAAAAACTGAAAAAGGCAGTGGAGTAGGAATGAATGTGGCAATGTGCATCTGTAGGAATTGGTTGATGACAGAATGGTTATAGGAGTTGAGGAAGAAGGAATATAAGATGGCTCAGAGGTATTATGCTTGGAAAACTAGGAAGAATTGGGTATCATTCTCAGAATCAAGGAATATAGAAAGAGCATGTTTAATGCTAATTACCAATTATTGAGGACTTACTGCATGCCAATGAGATGCTAAGCACTTCACAGGCATTATATAATTTTATCTCAGATTAACATCATGAAGATATTATTATATTGGTTTTAAAGGAGAAGAAAGCAAGGATCAAAAAGTCAAATAGGTTGCCCAAAATCACACAACAGCTAAGTGGTAGGGCTTAGAACCTAGACAGGTCTGACCCCAGAGCCTTGGTTCTTAATAAAAATTATACCAATGTTTCTCAAAGTGTGGTACAGAGCTACCTGCATCAGAATCTTCTAGGATACTTGTTAAGAAATACAGTTTCCATGGTCCTGATGGGTCCAGGTGTTTCTTATGCATCTTAAAGTTTAAATACCACTGCAATATATATTATATATTCAAATTCATTTTTAAAAATTAACATAGGTATTTAAGTATTTTTTAATGCTATCTCAAACTTACAGAAAAGTTGCAAGTACAATATAGGGAACTTTTTTTTTCTGAACCATTTGACAATAATATTTCAACCTGATGCCTCATAACCCACTAGCACTTTAATGCATGCATCTTACAAATAAGGATATTCATCTACATGAATACAATTCAACCATTAAAACCAGGAAATAAAGATGGGCACTTTACTACCATATAATCCTCAGAACCATTAAATTTCACCAGTTGTCCCAACAATATCTTTTATACCAAAAGGACCTAGTTTGGGTGGCATTAGTTGTCAGGTCTCTTTAGTCTCCATCATTCTGGATCTTTTCCTCAATACTTTTTTGGCTTTGGTGATCTTCACACATTTGGATATCACAGGGCAGTTATTTTGTAGAATGTCCCTCAATTTGGGTTTGTCTCATGTTCCCACATGATTAGATTCAGGTTGTGCATCTTTGGTCAGAATATCACCAAACTGATAGCTAGTATTAGCTGTCCAGTCCCACTGAATAGCTTTGGAACTGAATTATTCATGAAGGAAAGAGAAGATGAAGGATAAAACATAACTTTACAGTTTGCTGAGTTTGAGATCCTTGTGGATCCTTGTGGATCATGTAGGTTATGTCTAATAAGTAGATGAATAAATGGTTTTGAAGTTCACATGGGAAATCAGAATATTAGAGCCAGCAAAGTATGGATGATAATTGACACTGTAAATGTGAATGTAGTCAATAAGGGACTTCAGGTTGAGTTAGAAGAAGCCAAAAGATGAGATCATGGGTGAACTTTGACTTTAAGCATCCAAAATGTGGAGGAGAACAGACAAGGGAAGGTGAAGAGGAGCAGATAGTGGAGAGGTAAAGAAATAACTAAAGAGAATTAGGACAACTAAGAGATATGATGGTTTTATCTCTACATCAGACCCTTCCACTGACTGCCTGTCTGGATTTGTATCTTACTTGGAGATTTACTAGCTCTGTGATTTGGGACAGGTTATTTAAACTCTTTGTGCTTCAGTTTCCTTATCTGTAAAGCAAGGCAAATAGTAGTATCTACCTCATGGTGTTGTTATGAAGAGTAAATATATTGATATATGTGAAACATTTAGGACAGTGCCCAGCACGTTGTAAGCTGTGTTGTAAACTTAGCTCTATTGCAGGCCTTCACAAGAATATCAAATTTAACATTTCCATAGCTCAGTAAAAAAAGCACCACTGAATAATGACTTGATCAAGACAGAAACCTGAGAATTACTCTTTATCACTTCCTGCGCCTCGCAACTAATCTGTCAATATTAAGCAGGCTTTCCAAAATATACCTGTCCATTTCCACTCCTTCCACCCTAGATCAAGTCACCATTATCTCTCACACAATCACCCCAGTAAGCCTTTTCCTATCTGCCTCTGTCCCCACCCACTTATAATCCATTATCAACACAGAAGCCAGGAGAACATTATAAATGTAAATTGGATAATGGCAAGCCTCCCCTCAAAACCCATCCTCTCCACTTAGATTATATCCAAACTCTTTACCTGGCCTTCAGGCTTCTGCATGGCTCTCCCCACTACCTGCATCAGCAGCCTCACTCTGTCCACTCTCCTTGCTTACTGTACTCCGGGGACTATCACTGTGCCAGTTCCTAGAACTCCCCAAGTTCTATCCCAATTTAGGGACTTGGCATTTGTCCTTCGCTTTGCCTAGAATGCTCTTCCTCCCAGGCTTTCATCCCAAATTCATTCCTTCTCACTTCTCAGGTCTCCAATTTAATCTTACCTACCCCCACCCCCTAAATAAAGTCTCCTTCCTACTATTTTCTGTCATAGAACTGTCCTTATTTCCCTTCACAGCTTTTATTTCATTTGAAATTGTGCAATTATTTGTTTACTTACTTATTTAGTAGCTGTCTCTCTGTTAAAAACAGGGGTTTTTAACCAGGGGTCCATGGAAAGATTTCAGGGGGTCCGTGAGCTTGAATTGGAAAAAAAAAAAATCCACTTATTATCTTTATTCTTCTCTGACCTCTAACTGAAATTTAGCATTTCCTTCACTTATGAATGTACGCAATAAATAAATTACAGTTATATTCATTTCACTTGACTGGCAAAGGGGTCCGTGGAACAAAAAAGGTTAAGAACCCTTGGTCTAAACTGTAAGCTTGTTTTATTCAGTACACTAGACCCAATACACAGCACAGTATCTGATATATCCAGGCATCCATTCACTATTTATTGACTGAATGAATGAAGAGTGAATGTTGGGAGTATAGATGAACTACTTCTCCAGGTTCTAAAGAAAAAAATCTTTTTGGAAGCCAGAGATCACAAAAAGGTGCTTCCTTTTTTCAAGAAATCCATCAATATAAAGGTGTTGTTAATTAGCAGGAGCCTCCCTAATACCCAGCCTGGGAGTGCTTGTTAAAAAACGCCGATTTCTGTGCCTATCTCCAGAGCCAGAGAATCAGAATTTCTGAGGGTGGGACCTAGAAATCAATCTTATAATTATGCCCTAAGTGACTCTGATGCACACAGGGTAGGCTCTATTACCATGTGGATAAAGTGCATTTCTGAAAAAGCATTAGTGTCCCAGGCGCTCTCCTATACACAGAGGCTACCACTCATGTCGCAGTTGGGGTGGAGCACAGCACATATTCTCAGGCTAGCAATTTGATGCCTGAATGTTCAAACTCACAATTCTAAGGCTGGGAGAGATTAGTTTTGCTGCTACCACTCCAGGATGGTTGAAATGAAGTATCATATGCAGTTAAGGTGGTGAAGTGGAATAAATGATTGCTAAGCTACCCCGATTCCCTCTTCTTTGTATGCTTGTTTGGTGGGTGGTAACACAGACCCCAAATCAGCCCACCCCAAGCATGAAATCTCTTTGTGTTTGTTCCCTAAAACTGTTTGCAAATTCTTTTTTTGCATTTTAATCCACAAAATATCTGTTTGTTTTTAATATGAACGTACTTTTAGTTATGCAACAAGGGGTGAAATGGACACTCCAGGAATTTACTGTGCTATTGGTGACTCTTTCAGGAGCATGAGTCACCCACTTGAGAAACGTGATTGATACTTGTACGCATCTAATCTTCGCTACTACATTGTAAACATTTTGTTGTAATATTTTTTGCATTCTTTGCAATGCTTTATTTTTAACAGAGTAGGTAGCTGATAAATACCTAGTGAAATTGGGAGAGAGGAGTTTGAAAGAAATGAGAAGAATCAGAAAGGCCCACCCAGAAACCAATCGTTTTTAAATGTGTCACAGTAAGAAGTTTGCCTCCTGCCTTCATGATGAAGCGACCACTTAAGGCTTTCAGTCTTTCCATTCTATCTGGAAGATGATGTCTTTCAGAAAAATGGGCTGGCCTTGGACTTGTTTTCTCATGCAAAAAGAAGAAGGGACCAGGGGATTTCTTGTTCCTGAGCATTGAATCAGAGCTTTCAGGATTCAAAATGCTCAAACTAACTCTCATGATGCACGGTAGTAGCAGGATGCAGAACTATCCCACCTCCCTGATATTTTAATCCCCCCTTCTTTCTCTCAAATTGTTTTAACTTAACATGCTGACAGCCCACTTCAGCTTTGTGTTTGTGACATTTCATATCTGTGTCCTGGTCTATTTCATGAGAACCTATAAGGTAAAATACTGTACCAAACCTTTTTAAAGAAAAATTTAAAAAAGGAATTTCCCTATCACTTACAACAGTGTCAATTTAGCATGATTTTTTTTTTCCTGTAAAAGCCCACTTTCGGTCCTACTCAATCCCATTAATATTTATTTCTTCTCCAACGCATGCAAGGTAATGATTTAGATGGCTACATAGGAATCCATTTCTGTGGCTTGTGACTTGAGAAGATATTTGGCTCCTTCTCAGAAGTTTGTCTTCTTGACCTCTGCAGCCTTCACCAGTTTGAAAATTCCAACCATAATCCTCTGTGGGGATTTGCACAGGTGTCTATTAAGGTTCATGATCTGTGATACAGCTTCTAGTATTCTTGTTGCAGAAAGGTTAAGCCCTCCTGTCTTTGTTCCTGAGTAAAAAAGTCCACAAGGTGTTAGTATTGTCAGGGAGCAGACTGAAGCAAGCAGCAGCTTCAATCAGGTCTTAAGCTTGTGTGTATGCCAAAGAGTTATCTTTGTGACAAGCAAGAGGTTCTGTTAGAAAAAGCAGTTGGTTTTTAACTCCAGAGTTACAGAAACAAAGCTCTTTATTCTGTATTATTCCCACGGTGGCTATATATTCCAAACTAAAATTGGGAGCTCTTATTCGGACAAATACATGGGTACTGTGGCGGCAACAGTTTCAGAATGTCTAAAGTTGGGACTGTCCCATAATATTCAGGATATATTGTTACCATAAGAATACCTGACATCACACTCAATATGCCAGTTAACCGGACAGGTTACAAAATGAGATGGCACTGCCATTCGTTGAGGTCACTGCCATTCGTGGCCTAAGGCCAATGGGCGATTGGAAACTTGCTTGCCTGTGGGTCTTTCCAGTTTGAGGCTATATAGAAGAATCTATCCTCATAGCTGTGGTCATAAGGGCATGTCAGTATTTGTGGTGCTCATACTTATCTTTCAGATTTTGGGGAAAGATAGCCACTATCTTTAACCATACTCACATGTTTGCTCAGTCTTCTCTCTGCTTCTCCCCAATGTCAGTAACAAAGATATAAGACATGAAAGGGGGCCCTCAACAAGAACTATGAACATCAGTTCTCAGACACAGAATAGAGTCTCTGAGTGTCTTCAAATGGGTCATAAAAGAGGGGCTTATCAAAGTTCTGGTCAAGCACAAATCCAGGAATAAAATGACTTGGGGCACAGAGTAGTAGCTGGGAAGGTCCTAGAAGGGACTGGGAGTTGCAGTGCCTCCTGCCAACAATTACAACTCTGATATGAAGAGGCCAATCACCAGCTTCTCAGAAATTGTCCTGCCCGGGTGGCTCCTGAAGAGAAGAAGCCTCTGCCCAAGATGATGTCACAGTTTACCAGTTAAGGCGTGGCATTCATGGCTCGTCTCTCTGAGGGATGAGCAGGAGGTTCTGCTGCCAATTTCTATGCCCTTTTGAAGGCCTTGCCTGGGCAAAGTCTAAGGTGGTCTATTTCAAGTCACAGCAGAAACAGGTCACAAGTGCTATTCCGGAATGCTGCTTCTGCTCCCTTTGCTTCTGTCTTTTTGACTATCGCTTACCAGTAGAGCAAGCAAAGACAAGCCAAATGCACATGGGCATGAGACAGCTCTGTCTCGCTGCTTTTCACAATAAGTTTAAGTGTTAACACAAATGCTTCTCACAATCACTTGTAAGTACATGCCAAGCAGGAATGTACTTATGGTTCAGTAGTAAATCTCCCATGAGAATTCCCTTCATTTCCATTGTCATCCCCAAGAGTTTGCCAATAGGTAAAGTTTGGAAGGGCAAGGTCAAAATAATAGTAATGACAAGTATTATACTGATGCTACCTATATAGGATTTTTTTTTAATCTAAAGGACCTAGCAGATCTTAAGTGAAAGGATGTTCTTTTACTTTAAAGCATCACTTGCCAGAAGGAAGACACCCTCCATCAATAGCAATAATAAAAGCATATCTTAAATTTTATTTATCATTCTAACTTTTGAAAGCATGTCAAGGAAGAATAACAACATTCCATTTTGGTTACAAAGTGCTTATTAAATAACTAACTTGAATTCCCCCCAGAGCTAAAATACTAACTTTAAAAAAAATGAAATTAAACAGCACACTCTTCTTTTTCTAATTGTTTTAAAAATATTTAGTAGCAATATCTGTTTAGTTATTTAGGTATTTCTTAATGGTGTAAATATTATTAGCACAGTCATAAGTATTTTCTGCTTTGTCCATAGACAATCAGCTAAGGATCTGTTGCTTGGAGGACTTAAATTAAGATCTATTTAAGGCTGCCTGCTGGCCACAAAATAATTACTTGCACTTGCTAATGCCTGACTCTGTTAGATTTAGCAGCAAGAATGTTCTTTGCTTTCACAATTAGGGGAAAGTTATATTTTCTTAAATAAATTTCATTGTTGTTGGTATTAAAGAGGATTACAGTTGGGTTGAAGTAGTTGAAAATTTAATTAATCTAATCTCTTTAACAGCAATTGTTTTCATATTGATAATTCTCTGTCGTAAGAGTATTACAGATCACAGCCATGTGAAATATTTACACTAAATATTTTAGCATATAATCTATCTTCTAGCTTTCTCTTTCGGGAATGGTAAGATTTTCTGCTTCTTGAGGTTATTTTTTCCCCCCCATCTCTCTCACCTAAAATGCAGGGTTTCTTCTTAAGGGATCAAATTGAAAAATTTTTCCCTACTAATTTTCTTTCAGTTTCATTGTCTCTCATACTAGTTTGCAACAAATCACTAATCTCCTAAAAGAACATCATTTCTATGAAATAAGGAGAATGGTTCAATTGATTTTTTTAAAGTATCTACAGTCATTAAGTGTAGGTTCTCATTTGAAATGATTTGTTTAACCAGCAATTTCAACAAATTGTTATGCTGCTGAAATTATTTCACTGACAGTAGAGTCAGATGAAGGACAAAATTGTCATTCTGGTCAACTTCCCCTGATCATCTCCAGTATAAATTGGGAATTGTTTTTATTATGCTCAAATGTCACATTATCGGAGAGATCTTTTCTGGCCTCCCAATATAAAATTCACAACACCATAGCCCCTTTAATTGGCTTTATTTTTCTCCATTGCAGTCATCACCATGTGACATAAAACATTATATATTTGTTTGTTTATTGCATTTCTGCCAACAAGAATGGAAGCTCCTCTGAAAGCAAGGACTTGGATTTGTTTGCTGCTATATCTCCAGAGCCAAGACAAGGGGCTCATATGTATCAATATAGTAGGCACTGAATAAATATGTGCTGAACGCATGAAGCTTTTCTCTCACTTTTCAGGTGCCGAAAACACCAGGTCTGTGCAAAATCATGAAAATTTCTCCTTGTCCTGGCATGTATTTAGAAGGCTGACAACTAGATTTAAATGTAAACATTTATCCTGAGCTGACTGTCCTGCTGAGCCCCATGAAAGGGCACCCCTGTGGGGCAACTGCAGAGACTGAATTCATTGTCTTCATTAAATGGCTTAAACTTTGGGTGGTGCAGTGTGCTTTGGAATCCATATGTTCACAATATTAAGGGTAACACAGAGCAGAGAATCCCAGAGGCCGCTCTTCAGGACACTACTTCTATGGGATATAAATAGGGTGACTAGAAGAAAATGGGGCTCCATGGTCAAATAATGTTGAGAAAGTAGGAATTAAATGAAGCTAAGCCAAGTTCTTAACTGGCAGGAATCTCAGATATATGGTAACGCTCATTAGAATTCTCCAAGGCAAGGAGATCTTAGGCTGTGCTTCCCCAAATCATTTGGTCTTAGACCCTTCCTTTCTACCAGCCAACCCAGTTTCTAAGACAGGGTTAGAGCATTGCCTCCTAGAGCATTGGGTGTTGAACAGGCTGGTGGGGGGTGGGGTGGGGACAAAGGGCAGATCCTGCCTCTGCCTCTTATTCACTTTGTTATGTGATCTTTCACAAGTTACTTAACACTTCTCTGTGCCTCAATTTCCTCTTCTGTATGGTAAGGTTGATAATACTTATCTCCTAGGACTGTTGTAAAAATTACATGAGATAATGTCTGTAATGTGTGTAGCACATACTAAGTGCTAAATAAGCAGTGGTTATTTATCAGTGCCCTTTATTGAATGTAGGAAGGAATGCCTTTTAGATAGATTTCTTCAAGCTTATTTTCTAAGAAAAGTTTTATTAGTATTGACCCATTCCTAGGATCAGCCTAATATGCCTCCTCCTCTCATCCCTGCATCCTACCCCCATCTGAGAAGCTCAGTGCACCCATCGTAAAGGCAAACAAATGAGTCCACCAGCTCACTTTGGTATATCCCGCAGAGTTGATTCTCTGGGTTTGGATATCCCTGACCTCAGACGAAGCTGTTCTTGTCAGGAAGAAGGTGGTAGCATCCAAGTTAATGATCGTGCAGATGGTTACATGCTGACAGATTTTGAAGTGACCATATTTTTTCAGTAAACTTCAAATGAAGGTGTGATTTGTATAAATCTGACCCCTTCCAATAAATTGTGTGCTTACATATATTTAGAATGTATAAATCCTGACAGATTCCACAATATTTATAGCCCTCCATAAAAGGCCTACACCAGTTTGCAGAGCTTTGCGTTTGCCTTTCTAGTATGCATAAGAGAATTTAAATAATAATAAATTTGGTGATTTATTCCACCTGGAACAGAAACTTCTTCTCCCCCACTGGCTTTTTTTGAAGGGAATACTATAAATAGTGACACAGACGCTGTGATCAAGAGTATAGAATGGAAATATGAGAGAGAAGTACAGAAATATTTCCATTATCATGGATGCCTTGAATTTATTTTTTAAACAGTTCTGTCCTCAAATAATGTACCTTCTCTCCTTTCTCCTGCCATACCTCAAATATATTTGAGTTTCCCAAACCTGTTGCCAGCTTTAGGATTCAGTTGCTTTAATGGAAAAGAGTGAGTGAGAGTATTAGCTGACTAGTGAAGAGAAAGTTGCCTCTAGGGAAGCCATAGTAAGGGTCCAGTGCTCATCATCTTACATGTCACAGCAGTCAGCTGGTAAGTGAGTGTCAGTGTCCAAGTGTAAATTCACTATATGAGACCTGGCTCATGCATCCTGCAGGGATGATGAAGAGCTCTCAGTTCATGAAAAAGAAAAAAAAAAAAAAATCTAATTGTAATTACACGAGAAAGCCCAAAGATAAAGTCAGAAGTTCAATTCTTGTATCCATCCATGCTCATAATTACCTAGTCCAGGGTGTGAAGGAAGTACCTGAATTGCTGACTCAAATGATACCATTTATTTTCTTAAAAACAAAATAAACAAAAATCACGGAACTACTCATTTGCCATTCAGTCTACTGATGAAATCTGAGAATAGCCATTTAGTGTAGCATAAGTGGTACTGTAATGTATGGTGATATAACAAGGAGCTTTATTTCTGGCTTCTTTTTTGAGTGGACTGTGAAGGAACTAGCCGTTGTGGGAGGGTGAATAATAATAATGTCCAACATCCATGGGCATGGGCCGGGCACAGGGTAACACATCAGGTGGCTCTGGCTCTTTGCAATATTCTTCTAACTGAGTAGGAGCTTTTCCTGTCCTGTCAACTTAGCACACACCCCCACCTCCCCCAAGTCTTTCCTGAGCAATAGGATGGCAGAAACTTGGACCCAGCCCCAGTGCCTGTAGAGTATCACATTTTAATGATTTGTGGTGAACAAAGTAAATGCTTTAAAAGCAGACTTTATGAAATAGGGACCCAGTTAAGTATGATGGATTTGGGGCAAAGTGAGGAGAAGCTGAACATTATATGGGTGTATTGCTTCCCAAATTGTACACAGGTATTACTATCTACACTCCATTGCTAACTCTAAAGCTAGGCTTGAAAAATGACTTTTTAAAGAAATGTGCTCTTGAGGAACATCCTCAAGGCAAGGTGGAATCTCTCCCAAACATTCTATAGCATCTTTCTAATAGGAAGCAGAGGTATCGAGCTGTTTCATGGTTGCTCAGTGTCTTTTTGGTTCTAACACATATGGGATAAATAAATTGTTTTCATTCTTAAAGCCCATGGAAGGACGCAAGACAAGAAAATTACCATATCGCTTTTTCTTTCGTTCATTCTTTTTAAAGCTATTAAAGAGGAGAAGCTAGTTAGGGCAAGTAAAAATGATTACTATAAACAGGTTTTTCTTTCCTTTATCCTTCCTTGTCTATTACCCAGCAAGAGCAATGTGGCAAGATGTGTCAAAGCAGTGTTCTGATGCATCCTCTTTTTTCCTCTTCCTTAGGGCAACCCCTACATGTGCAATAATGAGTGTGATGCAAGTACCCCTGAGCTGGCTCATCCCCCTGAGCTGATGTTTGATTTTGAAGGAAGACACCCCTCCACATTTTGGCAGTCTGCTACTTGGAAGGAGTATCCCAAGCCTCTCCAGGTTAACATCACTCTGTCTTGGAGCAAAACCATTGAGCTTACAGACAACATAGTTATTACCTTTGAATCTGGGCGTCCAGACCAAATGATCCTGGAGAAATCTCTTGATTATGGACGAACATGGCAGCCCTATCAGTATTATGCTACAGACTGCTTAGATGCTTTCCACATGGATCCTAAATCCGTGAAGGATTTATCACAGCATACGGTCTTAGAAATCATTTGCACAGAAGAGTACTCCACGGGGTACATGACAAACAGCAAAATAATCCACTTTGAAATCAAAGATAGGTTCGCGTTTTTTGCTGGGCCTCGACTACGCAATATGGCTTCCCTCTACGGACAGCTGGATACCACCAAGAAACTCAGAGATTTCTTTACAATCACAGACCTGAGGATAAGGCTTTTGAGACCAGCCACCGGGGAAATATTTGTAGATGAGCAGCACTTGGCACGCTACTTTTATGCGATCTCAGATGTAAAGATCCATGGAAGGTAAGACAACATCCTGCCTGACTTGAATGCGTATAGGTGTGTACCAAGAAAATGTAGTGTGTTTGTCCTGTAGCAGTACAGTGACATTTGACAATTTCTACTGAAGCATTTTCTCGGAAACATCAGCCTAGGGGTAGTTTCTGCAGGCATTTGAGACCCTTCTTACTCAGCGATAATTTGCAATCCCAGACTTGGCAGCCACTGAATCTGGCAGGAATCCTTAGAATTTAAAAAAAAGGAAAATAAAAAATAAAAAAACAGCCACCTTATTCCAGATGAAGGAACTCCTTAGGCAGGAGGGAGGAGGTGTTTGAAGATTTTAAGGCCGTGAAGCCAGAGGAGAGCTAGTTGCTCTATAAGGGACTGAAAAACAGGAAATACATCTTACTGTTGTTTTTGAATGCAAGGGAGAATTTAGAGACAGGTGATTTTCTTTGTTTCCTTAATCTCACTAGCCTACTATGGTCCCAAGAAAAGAACGGATTTCAGCGTGGTACAACTCTCTGCTTATGCTTTGTTACATTGCATAAAAATTTCCAGAAATGAACGTTTCATGCCTTTAAATTTATTAAATCAGGACCAAAAGCATCTAGGCAAGAAAATGCATTTGCCAAAGAGGGGCAAGCTTAATTTTTCAAGTTTTTTTATGTTAATGTCTCAACAATATATTCTATCACTTAAAATATGAACCTTAGTTGGGCTCCCTTCATTTTGTAGGTGAATTGCAGATGGACCAGACACTAAAATTTAAACACCTGAATGGTCACAGTCAGGTATATCTTTGGTTTTGATGATATACCAGTGGCACAATTGAGCAAGTTTCCAATAATTTTAAATATGTTTAAGTGGAAAACTTGAATAATGAGAACCACCATCACCAACATAGAGATTTTCAACCACATTATTAAGTGTGATATGCTATTAAAGTAATCAACTGATAGGAGTTAAAGCTTAAGAAAATGGGTGATAAAAATTAAAGCTAAGAGGGAGTAGACAGCAAACTCAGGGGAAAAAAGGAGAAAGCAAAACAATAATCACCCTAAAAATGCCAAGATAGCTTTAAATAAAAATATATGAAGATGAGAATATAAACAGTGCATAAATCATAAAGATTTAACTAAGTATTGATAGAATTTACATCTAAAGGCAGGATTTGTTTGATTAAGTGATGCCCAGCATTCCATAGGGCAGCCCAGTCTTCAGAAACCAGAGAGGAGTTAAAAGTCCCTGGCCTTTTATTAGCCTTTTCTTTTTCCTTTTTATAGTGGTGCTGTTGTATTTATGTGCTAGGAGAAAGAAAAGGTCAGTGCTGTTTAGATAATGGCCATGGCGGGCACACGGAATGGGGTGGTAGCTATGACCTCAGTATAGTGGCAAAGGTTTCAGAATCTTCACTGTGGAAAAGTGGCAGAAACTCTTGGCCATCTACTATTCTCAGCCTTGTTCTAGGTCCCTGTTTCTCCTGAAAAAGCCAGGGCTCTTTAGCTTTGGCGCCTTCTTAAAAGCTTTTAACCAAGGTAATAGTGATATGTCATGATGATATTTTTAAAGCAAAATAACATTTGGGGGAGAAATATGGGCTGGTACAATATTGAGCTTGTGAGTTCCGGGGTATAGCAGGGCACCAGGAGAAGGCGATTTGGAGCTGCTACCTTATATGTGAATTTGCTGCTTAAAATAAAATGCAACCATTATAATTATGAACACTTAGCAGAAGATTATCAGTTTCTAGTATCTTATTCTTGGGGACATATGACATATGAAAGTAATTAATATTGACATTACTATTAACAATAGCAGACACAGTTCAGCTCGTCTACTAGAATAAATGTCAGAATTAATAAACTAAGATTTGAACTTGAATTTTAGTGTGATCCACATTGTTAAATGGGCTAATCTAGGCCAGTTTCCTCTACCTTGCAGTTCAAGAACTCCTTAATCTGAGCCAAAATCCCTATGCCTAACTTCCTGAAACACTCTTGTTTGTAAGAAGGGTAATTTTGTGAAGCCTTTTGGTTGGGAAATAACCATTATTGAGTCTTAGTTTTGTTATTAGATAGTTGTTTTTGTCTCCTCTGATTAATTAAAGAAAGTGAAAAATACAATTTAAAGCTAAAGGGATTTTTATGCATTCCCCATTGGGGTCAGACATGCTATCACCTATTTGTGGGATGTTAGAAATGTAGATTCTCACCCAACTGCTCACTTTTCTTTTGTCCCTTATGCTAGCAGTGTCCTCCAAGTGTATTTCAGTGATTCTCGGAGTTCGGAGGTGTCCTCCTCCCTTCTCTGGGACTCACCTCCACTCTCTTTTCCTGTTTTTCAGTCAACTATAAGCTGTTGAGGAAGCAGCTGGGCAAGGGAGAAAGGTCCAATAGAGGTGAGCCTCTTCCATAAGGTCCCACTCTGTCACCTCCAAACATGGTCCAAATTCCGCAGGGCAAACCGATGCTGGCATGAACTGTACCAGGCACCAGATGGCCTGGGTATTTTTAGTCTTAGGGGAGGGACTAAAGATGCAAAGCCTGATGGCTCGGGCGTGTCTCCAGCTTTTAAGTTATATAAAGAAGATCTGCTCATAATGGAGACACTAAAGGGAAATGTTGAGCTATTGCCTGGTGCACGGGCCTTTCAGCTTAGAAGCTGGTAAAATTACTTTACCCTTGAACATTTCAGTAGGGGTAAGTCTAGGTTGTCTTTTTCTTATATAGTAAATCATCTATAGCAAGATTGAATATTAATTTATGACCTCTGGAAGCAAGTTCTAAAGGCTCCATTTCAGGAATATTATAAATATAGATTTTCCAAAATATAACTGAGGTCTTTGTTTCCCTCCTCCCCCCAACTGAAAAATGATTGCAATATTTCAGCATGCCTTTACATGTCTGTATCTGATAATGATAATGATGTTTTTCTAATTGTCACTCCCACTCCCCACCCCCATCTCACCATAATGTGGGAATTGGCACGAGTTATTTTAGGAAAGTAGAATGGAGACAGGACATAAATACTCATAGAACAGTGGACAGAGAATACAGGATTTTTACCTTGAAATGTTAAGCTATGAAACAAAAATACTTGGAAAATCTTGGCCTAACTTCACTGGCTATGAATTCCAATTCACTACTTCTTTGTACACGTGTATATATAGCCTTTATGTTTTATATTAGCTAGTATTATTTGGTATAAAATGATAATATTATTGTCAATAGATAAATGCAGTATTTATATTCTTTTTGGCATGTGCTACATCTGATATCTATTTTAATGGTGACAAAAACTGTAATATCATTGTAAAAATTTTATTCCTCTGCCCCAGATGTATTTTATTCCCATTTATTTCCTCTCATTGTATATTTGTTAACATAATGGAAGAAAAAGAGAAAACGTGGCTGTTGGCAATCTCAGCAACTCTGCAGTACTTACATTGTTCAATAACCTAATAATCTTCATGAACTGATTCTGACTTATGGATATCCTGCTTCAGTAAATCAGGGTGATTTTCTCTAGTGAATAATAGACGAGTGCAGTGTGCTGGTACCTTAATTAAAGAGCAGCTCTCTTGGTCTTGATCTCATTTTAATTTACAGGGTAATACTACAATAATATCACTAATGGAAGGTACATTAAAGGGCATCAAGTAGCATTAACTGTATTAAATTATGGTACTTGTGTTAATTAACTGCTGAAGCAAGATGGTTCTAATGGCCACAAAGGTCGACTAATGCATAAATAAAATCTACCAAGATGAGGGGTGAGAAGAGAAATGAAGAGTGGATGTTTGTTCTGAACATCTTTTTTATACAGACAGCAGCTTTAATTCAAGAGCTGTCCCATATGGATGATGTCAAAAAAGTTTTCTTAGGGAAGCGGCTGTGGCTCAATCAGTAGGGCTCCCGTTTACCATAGGGGAGGCCCCGGGTTCGGTTCCCGGGGCCTCCTGGTGAAGGCAAGCCCGCCCGCGCGGCGTGGTTAGCTGACCCAGCGAGCACAAGCAGCAAGGGGGGGATAAATGAATAAATAAATAAAATCTTTAAAAAATAAATAAAAAAGTTTGCTTAGTTACACAGTTGGAAGTTTTGTGTTTAAGTGTTTTATTTTTTCCCTTCTAAACTTTCCATAATTGAATTAATTGTAAATTTTGACATCCTGTTTAAGAGATGCATAGATTATGTATTTATAAGCTCATATAAATATATATATAAATAAACTGAACATTATTTATTGTTTCTATGAGTTAAACAGTTCCAAGGAAGTAATGTGATTTATTGTATTAATTGTTAAATTTGAAAGACAAATGAACATTTGGCAATAATCAGTTCATTGTAAGATATACCATCAGCAATGCATCAAGGGGTTTCATTTAGACATAATATAATGGGAATTCTTTCTTAATATGAAGAACTTTAAGAACTTTTCTCAGTGGCCCGGAAGACTCTAACCACATCTGCATTCTCTGCCTTTTCATACAATATTCCTAAACATAATTACCAATAGTTTTTTTTTCTCATTAGTGTTTACACATTCCTTACCCCTCGCAGTGCCTACCTTACAGGTCACTGGCTCTCAGTTACAATTTCCAGAATTGACTTTGTTTCCTATACCTCCATTGTTGACCTCCAAAAAAGGAGCAGAGAGCTCTGGCACAGAAGCTCCACTTCAACAAATTTTGGGGTATAATCTTCAGTTCACTGCTGCCCCAGCACAGAACCACAGCCTCACTGCCTAACCCCAGATCCCGAAAAGGGCCAGGAACAGAGCCTCTTGAAGTGGGTATCAGAAATGAGAACTGCCCCCTCCACTCTCAGAGAATCAAATATGTGTTTGTAAGCCCTCATTGATTGAACGTCATTGTTTTGATATTTGCTATAATTAAGAAGGGGTAGGCTGAAATTCATTTTCTTGAAGCAAGGCTTTCAAATGGTTAGTGCAAAAATACATGATGTCAGGTAAGCAAGAACAGTGGGGAAATTTAAAAGTATAAGAACAAAAAGATATTTTTCAAATTTTCTCAAATAATTTGGAAAAATCATGTAACACCCAAGTGACCTCATTACAAAAGGCTTAGCAATCATCGTGCATGTTTTCAAAGTCATTTTCCTCGCCACAAGTCAAATAAATCTACCGAAATATTTATTCTTTACCTCTCACATGAGAGGCATCCTACAAGATACTTTTGAAGCACAGTCCCTTGTTCCCAATCAAATCCTAACTACTGATGTTGGGCTTTACTACTACTTGACTGAATCTAATCTGCCTTTATAATACCTGCCTTCTTTCTGTCACAATAAATACTTATCCTCCACCCTGGGCAGACTCTGGCTTAGACAGTGGATATGTATAGATGCACAAGGCACAATCTCAAGGAGCTGAGATCCAGAAGGGACATGGACATGTAAACAAAAATGATGACAATATGGGTTAAGTGCTTCCCATATGTGAATGTGTTCAGTGCTGTGGTAGCAGAGAAAGAGCTACTACTCTCATCTGGGAAGGCTAGTAAAAGTTTCAATGAGGATGTGTCATTTGAATGGTGTCCTGAAATAAGTGCTTTAGTGTGCCAAGCAATTAGGGCAGAATGGATATTTTTGGCAGACAAGTTATGTTTATAAGAGAGCACAGCATGTTAAGGAACTCCAAATATTTGAGAACGGATGGAGTGAGAGAATTATGAGAGAGTCCTTCCCATATTCTCTCAGTGTACCTTCAGCATCTTCAGGAAACATTGAAAGATGCCTACATCTTAGCCTCTGAATCTCTGATGTCATAGGAAACCTAAAATTATATAGTTTCTTACATATTAATTAAACACAAGTGAGAAACACCCTAAGGCAATCGCATAGAGATGATTCCAGTGTGGCTGTCTTTAACAAGGAAATGCAGACTGGAGAGCTGTAACATTGCTTAATCGTAATGCAGCTATAGCTCCAAATGCTGATGTGCAAGTGGAGAGTCCAAAAAACCCTCCACATTCTACAGAAGCCATCAAGGCACAAGGGTTTGGGATTTCCTTACAAAGTCATTATGACTTGGTGACCAAACAGATTTTGAGGAAGAAGTGTAGGTAAGATTTCTTAGTCCACTGAATGGATGGTGGGGCCATAAATTAAGATAGGGAATATTGAAGCAATATTTTAGTTGATTAATGACTTGGTTAGTTATTTTTGTGATGCCAATTCAAGTGGTAGGAATCCAAGTAGAGATTCCAATCAAAGATTTAAAAATACTGTTCCGGTGTTATAAAAAAAGGTTTGAGCTAAAAACATCGGTATGAAAATCATTACCTTACATGTGATGTTTGAAGTTTTGGGAACTGATAACATTGGTAAAGTAGACTGTTTTCTTATCATTATAAATCATTATGGTCAGAATTCTATGTAACACTGTTATTTAAATGGTAACATGGGAAGTAAATTAAGGAATAATCTGAGAAATACAAAGAAAATTAGAAGAGAGGCGATGGATAAAGTAATGCTAATGGCTCCCATTAATATTTAAGTAATAATCCTTTACATTTCTATAGCACTCAGTTTATAAGACTCTTTTCAGGTGCCTTATTTCCTTTAATACTCACGATAGACTTATAAGGCAGGTGTTGTTCAACCCCATTTTACAGATGAGAAAACTGAAGACCAGAGTTCCATGACTTTTTTTTTTTTTTTTTTTTTTTTTTTACATCCCACAGATTATAAAGTGACAAAATCAAGGTTGCTAACTACAAACCTCAGGTTTTATCTACAATACTATGCTCTTGCAGCCATACTGGCCTAAATTGAGCGCATTACATTTAGGGGACCCAAAAACTCCCACAGGAGCCATCTTTAAATAGCAACACCAAACCAACGTCTTGTGGCTCTGCCCTCTTGGAACGTTTCAGGAGTTACCTTCTCCGCGATTTTTGGCTTAGTATTTCATTACAACAGACTGTTGTCCAAGGAGTGTGTTTATTTAAACTCTAATTTCTTACTTCATTTTTTTAATCAACTTTAAAGTGTGGTTTGGGGCAAATTTATCATACTGTGTTAGAGATAAATGTATTACTACTAAAATCAAATGATGGCAATCACTTTGCATTTTCTGAGGGGAGAAAAGGAAGTAAATGAACTTAATTTTCTCAATATTAATTTTCCCCCCTTATTTTTTTCCTTAAATTTTTACTACCTCTGACTGCTTTTCAGTAATGGGCATCAGCAAACAATGAAACAAACAAGCAACAATTAGTCATGGAAAAATTTGGAAATGGCTAACTAACTCAGCTTATATTAAGGAAGTTCATCTTTAAATTGAGGATAATCTGCTTTTCCTTTTAACTTTCACATATTAGTTCACGTTCTGTGTACTGGCACTATAGTAAATAAGTGTGCCATCTCTTTCATATAATAAAATTTCATAAATTTACAGTCAATGATCCTATCCCCCAAGTCTTCTTTTTGCTAAGGTAAAGGGCTCTTTAACCATTGCATGGTTTAAAATTTTTAAATTCGATTTTTTCATTTTTTATAGTGAGAATGGTGCCCAGTAAGTAAGAATACACAAATAAGGAGCATAACCATAATTTAAAATAAAAAACAACACAAAGCATTGATATTAAACTCCAGTGGAAATGCTTAGAATAAAGATTGCTTATATGTACCTGTTTTAAGTGGACAACTGAGTGCCATTTTGATTTGGAGCATATTTTTTAAATCCTTGAGGATTTCTTGAATTATAAAAAGAATATATGCATAAGCAGCTCATTTTCCTCTGAGATTTGCACCATTAAAAGGAGAGAATATATCTAATAATTCCTCCAATTAAATTATGAACTTCATTAGTGTGCTGAAAAACACAACTTTAAGAGCTTGTCTCTTTATCCTTAATTCCCCAGCACAAAGAATTTTTAAAGCTAGTGGTTCATTAAAGGAAAGATGTCTCCTTTTTAAGAAGCATAAGGATATTTAGGTAAAACATCATCTAATGAAAGTAATGAAAGAGGGAAATAATTTCCTCCCTTACTTAACTTAGCATTAGTATGGAAAGCTATGTTCCAGCTGCATTCTAGCTACATCTCCATTCCCAAGTGATAGAAAACAGGGATTCTTTCAGCTCTTCTATCTAGCTTCTTATGGCAAATATACATATATTTTTATCCTAATTCTGTAGTTGGCATCTTAGGAAGGTCTCACTGGGTTTTATCCTTAGGATTGGAGGTTTTTCCATAACACTTTAGGAGACCATGCTTATTGGTTGATATATATCGTAAGAGTTTTTGTGGATTTATGGAATCAATAATTTAATAGAGAGATCATTTCATTCTTTCTCTAAATACAAGAACAAATGTATTAGTGTATGGGTTTTATCATATTAATTTCATTGTGCATAGCAAAACAGTTCTATATTCAACTAAATAATGTCACACTTAATAGAACTAAGTTTAACCAGAACTGAGTGCAGTGGGTAAAACTCATGATTACCATTTCTGCCACCTTTTTATACCTAGGAAAACTGTATCTCAACAAGGTCAGCCGATCAGTGAAAAGGGAAAGGAAAATTTTTAAATTGTTTCTGTCTTGGCATATGAATCTATTTCTGAATTTCCACTTGAAAAAAGATGGAATGAATGGATAGACAAGGTTTTAAATATGTGATATAGAAGCCTCACAAACCCCATTGATTCAAAGGTCCCAAGTCAGAACATTATATAATTGTGATAGCTACTGTGTTGGCTCTTTCTTGTGCTGTGACTGGCACCTAAGAAAACTAATACTGTGCTAGGAATGCGTTGAGAGGAGAGAGAACAAAACATTCGAATTCTGAAATCATCATTTGTCTTACTTTAGAAAGAGCCATTGGCAAAGAATCAAGAGAAATCAGTTCTAGCTCTAGCTGTGCTAATACTGTTTTGAGAGATCAGAGCAAGTTCCATCCGCCAATAAGCATAGTATCCTCATCGACAAAATGAGAGTATGATACTAGATTAGTGTTTCTCTGAATTACTCTTCAAATCAAGGCTGTAATGGTCAAATACATTTGGAAAATGTTCACAGTATTTCCTTCTTGGAGAATTGTAGTGCATATTAGCATACTAAAGGCCCTGGGGTGTCCTAATTTAAGGAAACATTTCTATTTTATTTACGCCACAACTTCCCAAACTTGCTTAGACAAATCACGTCTATTAATATCCTAAAGAACTAGTATCCACAGAACTCATCTGGGGGAACAAGGTTCTTTCTTATACCAGCATCACTGGACTCTTTGTATGATATAAAGACTGAAATAAAACAGTCTTATCTGGGTGTGTGTGTTTGAACCATTTGCAGTGCTAAAAACGGATTGATTTTTTTCACACCAAAGTCTAATTTTGGCTATCATGCCTCTTATTTTGTAGCTACACTGAATGAAAAGGATAATACTATCCTAGGGAAAGACTAGCCTTGCCATGGAGTATCTTTCCATATTTTAAATTTTGCCCTTTATTTTTTGAACCTTGGGGAGCAGTGTGTATCTTTATTTAAAAATTAGAGGAGTTTGAGCACTGCATTGGAATAGGTGGAATATTTTTGTTTTGTTTTTAAGCTAGAGAAATTGTAATGGAAGAGCCAGCAACGATGTGAAAAATTAAATGCCAAGTGGTACAATCTGTTGCATTTTTAGAGATAAATAGAGATGCTGAGGATGTCTATTCCTCCCATATATAAGCTCCTCAAACTCTAATTACGTTAATAAACTAAAATCGTGTTTAAAGGAATGTACGATACCAGCATTTAATATATTCTTTTTAAAATTTTTCAACTGCTGCAGAAGATATTCTTGAAACCACAGGCTGGTTTTAGTTAAATGCAAATTGCCTTTCTTTTGCTCCTCATGAACATCAGTGAATAACAAAAACCAGTAAAATTAAGTTAAAAAAACAACTAAGCATTGTATGTGCTTAAAGAATATCACTTGTCTATGAATTTTATTGCTGCCCTGGAAGCAAAACTCACCTGTGGCTGCTCTTACTCAGTTGGTCCTACCAGAATACTAGGCAAACTAAGCTATTAAAGCATGTTGGTGACATCATGTGTAATTATAGATCCTCCAGTGATGCTGAGAACGAGGGACAGATTGGGGGGAGATGGGGAGGAGTCTAAGAGGTCAGATATTTGGCACGGTGGTAGAAGACAGCATCATGGACCCCACAATTGGAATTTTGTAGGCAATGTGTATGCCAAATAGTTGGAGTCATACCATTACAGAATCATATCTTTTAGAACTGAAAGAAACCATGAATATAACTTAATTGAACTCCCTCTTTCAGATGTGAGAACAGAATGGTTAAGTAAATTAGCTTAGGGTGATACTGCTGCATAACGAGAATTTAGTCTCAAGTAGAACTTCTGTTTTCCTTCCTGCCCTACCCCCAGTGCCTAGCAATGAGCCTACCACATAGTAGGAGTTCAATGAATACCTTTTGAATGTACCTATGGAATACACTCTGCGTTTTATCTGTATTCTTCGTATCATGCATCCTGTGGCCACCTTTGCATAATCCCCACACAATGCTGCAAGGCAACTGGAGCTAAACCCAATATTTTTTATTATGCCACTTCATCCAGTCCAATGCCAGGATTGCAAAGTATCAGGCTTCAGCCGATTTCCCAAGTCAGAGAATAAAATTTATTCACGCAGTTTCCTTTGTTGTGATGGATGCTTTCGAGACTCAAAATTGTGACTCTGGATTCCTTTCCTAAGTGAGGAAAAGCCCGTCGAAGGACGTTGACTCTTGCCTACCCTCAAGCAATATTTGGCAAAATCATAACATAGTTGGGTGTTCCAATGTTGTCTTCAAATGCTGTTTGTTATTTGTCTTGTGAGTTTGGCAGCCAAGGAGTTAAAAAAAAAAAAAAAGACAAAAGCATTCAACAAATTGTATATGAGGTCTTTAAATCGTGATAGAGTTAGGGTTCTGGTTGCAAAGAGTTTGAGCTAAAGACATATGGAAACAATGGAAAAGAACAATGACTAGACTCATATAGATTTATTTATCTGCTTAGCTATTTACGAACAAATGTCTTTACTAAAATAGCTCAAGTGCATTATATATGTTTAAGTGACAAAATAAGATTTAAAAAAAAAAAACAGTATTAGTAGCATGAGGCTAATTATAAAGAAAGAGGAAGGGGGAGATTGAGAGAACATAATGTATGACTAGCTCAAAGTGGTTGAATTGTGTGTGTTGGGCAGTAATTTTTATTTCACTTTTTTGTGTTTTTCTCTATTTTCACATTTTATTCATTGAAAATATAATCAATCATAAAATTAGTTTTAAAAATAAAGTTAAATAACAGCATAAATTTAATACTTCTTGGCTCAACAATTTAAAACACAGAGATTCCAAAATATATCCCTTTATCTTTCCTCTGTACTCCTTATTTAATATCTCACTCTTTCCCACTTTTAATGTTATACCTAATTTTGAGATGAAAGAAGATTTTGAGCAGGTTTCTGAGTTTGTAAGAGGCTTCAAGAGGAGGGGAAGGTATGTTAGTTGGAAGAAATAGCATGTGGAGACTCGGGGAAGCAGATAATACCCTGTGTAAAGACAATTAATTGGGCAGAGGAAATACTCTGTGTAGGCGAGTGATGAATAATTAGAGAGAAAGTGGGCTTACAGGACAGGAATCAAAATAATAGTGGAGGATCTTTAATATGATATTGACTTTTGATTTCATATGATAGGTAAGCAATGGGGAACCACTGTAGGTCCTTATAGAGTATTGTAAGTTGAGAAGAATAACAGATTTTTAAAATGGAAGATTGTGTTGCTGAGTATAAAATGGCTAGGAAGAGGGACTTTATTGACTAGCAATAACTTTAATGAAATGTGATGGCTGTAGACATATAAATGAAGAAGTAAATCTTAAAAACAGGTTTTGATAATACAGAGCCACTAATATTTGCTGTACTGGGAAAAGAATACAAATGAAGTCTTACACACTATATGTATAATTATTTATAAGTTGTAAATCAAGCTACACCAGGGCCCAGGGCCCCATAGCCTCAGAGTATGGGGCCAAACGAGTCATATTCACCCTCTAGCCAGTTCTGCTGCCCACAAGCCAGATAGAAGCAGTGTACTGCTGGGGTCTGGTAGAAGCTGTATCCCAGATCCTAGATTCATAAGTGGTGACTGGACCTGCCAGAATTTGAAATGGAAACTGACCCAGACAAGTTCCCCAGGAAGCCAAGTCAGGAAGGTTCTCCTCTCTCATGCCTCACTTCATTTAAGTATTTTCCAGCAGTTCTAAGCACCTTCAGAGACTACACTGAAGATTCTGCTTCTGCTATGGCCAAGCAAGCATCTCCTATTGGGATAAACATTCCTGCAAATAACAGCTACTAGTTCTGGACTGAATATAAAAACAATTATTTGAAGGCCCTAGAGAGTAAAGAAAAGCAGGCAGGTACTGGAGATGAGTTAATACTTGAAAGAAGGGAAAGGCATTGGGTGAGTTCTCTTTTTCTGCTTTTACACAAAGAGAAAATCTCAGTCTGTGCCATGAGATGGGTGGAGGGAGGGTGCAGCTAAAATTCAGATGGCAAAACCCCTTAATTTATTGACTTTAACAACCAGAATACAGAGTTGGGGCAACTACAATAACTGTAACATGAGGGGAGGAATTATGAGAAGGAGAAAGCCAGAGAGGGGAGAATGCCAAATACTGTGTGTAAGCTCTGCTAAATCTTTGCTAACCTCTGAACCATTAATGTGTGGAGCAGAAACTAAGCAGCACAGGTAAAGCTAAAATAACTGAACTTAAGTTCAGCTGTTCTTGCAAAGGAGACCAAGTGTGCAGTTTGAATTTGTCCACATTAACTTCTACTATAAGAAACAAAAACAAACTGAAATTTCTCCAGAGGAACTTAACAGAATCCAGAATCTCTACAATGATTCACTCACAATGTTTAGAGACAATTAATATTTACTCAGTATGTTAAGAAAACAGTAAAAGATGACCTACACTCTGGAGAAACGACAACTGATACAAAACTCAACATGATCCAGATGTTGGAATGAACACAAAATGGTTTTAAAGCAGCTGTTATAACTATGCTGAAGGACATCAAGAAAATATGCTTTTAAAGAATGAAGACTTTAAACATCAGCATGGAAATAAACACTGTAAATAGAACCAAATGGGAATTCTAGAACTTAAAAAAAGTATAATAACTGAACTTGAAAATCCACTGGATGTGCTTAACAACAGATTGGAGCTTACAGAAGAGTTTGTGAACTTGAAGATAAATCTATAAAAATTATCCAATATGAATAACAGAGAGAAAAAAGTAGACTAAGGTGATCAGAGACTCAGGGACATTTAGACAATATGAAAAGGTCTAATATGTATAATTCGAGTTCCAGAAAGACATAATCCCAAGCAAGATAAATATCAATAAAACAACCACTGAAATCTAATGATAAAGAAAAAAGTCTTGAAAGCATCAAGAGAAAAAAGACACATTCCATATAGGGGAAACAATTCAAATGACCACTAAATTCTCATTATAAACAATGGAGACCAGAAGGCAGTACAACGTTTTTGGAATGCTAAAGGAAAAATTGTCAACCCAGAATTCTATATTCACTGAAAATATCTTTTACAAATGAAGGTTTATAAAATCATTTTCAGATAAAAGCAAACAAAGAAAATTCATTATCAGCAGACCTGCAGTAAAAGAAGTTTATTAGGCTGAAAGACAATATTATCAAGTGAAAACTTAGAACCTCAAGAAGCAATGAAGAATACCAGAAGTTGAAATATGAGGGTACATTTAAAAGATGATTTTCCTCTTTCTTTCTTTAAAATACAAATGACTGTCTAAAACAAAAATCATAACTTTTTGTGAAATCTGTCATGTATATATGACAATTACAGCATAAAATGTGGGAGGGCAGTAAATGGATTTATATGGTAGCCAGTTTTATATTTTACATTAAGTGGTACAATGTTAACTGTAAGTAGACTGAAAAATTATGGATATATATTGTAATTCCTAGAGCAACCATAAAAAATAATAATAATGCAAAGAGGTGTAGCTAAAAGTCCAATAGATTAAAATAAAATGGAAATTAAAAAAAAATATATACAATTAAACCAAAAGTATACTACCAAAGCTGAGGGGAGAAAAAAAAAAACAGTTATCCGGGAAACTTGTCCATTGAGACACTCACTTTGGATGACTTGGGGTTGACCAAATTTAAACAAAAGCAGGGAAAAAATACAAACAACAGAGGCTAAATTTTTCCTCCCTTCTTCCTACCCCCATACCCAAAATTCCCACTTGAACTCTCTCAATATCTTCTGGCCTGGGGGGCCCAGTTTAGTTTCCAAGTCCCGCTCCCAACTGCCCAATCTGTTACCCAACTTTTAATAAACTTTTTTAAGAGAACGGAAATATAAAACTTGTGTTTCTGTATTTGCGAGATTCAAGACTCTCTAAAACCAGGACATAGAGCCAAAGCTCCTCTTGTAGGGGTCTTAGGGCAACACTAATATAGAGTAGAGAAGAAAAATATAGGTATCTACAATACTTGATCCAATTTTTCAGCCCGGGGAACCAGATGGATATTGGTGTCTATCTTAGTTTGCCAGAGCTGCTATAACAAAGTATCTCAGGCTAGTTGGCTTAAACAACAGGAATTTATTGTCTCACAGTTTTGGAGGGCAAAAGTCCAAAATCAAGCTGTTGGCAGGACCATGCTTTCTCTGAAGTCCGAAATGTGCTGGTGGCAGCTAACCCATAATCCATAACTCAGTCTCTGCCTCTGTCACTTGATTCCCTACTACTTTTACTGTGTCCAATTTCCTCTGCTTATAAAGACTCCAGTCATAATGGATTAAGGCCCACCCTTATTCAGTTTGGCCTCACCTTAGATAAGCTCCTAAGATCTTAATTTACAAATGGGTTCATACATATCCACAGGACTGGGGCTTAAGACAGTGTGCCTCTGTGGGGGACAAGATTCAATACATCAATATTTTGGAATATAAGAGGAAAGCTGTCATTTTTCAACTTCAGTTAAAAGTGGTGATTGCTTGTGGGAAATTGGAATTATAACACTGGCATAAGGATGAGAGAAGATAATAAGTATTTGTTAGTGAATGAATGACTATACCAACCTGTAGGTTATCTACAAATAAAATAAATTGTTACTTTACATTTTTAAATTTCCAACCAAGTTCAAATATCTCTTTAAAAATAAGCAGATAAAAATGATAATTTTCATTGATTGCAATCCAGATGATCTCTGAATAGCAGTAGAATACCTGGAAGTATTCTTACCCTGCATCTACCCCTGAATATTTTCAGACCACTGATAGATAACTGGTATTATAGGACAGTAGTTTGACACTTTAAATGAGTTTTTCAGCTCAGCTGGAGAATATACCAGTAATGTAAGCATAGATATTAGGATATTGGATGGAGAGTATAGGAGAAACATAATAAATAAATACATTGTTTTTTTTTTTTAATTTCCTTTGGAAAAGGAAAAGGATGTTATGTGCTTTGGGAGAACATGGAAATTAGTAAGAATAAAAAGGAATGAAACAATACTTCTCTGGGAATCTAATCACATGAATTCTGATCCCAGAATTGAAAAATGGGAAATAAGAATATCTACTCTAGCTTCTTTTCAAGTGGTTTGAAAAAATGTAAAATAAAATATAAATAACTGTAAGTGCTTACAGTTCCTGGCACTGTGCCAGTTGCTGTAGATGCAAAGATGAAAAGCCCCAGTCCCTGTCCTCAAGTTGCTACCATCTGGATGGGTTGACAGACACTTCAAGAGGACAATTATAAAGCCATGTGGTCTGTGCCGTGATGAGGAGATGCATTATGTTGCTATGGCAACAGCAGGGAGGAGGAGTCTAGCCCAGACCTCTTAGAAAGGGGAAGCTTCCTGGAGGATCATCTAATTTTCCCATCTGTATCAAGGTTATCTCTCAACAGTAATCTCCATATGTTAACTTGAACCTTATGAAAGTTCATTTTTAATCTCTTTGCTTTTAATCAGTTAAAAATGGTTGAATACTGTCTCAGAGCTGAAAATATCTAATGCCCTATTTTAGTACCAAATCTATATACACACTTAGAAAGATACCTTTTCCTTGTCCTTTCCTTAATATGATATAGCCAGAAAACATATTCACAATAGAGTTGGTTCCAGACTCACAAGAGAGAAATATTAAGTAAAATGTAGATTTGCAAAGCTGCGTGTGGTTTAATCAGACTGAATGACAGGCTCAATTTTCAATATAAAGTTAATCCTGTTTTCATTAAATATAAATGTTATTTATGGAAAACAAGATTCTGCAGAAACAAAGGTTATCTCTCAGGGTTACACGTTTTATATTTGTTTAGCATTGATGCGTTTAAACCAAGAGGCTTCTTTGCAATTTGATTATTTGCTCCTTTCCTTGATATTGATTACTCTATTAGATTTTGCTACTAACAACAGCATATGTAAAGATTCCAGTATTATTTTACTTCTGAAATAAGATGCCAGAAGAAATTACATACCACAGTTGAGTTTTTGACACTAATTATAAGAAAATATCAAGAGGGGCACATGCTTGTTAACCAAGTCTGGTTTTCATGGTGAGGCAGATAAACCAGGATTCAAATCCCAGATCCTCCACTTACTCCTTGTGGGCTTTAGAAAAATCTCACAACTTAAATAACTCCAGAGTCTCAGTCCTTTTCATCTATAAACTGGAGCAAATGCCATCCATATTTTTCTGTTATTTTAAAAATGATTAAAATATATATAAAATGCCTGGTACTAAGTACATTTTCTATCAACAATGGCTATTATCATGGGGACCAGGAATGATAGCAACTATTGAATATCATTCTGAAAGCAGCTTTGTGTTGTTTTCAGTTAGTTTTTATTAGCCTCACAACATATTGGCCCTATCAGCATTAACCGTTGATGTCTTTCCTTCCTCTACTACCTCTTTATACTTTCCTATATTTCTGGAATGAGTTTATATTTATACTAATATATAATTCATACTCAATTGTGCCTTCATTAATATGCACTTAAGTTATATGTCTTGTTTCCTTCCCCTTTAATGACCTCAGCAGGTTAAATTTATCATTCCCATATTTCTAGAGTTCTCCACTGGTACAGATTCTCATGAAAATTAAAACTGGGAATGACAAAGAGGGCAGAGCAAGTCCAGCTTTACTAAGGTTGGCTCCTTGAGTCCTGGGTAAGTGCAGTAATTTTATACCCCATTTCCTTTGGGTCGCAGACGTGCGTTTCTCCTCCCCTATGATAGATGGCTTACATTGACATTTTGCATGGAAGGCTCTTGAGAATGAAAACCGTAGTTATAAAAGATTCATTGATTGCTCCTACAGTCCTAATATTGTCACCTCCTTGACACACAATGACAGCATTGTAACGTCCTGTGACTGTTGGTCAGCAGAAACGGAGAAGAAAATATCTTGGGATCATCTAAGATTAAAAAGGGGCTAGGACTTCTTTTTCATAGAATGCAATAACTAATGCAATTTCTAGTTGTGTTTCTCCTCTGACTTCAGGGAAGCTGCTTTTGAAAGGCGGCAAAAACCCTGTGTGCTGGGCAGGTTCAGAGGTCCCTAGCTTAAGAAACACGTCCTGTTTAGAAATGAATCCATTAGTTGTCAAAGAATTGGAGCAAAGGTCTTGCAGGTGAAAAAAAAAAAATTATGTGAGCTCACTAGAGTGCCCAATTTAATGAAGATACAAAACAGAGGGAGTTATGTATTAATAAACATGACATCATAAACCCGATTCACTCTTTGTGAATCACTTTTTTATTATTAGTTTTATTTCATATCCATTATATGTCCTATTTTAAAGGTAAAATGGATTTCTTAAAATAAGTGTTTTGGTGAGTTTGGGCATAACTTATAAGCTTTTTAACCATTTAAAAATAAAATGTGGCTGACCTATCAGTGCCCAGGAAAATTCTGACATACAAAATTGAACCTACTGAATTTTTTAAAAAGTATGATTGAAGCATCAATAGAACCGTAATTATACTGGTATTACCATAATCATAAAGGAATGTCATAGTTCAAATTTAATTGCTGTACTTCCGGCACTTTGCACAAATAAAACCATAAAGTACAAAAAATGTAAAGCGTAGTTAGAGGAGGACGCTGTACGTTGAGATATGAGTCTTTACCCTCAACTAATTAGTTGCTTCTGAATGTTTTTGCTTTGCTCAGTGGCATGTGGTACATAAATCTTTCCAATATGTTAAATGCAAATGGTTGTTAATAGAGGAACCATCTGCTCCATGCTAGAGAGTTTGTTAAAAAGAATGTGGCGAACCTACTTTGGATAATGTTGAAAAACTCAAATACCAAATTTCTAAACTGAGCTGCCTTTGTTAACCCCAACATGATGAATAGTCCCCCTGGCCTTTTAAATTCTACAAATTCATCACTAAACCACTCATAGCAGAGTTTGTACTGTTTTAAGCAGACCCACTGGTCACTTCTAAAGGTAGAAAAACATACAGGGGTATTACATTACCCAGGGACCTGCTGCATCCTAAAATTGTGCTCAGGGATTTCAAACAAACAATAAACAGTCAGACAATCCTCTCTGGAACATCTTTGCTATCATGAATAAGACAAACTCTCCATCTTGGGGCCTCCTGGAAGCTATTCCTTTATAGCTGTAGATCACTGGCGAGTTGCTGGCTGATGATGAATTGCCGTGGGTATCATCAGTGTGTCCAACTTCCACCTCCCATAATCCACAATACTGTATTTCTCCAAAAGATCATCAGTGCAAAGGGGAGCTATGATTTCTCTCCCAGCATACTTTATTAGATGCTGTCACATAGCTTCCTAATAATGTCTGTCAGACTCTCTGGTGACAGTGTAAAACATGGGAAAATTAGTAATAGGACAGGAATCAGAGCCTTTAAGTTTCCAATGTCATGCTCTACTTTCTGGCCAAAAAAAAAAAAAAAAAAAAAATGCTCCTTAATCCTGCCCTTTCTAATCAGCTCCTGGTCAAGGTTGCTTTCAGTATATTTAAGAGCAAGCTGCCATGATGATCTATTACATTAATACCCTTTGGAGGTGTGTTCAATACTCAAAACCGAACCTTGGCCATGAAAGAACAAGCTTAGAAATGAAGTTGTGTGGATGAAACTCTTCTGGCACAGAACTTCACTGGAGCCAGATGTGAGGTGTGATTATTGCCCTACTGCTCACTTGGCTTTCTTGACCCTACTTTTTTTTTCTTTACATTTTTTTTCTGTTCTCTGTCCCCTCTTTCCCTCTCCTCCTCCACCATCCCCCTTCTCTGGTCTCTGTGTCTCTGTTTCTCTCTGGGCTTTGACAGTATCTCATTGAAGACTGTGCTTTTGAGGATTCACCTGCAGAAGAGGCTGCAGGGGAGCTCATTAGCCCAGCAGAGGCCTTATCCCTGGATGAATTACACAGTGAAAAGCTTGCTTCTGTGGGCCACCAAAAAGAGCCAGGACTTTGTGGAGGTGGGCACCCCTGCGGTGCAATACAAGCTTTTTATTTGTTAAAAAGGGATTTTATACTAAAAACATTTCCCTTTGTTTGTTCTCCTGAACAGAGGAGCCTCCTGAAGGCTGCATGCATTTGCTGACTCCCTTTCGAAATGAACACTTGTCAGTTTCCAAATGGGGCTGCTGCACTTGAAAGTTACACAAAGCCATTCAGAGGTGGAGAGATTGGCACAAAAATCAGACAGGCAGCACCTTAAAGGCAGAGTGTGCTGGCTGTGAATTTGAGAAGATGGAATATTGTATTGGATTCTAACAGTGATCCTGAGCCTTCACAAAGCCTGTGTTTTAGATCAGGCGTCTAGATAGAAAAAAATCTAAGGTTGTCTAATTACATTAGTTTTATTGAGCAGTAGTGCCTGTTTGGCTCCCAGAACACCACTTTAATTTAATTTAGGTTTTGTTACTTCTTCCCCTCCAAAAAGAACACTTCACCATGGAGGCATATTTATTGTTTTTAATGCTTAGGTTTGGAAACATTTACTAAGTCCTTTTCGCATTTAATTACAGAGAACAGGAGGATTGATTCTTTAAATCTACAGATAATAGTTACCAAAGGTTTTAAGGAAATGTAAATGGAAAGTTTCTTTGATCAAAAATTATGGTCCAAAATATATATATTTTTTAAGGACAGGGCACCCAGGGAGCTGTGAAGAGCCAACAAAAGCTAGTTGCGGTGACCCGGCATTCATCAACCTTGAGTCTTTTGTATAGGGAAGTTCTTCTGGGTCATTGCTCCTTTCCTTTGTGGCAGAATCCTGTGGGGCTTCCCCAGTGCACTCTGCTGATATTCAGAGACACATAGCAGTAGGGAGGGGATTCAGACACTTCCCATCTGTTTGGTGTTTTAATTTTCCTCGAATCTACTTGATGAGGTGTTTGTCAGCAAACTTGTCACTCTATTGATATTTTTGAGGTTTGGGCCCTCTTTGGGGGCCTAAAGATATCTTAGAAAGGCAAAGCAGAATCTCATAACCCTCCCTTAATAATTTTTTATATCGCCAGTGTCCTCAATTCCAAAACACTTATCTCAGTTTGGTTTGGAAACTTTTCTGAGTCTTAAAGTTCAAGCTGTCTAGTTAGGTGAAGACAGGCATTTATTTATTCTCAACAAGAAGGACAATTTTTTTACACCTTGCCTTCTCCTTTACAATATGATGCTTCACTTTAAAACAGCAGAAAAGGTTGATTTGTGAATAACAATCTCGTTTCCTTTAAACTGATAAAAACTATATTTATATATATAATATATATATTTAATATCACCCACACCATTCAAATACTGATATTCTTGGAGGGTATTCAAAATGTCACTTATCATAATTTTTGTCTCCCTAAAAAGGATAAGACTTAATGATTGCAAGAGGAAATAGGGATTGCATTGTGCTATAGATGTGATAATTAAAATCTCTGCAAATGGTTATCATTTATTTATCTGGGAAAAAAATATGTAGTGTTCAAGAGACATTGGAAACTCTCAGTAGTATCAGGTTTCTTTTCTTTACATTGTTTGATGCCAGAATTAGTTCTCAAAATAGAGAGGAACTGACATATCAAAACAGGTTACCAGCAGTAACTACTCCTTGTTAGCCAATGTAGAACCCCTTATTTCTTTGTGTGAACTCAAAGCTCCCAGAGGGTGATTTTCAACATTCCATGGATTATGCTAGAAGGCACCATGCCCAGCAGGTCACTGGAGAGGTGGCATAGAAGTCACAAATGCAGCAGAAAGGAGAAGCAGTTTACTTTGACTTTCTCTTTCGAAATGGCATTTTTCTGGGATGAGAATGTGAGATGGCATTTTATATTATTCATGATGGCAACCCCTTAGTCTAGAACCATTGTTCTGAAAAACTCACCTGCAGACTGATAGCTATCCTCATCCCAAACAGCCTGAATGCCAACCACTGCATTTTATATGTAGCCGACAATCTCTTTGGAAATTCTTTCCCCCCAAATAATCCCCATATGAAAAGCATGCTGCCTGCCCTAGATTTTTGCTCTTCTTTCGTTTTCTTTTTAGAAACTTTCTGCTTTGAAAGCTTCTGTTTCTCGGTTATGTCTTTGACATTGTGAGCAGTGGCCTCTTCTCATTTCCAAACTGAAGGTATAGCATTCTCAGTATTGAGGGTGCGTGTTAGTTCACTTGGCATGGATTCTGTAACTTATTGATCTGTTTTCTGAGAAGGGGTTTCCCTGGAATGCTCAAGCCCCAAGGAGTCAGACAAAGCACAGCTGTAACAACCAACAACAACGAAGGCACGCCCCAGAAGCCTCTGTTTGGGATGGGTCTGGAGTCTGCCTGCCTGTGCAGCTGATTTGTTATAGTCTGCTCTGCCAGATTGCAGTTGCCATAGGTTTCAAGAAGGAGAAAAATATGGAACTAAAAAATACTGGACTGCAGTCAACCAGAGGGGGCCGAAGATTTTCCTCCTCAGGAACGCAGCCCTGAGAGAATATTGCTCTCTGGACACTGTGGCTTTATGAGGAAACTGCATTTCTTTAACTCAATACGAATTTAGAATAGTTGGCTGGCCAGGGGCAAAACGGGAGAGATGCATAAGCTATTTTGGTAGCCTTGGGGGCTGAGGCTGAGGGAAAGGACACTCATTTCAGAGCAGCCCAGACACCAGGTGAGAGTTCACCGTGAACGTGTGCCTCAGGCAACACCCTGGACACAGCCTGTGGCCTCTCCCATGGATGACAGCAGGGCTACATGCCCGTGATGGCTGTTCTGGGTCCAGAATACATTTCTCTCAAGGTGCTCTCACAAATCTGTTATATATTTAGATTTCTTGGCAAGTTTTTTAAAAAATCTTCAGAGATGTCAAAACAAGCGAAAAATTTATATCCAAGATACAATGTTCAGTGGCTGGTTTAAAAAGCGGCTTTGATCAGGCTTAGGGACCAGAATAACACTGGAGGTTTGCAGCAAGGCACCCTTTTTTCTTAACATACTCCTTAGAGATTGTTTAAACACGTCCTTACTCTTGCCCTTATGGCTACCAGGCTTTCCTTATCTCTTAGGTACATTAATAAAGCACCTGACAGAGTGTCTGGCCCATAGTAGGAATTCATTCAAAGGCAGTTTCCTCATAACTCTCCTCAACACCCCCCCCCCGCCCCCATCATCTCTTTTCCTTGGGGAATGCATCAACTAGAAAAAATAATGGTAACAGAAGCAGTTCCAAGTATATTTCAGGGATGAAAGGAAAAGGAGGGTGAAAAAAGAACAAGGTAGAGCAAGCAAGGAGAGCTAACTTCTAGAGTGAGAACAGAATGGGCTCAGCAGGGCTTCTTATAATTTGGGTGGTTGTCTTTGTAATCAGGCAGCCCTGGTTCCAATCCCAGCTTCTCCATCATCCATCCGTGTCTGTAACTTGGGCAAATGCCTTACCTTTCTGAGCCATAGTTTCCATATCAGTAAAATGGGAGTAATAACCGGCCTCGTGGGGCTGCTGGGGAACTCAGTTACTGTGTAACAGTGTGCTGAACGTGCATGGGAAGGAATCGTTATTGTTCTGTTATTATTCCCCTGCGGTCCTGGCCTCCTTACCCTCAGGCTCTCCAGCATCATCTTCTGTCCTTTAAGCAGTATCCTTCTTCACAACTAGTTGCTTTTATTTTCCCAGGCTCCACATCAGGCCATTCACCTTATAACCAGTCCTGTGCTTTGCTGCCATCAGACGTTGTCCTCTGTTATGCCTCAACCACCATCAGGTGGCCCTTCCAGCTCTCAGTCTTCCCCTCCCACCTTTGCATCTCCCCACCTTTCTTGTTCTGAATTTCACCGCCCTCATTGATAACTGTGGGTGTTGATTGTTTTACTCAAGTGAATTAATTTCTGTCATGATGTCTAGGTTAAAACATAAAAGTTCATGATCGGGTTGAACCCTTCCTCTCCTGAAGAGCTTTGGGACAATGTTTATAATGCTAGTTGCCTACCTTGTAGCGAGGGCACGATAAATCTTGGCTGCTATTATTATTAGTAGTATTGTTGATAGGAAGATTTTTATATTGGTTTCTCTGCCTCCACTCATGCCCTTCTATAATTTATTTTCCTCTTACAGCCGAAGTTACCTTTTAAAAACTTAAATCAAATTATACCACTTGACTGCTTAAAAACCCTCCAGTGGCTTCCCAGTGCCTCTGCAATAATAACATCAAACTCTTCTTCTTGGCTTCTGGTGCCTACATGGTCAGCCCTGCTAGCGCTCCTGCGTGTTCACTCTGCTCTAGCTACACGTCTTCCTTCTGGTCCTCACATGCCAAGTTTGTTCCTGGTTCAGGACCTCATCAAGACCTTGTTTTTTCTCTGCCTGGAATGCACTTTGCCCCAACATTTCATGGAGCCGATTCCTTCTCACCCCAAATGTCACCTTCTCAGGGAGACCTTCCCTCTCTAAGTGCAACTGCACCCCAATTATATTATCCTGTTTTATTTTCAAGCACTTAACTCTATATAAAATGATTTTCTAATTACTTGCTTACTTATTTTTTAAATTTAATTTCTTACCCACATATGTAATTTCAGTTATATTCATCTTTTTAAATGAAATGTGATAAATACAAAAATGTATGTGAAGTATATTTAAATTAGGGAACAGACTGATAAAAAATAATTACCTATGAACTCTCCACAGACTTTGAGAAATAGAATCTTAGCAATGCTGCAATGTTGTGGGAATTCCCTGTGTATTCCTTACCCGAGTGACAGAATCACCCTACTGCGTCTCCTTGACTTTCGGGGATCTGGGGTTACCATTATCTTAAATCTTAAATTGTTTCCTTTCTTGTTTTCTTGCTTCGCTCTGTAGTTTTAGTATGCACACACACACAGCTACCCCTAAATAATCTGCTGTTTAGTTAGTTAGCTTGTGGTGTCATAGCGTATGTATTCTCCTGAGGCTACCTTTTTAAAATTACTCTATATGATGCTTCTGAAATTCACAAATGTTGATGAAAGCAGTTGTAGTTCATTTATTTTCATTACGTATAGAATTCCATTGTGTGACTATACCAGGTTTATTTATCCATCCTCCTGTCGATGAACATTTGGGTCATTTTCAATTACTGCTTTTTGCAAATATCTTTGTTATAAACATTCTGGTGCTTGTGTGCAATGATTTTATAGGGAAAATAACTAGGAGGGGAATGGTTTAGATTGTAGGGTAGGCAGCACATTTTCAACAGTACAAAATAACCCCAAATTTGTTTCCAAAGTAGTTGTAGGAATTTATATTTTCACCAGTAGGTTTAAAGTTTTATATTCTCACGTATGCTTGATGTTTTCAGGCTTATTTTTTTCAATCTTGTGGATGTAAAGTGATAACTGGTAGGTTTATTTAACAGTCTCTGGTTACCTTTGAAGATAGGCACTATTTCAAAAGGTTTATTTATCACGTATGTTTCTTTTACTGGAAAATGTCTTTTCCTATGTTTTGTCCATTGTTCTATAAGGCAACATATCATGTATTTTTAATGATTCATAAGAATATATAATCTGAATTCTAATAATCCATCAGTTTTATCTTCTCCAATTTATGGCTGAACTTTCATTTTCTTTATGGTGACTTTTAATGAACAGATGTTCATAATTTTAAATTGATCAAATTTCCTTTATGATTGGCATGTTTTTTTTTTTTTCATTTTCTTTAAGAAATCCAATCCTTCTCTACCCCAAATCATAAAGATATTCTGCTATATCCTCTTCTAGATGTTTTAAAGTTTTACCACTCACATTAAATACTATGCTCTAACTAGAAATGAATTTTGTATATGACTGTGGTAGGGACTCAGTTAATTTTGTTTTCTTTCTTGGAAAACTGATAATCTCTGTACCATTTATTGAATAGTTGTGGAAAAATAGAATTAAGTCATCATCACTACCACCACCCCCCTGTATTATGGCATTTGATTAAACCATTAAACACCTGCCAGTGAGAAACCAGTGGTTGCCCCAGGCACTGGGTGGAGGCCCTTGGCTGCTCAAGCAGCACCTAAGTGTTAAATCCTGTGATGGTAAAGTTCATGTGCCAGCGTGGTTAGGTTATGGTGTCCAGTCGTTTGGCCAAGCAAGCACTCACTTGATTGTTACTGTAAGGGTATTTCATGGATCAAATTATTAGTTAGTTGGTTGCATCTATAGCTGATTACATCGACAAAGAACTGAGGAGAAAGCCTTTAGCAATGGGAGAAGTCTCATCCAATCAGTTGAAGGTCTTAAAGAGAGAAGTCATGATTTCAGCAGTCAGAAAGAAGGATTTCTCTCTCTACTTCAGTCAGCCAGCTTCTCTGGGGAATTTATCAAAACCTTCATCAGAGTTCCCAATTTAGGGCCTGCTTTTTGGAATTCAGACTTGCCAATCCCACTGTCATGTAAGGCAGTTCTAATAAATTTCATATCACTTACATATCTGTCTATCTTGTTGGTTCTATTTCTCTGGCAAACCTTGACTAATATAAACCTCAGTAGAAGCTAAGCTGCATTTACTGGGCAGGGCCAACAAAATGCCACTGGTACTCATTTCTGCTGCACCTTCGTACAATGCAAGCATGGTATCCCTCCCTGCCTCTTTTGTTCTCCACTGAGATGGACTTCTAGAAATTAATCTACCCCTGGCATTGTAGAAAATTCTGAGGAGGGGTCTCTCATTTTGCCGGACTGCACACTCTCTCATCTCCCTCCACTGAACACCCTCCCTTTTGTGGTTGGGCCCTTTCCCTTGCCCAAAGAAGGCCCCTTACTTTGCTCAGTCCTGAGTGAGTAATAAACACCTAAATTACCTGTGACAGTGTACTTCGGTGTGATGTGTTTTCACATCCCATACTTTCAAAGGGAAGAAAGCAGCCTGCACAGTATGGAGTACCCAAACAATAACCCATCCTTTCCCACTGACATGCTGTGCCACTTCTGTTTTATACTGGGTTTCTCTCTCAATAAAACACTTCCATCGGATTTTTAAAATTTCAAATAGAAAGTTTTCCTTCCTCATCATTTTTTATAATCTTGTGTTCCCCATATGTCTTTTCAATGTTCTCTTTTTCATTTTAAGGCTATCAGCTCTAGTTAATTTGCAGTTGATTTGATTATTCAAGTTTCTGAGGTCCTTGCAGGTCTGGTTCTTTCTGCTTTTTCCACTGACCCTCACACATGGTGATTTATTCCCCTGGTTTTTCTTTTGTTGGCTTATTATTGATAGTACTTGTAGCAGTTTGGCAGTTTGATATAGTTATGAATTCCAAAAATAGATATTGGATTATGCTTGTAAACTGGTCTGTTCATCTGGGCATGATTAAGTTATGATTAGGGCTTTGATTGGGCCACATCAGTAGGACTTGAGCCCCGCCCCTTGGTAGGTGGGGTCTCAAAGATAAAAGACCTGGCAGAGGACTGAGTTGGAGTTTTTGAGTTGGAGTTCTGAAGCTAAGTTTTAATGCTGGAGCCCAGGGAAGCAGGCACACAGAGGAGCTTGGTCGTGAGGAAGGAGAGAAGGCCCCAGGATAGAGACAAGCGGTTTACCTGACAGTTCACAGCTGGCCTTGTGAAGAGAAGCAAAGCCTAGAGAGAGAGTCTTATAGTCTACAGCTGGCCTTGTGGAGGAACCAGAGGAGCTGAGCCCGGAGAGAAACAGAGCCCCAGGAAGAGAGGAACCCAAGAAGCCTGAACCCTGGCAAATGTTGGCAGCTGTCATGCTCCAACACGTGGCACCAGACATTGGTGAAGAAAGAAACTTATGATTTATGACCTGGTAACTGTAAGCTTCTACCCTAAACAAATATCTTTTATAAAGAACAACCGATTTCTGATATTTTGCATCAGCACCCGTTTGGCTGACTTATACAGTACTCTATCCATAGCAATTCTTAAAACAATAAAAATGAATTTGTTTCCTTCTTTAAGGCATCCAGGTGCATCATAGACTCAGCTTGCCATTTTAAGAGCCATGCAAATAGGTTATATTCAAAACCTAGAGCCCACGAGAGCTAGGCAGTGACCACAAACTATCAGAAATGTTTGTTTTTAACCACAACTTAGAGCCAAAGCCAACAAATAGCTTTCCTTGCCAACTGTCTCTGGAGCATGTATAGGGAATATGTGTCAATGTGTTTATATGTGCACACACACATTAATCTACACTTTATCCTAAGAGTTTAACGTTTCCTGGGTCTTAGCTTTATGTAGGGTGATGTCTTAGTCAGGCTTCTGCGACAGGTACCACACACCAGTTGACTTTACAACAGAAATGTATTGTCTTACAGTTGCAGGAGCACAAAGTCCAAAGTCAAGGTGTCAGAAAGGCTCTGCTTTCTCCCAGGAGTCTGTGGCTTTCTGGTGCTGGCTCCCCCAGTCCTTGGGGTTCCTTGGCTTGCATGTCTGCCTCCCGCACATGGCGAGCTCTCTCTCCATGTGTCTGCTCCCCTGGCTTCCACTGACTTGGAGATTCTGGCTTCCCTGTTGCCTTTTCTGTCTGGTTATATCTGAATTTCTCCTGATTATAAAAGACTACAGTAATACAGATTACTTGATATTGATTATTCTATTAGATTTTGCTACCACCCACAGCATATGTAAAGATTACCACCAAGGAAGAATTGGGCTCTTTTCCCAAAAGGAGTAAAGTCACTGAAAAACATGTACTGGTGTTTGGGCTTAGGTACACAAGATCAATGATGAAGATGGGGTGGTTTTTACCTAGTCTCTCTCCATCTGCCTATATCAGCTGTCCCCAGAATGGTCAATCACTTTACAAATCACAAAGTGGGATTTGTAAATACATTTCTAGCAGACCCCATCCCCAGTCTTCTGAATCAGAATTGGAGCCAACATCTGTACGCATGGACTCCTTCCCCAGGTTACAGAGCACTTGCCTACAGGATATAAGAGTACATATTTGAAGGATATTCTTCTTTTCTGCTAGCCAGATCCATTCTAGTAGGTTGAGCTCAATGAGCCATAGTCTCAACTGAAACAAATCCCTAAATATATACCTCACAAACCCCAGAGGAGATTAGCAGACATGTAGTGAGCATGAGAAAGGAAGGAGAGGCTAAAATTATTTCAAGATCAAAACATCTTACTTGAATAATTTAATCCTATTAACTGTTCTCAAAGCCCTGGGCCCAGAAACTTCCACACAGGTATGAAAGCCCACCCAGGTTGTAATTTTAACAAGTTTTATTTGTTCACAGACATTTCATCGTTCCTTAAAAACATGGTGTAATTTCATCCTTTACTTGGCTAATCTTATAGAAATAGTTGAGAAATGACCAGAAATTTTGGATCACTAAGCTACCATTGAAAGAAAGAGTCAGGGCTGATTAATTTTAAAAGCTAAGAAGGAATGAGGGGAACTGGAAAATATGTATTTTTTTATATAAAATACAAACATATTGTTTTTGTCAGCAGTATGTAACAATTTGTTTTTCACAGTGACAACTGTAAATTATTCCTACCAGGCTATCTGGTCCTTAGCTTTTCAATTATATGTGGTTATAATGGTGATTTGATACAAAATGAAGGAAAATATTGATTAGAAACATTTGAAATATAGATGAAGTCATTTAGGTAAATAAAATATTGAAGTTGCATTTTGTTTAATATGTCTAAGGAACATTTAGAAACCCTAACAGTAGAATTTATAGGATTATATCCCACTGTACTATATAAGTCAAATTACTTTTTAAAATTTCTCACTACTCTTCCATAATGGATTACTTCATTCAAATATATGTTTAAGACTTTTGAAATATAATGAATTTAAAACAAACTTTTATTATAACTCCATTTTAAACACTGTGAGAAAACGTTTGCAAGAACTAAGATTGTAATATAGATTTTATAGATGGTAATATGCAAAATCTGAGAGTAAAGTTTTGGATTTATATCTTTTGGGGCTTGGAAGCAATTGGGAGAAAATATTACTCTCTTGACTACGATATTCAGTGTATCCTATGCATGAGATATTTTAACGAATACTTACTGAACCCTTCTTGATAAAGATTGTACTCTAGAGATGAGCATCAGAAAATAGATGGGCAGAGGAGGTAGTGTATAATTTGTTTTTCTTGACATCTGTGATTGTCCATTTAAGAAACTAGAATTAATCAATAGCAAATGGCCACTTGCACATGGGTTGGGTCATGAATAGGTTTTTTTCTGTTTTCTTTTTCTGGATGAGTTTGTTTACAGTAACATTTTTTAAGTCTGCAGTTCATCTGCTGCATTCCAGTGTTGATCTAGTCCATTGAAACTTTGGTCACATTTTCCCAAAGTACTATCTCATAAAAAACCTTAAATTAGAATATCCTTTTTTGAAAGTAATTAATTCTAAAGAGCACTTTAAGATGATAATCAAATCACTCCAGGAGAAAAAAAAAAAAGGCAGAGTTTAACAAACATCCACAAGCTGCTGTTGCTTGAAAACAAACACTTTGAACTGAAATTTGAGCATATTTCTACCCTTTAGATATTGAACTATGCCATAACACCCTGCTGTGAGGACAGGTTTGGTGCTCTAGAAGTAAAAGAGTTTAACTGTGATTAAAGGATTGAGGTCTGTGCCTTGAACTTACAGATTAGCTTTTGCTAGGCTTTCCTCTTAATTCCAGCTTGACAATCCACCATAAATGAATCAAAATTATGGGAAACGCCTACAAGGCTGAGTATTGTCTTGCAAAAAAATCATAAAGTACTATTGCAAATTATGACATTTATATCACAAAATGTTATTTCAGTTTGGTAGAAACCTGAACAAGGCCACTTAAAAACAGGAAATTGCAGATCCCATCATGCTGGGTGGAGCGATAGAGATTCAGCCACAAACGGAACTTTTGGAGGAAAATGTACCTGATTTCTGTGGTCGCTGATGCTGTGAGCTTCAGTGATTGTTGTCTGGTAACTCATGACAATGAAATTACATCCTGCCTGCCCAATATTTAAATGACTGATGGCAATAAATGGACTCAGCCTGAACCATATCGCAGACCAGTTAAGGCATCAGAGAATCAGTGAATCACATTCAAAGATGAGCTTTAGCTCCCACGAAGAGGCCATGGATGTAGAATGGACAGGTCAGATGGTCAGATAAAGGCTTGATAGCCTCATTAGCCTCATTCATATCCATAGGATGATATGGATATTAATTTTGGAAATTATCCCTTTCTGCACATTTGAGAGTAGGTATAACAAGTGGGGGTAGTATTTTCCCTTCTCTATCTGTTCTGGGAAAGACCATGCCCATTTTCATTGCTGAGTCTATGTTCCTGTTTCTGTAATTAGAAAACCTATACATGGGTTCTCATTTGCATTCCGTATTCATATCATTATGGAGCTGAACAGTTAAGAATTTAACACCTGGATTGTGTTAAGTAACCTTCAGATCTTAGGGGAAAATGTTAAGAGAAGAAGAAAGAAAGGGAGAGAGGGAAGTAAAAATAACTATTTGTTGAGAACAATATTTACTCCAAAACCAACTACCATTATATGATTATTGCTATCTATAAATACATAATTTATGTAAACCAGAAGAGGCCAGGGCCCCAATCTGGTCAGCAGATAAATTTTATTTGCTCAACACAGTGTTTTAATTTTTTTTTTCACTTGAATACTTTCTTTAGTGGAGCCTAACCTTTCCAGTTGTTTGCTGTCCCTGCTGTACTGTGTTGCCTTACACAGAGTCTGCTTCTCTACCTGACAACAGAAAGCAATTGCGTTGTGACCTCTTTGTCTACACCATCCGACAGATTAATTTGGAAACACTGATTTCTTTGAGGGAAACCTTTACTAGGCATCTATTATATGTCATATAGTAGACACAAGTAAAACAATAAATACTATTATTTTTTTAGAGAGAGAAACATGCCATGAAGAAAAATAAACTAGAGTAAAGGGCAGAGATTGAGAAAACAACCACTTCATAAAGGGTGGTTTACAAAGGCTTCTCTGAGGGCGGGCTATCAGAGCAAGAGTTAAGTGATATGAAGGAGTGAGCCATATAAAAACCTGGGAGGAGAGCATTCCAAAAAAGGAACAGCAAGTGTAAAGACTCTAAAGAGAAACAGGGAGTAGACCAGTGTGGAGTACACTAGGTCAAGAGTGTTAGAAATTGAGGCAGGAGAGTGGAGCCAGGGCCAAATTGTTTAGGACTCAAGGGCTGCCTTATCACAATGGGTAGCCATTGGATGATTTTGAGCAGGGAGATCAAATAATTTCATTTATATATAATGAGTAGATAATTTCTCATTCTTAAGTCGTGCAAAATATTTTAACCTAAGTTTTTAAATCAACTGTAAATTAAATATTCCCCCTGAAATCTTATCTGCATTATTAATCTGCCTAACTAATCAATGTAATTTTAAAAACAAAAATTGAGCACAAACTGAGTGCAAAGCCTTATGCTGAGCTCTGTTATGATATAAAGGTAACTTAACCCCACCCCAGAGTTAAGGCACTCCTTTCCAACATCCAGTAATCAATCACTGAGTATCTCTCTGCTATGCATCCAAAATCCATTTCTCTTCCCATGCTTGTTTAAAAAGGGCTTAAGAATCTTAGCTTTGTTATTGATTAATATATATGACACATATGTCTGCTTCTAATTGAAATCCAGTGTCACTACTTTAAGTCTTTTATTAATTACACCGATTTAAAGAAAAATCAGTTTTCATATTTCAGTACGGAAGTTTACAGCTCCAGACAAAAAGGCAAGAGATCTTTGAAATGGGTTTGAGAAAACAAATCTTTTAATCACTGCCAGCACCTTCTCATCCTGCTGAAAGCTGATGTCATTTTTGACACTCAGGAAATGATTTCCGGTATGGAACAAATGATAAACCGGGCTGCATCTTGCTGCAGTAGCCCAATGAAAGACAGACAGTGTTTGCTATTTCAGTTCTGAGGATCACTTCATAATTGTGGCGTTCCTATCAAATTAGCACCTTGGCTTCTGTTCCACTATTTTGTACAATCCTATCGTGTGACTGACAGGGTCTACGGAACACTCAGCTAGAAGATGCTGGATTAGATATGACAGAGACAAGGACAGGAACAGGGGTTCCCTGAACAAAATTGCAGAAAGGATAAAGCTCATCTCACACCCACCCCTCACCCATCCAGTGCTCTTGTAAAACCACCACAGATTTCTTGGATACCTCAAAAGGCACCCAGCCCTGAAATCCATCCTACAGGAATTCCCTGACCTTTATCCTCTTTCCTTTGAGTCCTTTCCCTTATAAATCACCCCAAATCTGTGTGCTAAGGTCTTATCATCTCAATAATATAATTGCTTTTTAAAAAGGGTGGTTGGTCTTTATCCAAAGGAATTACTTGAATCATGGAAATTCTAGATCCATTAGCAGGCTGCACAGGAGCATTATGGATGGAAGGCATTTTGTTTCCCTTGGAATAAGGTGGATCAGATGCATGACTGATGATATATATATTGCTGCCTGAAGCCCTGCCTAGAAACGGTAAGTGCTGCTCGTTGTCCAACCACTTTCATCACTGGAGGGTCAGGTGTTCATTACGCAATCCACATTTCAGCCACAACTATAACGTGGCAGGATCTAAGTAGAAAACCGAACCAGTCTGAGCATTTTCCCAGCACATATGAAGTCAAAGCTGACAGGTTTGTGATGTGGTACAGCAGAATGAACCTGGGCTTTGGAGTCTGAAGACAGAGGCATGCACTTGTCTGCTGCTTGTGGTAAGAGAGATGTGGGGCAGGTTCCTTAGCCTCTGAGACTGTTATTTCATTTGCAAAATCCCACAGAGTTGTGAAACTTAAACACAGGATATATGTTAAAACACTATAAACTGTAAAGCACAAGGCAAAAGATACTATTTTCATTTTAAGCAAAAATAGAATAAGGGCAAGTGAAGTTTTCAGGTCCTTTGAGATTTTATGCATTTGTTTCTTTCTCCACTTTCTTTACGATCTGTTTTTCTTTTGGCTGATTACCTGAGGATGAGCATAGGAGAACTTTCGGGCCCAATATCTGAGTTTTACCTTAGTGTCTGACCCTCTCCTTCCCTTCTGTTCCTTGGCTTTTTCCAGGCTTCCCTTGGCACACTGGGGGTTGGCTCTTGGTATTCCTGAGGAGCCTTTTATGTATCTTGTCAAATTAACCGTCAAGGTTCAATATTGTTTCTTCTTTTAGAAAATTACTCAACCAAAGAAATAAATTTAGTCTTTTTCTTAATTTTGTAAATATGAATTAGTCTAATTATACTTTTCAAAATAAAATCTGAATTTCATGAACATATGATAGACTGAAGGCAAGGCTTATTCTTTTGATTGTTTCCTGGAGGGGAAAACAGCTCCACTTCAAGTACAAATATAATAGAACAGCATCCTGATATAATCCTGTTAAGAGAGGATGGTCTTTCATAGTCTTTATTTCTTTCAATTCATAGTCTTTCTTTCAGCTTTCTTTCAATGCATAGAAATCTGCATTGAGCATATCATCCCAGAGACACATAAGCATAAGGCATAATGGGTCATCATAGGGGGTCATCCCATCCAACACTTATCATTCAGAACACACAGGAAACATGATTTAATCTGCAAGATAACCTGCTTGCAAGATCATGTCTAATTTGGCCTCTCCTTATCTGATCCACAGTTTGCACTTACTAAATATTTGTTAGTGAAATGAATAATTATCCCTCCATACTCTTCCCCCTCAAAAGAAACCTGCTAATAATATCAGTCTCTTTTCTGATTAATCCCATTCACTCCGTGCTTACGTTCACTTTTTTGCCTTTCTGGAATGCAGATCTTCTCTTGCCATTATAGAAAGATTGCCTATCCCTTCAAACTTGCTTAACTCAAGGCTCATCTCTACCAGAAGACACCATCTCACATTGCTCACTATCTTCCATCTAACATGAACTCAATTCAATTTAGCACTTAATCATATACACACACACACACACACACACATACATACATATACATCCCTGAGCAATTGTACACAATATTTATGCTGTATTATTAAATAGAACATAACTATCTTACTTTGTTCACTATTGTTTTTATCATTTGATTTTGTATTGCCGATCTGGGTAACCTTAGACTCGGGAATATTCCTTCTTTCTTTTGGGTTGCTCCAGTAGGCCCAATGAAGAGAAGAACATAGAATAGATGCTAAATAAATATTTTTGCTTGACTGAAAAATAAGAATGTATAAGTATTTTTAAGATAAGTTATTCATACTTATTTTTATTGATAATAGAAGGTAATGATATGAAATAATCATTTAAATCACTTCCTCCTAACAGTTATTTCTATTTTTGCAAATCACACTCAAGCCTTTTTTACATCCGTACATATTTTATATCATTGTTATCAGATTACACTTAAGATTTTGTATTCTAAATTTTCATTTATATTAGCCAAAATCATTTCAATATTCTATATAATCTTCATGATTATCAAGGTTGACTACAGAAAGATATAATAATATTCTCTTGTATATGTGAACCATAGTTTTATTAAGGTCTTAGCTCATTACACTTTTGGCCTTTTCCCATTTATTTATTTCTTAAGTAACACTGCAGTGAAGACCTTCATATTAAAGCTCTTTGTTGTTTCATGTGACAGTTTGAAGCTGGGTGGACCCCAGAAAATCATGGCCTTAGAGCCAATCCATTCCTGTGCTTGTAACCTATGGTACATGGGAACTTTTGATTAAATTACCTCAGTTAAGAACTTTTTTATTAGATTACTCTAGTAAGGCCTAGCCCAGGGTGGGTCATAATCCTCTTACTGGAGTCCTTTATAAACTGGAATTGGCAGGGCTGCAGACAAACAGAGAGAAAAACCCAGAAGTTGAGAGAGAAGGTCCCGGGAACCAGAAGCTGAATGCAACAAGGCGTAGAGGAGAGAGGGGAAACAAGCAGACACTGCCATGTGCAATCACCCACAGCTGCAGCTCCTGGAGACAGCATTTCCTGATGATGCTTTGATTTTGACACTTTCATGGCCTTGGAACTGTGAGCTTATAAGTTAATAAATCCTATTTCTTATATATTGCCCTGGCAGCCTTTAGCAAACTAAAACATTTCACTTGAACTATTTCCTTCAGGTAAATTCTAGGAATGAATTCACCAGGTTAAAAGACACATGTAATATTCTTGCTAAGTGTGCCATATTGTTTCATAAAGGACTTCTGCCCATTTACAATGTCTCCAACAGGGTGTGGAGAACTTGTAAGTGAAGCTCCTAGCAAGTGGCCATAACATATCCCTTGGTTTCACTTTAAAGAAAGCATCACCATCATTTTCTTCTTAACATTTATTGAGCAAATTTGTTTTAGGCCAGGCAATGTACTCCATGCTTTGCATACCTTACCTAATCTGAGTCAGGTATTATTATTTTCTCTTTACAGATAAGAGTGTCTCAAAGTGACAAATTACCTGCCTAAGGTTAATTGTGCAAACACAGAACTATTGTCTCTCCATCTTTTGTCTCCCAATTAATCCTGATTTTTTAAAAAGTATTTCCCAAAATATAACATTTATAGCACTGATGGGAATCAAAATAATTTTACACAATTTACAGTTGATGATTATTAGAAAAATATATAAATAACATATCAAACCCACAAGTTCAGGAAAATTACTATAAAGATAAGTGAAAACTTATTTAACAAAAAATATTAAGTGATGTCAGGTGGGCATGACAAAAATACTTATTGGGCTTGAGAGTAACTGAATTTATAATACAATAAACTAAAAAAATGACCTTCCCTCATAATTCTATATGAAAATCACAGCCCTCCCTATCCCACCCCATTGTCACTTCTTAACTCCTCTTAGCTTTATTTCCCTCCTTAACATGTCTCAATATCTAATATAGTATACATTTCCCTTGCTTATTCAGTCTATTGTCTGTCTCTCCCACTAAAATGTAAGTTATATGAAGTCGGATATTTTCATCTTTTTATTTTTTTGGTGTATCCCTCACACATAGCATTATTCATGGCACACAATAAACTCAGTATGCATGTATTGAATGTAAGTGAGTGAATGAATAAATGAATGAATGAAAATACCCAATGTTAGGTGACCCAGGGCCCATTATGAGATAGACAAGTTAAATTCTCCATAAAAAAACAGGCATTCCTCCCCTAACGTGATGATAGAACATATTCAGGATTGCTGAAACACCGTGAGAGGGAGAGCGCCTCAATGCATGGGAATTCAAAGTTTGTCTTCCACGAGCCTGACTCTGACCAGTGGCATCAAACTGTAGACTTTCTCTCAGGATAACTATTATCACCAGGAACCCTCCAGCAGTGGTATGAATTGACTTCCAAACAAACAGGTGCTCCAAGGGGATTTCAGCCTAGACGTGGAAATAAACATCACTAGGATCTTAAGGACAGTTATGATTTCATGAAACTGGTTATTTAATAAAGAACATGGTACCTTTTACAAAGATACCATATTCCAGACATTTTCTGAAATATGCTTTTTCACCAGTGGGAAGAAAACAACCTTTGAAGGAAAAAGGAGAACTAAAGTTTAAAGGCACACTATGGTATCCCATCTATCACCCAGTACTTTCTATGATTTGAGGGTCCATTTAAAATTTGGCAGCCACTAGCCACATGTAGCTATGGAAGACTTAATAAATGGCTAGTCCAAACTGAAATGTTCTCTAAGTGTAAATTGTGCAATGGATTTCAAGGACTTAGTACCAAAAAAAAAAAAAAAAAAAAAAAAAAGTAAAATATCTCATTAATACTTTTATATTGATCATATATTGAAATAATACTTTTGGATATATTGGGTTAAATGAAAATATTACTTAAATTAATTTCACCTATTACTTTTTACTTTTTTAAACTGGGCTTGTGAGAAAATTAAAAACCACATATCTATCTGTGACTTACATTCCATTTGTATTGCAAAGTGCTCATCTACAAGAGAGAGATGTAATAATGCTGTCTTGGACTGTGGAGCCAAGTTCTCCTCCAGGAAGGCTTCATTCTGAATTATTAAAGTCAAACCTAGGATCTTATCTTCATTCACACCATAAGCCTGTAACTCTAGCCTCTGAACTCCCCCTCCCCCCACCAAAAAATCAGTGGAAGGTAAAGGACCACTGATGTGGTGGATGATTTACTGATAGTACACAGTAACCCTTTTTGGCACTTCAGGGTCTATAAGAAACAACTGGATTCCAGCCATCTATTTCTAGAAATTAAAGGATAATAAAAAAGTATACACATGAATAGATTAATTCATTTGCATATAGGTAAACCAATCTAATTTTGCATATGTGTATTTTACAGTCACTTACCATATGTGATGTAATGATGTCTATAAATATAAAATTCAAATTCAGCCATAATACAGAATAGACAGAGTCTTCAATGAAACATAATCATATTTTTGCATATTTTTTCTATATGCCACTTGGCAGGAGATATGATTTGTAAGAACCACTTAGCATAATCCCTTAGGATCTGAATTCATAAGAGCTTAAAATCTATTTTAAAGGTCTAAAACTGCATTGAGTTTGTTTTGCTTGAGGGAGGGCAGATTTTAAGACTACCACCGTTACGCTCATGCTATTATTTTATTTTACATTCTTTCAAAGCTATATTAAACAGTATGAAATTAACCTCTCTTGTTTCTCTAGGAGCAGTAAACAATTCAACAGAAACTCAATTTTCTTTCAGTTCATAAATGTACTATGTTCCTCGCTGTGTCAAAGTACCTTCTATACTTTGCTCCTCCAGTAAGCTGATTGCAGATAAAGGATCTGCTACTCATGTCTGTTCCATGCAACAAAAGCAGTTGACATAGATCTGTAACAACTCACCTGGGAAGCTCTGTACAGAAAAAAAAAATATGTAGCTGAGAGTAAGTAATATTTTTGAATGGTATTGTTACCATTTCCACTTGAATGGTAATTTAATCTCCACAATTTTAGACCTCCCACGCAACAAACTACTCCCTTTCAGTGGCACAGTAGGGAGAAAAGTGCAGGCTACCAGCTGGCAGTTGCTGCTATGGAATATTACCTATAAATATAGATCGGAAGTTGTGGTCATCACTTGCATCTTAGAAGGACATTTTTGGGATGGCTACTGAACAGATGTAAGGGCACTTTTAATTAAATATAGACCCAAAAATCTGTCTCAAAGTAAAGTTTGTTGTGACACATACTCTCCAGAGACCTGGCAATTCATTGCTAAAATTAACTTTATAACAAAAGGGTTTAGAGTCAAGGATGACGTTCCAAAGGGCCACAAAATGCCAAAATGATAGTGTTGTAGATCTGCAGACAAAAGCTCCTATTCCTATAAGTGTGTGTGTGTATATATGTGTGTATGTGAGTGCATGTTTGTATTTAAAAATGAAAGGATAAAGTCACACTTCAAATCCCTTCCAAGTTATTAACATATAAGTTATTTTGATGAAATGAAACCTGCCACATTTTATATCCAGGTGGTTGAAATGAAGCAGAATTAACCTATCTAGTCTCTTGGGAATTTAGGATGTCCTCTGATTTTTAATTTTTTTATTCTGTGAAATTTAGGAGAAATAATATGGAATTATTTTGAAATATCTATTTCAAATATTTCCATTCACTTGTCCAAAAAGTAATGCCCAAAAGCTATGGACCTTTAAATATTTAGTTATTTATAATCCCATTTTAGATATTGAAGAAGCCTGGATTTCTCTATCAGAGTTACTGTACAAAATCTTAATTAAATATTTATGGATTTCTTAAAATGTATATAGCTTGCTTGATCTACTGAAAAGCATATGTTCATTACTCTTCTTTTTCAAAGGGATGCTAAGTAAGAGCAATGTCTTTTATCTGTTTTCTGTGAGTGTAGCACACCATGGGTGCTTAATAAATGTTTAATGACATTAAGCCATTGATAAACCACTACTGTCCTATAGATATAATAGAAAAAAGAGCTTCATCCCGACTGGAGGCTTAAGCATTCTAAACATGTGCCAGCCAAAACAGGAAATACAAATCATATTTGCCTGAAACTGATATTTTTTTCTCATACAATTCCATAAGAAAGTAGAAACTTGCAGATTTGAAACTCCTTGAAGATGGACCCTGAATTGTTGAATGTCTGGCATCAACAAAATGTCTAGTTCATGTTAGGTGTCCAATAAATAATTGTTCAATGAAAGGTGGTCGTTATGTCCTAACAAACCTCATCTGTGCCTGAAGAATGTTTTCCTGGGCAATTTTTAAATCCTAGAATGCCCTTGTGCATGCGGATCCCTGTTGCATCATGACGAAACCCGAATGTCAATGGTATTCATGTAGAATGACAATTCTTCCCATTTGCAAAAAGGCAATCTTCCTGTAAATATGTGAGCCATCTAGATTTCCCTGTGCTAAGATCTTTAAATAAAAATGACCTAAACACTCATCCATTCTATAATAAGAAACTTTAGTCTACCCACATCTACCTATTATTTCCAGGATTCTTGGAGGATTTTTCTCTCTTCTCTTTACTTCTGGTTCCAATTTCATACTTCTACCACCTTCCGTCTCTCCCTTCTGGCTTCTGTTCCCTTCTCTGTCCTGCACGTGGACCTAAATGTGTGTAACAGAGAAGAATCAAAGTCCACAATCTCAGGTGCACATACACACACAAAAGCCACGTTTCTTCATTTTCTTTACTTCTCCTTCATTTCAACTCTGAATGTCCATCCCTCTGGGCAGAGGAGGGTTCCACCTTCACTTAGTCTTTGACTCCACCCACCACAAGTAATAAAAAGGTCTCAGAGTCTCAAGCAGCACAGAAACACAGGGGTGGTCCCTGCAGGTGAACCATACTGGTTATGGAGAGAGAGCAGGTTTTTCAGGCCACAGAGCCTCCTCTGAGTCTCAGCTTGTCGCTCTCTGCTGTTCATGGGGCATTGCAGTGACCAGCTCTTCTCTCTTCGTTAGTGTGCGGCTAAGGTGCTGCAGAACCTCTCTACAATGGAATCCACTATCTGCTCCCTCTCCCCCACTATCTGGGAATCCCTGGAAACCCTTTCAGGATGCTTAGTATAATCTCTTCAATGGGTTTAGAATCTGTAGAATCTGTAGTGATGTCAACTCCTTCATTCCTTAGACTGGTAATTTGTGTCTTCTCTTTGTTTCCCCAGATCAATCCAGAGGTTTATCAATTTTATTGATCTTCTCAAAAGACTAGTTTTGGATTCATTGATTTTCTCTGTTATGTTTTTGTTTTCTATTTCATTGTTTTCTCTTTTGATCTGTATTTGGCTTAATTTGCTCTTCTTTTTCTAGTTTATTATGGTGGAAGTTAAGCTCATTGATTGGATTCCTTTCTTCTTTTCTGATATCAACATTTAGTACTATAATTTTTCCAATAAGTACTGTTTTAGCAGCATCTTACAAACTGTGATATATTGTGTCAGCCCAAAATTCTTTTTTTTTATTTCCTCTTTTATTTTATTTTTTTTAAGATTGATTTTATTTATTTAGTCCTCCCACCTCGTTGTCTGCACTCACTGTCTGCTTGCTGTGTCCACTTGCTGTGTGCTCTCTGTGTCTGCTTGTCTTCTCTTTAGGAGGCACCAGGAACCAAACCTGGGACCTCCCATGTGGGAGGGAAGCACTCAATCACTTGAACTACCTCTACTCCCTGCTTTGTTATGTTTCTCATTGTCCTTCCTCTTTGTGTCTCCTTTGTTGTGTCATCTTGTTTCATCAGCTTGCCGCACCTGCCCATTGCGAGAGCTCACTGTCTTGCAAGGAGGCACCGAGAACTGATCCCGGGACCTCCCATGTGTTAGGCAGGAGCTCAACCACTTGAGCCACATCTGCTTTCCCCTTTTATTTTAAAAGGGTTAGATGTGTATAATTTTTTGCCAAATACTCGGGGATATTCCAGATATCTTTATACCATTGATTTATAATTTAATTACATTGTGATCAGAGAACATACTTTGAATGATTTTAAATTTATTGTAACTTGCTTTATGGCCCAGCATATGGTCTCTCTTGGTAAATATTCTGTGTCTGTTTAAAAGGAATAAGTATTCTGATGTTTTAGGGTGTAGTGTTATATACTTGTCAATTAGGTCAAGTTGGTTGATAGTGTTGTTCAAGTCTACTGTAAACTTGGTGATTTTTGTCTACATGTTCTATCAATTATTGAAAGAGGGCTATTGGTATCTGTGACATGTTATGGATTTGTATAGTTTTCCTTGTAGCTATATCAGTTTTGCTTATGTATTTTAAAACCCCATTTTAGGAATATAAATTATTAGAATTGCTGTGTTCCCTGGATTAATTGAACCCTTTTTCATTATAAATGATTCTCTTTATCTCTGGTAATATTCTTTGCTCTGAAATCTACTCTGTCTGATACTAAAATACTGGTCCAGCTTTTTGTTTGACTAGTGTTATCATGATATATCTTTTTCCATCATTTCACTTTTAATTTATTTGTGTCTTTATATTTAAAGTGAGTTTCTCATAGACTGCAAATAGTTGACTTGCTCTTTTTATCTGACTTTTAATTAGGGTGTTCAGACTCTTTATATATCTTTGCAGTTAGATTTAAATCAACATCCTGTTATTTATTTTCTATTAGTTCCATGTTTTTGGTATTCCATTTTTCTCTTTTACTGCTATTGTTTGGATTGAAAAATGCTTTGTGATTCTTTTTTGTTTCCTTTTTTGGCTTATTAGGCATACCTCTTTTGTGTGTTGTTTTAGGATTGCTTTAAGGTTTATAGCATATAATTTTATCTTCTCACAGCCTAACTTTAAGTGATGTTTTACCATTCCACCTATAGTATGAGAGCCTTACAATAGTATACTTCCATTTCTTCCCTCCAAACTTTTATGTTTTTCTTTTAATACATTTTATGTAAATATGCATATGTTATAAAACCCACAATATACTTTGTCTTAGTTTCTAGGCTGCTGTGACAAAGCCAACAATGGGTTGGCTTAATCAACAGAAATGTATTGTCTTGCAGCTTCAGAGAATAGAAGGTTTGCTTTCTCCTGGGGCTGGTAGCATTCTGGGTTGGCAGTCCTTGGGTTCCTCAGCTTTCCTATCATGTGATCATTTCCTCCCCTTTCTCTTCTGGGTGTCCCCTGACTTCCATCTTCTTGCTCCTCCCTATGGCTTTCTCTTTATAAGGCCCCCAGTAATAGGATTAAGACCCATCCTGATTCAGTTGGCCACATCTTAACTAAAAATAACATCGTCAAAATCCTATTTATAATGGTTTATACCCACAGGAATGGGATTAAGATTAAAAGCATGTTTATTTCTGGGGTATAAAATTCAATCTACCAAATTATATTATAATTTCTATTTAAATAGGCAGTGATTTTTTAAAATAAGGGGGAAATCTTATATATTTACCCATGTGGTTACCATTTCTGGTGCTCTTCATTCCTTTTAATATACATCCAGATTTCCATCTCCTATCATTTTTCTTCTGCCTCAAGGACTTCTTTTAAAATTTCTCATAGTGCACGTCTGCTTATGATGATTTCTTTCAGATTTTTGTACATAAATGTCTTTATTTTGCCTTCATTTTTCAAAAATGTTTTGCTGGGCATAGAATTCTATGCTGACATAGTACTTTAAAGATGTTACCTCACGGACATCTCACTTGCTTTATTTCCAGAGAGAAATCTGTATATACCATGTCTTTTTCTTCTCTTGTTGCGTTTAAGATAGTCTCTATCACTAGTTTGTGGAATTTAATTATCATGTGCCTTAATGTAGTTTTCTTCATGTTTCTGATACTTGGAGTTCATTGAAGTTCTTGAAAATTTGGTAAAATGTGGAAAAGTTTTTGGTACTTATTTCTTCAAATATTTATTCTGTCTACCTCTCTCTCTCTCTTCTCCTTTAGGACCTTAGTTACATGTTTTAGGCCACTTGTCATTGGCCCACAGTTCACTGATGCTCTTTACAGTTTTTAAAAACTTTTTTCTCCATGTGTTTCATGTTGGACAGTTTCTATAGCCATATCTTGAAGTTCACTAATCTTTGCTTTTTCAATCTGCTGTTAATACCATACAGTGAATTTTTCATTGCAGACATTGTAATTTTTGTGTCTAGAAGTTTGAGTTGGGTCCTTTTTCACAACATCCATACCTCTAGTTAACTTTGAACATATAGAAATGATTATAATAATTGTTTTAATTTCCTTACCTGCTCATTGTAATATATGGTCAATTTTGGGTTTGTTTTAATTGATTTATTATTTGCCTCATTTTTATACTTCTTTGAATGCCTGTTAATCTTTGATTAGATGATAAGTGTAATTTTACCTTGTTGAGTGCTGAGTACTTTTGTAGTCCTATGAATATTTTTGATGTTTCCTCTGAGACTTAATTATGTTATTTGGAAACAGTTTGATCATTCTGAGCTTTCTTGTTATGCTTTGGTAGACTCTCTGGGAGCAGTACTTAGTCTAGGGTTAATTAGTCCCCATTACTGAAGCAAGACTTTCCTGAGTATTCTCTCCAATTTCTTGTGAATTATGAGTTTTACTTGTCTGTCTGGTGGGAACAGGCATTATCCCCAGCTCTAGTGTCAGGCACTCTTCTATAATTCTTTTGGATGTTTTCCTGCCTGGCCTCATTTAGTTTCTTCACACACATACACTTTTATGTACTTTGCTGAAAAATAGAGGGGAACCATGTACAGATCTCACCATTTCTAAGTTTGGCAGTTCTCTCCCCTCTGTTATAATCTATGTGTTGTCTTCAACTGCCTTAGTCTCCTGAACTATCACCTCCAACTCCACTAATCAGGAAGTCCACTAGGCTCTGCCTGGTTTCCCACTCCCTTCACCATGGCTAGGAAATTCTCTCAAGGCAGGACTTAAGGCAATCATTGGATTCACCTCATTTATTTCCTGTCTTTCACGGGTAACCTTCTTGCATGATGCATGGTGTCTTAAAAACATTTAGTGTTTTTTCCTTGGGTTTTTTTTTTGTTGTTATTGTTATTTTAGGTGGAGGATAAATATAAGCCCTTTTATTACAGACCTTGTTCTTAATTGGTATGCTTTCCAATGATTTCTGACATGGCCTAAAGTATACTGATAACCAGGCATTTTGATCTATGCCATATGTGGATTCATTGGTAAAATGTGCTTGTTGAATTTGAAAGTATTTTTTAATATTTTAGCCAAAAGCATTAATATATCTTTTGCTTCTAAACCAAAAAGGAGCCATTTTCCACAACTCAACCATTTTAATGCCTCCATATTTAAATTATAGATCAATAATTTGACTTATAATTGATAACCAGCACAATTTTTAGCTACCTCAGAAGGAAGTAAATGTGAAGTTTCCTATTGCAGGCATCAGACCAGCTCAGAATCATAATCATCTTGATACTCATGTTTTTATTCTTTTAACTCTTTTCCCATCTCCTTAAGTTCTTGTGCCTAATCTTCTCCTTCCTTCCTGTTTTCCCCTTCCTTATTTTGAAGGGCAAATGACTTATTAAAAAGAGAATAGATAATTTGTCAGAACAATTGATACTCATCAGTTGTGCCTAGCTCATATTTTCCCAGAAAATAATGTAATAGAACAAAAAATAATGATAGTAATAACTAAGATTTATCATGTGATTGTATTATCCTAGGAACTCTTCCAAGCACTTTACTTTTACTAATTTATTTAATCACCATATGATCCACATAATAATATCACTATTATTAACTCCATATTAAAAGGAGGAAGCTAGGACATTGAGAAGATAAGAATATTGTCCAAAGTCACATACCTAGTTAAAGGAGCAAAGGCCAGGGTTCAAACCAGGAAACCCTGCCTCAGAGCCCAAGATCTTGCCCACTCTGCCATGTTACCTTTCTTCTGCCCAGGCTCTCTCAACTTTGGAATTTACATCTGACCTGAATTGTGAGATTTTTCCTGACTTGTGTCACTCTGACTTTCAATTTGTTTGACGTAGGCATTTCCAGTCTGGTTTCTGACATGTTACCTACAGTGAAACGTAATGGATATGTTTTTTGACTTGCTTGCTCCCAACCTCCAGTCTTTTCTTGCTCTTCCTGCATCTCCAACCCAGGAAAATATAAGGGCCCCCTCTCCTCATACTTCTCATATGCACAGTTCCTTTCATTCAGAACTATTTGAACAATACCTCTTCTTAAATTATCACATCTCTGCCCACTTGACAGCAGAGCCTCGTGTAGAATAACAGTGAGACAGGAAGAAGGGGAAGTTGTAGCTCTATTTGGGGAGTTTAAATTGCCCTGAGCCTCATACATGTGGCTCTAGGGTTCATCAGACCCCTTTTCCTGGTTTAAAAGGGCCAATCAGGCTGCTTACCACATGGCTTGCCTGTTTTCCCCAATTCTGGATGCATACTTCCTCAAAACAATGCCGTTATATTTAACAACACTTCATGGAAAGTTTGGGGAGTGCTGAAATACTACACTGAGAGGAAGTGACTAGTTTTAGGGCCTCGCCTTCAATTCTGCCAACTCCTAGAAGGCATCACATCTTGGCAATGTGGTGATTGGGCCAAGAGGATCTCCAGCATGGCCCAGGTTCCCACTCTTTGGCTCCAGAGCTGGAAGAAAGTCCCATCTAATGTTCTTTTTCAGGATCATTGTCTGTGGGAACATTCAGTTCAAGGGAAATTCTCACTTCTACCCAAAGAATGTGGCCAGGTCTCCTGGCCCAGATGAAAGCAACCACTCTGTTCAACAGTACAGTTCCCCAAGTCTGTCTCCTTCTCAGTGTGGCATGCACCTAGCTCAGCCTTTTCTCCAAGAGGTTGAGAGACCAGACCTCCATGTTCTTCTCTGTGTATATGTTCTCCTAGTTCCCTGTGAGCAAATGCTTGGGCAAAATAGATGCACATATCACCCAAGGGCAAGATCATTTTCAGGCCTTGGGCAGAATAAATTGTTATTTAATGGGGAGAATTCATTTAAGTCTTCAGAGACTTTGATTTGGAAAGGCACACCAAATTTACATCACTACCAAGAAAGCTTACACTCTCAAGGAAACAGCTGCCTTTGGGTTATTTCACAAAATCAGGGCTTTCCCAGGAAAAGTGGGTATTTCCATTATATCAATTGAATTTAAAAAGCTTACCAAAGTGGTGCTTTCCAGAACTAAGGGAGATTTTGCCATGCGTATATTCCATTTTACTTGTTTCTGGCAGTTTTGCAGCTTCAGATGACTTTAAGATGCATTCGCTATCAAATATCCCCTTTTAATGTAAGTCCTTTTTTAAAAAAGAAATGAAAAGTGGAATTATTTTGAGTGCTTCTAACGTGGAAACTGATGCTTAGAGTTAGAGAAATTAAGCAACATGCCTAAAGTCATAGGGCTTCTTAAGTGGTGAATAATAAATTCAGGGTGCTTCCATCAGGTGAAATAATGCAAGGTAGAGGGCAATGGGTAGGTGCTTCTGTGTCAGCAACAAGTCTGTGACCCTTGAGGTTATTTCTCATGGGATGAAAACTTGGGCACACACCAGGGGAGAAGACATATCCAGAGACATAGCCAGGTGATTGCCTTAAGGGAAAGGGCCCTTCACAAGAGCCAGTGTGTTGGAGGTGGTCAGAATGCAAGTACCAGGGCCGAACACTCCAGATCAAATCATCAACAATTGCAAAAATCAGGATGTATGCACATTAATCCCGTTTAACTGTGGAGATTAGAATCCGGGGTACATGGACTGGGGCAAGAGCCTTGGAATAAATAGTAGCAGCCACAGGAGTTTGGAATAATGTGATTAAACCTAATTTGCCAGTGCAGCAGACCAGAGCTGGGTCCAAGTCAATTCAGGACCATCAGAAGAATGTCAGGGAAGAAAGGAAGCCCACGGTACATGTTCACAGGTATCTTGGTTTGCCAGGGCTGCTATGAAAACACCACAGGTTGGATGGCTTAAACAACTGGAATTTATTGTCTCACATTTTGGGAGGCTGGAAGACCAAAATCAAGGTATTACCAGACCATGCTTTCTCCCAGAGTCTAGTATTCTGGTAGCACTGGATCTCTGCTTCCATCATATGGCCAATAATCTGCCTCTTTCTCTGGCTTCCACTTCTGGCTCCTACTTCCACACCCAATTTCCTCTCCTTATATGGACTTCAGTCATTCTGGATTAAGGCCCACCCTGATTCAATGTGACACCATCCAAACAGGTCCAAGGGTCCTATTTACAAATGAGTCTGCACCCACAGATCTGGGGGTTAGGGCTTGAAGATGCCATTTACAAATGAGTTCAGAGCCACAGTACCAGGGGTAAGGACTTGGACATGTCTTTGTGGGGAACATGGTTCCATCGACAGCAGGTCAGGGCAGACGAGAGGCGGAGAAGCTGGTCTGGCACAGCTGAGTGCCTTGGTGGCCTGAAATCCCTGGAGCCACTTAGCAGAAGCACCTGTTCCTCCTGGCTGTCTGACGGGTTAAGGGGCCAGCGTGCTTGCTTCTCGGCAAGGTCCTGACACCAATCAATGGTGACAGCACCGTCCCACATAGACACCTCCTCTGAACAGAGAGCACTCTGTCGGGCAGATCCACTGTCGGCCTCATATCTTACTCTTTGTCATAAGGCTCGTGTGTTTACCAGTGCATTAACTATAACCCTGCAATAGAAAATCCTCATTTTCATGCTCAAAATATATTATGTAATGTCATATCTATTTGACTTTTACTATATGCCTTTCATTCTTCTAAGTGAGGTAATTGACCTTTACTTTGCTACCCTGTGGATTCAAAGGCTACACCACACTCTGCATTTGATATTTCCAGTCCTGTAGGAAAGGCAATTTCAATTTGCTTTAGTTACAGTGCTGCTCTTTGGGGCCTCAAATGAAGAGGAACCTTGAGGCCCCGGACTGCCTTGTGTCAGTTATTGTCACCATCATATGGCTTTTATTAGGAAAATCATAGGTCACTTCATTTCTACAGCCATCTCTATGAACTCCTCAGGACGACAGGACACGACAACTTCCAGAACCTTCCACCTTAGTTTCAAATAACATATTCTCACTCCCTGCCTCCAGTGGGGGTGTTCAGGGATCCACAGCATCCTTCAGATTTGGTTGAAGCACCTGAAAGTTTAAAATCACTTCCAGTCTTTAGAGATATTGGTAAGACCCTAAGCTGTCAGCCAGCTGGAACCAGCAACATCTCATGTGATAATTTAGCACCTGTGTTATCTAGAATTCTGCAAGGCAAGGATTTGGAGGCCTTGGCTTTCTTTTAGCTCTCTTTCCCATTACAGAATAATGACAGTTATGGTAAGTGTGATGATAATAATGGGGATAATGACAATAAACACTTACTATGTGCCAAGCACGGTTTCAAAATGCTTTGAAGATGCTAATTTATTGTATCTGCATAACAGCCCTATAAGGTAGGTGCTCTTATTATCCACATTTACAGATGAGGAAGCTGAGGTACAAAAAAGTTAAATAACTTGCCCAAGCTTACACTATTAGCAAATGGTAGAGACAGAATTCTAAGACATTTTGGACTTGAGAGACAGAAGTCCTGGTTAAAAGTTTTGATCCTAATACACTAGGCAAGCTGTATATGTGATGAGGGTATTTCACTAACTACTGAACCATTTGTGGAGAACTCTCAAGCTTGATCAGTTAGCTTATGAAAATACCCCATTTCTTCCCCTACACCTCAGGATGGATTCAGGATCCCTGGGTGTAATGGGATGTTGTGGGAGAGACATAGATGAAATAGAAGCCCCACTCATGTTTACATAAAGAACAAAGCTCCTTCCTCCTGCGGACTAAACAGACAGACCAACAGACATCAGTATTAAGTGTTGGGAGCATCTTACTCCTGGGAAGGCTGGTAATTGACTGCTTTTGGGGATTGAATCATGTCCCCCATAAGTTCAAGTCCTAACTCCTAGGCCTATGGTTGTGAACCCATTTGTAAATAGGACCTTTGCAGATGTTATTATTAGTTAAGCTGTGGACTTGTTTGTGAATAGGTTCTTCAAAGATCCTCTTTAGATGACGCCAGAATGAATCAGGATGGGCCTTAATACATATGAGTGGAGTCCTTATAAGGAAGGAAATCTAGATAGAGACACAGCAGAAGAAGTAGAAGAAGAGAGACAGCCATGTGGCAGAGCCAGAGAAGCATCTATAAGCCAAAGAACCCCAAGGATTGATAGCAAGCCAGCACCAGAACCTACAGATACCGGGAAGATCATGGCTGGTGATAGCTTGATTTTGGCCTTGCAGCCTCCATACTGTGAGCTAATAAATTCCTGTTGGCTAAGCCAACCAGTTTTGTGGCACTTGCCATAGCACTCTGGCAAACTAAGACCGCTGCTGAAGTCTCTGACCCATCCTGGGCAATCTAACAGCATGCCTTTCTGTAGTCCATGTCACCATCTACTAACTCCCCTCTGCTCCTTCTTCTCTGTCCTCCTGGTTCTGGCCTGTACCCTCTGTCTTGACTGGTTCCTTTGAGACAAGGCTTTGGTCACAAATAGTCTATTTGGAAAATGATTCCAGAAAGCACGTTGGGGGAGTAGGGGAGTGAGACAGAGAAGGGAGGAAAGCCAGTAAAGGAGCTGTGGGTGTCTGGGGTTCCATCTGGGTAGGGAACACCTAGGAGAAGGCATGGAACACATCTCAAAGAGCAAGAAAGCTGGTGTACTTATCCTCTAACAGCCATCTTTCACTGGGCAAGGGCTGCCCTTGGGAAGTTAAGTCACCTAGGTTTGTTTAATTTGTTGGTGAAGTATACTGAAAATAAAAGGCAAGGGACCAGAAGGCTGGCTATGGAGGTGGGAGGGAACTGCCTGCAGTGACCTTCGTGGAAGGCCATGGCAAAATCTGAGGGGCCAGGGCTGCTTGTGCTACATGATTTTTATCTTTTCACACATGAAACTCTATTCTCTCCTCTTTTTCTTTACAATGATTTTGCCGGCCCATTAAAGCTAGAGCCCAAATCATTGGCACTGAAATCCGAGCAAAATGAGTTTTTAAACACTTGAAGAGAAAAAGTTGCCTTACTTTGGTTAAAGTGTTTTTAATGGGATTGTTGTGACTTGGGGAGGGAGGGGGACAGACAGAGGAGGAGAACAATTAAATCATTATGTTTCCACAGTAAAACAAGTTTGGTTTTATATCCAATTACATGCTAACTCCCTTGGCCTGAGTTCTTCATTTGCAAGATGGGGATAGTGATGCCTGCCAATCTTGCTTGCCAAAAATTGTTGAATAGGTGAAATAAAACAGTTAGGAAAATGCACTCTTATGAGTGCACATATAAACATAGAGTAAGCTCAATAATGATATCTAGTTTATCATTATTATTATTTCTCTTATCCTGTGCTTTCATAGCTCCACAATGGGGGGAGTGGGATTAGATGATTCTTCCAACAAACGTTTATAAAGAGCTTATGCTACACAAATCACTATTAATGACCCCATTAAGGACCTGGGGGCTTAGCACTGCACATCCCCTGTCCTCATGAACTTCATGAGCCTTTTCACCTTCCTCTATACTACAGTGTCTCACAAAGTACCAAAGATTCTTCCTATCCTTCTGCTGAATATAAAATAAAAATGGGAAGATCTAATGACTGTGGAGTAGCTGAGGTGAGACAATAGTTCTCTTTTTTCTATAAGTATTGTTCCATTGAAGGTTTTGTTTATTTTGTTTTGCTTGTTCTTTAATGGTTCAAGGCTCAGAAATCATTAAATCTTAAGCACAGAGTTATATATTATGAGACTTTAATAAATACTTTATAATAATTGATGATGACAGTCAGGTGGAACTAAAGTTTATTGAGTACCTGCTATGAGCTATTCATAGTGACAGTTGACGTGCTATCATTTCATTCAAGCAACACAATAAAACCAAATGAAGTAGATTATTTTTTATGTCTCTTTTATATATGAGGAACTAGACTTAGAAAAACAAAATTACCAAGGCTAATGTTAAAGAGTTTAAAAGTAATCCAGTGAGGATTCAAATCCAGGTCTTTCTAATTCAAAATAGAGCACCTTACACCATAAGTAAAGAGATAGTCTATTTTACCAAATTCCTTTTGTCTATAAGTATTGCATAAACCTAGAACTGGAATGGACCTTAAAATCATCTAATATATCCTAGTGTCTGCCTCCTGGTGATAACGTTTCTCTGTTTTCCAAGTCTAAAACCCTGGGAGAAGAATTTGGTTGGCCCAGTTCATCTTTTCAAGCCAGTCCATAAGTCGCAATTGCTGACCAACTTATGGACTGACTGCTTGGAAGTCACGAACCCATCACTTAGTCGGCTTGAGACATGGAAGAGTTATGGAGAAGCAACGTGGCATGTTCTGCCGTCGAACTAAAAGGGGCTGTGATCAGGATTCTTTCTGCAAGTGATAGAAAAGTGGTAGAAAAGCCATTCAAACTAGCTTAAACAAAAGAGAGAATAATTTCGCTCATATAACTAGGAATCAAGGATACAGCTACATTCAGACAGGCTGGGTTCAAGAGCTCTGCAAAGTCATCAGTGAATTGTCCCTGTCTCCTGGTTTTGCTCTCCTCTCTTTTAGCTTTATTCTAAGCCAGGTTTCCACTTGTTGTGGCCAAGATTGCCATGAGAAGCTCCATGCTCACCTACTACCAGTTTGGCAGTACTGTAAGAAAAAGAAATTGTTTCCCATTGTTTCAGCAAAGGCTGATTTTCACAGGGATGGTTTGTGTTCTCATCTACTCATTGTGCCCAGGAAGACAGAATGGATTGATGGTCTAAGCCTGGCTTCTCTGCCCACTCTGGAGCTGGAGGTTGGAGTCCCCACCTAAATTATTGAGAATGGGGAATGAATGTTTCACAAAGGGTTGTTACCAAAGAAGAGAGAAGGATTTGGGAGCATGCAAAACCTGCAGCATGCATAACCACTACCATATAGATTTAGCCAGAAGAGAGGGTGAGTTGGGCAGCCAACATGGAGTGTATTAGTTTGCCAGGCTGGTATAAAAGATACCATACAATGGATTAACATAAGCAATGAAAATTTATTGGCTCACGATTTTCAAGCTAGGAGAAATAAAAAGTCAAGGTAGATGTCCTTGGGGTTCCTTGGCTAGTAGCCCTCCCTTGTGTCACAAAGCAATGTCCTCCCTTTTTCTTCTGTATTCCATTGACTTCTGGTTTCTAGCTCCTTCCCATTGCTTTCTCTGACTATGAGTTTCTTTAGCTTATAAAGGACTCCAATAATCCATATTAAGGACCCTCATTCGGTTGGGCTACACCTTAACTAAAATAGCATCTTCAAGAGATCTTATGTACAATGGGTTCACACCCAAAGAAATACAGAATACAGAATAAGAACATGTTTTAATCTTGGGACACATAATTCAGTCTAAATGGGACATTTTTCAAACACAAACCAAATCCTTCATATTTCAAAGAAATTAGCTCCCCAAAGTTAGCCTAACCTTTCCAAAGTGAATTAGCTCATTAGTGATTGAATCCAAGTCTCTTGATCATATATTGTTTAAAAAAATGTGACCTCTATCAATATACTTATTTTAAATTCTACTTTTTATTCAAACAAATTTCTGAAGAACCCCACTTCTGAATATTTAGCCATACAGATAGAAAGATTACATGCACTGACTATGATTGTGACAATGTCAGTAAATCCTGTAGCTGCTACCTGGTTATTTTTTTTTTTTCCTGACCATATCCTATCTCTTAGATTTTTCAGACCTCATGGTTGTTCTTCATTTCTATTTTCAGTGCTCTTTGTTTCTTTTTTTTTTTTTTTTAAGCCTTTATTTCTAATCTTAAGTGGCACAGTTTAGGTGGACATCAGGTCATAGCAAATAAGATCAGGTCTCCTTTGGTGGGTGTTGATTTTTTTTATTCTCTCTCTCTGTTTTTTTTTTGGTCTTTAAACCTGCAACTTTTCCAATGCTTATGTATAAAAGTAGGCCACCAAATAAGTGGAAAAACAAAGGCTTTGCTAGGTGCACTCTTCTTTATGGGATATTTTATTTTATTTCTCAGAAAATGAAGAATTAGAAAAAGCTATTTCCCACAATTTTCCATACCACCCATAAGAATCTAATTCAATTTCTTCTCAAAATTTGTAGTGAAAACTAAAGAGTATAGAATAAGATTGCTGTAGTGAAATAGGATTCTTTTGCACAGGTTCAAATCTTTTGCACAGGTTCAAATTTTTTATTCCTGCTCATAAAGGTATTTGATTCAGTCTGGTCCATTTTTAATTGGATTCATATAACCACTCTGAAAAAATAAGAACGTTTTTGAGTGAACAAGTATACACATTTAAGAGACTCAGAAACGTTCCTAACAATCTAACATGATAAAGGAATACTACACTGCCAGATGGTTATCAGCTCTTCAGCCAGAGCCTTACTAAACTCTATGGCTTTGCATAACACAAGAGAACATTTGGTTTATTCCTGGCCTCTTTTGTTTTATCCCAATTTCCCCTACAAAAAGTAGGATTATATATCATTTAATCTCACTGAGTTACATCTTTTATTTTAATCCAAGGAATTACATAAGAAATAATCATGTGCTAATCCACATCAAAGTGGAAATAAAAACTAAGGTGCAAGAAATATTTCACTTGTGTGGTTCCATAAAGAGAAAAAAGTGGAGAAATCTAATATAGTAGTTGGTTACCATCAACCACAGAATGAATGAGTAGGTGGGATAATAACTTGCATACATTAAAAAGTCTTTATAATTGCTTCTGATATGAGGAATGTGTTTAGACTCCCATAACAGGAAACTTAACTGCCTTACACAGAATAGGGCTCGTTTTTTCCTTAAATGAACATACGTGGGGAGGTCAACAGCTGGGACTCACTGAGTTGTTCAAGGACAGCATCAGGTCCTGGTCTCCTTCTAGCCTCCTGCTCCACCATTCTTTTTTTTTTTTAAGATTGATTTATTTATTTTATTTATTTATTTATTTATTTATTTATTTATTTTATTTCTCCTCTGCCCTCGTTGTTTGTGCTCGCTGTCTGCTCTCTGTGTCTGCTCGTCTTCTTTTTAAGAGGCACCAGGAACTGAACCCAGGACCTCCCATGTGGGAGGGAAGCGCCCAAACACTTGAGTCACCTCCGCTCCCTGCTTGTTGTGTCTCTCATTGTGTTTCCTCATTGCGTTAGCTCATTGTGTCAGCTTGCCGCACCAGCCCATCACGTCAGCTCAGTGTCCTGCTCATCTTTAGGAGGCACTTGGACACAAACCCAGGACCTCCCATGTGGTAGTCGGGCCCCCAACTGCTTGACCCATATCCACTTCCCTCCACCATTCTTAATAGGAATTTCATTCTCATGGCTACAAAAATCAGAAGCCCCTCTAATATTTAGGCCTGGATCCAAGACAAGAAAGGGGGTGGGGGAGAATGGGGAGCAAAAGGCAAAAAGCCAAAGGGACATTTCCATTTAACCTGACCTTTTCAAAAAGCTTTCTTGAAAGCCCCACCCAGTAACTTCTGGTCACATCTCATTGGTCAGAACTAGGTAACATGGCCAACCCTAGAGGCAGGGGATTCTGGAGAGATAAGGATTTTAGCGTCCCATCTTATTATAGAAGAAGGCAAAAGAGAAGCGATTGTGAAGGACTTTTGGGTAACCAGCCCCTGCATTTGCCATACCACCATATAATAATACCTAACATTTTTTGGATACTTACCAGAATCTGTGCTACATACTTTACATGGACTATTTCATTTAATCTTCAAAGCAACCCTATATTATAGGTACTAATAGTAGTCCCATTTAACAGGTGAGGGAATGGAGACTCAGGGCTATTCATCAGGTCCATGGTAGAGCTAGGACTAGAACTTAAATCCCTCCATCTCCTGAATCCAAGCTCTTACCACTAAACTGTCCTGCCTCTCTCATAGAATCCAGTTACTTGGCTACTAGGTCATTTGTATTTCTGGGATCAGAGACTCTAAATTTTTATTTTCCAAGAAAAAATTCATGTATGGTGTGTCAGTATATCTCAGTAAAACGGCTTAAAAAGTTCCACACCTGTGCATATATTAATCAACCAGAGTCATCTATTATGTTAATTGGCTTTGGTTTAGCTTAGTTTTAATTTAATAAGCTCTTAACCACCCAAACTTCAGATCTACTGGATGTGCATGTGCAGAGACCAGTAGCAGTCTGATTTGTGGTAATTATTTTGTTATGTCTTTTATCCTTCATCCTCCCTTATCTAGCCAGATTCCTCATGAGGGTGGTGAATTGGTCACGGCACACCATCGTACCCCTGCCCTCATCTTAGACAATGCAGTATGTTAAATTTTTAAGCTCCTGTTTTTATTTTCTAGTCAAGGTGCTCTAGCCTTCTTCGCAAACTTTGGAAAGAGGAAAAGGGTATTTTTAATAGTATTTTAAAGAACAGCTGTTTAGTGAATTATCAGATGCTTTACCATGTGCAAGTTGAAGGTTTCAAGTAAGATTTAAATGAAACTTCTAGACCCAGTGGTTCTTAACCTTTTTTGTGCCATGGACCCTTTTGCCAGTCAGGTGAAAACCATGAACCCCTTACTAAGTCCACACTATACTGTGTATTATTTAATAAATATATCACACCCACACCAACATGTCCCCACAAGAATATTTTTTTTTAATTTCAACTCAAGCTCACAGACCCCTTGTTAAGAGCCCCTGTTCTAGGGGGTTTTTAGGATGTCATAATATGTCTAAGCCATTTATTGCCTAAACATAGAAGAAAGCTTTCAGGTCCTTGTTCTATCAACTTTTGGGGCAAGCCAATTTCCTTATGTGTAAAAAATGACCATACTATCCAGTGTCCACAAAAAACTGATCAAACTCTCAGTTTTCATTTTTTACTCCCAGAGAAAATTATGTAGCAATTTCTCTGCTTCAAAATAAATAAAGAAATGAAAAGGCTGTACCAATCAGTTTACAAAAATTCATCTTGGAGCAGAGCCCAGGAAAGGAAAGCCCCATCACCCAGGGGGTAGATTAGATATTCAATATATTTGTGACAGAATGAGCTCAAGAGCTATTATGGAAACATGCCCTCTGGATTTTCATAGAGGCTTCCATCACCACCAGGGAGCCTCCTTCCTTCAAGTATGCTTCTCCTGTAATACAGGAACCCAAACACGAGTTGGTTGACGAGCATGTGGTCTGTTTGCATGTGGCTGATTTCAGAAAATTATATTATAAACTATTTTACATTGGTCTTTAGTCATTGGTTAGTATGGAAAAATAAACCTTTTGAAAACATTTTTGTTCACCAGTGATAACTACCATGAGAACCAGGGTAATGTGAATGTAGGAGAGGATAGTAGAATGCTGGCAAGACTAGTGGGAACAGGATCACACAAGACCCATTAGGGACTTGGAGATTGGGCTTTTGCTGTAAGATTGACCTTAATAAATAATAATAACAATAGATTGTATTAATTAAGTGTTTATTACACACCAGCTACTCTGTTATGAAATAAGTCCAGATGTGTGTAGCAGGGACTCAAATTAACAGTGCCTTAAGCAAAGTAGTTTATTTTTCTCTCCTTGCAGAAAGAAAATAGGTGCTTCGGGGTTGGGGTGGTGGCTCTGCCTGGCCCAACTTCCCCAGACTTCAGTGGAGATTGTCTGAGGGACCAGGTTCCAGTGTTCCCAGTTTCTGCCATAATCCATGTGGTCCAAGAAGGCTCAACACAGTGTTTCTGTCCCAGGAAGCAAGAACAGAAATGGGGAAGGGATTTCAGACTGCCCGTTCTTCAGGGCACAACAGGAGTGATCCCAGACACTGCTTCTGCTAATATCCCACAATACAGTCACATGGCCACCCCCAGCTAAAGAAGGAGCTGGGAAACATAGTCTTTATACTGTAACTGTGTGTGCAGTGGAAACTCCTATCCACTGTTTTGTTTCAAATTCATTTTTTAAAGTTTATTTTATTATGCTTTTCATGAGCACAATTCAGTGGTGTTTAGTGTATTACCAAGTTGTTCAACAATTACTGCTAATTCCTGAATATTTTCACCACTCTAAGGGAAATCCCATGCCCATTCACAGTCACTCCCCATTTCCCCCTCTCCATAACCCCTGGAAAACACTAATCTACTTTCTTTCCTTAGAAGATATTTCATATAAATTGAATCATAAAATATGTAGTCTTTTGTTTCCACCTTCTTTCACTCTTCATAGTGTTTTTAGAGTTCATCCATTTTGTAGCTTAATCAGAATTCACTCCTTTTCTATGGCTGACTAATATTCCATTGTAAGGGATGATGCATTTTGTTTGTTCATCAGTTGATGAGCATTTGAGTTGTTTCCACATTTAGGCTATGGTGAATGATTGTGCTATGAGCGTTCATGTACAAATTATTGCATGGACATATTTTCAATGCTGTTGGATATATATATAGGAATGGAAGTGCTGGCTCATATGGTAATTCTATGTTTAAGTTTTTGAGGGACTGTTATACTTTTCCAGGGCAGCTGAACCGTTTTACATCCCCATCAGCCGTGGAGGGTTCCAATTTTTCCACATCCTTATCAACATTTGTTATTGTCCATTTTCTTTCTTATAGCCACCCTAGTGGGTATGAAGTGGTATCTCATCATGGTTTCCAATTTGCATTTCCCTAATGTCTAATGATGTTGAACATTGTTTCATGGGCTTATTGGCCATTTGTATATCTTCTTTGGAGAAATGTCTATTTAAATCCTTTGCCCGTTTTTTAAATTGTATTGTCTATTATTAAGTTGTAAGAGTTCTTAATATATTCTGGATATATAAATAACATTTTTAGCAGTAAGTATAAATCGTTCTACTATATTTCAATTGTTTAGTTTTTATATGAATATTTTAGGAGATTTAACAGAATTTATGAAGCAAAATGGTCAACCCAATTTCTGAGCACAGTTAAAACCTTAGTGCTAGTCAGTTTTAGGCCAATGATTTCCAGACAGGATACTGATAGAAAGGAGAAGGTTTACCTGAGGGGCCCTCCATGATTTTCCTTTCCTGATGCATCAGGACTCTGACACAGGAGGGAGCTAGTTGGTCGTAGTAGTGCTTCTCAAACTTCGCTGTGCCTGTAAATCACCTGGGGAGCTTGTTAAAATGCAGATGCAGATTTAGTAAACCTGAAGTGGATCTGAGATTTCTGACAAGGCTTCAGGTGATACTGAAGCTGTTGGTCTGTGGACCACACTTTGAGTAGCAAGTGAGAGTATAGGTGTTAACATTTGCTGTCTAGAGGCATGGGTCTAATTCTTACATGGACCACTTGGCTTTGTTCTGGCCTCATAGTGCTGTCCTGGAAAGAGCACAGCCTTTGGAATTGACTCTTGGCAACCACTTCTCAACAGCATGTTTCATTAATCAAGTTAGTTCACTGCTCTCAGCCAAATTTTCAACATCTGAAAATTAGGAGTAATGGAACCTCCTTCTCAGATCTGTAATGAAAATGAGGTGAAATAACATGTGTAAAGCATCTATTACAATTCCAGATATATAGTGGACCTTGGTAAGTGTTGGTTTCTTTCCTCCACTTCGTTCCATTATGAGCTGAATGCAAATGTGTCATCATCAGTATAGAGACAACTACATGTTAATACCCTACTTATCTTGATTTTTGTTATTAGTTTTAGAAAGTATTACCCTCTTTATGAGTTGTAGTTATTCTACATATATTTCCTCTTCTCTACTCAACAGATATATCTTCCTGGAGATTAGGAATGTATGTTGTCTTCTTCTGGAATCTCCCGGGGACCTTACACAGTGCTATCCATAGAATTTGTCATTAATTATGCTTACATAATGAGTCAGACAGCCCCTTTCTGTAGCGGTAGTAGCAGTGGTAATTATAGAAATAACAATAATAATGGAAACTAACATATATTAAGAACTTTGTGTCAGATACTATCCTTAGGGCTTGCATGCAGTATCTTATATAATCCCCCAAGCCATCCTTTGACATACATCCATTAGTTGTCCCTGATTTCCAGACGAGACAGCTGAGGCTTATCAATACTTAGAAAGATAGCATGCCCTCTGCAGGTGTAAGGAACGGAGTTCTGTAGGTAGGCTAGCCAGGATCTGAATCCTTGAATTAGCTGTGAGACTTCAGTTCCTTAATCCCTCAATCTTCAAATGTGGCATCTGTAATTATTAGTGCCAATCTCAGCGGATTTACTGTGAGCTTTGCATGAAATAATGTGTGAAATATGCAAAAACCACTTAGCACAATGGCAGGTGCTTGGAAGTATCCAGTCAATGTTAGCTCTTTTTATGTGTTTATTTGTTAAGTCACTCATCTGTGGCCTCACAGCAAGTAAGTGGCAAAGGTGGGATTTGAACCCAGATTGTGTAATTCCAGTGTCATAACACGGAATCTCTAAATTACATTGCTCCAAGTTTTCCATTTCAAATATTGAGCTGGGAACCAGAAAGTCATATGTCCATGTGAAGAGAGAAAGGTTGAAGGGCTGCAAAGACAGAAAAGCTATGTGGGAAGTATTTTATAATTTGTGAACTGTGGTCTATGGTTGGTGGCAAGGCTCCAGGATGTGTAAGTTCATTGAGGGTGGTGGGCCACACTGTGGGAGATGTTTGTGTGGGATGTGGTGGGAGGTGTGGGAGGTGGGCAACATGGGAATCCCAGTGGGTTCCGTGTAATATTTTGGGTAATCTAAGCACCTCTTAAAATATATGTGTATATATATATATATAAATAACATTTTTGTAAGCAAATAAAAAAAAAAAAGAGATTTATAAAGCCCTAATATTTGTGCTAATGTGTTTTCTAAAATCATCCATGTAGCTATGCCAATCCAAGGCAGGAGGTGCAACCAGAGACTGATCCAGGTTTTGTGGTGCCTGAAACTTAAACCATTTGGGGGATGCTCATTAAGAAAAAAAACTTAATTAGTATACAAGTACAATAATGCAAATTATACAAAAGCATATGGCCCATAGGAACATAGCCAGGTTCCTCCTCGGGGCCTAGGAAGGGCACTGAAATGTAAACTTCATTTGCTTCATGGTGAATCGTCCTTTGGTGCAAAATAGCCAAAACCCTGCAAGGTAGCAAGCCTGGCTCTCCTTCCTGTTTTGCTTTACAATGGGCAAGTTTCTAACGTCTTTGGCTTGGTAGTTCTATATGAAACTAGTAATAGACTATTCAGACCTCTAACTCACAGGAAATTTTGGTGGGTAACACATTTCCCAGAATAGATGTATTAAGTTATAAAGAAAACCAAGCAGATTGCTTGGGTTTTTCATACCTACTGGCAGGTGGTACAGATCTAAATGTCGGAGAATTCTTATAAGCAAGATTAAATTGACTCCTAACAGCTGGTCACTAAAATACAGGAAGTGAAGACCTGGTTGAAAGCAAGAACACACCGGTGTTCATTAAGTTAGCATCACGGAACACCGCTCACTTTTTTTCAAACCTGTCTTCGTGATGTCCTTGTTTGGCAGTGTGTGCTGTTTGTCACACACAAGTAGATCATCAAGGTACAGGCATGTCAATCAGTTCTATCTGCAGTGTCTTGATGTGAGTTCGTGTGTGTAAACAGAATAGGTGAAAAGGCTTAGCTATCCAGAACATCAGATATTTGACGGCTAGCAGAACCTTTTAGGTCTCAACTTGCTCAGTTCCTCCCCTGCCTAATGTGACAGCAGACAAGGGAGCTGGACAGCCATGGAAATGGATAATGAGTCTGTCAGAGACAAGTGGAATGTCACAGAAATCTGCCCTCCACCCATCACAAGGATGGAGGTCATAACACCAGGAATTGAGAGCAATCTCCCAGCATCGGGAAATCCATTTTTTCCGTTGGAGGAAAAGCCACTCTGGCAGGGGCTAAATAAAGCATTTTAGTGTATGGCTGGAAGAGGGGTGATGAGAATAAACTGAGCTGTGGAAAATGGAAAGGAGCCATTTCCAAACACAGACCAATGCCGTGGTGCTTCAACATTTACTTCCTACAGGTTCCGCCCTGGCACCTCAAGTGTCCCTATGACTAAGGAGAGACAGTCCAGTAGCTAAGTGAGGACAGCAGCTTTACTGCTGGAGAAATCAAAGATTTAGCCAAGTGCCCAAGAAACACTCCCCAAATTTCAACCAAACAAGGGTGGATATCCTTGCATAAGGATTTGAAGCTAAAAAATACATATTCTTGAACAATTATGCTATGCCAATGCTTTGTTTTTCCCCTAAGATGTGTTCCTTTCCTGCATCTTTCAGGCTTTTTTTTTTTTTTTTTTTTTTTTAGGATAGCTCTTGTGTTAGGTTTTAGGCATCTGCCAAGTCCTCTGGAGTTTAAAGTTTAAATCATATTAAATTGGGTTTACAAAATCTCACCAATTTTGTAGACTTCCCTTTGTCTGATACAAGCTTGGTTTTGAAAACCAATTATGAGGGCATGGAGAAGTTTTCAGCACACATCATGTAGTGTTTGATTCAGTACAATGCTTATCAATTCTGTATTATTAGTCCTAAACCACGTTAGACATAGTAGAACATGCGCATCAAGTTCCTGCTGTCAGAGAACTGTTTATTATCCACTTGTTTATTCATCAAATATTTTTGAGCACTTATTATGTGCCAAGCACCTTGACATGTGCTAAAGATGTTACAATAAATAGGTAGACATGAGCCTTACCTCCCAGGAGCTTGCATTCTAGTGAGGATGACAGAAGAGTAAGCAATGAAAATACAGCCTATGTCTATAGGAGAGATAGTATGGGCTTTATTATGCAAGTTGCCTTGCTTGGTGCTTATAGGAAAGGCATCCAGCCCAGTCCTGGTGGGTCAGAGAAGTGTGAAAATAGGTGACCAGCAGATGGTTTTTGAATGTCAAAGAGGAGTCAGGTGCTGAGATGTCTAAGTTAACATTAGAAAGGTATGAATTATCCAGATAAAATAAATAAGTAGAGTTGGAAATGGTGCAGGTAAGCCTGGAGAAGGGACAAGAGATAGATCACAAAGGGACTAGTACATTGTGTTAATTACCTAGCTTGGACTCTATCCTGAGATTAATGAGAAATCTTTCAATGGTTCTAAGCCAGGAATGACCCAAATACATTTGTATAAAAGATTACGCTTATTATTGTATTGAGATTGGACTGGAGAGGAGCCTACTAAAGGCAGGAAAGTCTGTTTAGAAACTATTATAATAAACCAGACAAAAAGTGATGATGGTGATGATGATGATGATGATCTCAACCTGCAAAGTGGCAATGGCTAGAACTGTATGGATTTGACAGATATCAAAGAGGAATTCCAGGCCTAGGTGAGAGACTGAGTAAATGTTAGATTAGATGTGATATGGAAGGGAGAAGGAAGAGTCATTCCTGGCCAACTTGGTAGAGGCAGTACCCAATTTACTGAGATAGTAAACACAGAAGGACAAAAAGTTGGAAGAGGGAAGATACAGAGTTCAGTTCTTGGTATATGGAGTTTGAGTCTGACGTGTCTGTGGAACATCCACATAGACTTGTCCAGGAGGTAGTTTTATGAATAAAGTTGAAGCTCAGGAGAGAATCCATAACAGAAATACAGACCCAGGGCCTATCAAGATGTTGACCTGGTATTCACCTGTTGAATTGGAGGGAGGGTTTCTGTGGATTCATGTGGGATACATGTATAGGCTTCAGAGAATCTCTGAATTTCCTAAAATGGTCCCATTTCATTTTTTTTTTTTTTTAAGATTTATTTTAATTATTTCTCCCCCTCCCTTCATTATTTGCAATAGCTGTCTGGTTGTTTTCTTTTTTTTTAGGAGGCACTGGGAACCAAACCTGGGACCTCCCATGTGGGAGGGAAGCACCCAATGACTTGAGCCACCTCCACTCCCCTAAATTGTTTTCAAAATGTTTGCATTTGTTTTGATATGTTGATTTTTTTTTCTCGGGGGGGGGGGGGGGGATAATGTGATTTGTTTTAAAAGGTCTGTAACTCAAAGGAAGTTAAGGAGCACAGAGGGACATTGAAGGGACAACCTGTATGTGAGTGCCCAGAAGAGTGTGCCAACTGACTGGGTAGACCAGAATCCAAAGAACAGCACATGAAGGGAGCAGGCAGAAAAAGAAGGCCTTGAAAATGAACTTAGGAATCCAGGATAGAGAAGGATTCAGGGAAAAGGGAGTGGTCCACAGAGTCAGATGCTCCTGAGAGGTGAAATAAGACAAGGAAAGTATCCATTGGATATTGAACAAGGAGCTCATGGAGAAGCTGGCAAGAGGGTTTGCAGTCAGTTGAAAGGAGTTGAGTGAGTGTGAGATAAGAAAGTGGAGATAGCAATGGCAGAAAATTCAAGAAGGGAGTAGTGAGACGTAAGAAGGAGCTAGAGAAGAAGTTCTGGGATACAAGTTCCCTTAAGAAAGGAGAAGCTTGTGCATTTAGTGAAAACACACACACACACACACAAAGAGCTTTAAGTAACAACCAAACACACAGAAGCATTTAAGGAAATCAAAAGAGTAGAGATCAGGGTGTCTACAGTGGTCTGGATGGATTTTAGGGAAAGGTTATACACTGAGCTGAGTCTTGAATGATTAATAAGCTTTTGGACAGGTGAGGATGATTGGAAGATATCTAAGGAAAATAATATTAAACATACATCTATTCTCCTTTCAACTCCTTTTGTTATTCAAATAATATTTTCTTGGCTACTATCATGTCTTTAAAATGGAAATTGCCTGTAACTCACAGAGTGACTACAAGTATGAAAGTATTAACAGTTGCAATATATATAATCCAATTTACAATTACTACTTGCATACTTGGCCTTCACAAATGAAACCAGCAAATTCTTTGGGGTCACATTGTTCATTTCCTCATTTGGAATTTTTAACACCAGGCAAGGTGATAAATCAGTATAATCTGGTGCTTCTATCACTTAGGTTTCAAACATCCTCCATATATATAAACATACCCATAAATAACGGTGCTAATGTTGAAAGGAGAGAGATCCTTTAATAAGCAACCTAGCACAACTCCCTGCATAGAGCATATTGTTATAAGTCTTAGTCCATAATTAAATACTGTATATTTAATGTAACTGAATTATTTTTCCTCTTATCATGCATACCCTTTAAAACACTGTACAAATGTTAATTTTAAAAGGTGTTGTTTATGTGTCCAACTTGAATAGATATCATTAAGATTATAACCATCAAGCTTAATACAGTTTTTAACTATACAGAGGGCAGTGTCACTACAAGTATTACAAATTGTAGTAGACCCTTTAGAAGTCTAGGCTGGGTCTCACCCCAGGGAGGTTTGTATGAGTGACCATTGCTTTAGGGCTACAACTTAAAATTGGAAGAGAGCCGGGGAGCTCCCAGGAATAGTCTTAGCCATTCCTTTTCATTCTTGTCATAATTATAGGTTAGTGCCCCAAACAGATCATATATGCACAAAAGGGGAACTTGGCCATTGCCTAGCAGATATTCTAAAAAACCAACATCAGTTGTTGTTAAACACTCATTTTCCTGTGTAAAAGTATTCTGCTCCTTTTCCCAATTCATAACATCTGCGACAAAACAAAACAAAAATTAGCAACGCCACAGTATTTCCTTATCTTTAGAAAACTTGGCTTTCCATATTTTGTTTTAGTTCCCAGAATGGGCCAAGCTCATTTTAAAAGAGAAAAGGAAGTAACATTTTCAGGTTCTGATTCTGACAGATGTAGGTAGCTTATGCCGCAGCCTGGGTGCCCAGGTTCTCTGACTGTATGGACATATCTCTTCCCGCATGCGTTATTCTGACCTCCAGTCATGGTCATTCTATCAGCTTAGGTTTTACTTTCCAGAGGCTGCAGTCCTTGCTGGGTAGGGTACAATTTATAATCTACTGCCTCAACAAATATCAAGGTGGCCTTTGCAATTTTATTGTCAAAGATTTTGGAAATAGGGATGTATTTTTGTATTGCCTATTCCATCGTTGCCTCTAATCTATCCCAGCCTTATTAACAGGCACTGAAGGCAGGGCCATTGCTAACAACCTCAAACCCCTGCCACATGTAGGTCTTTATGTTCCAGAAGCCTAAGCTTCTTTTATCAGAGTCATCTGACCGGTTTCCAAGAGACCTCTGTGATGGCCTTCTTTGCCGTGAATGGGAAGTCTGAGAATTACTGTCTCACCTCTCTTCAGGTGTGTTAGAGGCCTTAGCGGAAAAACTCTTCTAAAGTGAGGAAATTTCATTTTGGAGTGGGGAATGAGATCCCCCTGATAAACCTCTTGGGTCTGTGTAAAAGCGTAGCTAAGTAACAAATATTTTAATGAGTATCTTTCTGTTTAGACAAATAAGAATTGTGCTTCCGGTCTAAAACAAGAAAAGATAACATTATTCTTTAAGTCCAGATGAACCCAGATGGAATTGTCACAGATCTGATAATATCATAGAGAAGCCTCTCACGGGTGACAATATTTTGAAAACTGTTGGGAAAACCTTGATTTCTGAGCACAACTGTTTTATGCAAACCTCTGCTCCCCTTAGCAGACTGGTGCTAAGAATCCTCAAAGTGTGGTAAGCAGACAGGCTGCAGCAGACCCCGTTGAAAGCCAGAATCTGAGGGCAGGGCCTGGGGATCTACATTTTATCAACAGCCTCTAGGAAGCACTAAAGCTTCATAAAAACTTCCCAGGTGAGAAGTGCAACCCTGGGAGATAGACCTATAAGGTCCCAGTGGCCGTTAAGACCAGCCTGACTTACAACGAACTCTTTGTCTCTTCTCTGCCTAGGTGCAAGTGTAATCTCCATGCCACTGTGTGTGTGTATGACAACAGCAAATTGACATGTGAATGTGAGCACAACACGACAGGCCCAGACTGTGGGAAATGCAAGAAGAATTATCAGGGCCGACCTTGGAGTCCAGGCTCGTATCTCCCCATCCCCAAAGGCACTGCAAATACCTGTGAGTAATTTCGCTCAGTAACCGCCATGTTTTGTGCACGTTGTGCTGATAGTTCCTTTCAATTTCATTCACATCTGTGATTTTACTCCTCCTACCACTTGTCCCGTTTCTCTTCAAAATGTAGCTAAAGCTTTAGTCCCTATTTCACCACTTGTAAACATTTTTGTAGCACTCTGATCACCTGTTAAATTCAGGCTTTCAACATTCACATTAAATGTGTTGGGAAATCATTGAAATCACAGAAGCGGTTTTTTTCTAAGTGGATGAGACAGGAGGTGCTTTCTTCCTACCCCAAATTAATTTCCTATTAAAATAACAAATGCCTTCAAATCTCCCAATTCTCACTTAATTTGAGCCATAAACAACTTTCCAAACAACTCCAACTGTTTACAATCTCAGTTGCTGTGTCAGGTAGCCCAAGAGATGCTTTGTCCTGAATTCCTCTCTTTAATTTTGGCTGGGGCCTCAGTTTGTCACATGAAATAATTGACTTTATCCAAACTCCAGCACTAGGATCCTGCCAGTAGAGGCCACCTTTGGACACCGAGCATGGCTGCAAGAAAAGGGATGTTTATGTGCAGGTAAAAAGAGCACAGACACCATGTGCGTTTGTAGGCATCACCAAAGAGAAGCCCTATGTGTGCACACTGAAATGCCTGAATATCCACAGGAACTCAGGCTCCAGGAGAAATGTGATTACTTCCAGAATCAATTGCCCCAATACCGTGTTTGGACAGTTAAGACAACTGCAAAAGTCCCAAATTGTCCTCTTTAAAGGTAAATAAAGGGCAAGATTGAGAATACACCCATTCAGTAGGCAGTAACAGATGTGGCACGAAGGCTAGTGGCAGGGGAATGAGAACCTGAAAAGCCACTGGCTCCATGCGTACAAGGCTAAGAATGTTATCAGGCAATTCAAAGCAGCAGCTGTGAGTAACCAACACCTAAAAAGCAGTATCACAGGAACCAGGACCTTATCCAGTTACATGTAAGTGTAATGGACCAAATAACAAGCTGTGAAGTGTGAGCACATGAAATTATGAAGCAGGGAAAGAGTCCTTCAAAGGGTTTTTTAAAAAGTCCTTTCTGTAAGGTTATTCAGTTTCTTTCTGTTAGAGAAAAAAAAATTGACAGTCCAGCTCCTAAAATTAAAACATTAAAGTTCTGTTGAGCAGAAATCTTGATTTTCAAGGTGATTTGATTAATGGAGACTCTGTTGCTGAGGGTCATAGGCTCAAATTCAGAAGGATCTCATGAGGTTATTTGTTGCCATACCTCATGGCTGGCTCCCTAAGAATCCCTGTCACTACAGTTGTCAAATTTCATTTAAAGGTTTCCCAAAATGAAATTGGCTCATATTTCATTTTCAGTGATTGCTGCTTATTGATGGGGCAGGATGGGAGACAGTGGACTTCACAAACGCTAGCTGGCATTAGTCTAGCTCATCTTCAGGAAAGGACAATGTACCTAGGCCACCAGAGAGAAGCTGGGTAGCTTCTTACATGACCCTGTTCTTCTACCCATAACTGTGTTTCAAAGTCTGTTCATTTCAAGGGTTATTTTCACCGGGAACACTGGCACCAGCCCAGCTTTCCTACCGAAATGGACTTCTTGTTATATTCTCTGTGGAAATGAATTACATACCCTTAACCCTTGGCATGTTGAAGATCACCAGGCCAACTCCCTGGCCACAGGAATACAACCTTTGAGTTTTCTTTGTAGGCCCCTTCATCCACTCATTCCTTAGTTTTTACTGGCCTTCTCTAGAGTTTCTAACTTTTCCACATCTCTGTTAAAATGTTATGGTGACAGATGGACCCAATAGTCAAGGGAGTTTGAGTCAATGATTTACTCCTCAAAATGGCAGAAATTCGATGAACTCGTTTTAGAGATTATCTGCTATGATCCAGTCTTTTAATGGATGTCTTGCAATGGAAAAAACAAAACAAAACAAAAAAAACCTTAAACTAGATGTTGGACACATCAGACAGTGCTATAAAATATGTAGTGACAGAATTAAGCACTTTAGAGTTTTAGTGCACAGGCTCTACAGTCAAATATCAGTTTTTCCATTTGCTGGCTATGTAATCTTGAAAAAGTCAACCTTTCCAACACTCAGTTTCCCATCTGTAACGTGGGAATAATTATAGGTCTTGCCTCATAAGGATTGGAAATGGTTTGATTTTGCTAATAATGCCTGTAAAGTTTTTAGCATAACACCTGTCACCAAACAAGTATTCAAAAATCCCTTTATTTTTAGGATTCTTAAATAACGCAGTCTTGTCCATTGTTGGACTGCTTTGTTATAAAAGTTATTTCTTACCATTAATATCATGTATCTCTGAATTCCAGCCAGTTTTTCTTTCTATACTAAGAAGTTTATTGACTCCAAGTTTATTTTCTTCTCTAGGTTAAACAACATCAACTCCATTTTTCATGTGATTAGTTTTCACGTCCTTACCTAGTTGCCTGCCCTGAAAGTGTTCCAATTTATTAATGTCGTACTTGAAGTCAAGCGCAGGATTTCCTAACACTTTTATGAGCTTAAGATTCTTTTTTCACATTGGCTCTTCCTTACACACATGTGGACCCATGTGCACGCACACCCACATCACTCTAGTTGGTGCATTCAGAGTCAGTTATGGAATATGGACACTTAGGTTACAACATATCTGATACAATGTTACAAAACCTAAGAAGTAGCAAAGGAATGGCTGCAACCACCAGCCCCTTACCATCAAGCCCTCAGTGGCCTGGAAATGCCACCCATATTGGATAATCTCTGGACTTCATGCCAAGTAGTCAAGATAATTTTGAATAGGAATGTCAGTTTCTGCCCAACCCCACTAATTTTAACAAAAGAACTAGGAGGCCGTCATTAAACCAGGGAATTACAAAATCCCCCTTCAAAGACACCTGACCCATCACTCAGAAGCATCTCAAACTAGTACCTTGCTGGGAGCCATAAAGGACTTGAAGGTCCTGAATCTGGAGCAAACTCCAAGGCTACTTTGGTATGGAGCATGTAATGGTAGAAAAGAAGTTGACAGAGCCTCTCAGCTCTAGAAGGTAGTCACCCCAGTCTGCAAGATGCACCATGTTTTCTTACACTTTTCACTACAATAAACTTGGCAGAGGAAGAAGTAATATCTTTTTTTTTTTTTTTTTTTTTTTTAATTTTTAGGAGGTACTGGGCATTGAACCCAGGACCTTTTATATGGGAAGCAGGCGCTCAACCACTTGAGCTACATCTGCTCCCCAGTAATATCTTTTGTGATCATGTTTTTATTCATTGTGATCTTATTCAACTCAAAGTCTTCTCTGAGTCTTTTAAAACTATATACATGTATACCAAAATCTCCTGATCTTTTTACAAAGTTTATATTTTATTTGTAAGGTATCTTTCTTTCTCCCTACTGATATTCATTCTATTTTGGTGGAATTCTAGTTTAAATATCCTTTGAATTTCATTTCTGACTCGCAAATAGATGGCAACTGTGTCCAAATTCATGCTTAATCAAGATTCACTTGATTCCCATTGTCCAGCTAGTGAATAAAAGCAAAAATTGATATTTGCTTAAACTCTAATCCTAGTAGAGTAACACATGATTTATTTCTGCATATGGTTGCTGAAAGCTTATTAATCGCCCTTTAAGAACCATAACTCCAGCAAAGATAAGATAATAACATCTACACCTCTTTTTTCCAAAACTGTCTTCCATAACACCTAAAAGAATTCCATGGTCAGGTAAGTTTTGAAAATGCTACTCATTATACCAACTCTGATATTCACATTATCTTACTAAAAATATTTGAAAAATCTTACAGTAAAATATCTATTTTGCCCAGTGTTTTCCAAACTTACTTGTTTCATGGAGTACTTAATAGCTTTCTATTACATTCTTTTTGGGGCATGCTGATCTAAACAATTTCCTCCTACTAAGTAATGGGAATGTCATGGAGACTGACAAAAAGACCAGCTAGTTCAGCAATATTTTTTTTCTCTTTTTTTTTTTTTTTTTTTTCTTACTTTCCTCTTACCTTCGTGGTCCAATATTCTTCAAAGAAAAGAAATTAAATTGGTCTGACATTGACATTATTTGTTTGTTCAGAAATCCAACTTGAATTGTTATACAAGATCTGGAGTTCCTCTTAGTGATGGAAAGTAATTTGATGATTTTTCTATTATTTTCTCTGGCATTAAATTTTCATTGACCAATTTATATCTTCCCAGGTGTATAGAGAAGTCTGTCGTTATACCAGACAGTTTCCTAAGTGTTTTACACACATTAGTTCATTCCAAATTCACAGCAATCCTATAAGGTTGATACAATTTTTATTTTCATTTTACGGATGTGGAATCTGATGCTTACAGAGGTAAAGCAACTTCCTTAGGGTTTGCACAGCTAGTAAGGATGGGAGAGGGGACTTGCACTCAGATGGGTCTGATTCCAAGGACTGCGCATTGCACTATATTGCTTCTCCAGTCAAAGTTGAAAGTAGTGTTTATTTTCAGTGACTTACTCTGCCCTTCACAGGGTTTAGGCTCCACTGATACTTGTTTGACCAAGTCAGTCTTCTCTAAATCCCTTCTCCTAGTTCTTAGATCTCTAGAGGCTTGTTATTTCTCTGCCTTCAAAGACTCCCCTTCTGTTGCTTCCTTTAAATTTTTATGCTCCCCATCCCTTCCTCTTCCCAGTCTACAACTTTTTCCTGGGCATTCCCATTTATTCCTGTAGGTTTAGTTCTTGGCATTATTGTTTTAATAGTAATCAACCAATTTTAGCCTCAGTGTTTCTCATAAATCCAGACCAAATTTACCTGCTCTCTGTAAAGATATAAAAATCAACATGCTAGATAATGAATTAATTACCTTTCCCCCCAAAATTCTTTCTCTTCACTATTGAAATCCTACTCAGTTATCAAGACTGCTCCTCATTGCCAACTCCTCAAAGAAGCCTTCTTAGGCTCTCCAATGCAAAATCAACTGCTCCTTCCTTTCTAGATTTGAAGTAATTTTTTTATATCATCAGTGTAGACTTAATATGGGTTGACCATCTCTAACTATAATTATAATAATGATAATAATGATAGCTACTATTTATTAAGCTTTCAATAGGCTTCTATATTTTGTGAAGCACTGTATGTGTATTACCACATTAAATACTCACAACATCCCCATGGGATGGATACTATTATTATCTCCATTTTACTGATAAGAAAACACAGGCACAGAAAGTTTAAGTAAGTTGCAATATAGTCCCATAACTAATGCATGGCAGAGCAAGATTTACGCTCAGGTCTATCTGACTCCAGGAACTAGAATGTTAGCAATGTAAAAGCAGGGGCCATGTTTTATTCTTGTTCTTCATAAATATTTGTGAAATGAATTTTCTGTTGAATGAATAAGTAGCCCAATGACCTTATAATGTGGAGATAAGTCTGTTAGCCTCCCATCTATTGTCTTGTGTTTCCTGGAACATGTGACTTTCACAGCTCAGTGGCTCTAATGCAACTACCTTCAATCTCCTTCAAGGAGAGCCCAGCTGAGATCTTTGAAGAAATCCAAAAAGGGAAAAGACTCACTGGTGCTAATAACCCACCCAGTGATGGTACGTTGGCTGGCTGACTTTCACGGCCTCCAAGGTGGCATTCACTGCCTGAGGGATTGGCCCATTTTCAGGCACTGACCTTTCAGGCTCAGAATCCTAATTCTGTCAGCACTATATGAGAGTATCTTTCTCTCAGGGCCTTCTTTGTCTGAACCAAGCTCATAGGCCCAATATATAAAACTAAAATACCAAGTTATCCATGTATAACCATCAGTCCACAGCCCCTTAACCTATATATTTGGGGCAAAGAGGTGATTTGGAAATTAGAAGTTTTAGGATTTGAGAAAAATAATGCAATGGGCATATATTGCAATTATACCTCTGGCAGTGTACTGGGCAGCACTTCTTCATTAAACATTGTAACATTTCTTCAGATGATTAGTCTTACTAATTGGGATAAGGAAAGGCTATAAATAATAACCTCATAACAATTCAGTTCAACTTTTACCATCAAATTAGTTCAGATCGTGTTAGATTATGCTGCAGGTAAGATTTGGGGAAAAAAAAATCCTTTTTCAGAGTTTTTGATTAGGGGATTTGGGATTAGAGATTTGGACCTGCAATAAATTGAGAAACAGTATAGAATAGTGCATTTAGGCAAGCTCTGGAACCTGGACTCCTGGGTTCAAGTCTCAGTTTCCCTCCCAACTGACTGAGATGATATTGAGCAATTATTTAACCTCGTTGTGCTTGAGTATCCATCATCTGTAAAAATAAGTCTGAAGCTACTAGTTTTGACTTCATACAATTGTCATAAAAGTAAATGAATTAATGCATATAAGGCACTTGGAACACTGCCAAGCACACAGTAAAAACACAATGGGTTAACCACCATCATTATTATATTTTCACTGAGTTCTAGCATGTGGGCTATAATACTCAACCCAGCCAGATCAGCAAATTCTCCCCTTGGAGACAGCAGCTATATGGGGAGATAAATTGTGTCCGAATGCCATTTTATTCATCTACAATATGAAATAACTTCATGGTGTTCAGAACACTCAAGTACTTATGACCAGTGTGTTCTCTTCCCTGTAATTAAGTCTACAAGCAGAGCCAGATAATAATCAGAAGGTTGCTTGGTGAGCATGGGATCAGGAAATTTAAATGACTCAAATGTTAATAACATCAGCCTGCAACATCCTGACACATCCATCCTACAACAGGGTCAGCCTTTCTAATGCCCACAGAGCACTGAACACCTGAAAGTTTACAGGTTATCACTCCCTCTTCCTGCGATAGTGCTAGGATGGCACTGGCACCTTGCTCTAGGCTTCCACCTTTTGATGAGCTTGTTCTTACATTCTTCAGCTACATTAATATACTAAATCAGGTTAATGTCACCTCTGTCAACCCCATCACTGGTACTCAGGTCCCAGAGCCCTTCTGTTGCTGTGGGATGACTTTTAGCTATCTCCACTTGGACCGTTTGTATGCTGGTTTCATATATAATTCTCTGAAGGCAATCTTAATTCCCTCACTTTCAAGTGTCTGGGAGACAACTCACTATACCTCCTATCAACAAAGGTTTGGACCAGGAACCAGAGCTGGCAGGACGTTGGAAGTAATTCCTCTGAAATACAAATAAGGCTGTGGAAATTTTGCCTTATTAATCAACTACCTCTTCTTCATCTGGCCTTTTTTGAGTTAGAGCTCCCAATGGCCATAGTCTTCTATAAGAACAGAGTCACCTACTTTATGGGCTTTTTTCAAACTATCTGTCTCATCAGCGAACTTTTCCTCTCCATTTGAACCATGGAAAATCCTTATCCCTTCTGCTTCCTTCTTGCTGAAAAGCTGCTGAACTTGTCATTGATTCAGGAAAGGAGTTATGATGTTTAGCTTTGCATTAATCTGCTTCTGAAGAACAGGGTGTTTATTTTTGAGATCTCCATCATGTTGACTTCCTTAAGCTTGACCATGTCCCCTCTAGCCAATTACTTAGTAAGAGGGTTAGTAAAATTGAAAAAATTAAAAATGGGCAGAAAGATTTTTTTAATTGCACCATATAAAATTCCACTAGGTTCTCATCCCCCTACCTACAGCAGAATTTCTTTAAAGCAAAAGTTAAAATAAATGTGGCTGGGGGAAGAGGAATTAAGTTGAGGAGGGAATAATTGCAAGGGCCTATTATTAAAAACCTTCTCATTCTTTTGCCACATGGTGGTATGATATGCCATTTAGCTTACTCAGCTTATATGTGTATCTCTGACTGAAGTACCATTTCTATTCTAGAATAAGCATTCATACTAAAGTCATACATCATGCATTACAGAACCTTCCATCAAAGCCTGTGCAGTCTATGCTTCATTTTCTCAGTGCAAGGGTAGCAATGCCTCAGTAGGCAAGGGAGTAGTACTTACACGCTCCAATGTTCAATATAAAGGGGTCGACTTGGACAAGGAACTTATATCTCTTTGTGCCTTCAATTTCCAGTTCTGTAAAATGAAAGAACTGAATAAGATGATTTCTTAAGTTCCTTTAGCTCTCAATTTTTTATCACTCTTTCTGAATAAGCTTATCTGGTATCTTCCTTCCTTCCCTTCTATGCACCTATCACCTCTTTCCCAAATATTTATTTTAATGTTACGTCAAAAATACAGGGGATTCCCATATATCCCAATCCCTCCCTCTCCCACAATTTTCCCCATTAACAACATCTTTCATTAGTGTGGTTCATTTGTTACAATTGATAAACACATATTGGAGCATTGCTGCTAATCACGGTCTATAGTTTACATTAGGTTTACACTTTGCACCACACAATTTTATAGGTTTTTGATAAAATGTATAATGGCCTATATCTGTCATTGCAATGTCATGCAGAACAATTCCACTGTCCCCAAAATGTCCCAGGTTATACCTATTCTTTATTTTCTCTCTCCCCTCAAAACCTCTGGTGACCATTGCCTTTATATCAATGTTACAAGTTCTTCCATTACTAGAATAATAATAAGTCTGCTTTAGTTCATAGTTGCATTCCCCCTTTATGTTTGTTCATTCCTCAATCTTGAGGATTTGGGGATGGTGATGCCCACTCTGCTTCCAAATGAGGGGTTAACTGTCTCAATCAGAGAGTAGGTGTTGGTTGCAACTCTGCTGAGATTCAAGATCCAACAGACATATGAAAAGCCAGAAGATTTAAGTTTCTGGGACACATATTTAAATGGGTATAGTGCTAATTATAGGTTCAAATAAAAGGAGCATTAAAGCCATGTGTAGGGAAATTATAAGTGAGTCTAACTCCAATACATTGGGAGGATAAGTTATCATATATTCCAAGGTAAGGCCCACTGACAAGGTGCCAAATTCCTGGGATTGTCTGCTCTGCCTATAGTGTCTACATCTCTCTAGAGCCCTTGAGATCCCCGCTCTCCCCTTCCCCTCCACCTCTCCCCACTCCCCACTTGAGCCACTGTTTACTGTGAGAGTCAGTGAGATCCTCCTGAGACATGCATAAGTATAACCCCTGGAATGACCTTCCCACTCACTTTGAAATCTATTAGCCATAAAAACTCATTTGTATTTAATATTCCACCTTTTTGGTCAAGGTCTTTTTCCAAATACATCGCTAGTTGGCACTTGATAATAAACAGTCAGTGCCAGGGAAGCTCATCCCTGGGAGTCATGTCCCACACCGGGGGATGGGGGAGAGAAAGATAATGAGTTTATATGATGAGTTTGCCTTAGAAAGAGGCCATATTTGAGCAACAAGGAGGCTTTCAGGAGATAACTCTTAGGTAATATATAATACTTGGCCATGTTTCAATTTCACATGAGGTCCATAAGTACAACCATCAATATCAAGGGCATGGCATATTGGTCTGTCCTTCGCTAGACACTGCCTATGTACTCTAGGGATTCTTGCCACTCTATTAGAGAATGTAGCAGGACTCCCCAGGATGAGAATTGAATATTCTTTCAGTTATTGTGTGGTTCTCCACCCATTGAGTCAACACCCCATGACCACTTGAGCACATTCATATTTTTGATGTAGTTTCAGAGGTAAATATTAGTTCCTGAGGCTTAAACTTCAGGGTCCTTCAGAGAACTTCTTCTAGATTTAAATAAAAATTCATTTGCATACTTAGGTTACATTTTAATATGTGTTCATTTTCTTAAACAGAGTCCCTAGATTTGTCTTTACTTTAGACCCCACAGAACCAGTATTTGCCCCTGGGAGACTTTGGAAAAAAGAAAAATATAAATAAGAGCATTGAAACAGGAATTCAAAGGGAAGAGCTAAGAAAAAGAGTAAGAAGAAAATAGTCTAACAGTAAATGTTAAATTGGGTTGCCCCAGTTGAGCCTCTGAGCTTCCTGGAAGACAAAGTGGTGAGGAGCTTTCTGTCCATCACATAACTCTTGCTATCAAGATTGAGGAGACTTCCCAGAATCTCAGAGAGAACAGAATTATTCATTAATGCTAAACTCTGAGAAATGTCCCAGTGGAACACTATACTAGGGGACTAGGTCATGATATGACCAAAACTGGTAGTTTCACTATGGTAGAAACCTTCATGGAAACAAGCAATAAACTGTTGCTCAAATAAATATGAAGCAGTGATTCTATATCAGTATTGCCCTGGGAATCTACTAGAGGTATAAAAAAGAACAAGACATGGTGCTTGCCCCCTCAGAACTCTCAGGCAAACACACACAAAATTGTAAAAATAAGTTGGTAAATCGATCGTGGATGTCTGCACAAGAGCCATGCAATCACAAAAGAGAGATTAGCCAACTCTCCTCTGTGAGATGCAGAGCTCAGTTTTAAAGGTAATAATATTACATAATAGTTGTCAGTTCACAAGAAATGTTAAAAACCCATCAACATGCACCTAGACAACTTTACTGAGCACACATTCTGGTGGCTTATGGGCACAGTCCTGTTGTGAGAAGGAGCAGTATTCACTAATTCGTTCCTTACAGACCCCAAAGAATATCACCTTTCATGAAATGAATTATTGCAATTCCTGTCCTATTTCTTTGAGTGTTTCGCTTTCTCATGACTTCATCATAGTCTTTTCAATGGATGTGTTGGGCTTACTGAATTCTTTAATTTTCTGCAGAGAATCAAAATTAGGGAATTAGGAAATTACAATAAGAAACATTGGGAAAAATCACATTTGAGAATATATTATTGGACATCCCTCTTAGTATTCAGATATTGTCAGCCTCAGAAATGTTAATTCAAATGAAGAGTTTAAAGACTTTTTTTAAACTCTTTTCTGAGAAGTTTCCATTTTACAGCAGTGGAATAGAAAGTGACTCACCTGGCAGCCCCTAAAAGAAGAAGAAGAAGAAAACACACACACACACACACACACACAGAGCATAAGTCACAAAATGAGGAAGAACCTGAATTTTAAATACCCAAATGTTAGGTAATAAAAACATCTTTATGAGGAAAGTAGGATCTCAGAATAGCCTTGCTGGTGAAGACTGTATGGGTGGAATGAACATTTTCCCCCTGCACTGGTATTCCCAAAAGAATGGAAACATTTCTGCATCTTCCTAAAATATTCAGCTGCAGCAAGTGCTACATCAAATTTTTGCAGGTTTATTCTCTATTGTGCCTGGCCAAATACCCTGAGAACTTCGCCTTGCATTATGCATGGCCCTCTAACTTCAAGTAAGTTTGAAAACACATGAAAAGTCTCTTGCTGCCGTCTTAACTTCCACTCCCTTTGACAGATTACAATAGGCTAGCAGGTTCTTGCAATGAAGCAGGATTTTCAGTCTTGGGGAAATTTGGAGCTTCTGCAATTGATCCTAAAATTATGATGCTGCAATTGTAGCTCAATCAACAGGGGATTTGCAAAGGTAAAAAAATAAAGATTGAGTACCAATTCACTGTCATGCTGCGGCAAAGGTAGTCTACTATGGCATCAGGCCAGGAATTCAGCACTCCTTTATAGAAATTGTATGCAGCTTGAGTCCATGGGATAGAGTTAAAACATGTAAATAGAAATTTTAGGCTTCCAGTTTTGGTTGACCAGTGATCAGTAATTAATCCGAAGCACTATAAACTGTGTGCATTTGGAGTCAAGAAATTTCAAATGCATTTAATAACTGAAAATAAGATTTTATTCCCTACAGGATTTTTTAAAAAATCATAATAAGCTTAAATCGCTCCTCCCTATCCTACTAAGAAATCGGGAACCAGCCCTTGGTTTTTAAGGAATACAAACCTAGTTCTCTGAGAGAGATACAATGATTAGTAAAAATAAGCAGAGGCAGTTGTTCAAAGATGAATGCTAAAACAGAAGATTAACCGTTCTTACAGTTACCACTTGTTAATATACTTCAGGTATTATTAATAGGTATCATTTATTGACTAGCACCATGTGTCAGACAATTTTATAGATTGTCTCATTCAATTTTCAAATGTGGTAGATACTTTTAGTCCCAGTTCAGATGAGGAAACAGGTATAGAGAAGCTGAGTGATTTGCCTGAAATCACACAACTAGTCAGAACAAAGCGGGTCTTTACTTCAGGAATGTCTGGTTCCCATACTGTGCTCTCTCCTTCACAGCTGCGTGAATTCAGTGGAGAGGGGGTGAGTCACAGACTTTTAATTAGCAATGTCTCTCATGGTGGATGAACCAAGTAAAATTATAACAATAATCATAGCAAAGATGAATATAGAACATACCACCCAATAAGCAATGTTCTAAAAGCTTTACAGGCATCAATTTATACAACCCTTATGAGAATACTAAGAGGTAGGAAACTGAGCCACAGAGAGCTTGAGCAACTTGCCCCAAGGTCACAAAGTCAGTAATTTTCAGAACCAAGCTTCAAACCCAGACACGTTGGCCCCCAAGCCCTGGCTCTTGATCCCTGCACTGCACTGCTTGCCTAGGAGTTTGAACTTGGATACAGATTAAATTCATGTCCACATTTATATCAAATCCAGTCCCATCTGAAATGGTTCCACCATCTTCGCACAACTTGTAAATTAACGGGAAGATTGAACAAACTGATCGCGATCAACTTGAAAAACATAACATGTTCTTGAATCATTCTGCTCAATTTGGTTTCTATTACAGAGTTTAGTCCACATTTCTTACAAGTAAAAGAGGAATAAATAATGATGATGAAAGGAAATTAATCAAATAAAGTGTCAAATGATTTTCAACAGCTAGCTAAGTTCTGCTGCAGATGGGATATATTTGTGCAGGTTCTCACAGTGTATATTTGGTACGCTGTCCAATATCTGTTTTGAACCACTAGAGGTGGACATTGACCTCACAGGTAAGCACAAAATGCTTGTGGTCACACGGCTGCCTTGGACCAGCTGTTGAAGGTGAACATTAGATGAGCCCAGTTTTAGAATGAAAACATGGAAACAAATGATTTGGATGGATGGATATATTTTTTTTTTCTGTGCTAGCTCCCTAATGGTCTGAATTTCATCAAGAGTGACGTTTTCAAGATTTTTACATTAAGCTAAATATGTCTAGTCTTGTACTACTAAACAGCTAACAGTGTTTCTTTATTGTTTTCTTTCTTTCCAGGTATCCCCAGTATTTCCAGTATTGGTAGTAAGTAAAAATAATCAAAGTCCAGACTAGCTTTGCTTTCCTGTTTGCCTCCTCAGACCTATTTTGCCAGTGTCCATTTCTGATGTAAGAGAGTATTTTCTTTGCAAATTGAAATTTGTGTGTCAGTTTTCTGCACAGAAATGGTGAAAACACAGATAAAATAGCTAGTCATGGTCTTGGTGGTCATGACCATGGCCTCTGTGGTCATGGTGGTGCTACAGCTTTCCTGACTAACTTTGATCAGTGAAGGCCACCTTTACAGAAGTGCAATTCCTTAGGTAACCATAGCTCATATGATAAAAATATAAATAGCCCTAATTATCCATACTTAGTAACCCACAAAAAAATTGAGCTCTCTCCATAGGACCAGATATGGATTGCTAACGTAATTTAGAAATGCAGAGAATGGATGCCAATGAATGCCTTGGGTGTATTCATTAGAACCCAAGGAAAACAGCAGGAAACCACAGGGAGAGACTATTGCTAATGCATTAAACTCTAGGCTTTGTGAAGGCCTGAAAGGTGCAGGTTTGTGATCATTATTAGTCTTTCTGAATGAATCAGAGAAAAAAATAATAGGTATATCCATTTCTCCCTCCTTAGAATACAGTGTTCCATTTCTTTTTGAATACTTAGGTTGTAGTTTGGTAGAGAAGGAGTATAAAAAATACATGCAGAATTTAGGAGTCAGAGCCTAGGAACTCTTGTGAGAAACCTTTTAGCAGGATTATAAGCAACCAAAAAATACTTGTGCCCCTTCAAATCTCTCGGGGACAATATTCTGCAGTACCACTGCAAAGAATATTCTCCCAGTTCTCATGAGAGAACCAGACTGGTGATCTCTCCTCACATGTAAAAGAATAACTCCCAAACCCCAAACCTGAAATGCTCATTAAGAAAATGCCTAATAGCCATTCAGAGCAGAACCCTAAATATTTTATATATTTTTTTATATATTGCTTTCTTTATCTCTGATGGCAAATGCCATCAGATACCAAACAGCAATCCTTAAGTGCTCATTAAGAAAACTCCTAGTAGCCTTTCAGAAAAGAACCTTACATATTTATTACATATTTTTAAAGATTGCACTCTCTCCCTCTGCCTAATAACTGATTAGGAAAAAAGTACTGAGGAAACCAAGCTCATGCACTGTGGGTGAGCGCACTGTGGCCTCACCCAGCACAGGCTTTTGTCATAGGTTCTGTGCCACCCAGGATGAAGAATTGCAGCTGAAGAATTGCAATACCTAACCTCCATCTACAAAGCAATACTCCGATAATTTGCATAAAACAGCTCCCTGATTCTTATAAATGCACAGTCAGATCTTCCAATTTATAGATCAGCCCGGTTTACTCAAGCTTGTGAATAGTCCTGGACACTGAGTTATTAAGTACGAGACATGTTAAAGCCGTGAAAATCGGCCGCTTTGTAAATAGAAGCAGTGTTTCACATCCGTTTAGATACCGGGCTAATGCCACAGCATCCTCGTTATGAACTTGTTGAAACAGCTTCAGGGCTGCAGACTTGCAAATGAAAACCTCCAGCTCTAATAGTCTCATTTTTCCACTTTAGTATATCCTTTGGCATTTGCCTAACTGTATACATACCCCACGATGTGCTTCTTTCAGGCCTTGACAATTGCACTTGCACATGCATTTCAGAGCCAACTAGAAGCAAGCTGAGCCAGATTACTGAGGCTACAATGGGGATCGGGCCTGCCAAGAGTTTCGGAAATGGATAGATGGGAAAGTAGTTCTCTGGCGTTGGGGTGTGCTCCTGTTCAGAGTGTCGGTTGTGTATTGCATGGACTGACTGTTCTGCTCACTACATATCTCATTAGGCCGTGTCCACCACATTCCCCATCTCTGAGCATCAGCAGATGTTGACCTTTTATAAACTTAATTGGGAAATTCCAGCTTTGTTTTGTTTTATTTTCAAATCAGTGGTGACCTGAAAGGATGCTTTGTTGTGCTTTTGGAAACACACATGCTCATCCCTAATAAAATTAAAAAAAAAAAAAAAAAACCCACTAACAAAAAGCAAGCATTTGTACCCTCTTCACTGCACCTCTGGTTGCTCTGCTTGGAGTGCAATGGGTGTTTTCTCCAGTAAACAGGATGCAAGAGCTTCCAGGGGCCACCTAACATCACACTTGACTAGGATACCTATTGCCTGGCTTTAAGGAAAGAGATTTACAGTAAAGCCATCAAACACAATTGCATCTGCTAGGCTGCTTTAATGGCATTCCCAGGTTCCTTCTTTGTGGGCTCCTAAGGTACTCCTGTGTGACTAGGGATTCCTTTCCTCTCCAAAGGCAAGGATTCACACGCAGATGACTCACTGCCTTTTCTAGAGGGCACAGAAATGGAGTTTTCACGGCGTAAGCCAGAGAAGAGGGAACTGCATGGATTTTAACTCAGTTTGAATATTTGCCAGGCTTTTCCCTTTACTCCAAGGAAGGAATCAATGAGCATAATTCCACCAAGCATACAAGAAAGATGCCATCATGACAGATGTAACACCCATGAGACTCCGATCATCAAAGTGTACCTAAAGGAAAATAAATGATGTCTATTATTGATATAAATTATTCATGTATGTAACCATAAGTTCACATACATATGCTGTATACCCAGATGACTAAAGGTTTTGGATCTCTAATAGATCTCAAATTGTCAATACTTGAATTAAGGTTCAAATGCATGGACAGGGTGGTCATCCTTTCCGATCATCTGCTAAAAATATTTTTGAAACAAATTTCCCATTAAGGTCATTTGTACCTGCTCTTGTCTGTTAGGGAATAGGTTTTCCAATCATGACAAGGGTACTTGGTTTAAAAGTTGGTTATTTTGATGTGCTTCGGCCATGGCTGAAAAAAATACTGTGTGTGTTGTCAGCAATTTATGAATCCCAAAATTGATCTGTAGCCATTTGAGCCTTATGATCTGTGTTTTTACCTCACCTGATGTGGTAGTAATTCACTCAGGTTTCATTTTTTAAGTGAACATTCACAATTTTATCCAAGTGAACATTTGTTGATGCTGATGATCTAAATTAATAGTTGGTTCGGTGTGGGTGCTTTTGCGAAAGTGATATACTAATCATTACCTTCTAACATATATTATCTGATCCTTAGTCTTGAAAAGCAAGTGACTTCACTATCTTAGCGTTTTCTCTAAGAACATAATTAGACCAGCAAGAAATGGCCTGATGTACAAATAGCTTTGTGGGGGTGATTATCAACTCTTTAAAAACCAGAAGACAGATGAGTTTCAGGTTAGAGGTAGGTCATCCACTGAAATGAAAGATCACATCAAGGAAGACCATTTCAAGAAATGGAATTTTTAAATAAATAGAATAGCAACAAAAGAAGAGAGTTGTAAACATTTTGCACACCTAGCAATACATTATTTCCTTAAGTTTCTCTGAAATGACTGATGTGATGGTATATAAAACATAGAACATTGACAATTCTTCCTCCTCCAACTCATTCAACTTGAAACAGTCATTCACATAAAGGGAAATGTTCTGTTTTCCTGTACTCTCTCACAATGTGCATTGCCTTCATCACAGAGTTAAAAATTCATCTCTAATTTGATTTAATTGGCAGGGTTATTAAACAAGGGAAGTGCTACCTGCAGGGATCTATCAGCCTGTTGAGAGAGCCCAGAAATATTTTCATACTTGAAAACATTTGATGCTAGTTGGAGACCTTGTACAAGTTGTTTTCCATACTGCATCCAAATATTTTTGATCAGTACTAATTTACCTCAGAAATCTGGATCCCGAGGAAAATAACAAGGTTAATCATTTTTCCCACCTAAGGGTTATTAGTAATCATGTTCATACTAACTTGAGAGCTCCAGTGTTTATTTACGGTTTTTCCCCCTTTGCTTTAATACCTCTAAATCCCCCAAATAAAAGTTTCATTTGAATTGCCCTTTAACTAATTAGGTTTTATATAACGAGGGGAAAAAATTATCAGACCAGTGTAGCAATATGGCAAATTGCATGGTGTACTACATTAATTTTGAACTATTTGCTAATGTTACAGAAGGGAAGCTACGGTCCCAGGTGAAATGCCTTTGGGAGTCTATTATATCATGTACTAAGTATCCTCATCACAGATCCATTTCACATTTGTGTAACCAATGTTTCACATTCATAAAACCTTTGTGGTTATCCTAAAATTGAATGAACATTAGCACATAGCTGCCTCTTTAATCCTGAATAACAAATCAAATATTCCAATGGGAGGGAGAGAATCTGCTACTACAGTAATATATTTATTATTTTACTTTTTAGAAAAACTTTGCTTCAACTTCAGAAAATAAGACAGCAGACAAATGGCAGCTTAACGAATTATGGAAGTATTTTATTTTACATTATTATGTTAATATTTCTATTATTTTATAAACATTGTAAAGAGGTTTAGCAATTTTTTGTTACAACAAATGCCCACCATGAGCTAATTGAATTTTTTGTGTATTAACCTTCCCCCAGGTGAATTTAGAATGTCAAGTCACTTCTTAAGTGTGAGCTGATATCTATGCCTTTGCTAGTTATCATTATGTGGAGGAATCTGGAAAATCCTGGCTTAAGCAAAGATTTTCTGGGATCTCTAAGATGTCCTGTGATGACACTTCAAACATGTAACTGTGAATGCCCTCACTACAACACTCACTTCAAGGTTGTGGGTATTGTCGAAGTCTTTTGGAAGACCTGGAATATCAATGGAGAGCTGTCCAACTAACCCATTCACTTCCTGGGAAGACTTAGAGCTTTTTGCTTGGAGTTGTAGGGAAATGTCCCCACATGTTTTACAGCAGGTAACTCTGAGGCTCAGAGTAATCAAGAACTCACTCAAGGTAGAATGGCCGGGAAAGCCTATCTGACTCCAAAGGCGGTGATTATAAATTACCAAATGAAAGAGATTGGAAAAGAAAAATTGTAGATTTTTTGACTCCTAGCCAGACTCTTTCCAATTCTACTACACCGCACTTTAGAAGAACCATTGATCCTGGAATTAACCCATTTGAGTGTAAAATAAACACACACACACAAAGAGAATATGCCCTTCCTATACCACAAAATGTATCCAATGTACTGGAGAAAAGGGAAAATGTATGGATGTCATATATTATAGAACAAGAAACCGCTCGTGGAATTACCTATGCAAATTGTGAAGCATGGTTGTATATTCTTGATAAATTTTTATTTATCAAGAGAGACATTTACAACCAAATAAAATTCTGTGCGCCTTCTCAGAGAGAACTACCACTATCGCATTAACCTGTATCTTCCCCACCAATTTGATGATACTGTATTTTGAGAGTTAAAGCTCACTGTGAAGATGGTAGGATTACCTCCAAAACCCTCGGTCTTCCTTCTGGAGAACTTCAGGGTTTTCTGTAGATTCCTTCCTAGGCGTCAATAACATGGATGCCAAATTCCCTGAGGAACCGCAGGAGTAACTGCATAAACCCCAAGGGACCCAGTGATTTTATCTCCATCTCCTCCTCCTCATATTCTCTTCCCATGCCCCTGGACAAAGGATGTTTAATAAAGTCTCACTAACATCCACTTGGCAGTGGCTTTTTACCTCCATAGTGCCACCCTGTTTCTTACCATATTTTAGAACCAAAACAAGAATTTTAAAATTAGTATTGCTAGAAAACTGAAAAGGCAACTCAGCCAACTTCACTTTACAGATTAAAAACTAAAGCCTAAGGGAATTATCTTAACCATATGTCTAGTGGTAGGGGAAAGATTCCAGCTTAATGTCCAATTCCCCATCAGGGACTCTTTTTCATTCTGCCATTACATTAGAATTCACCTGCTCATTTAATTAAATTACTAAATTATGAGTGAATACATGGTAGTCTGTTCTAGAAAAAAAATCAGTAAACTTTCCTTTTTATGGGAAAGCATGGCTACATTTTACTCTGTCCTTAAAGGATGTCTGCAAAGTGGATTGAAAACTGTCTACCGTTCATGCCTAGTGAATGCCATGACAGAAGAAAACTAAATGTTCTAAAGCAACCTTGCCTCAAAAGCTTTCTTTATAAATAAAAAGTCTTTATCTTTCTACTCCAACCTTGATTTTCAGCTTGATTCACTATGGCATCAGCAAAAGGAAGTTAGCTTTAGCAATTCTAACATGGTTCCCTCCAACCCACAGTGCAGAGAGCTTTTCTTGGGGCACAGAGAAGAAAAACTTTCTCCCAGATCCTCATTTTAGTAACTAGAATCTCAGTCAGTTTTTCTGATTCATGAAAATGGATCTCAAGGGCCACAACCATAATAGTTCTTTGAGGAACTTACATAGAGGAAGATCCTTTTAATTTAAAAAAATCAGAAAAGATACATATTAGATTTATATTATAAACTGAAAGAAACTTAGAAGTTAACATTTTTGCTGATGTTTAGTTTTTAAATGTTGAAAATCAAATACTCCTTACGGTATCCAGCAATAATTTCCATTGCTTTCTGAACAATAATATTAATCTATGTAGATGCTAGAACTGTTCCCTAAGGTGAGTTATATCTTGGTGAGCTTTTATACATATCAGGATAACTTACTATGGGAACAGTTGAGATTACAAAAAAATAAGGAGAACACATCATTGTCTCTACTCCAAGTCAGTAAGAACTACTTATAGTAAGGTAGTAGTTTTATTACAACAGCAATCACAAGGAGAGTAAGAGCTAACTTTTATTGAATGTGCACTAGAATGCCAAGAAAATCTTAACTCATTCAGTCTTAACAAACAGAAAGTAGTATCATTATCCCCATTTCACAGACGAGAAAGCTGAGGCACAGTGAAGTTAAGGAACTTGTCCAAGTGGTAGAAATGGGCTTTGAACCAGCCTGAGCTCTATTTACATAAATTTCCCCAAAATAGATATATATTTTTTATGTTTCCCATAGATGTAATCTGAAAGTTCAAAAGTGATAATAGAATGATAGTACTCGATGGACCATTCAGATATTTTGTTGGTGTTTGAAGGGGGCAGTTGTGGCATATTTGATTGTGAATGCCACATACCCAGAGCATAGTCTTTAGAGTTCCAGATGAGGAGATCATCAAGACAAGCTTAGTCCCATTCACCAGGTGTGTGGGGCTGGGATCCTGAAGAAAGGATTTCCACAAATGATTATCCCTGAGTGATGAGCCATCTGCAATTCCGTCAGAAGCATATGGTGATCTCTTTTCTCACTCCATAGTAACTTCTCAACTCCAACTTAGGAGTGAGGCTCGAAAGGTGCATAGCCAAAATATGCAACAATATTTTTCTCTTTGCACTGCAAATCCCCAGTCCCCTAGATTCTCCAAAGGCATGTCTCATCCCAGCAGGCTTCATCCTTCCTTGTACTGCAGTGTGACCTTGCTGGGCTATGAGAGAACCATTGGAGTCACAGAACCTGACAGCTGAGAGAAACCTTAGACAGCTCCTAGTCCACATCTTCATCTTACAGATAAGGAAACTGAGGTCCAGCAAAGTTCATTTTTCCTCAGTGGCAGAGCTGGGCCACATTCATGACTCCCAGTGCCCTTGGATCTCAACCAATTACCATCCTAAGACTTTCATATCGACTTGAAAGATTTTCCTTTGGTTTTTTCTTGAAATAGTTAAATATAAATAAATCCGGTGACCACTGGTCCAAAAGGAGAAATCCAAATAATTTGGATGTATTATGAATATTTTTTTTTATTTGCAATTTACAACCACTTGAAACAAGTGGTCCTTTGGCTCAGAATTCTCAGAGGATTTTTGTTATGCAAAGATTTTCACTGGAATTCAATGTGACAACATAGAATTTGTCTCAATTTTATTATTAATATAGCTTCTAATATGCCTAATTTATTTCTGGGAATTAAACATTTGTTAGTAATATGTGCGGCATGTTTACTACCTGCCGGGCTCTTAGAGTAACTAGAGTAATCAGAGGAACTGGCTAATTTTAAGGTGTTTTCTAATTTGGCCATGCAATTATAAAACAAAATATATCTTTTAAAAATTGAGATACTAAATTTAAAATATCATGATGACTAAATATTACAAAGTGCATGCCCAGACAGTAACACACTGTAGGAGTTTAGAGGCCACAAGTTTCAATATCCACTTTTTTCTGGACCACATTTTTCCTCTCAAGTAAAACACACAGCACATGAAATTTTGTTCCCCTGGAGATATACAGAGATTAGATTAAGATTTCCACATGATAGATGCTTGTGGTTGTGAGTTTTGATTGCTCAGGAAGGTTAGGCATCCTACATAATGAAAAATATTTGAAGAAAATGTCTAATTATATTTCCAGGCAGAAAAAAAGGCCCTACCCCCAATAAACGATCTTCGGTACATAATACAGAAAACAAGTGTATTCTATATAGGGAACAGATTCTGAGTTTTCTATCTTGACAATTCCATACAGGTCAAGTCATCGTAGTTCAAAAGTAGAATGGCTTACCTAAGTTTTTTTTTAAATACATAGAGGAAGATCCCTAAACTGGAACCTCAGGATCCTGGGGAAAAATCATACAGCATTAAGAAAAGAGCTACACTAAAACAGGCATAAAACACTTTTAATATATTGGAATATGGAATAAAGTTTAATTTATGGAGTTAAATTTTAAAACTCATTTCTAACTTGATTTAGTATAAGATTATTTTCTTAAATTTTTGGCAAGATTCATTAACAAAATAATAAACCATTTTATTACTTTCATTCCATTAAGACAAATGAGTCACTAAATGTTTAACATTAAACTTAAACACATCATCCCACTTACAACCTACATTTGCCTCTACTATGGAAAGAAGAAAGAGACATTTCATCTAACTAACATCTTCTTAATTTGATACTAATAATATTTGTAAAATTATTTATCATATAAAACCATAAAATTTTTATTTGAAATGTTTCTTAAACTATTTTCTAGGTAGAAGAGTAAGCTCCTCCAAATGCAAATGTAGTTTTTCAAAGCCAATCACTGGGCATCAAGTCGGCTTTTTCTATTAATTCAATATCTACCAAACCCCAAAATGCTCAAATGAAAAGCAACGTTCGGTCAACAGCTTACATATTTTCCCTACATGTTACCAACAGCTTACATATTTTCCCTACATGTTACCAAATATCGGTTTAGTAATGAAAACAGGTGTAGAAAAGTATTACATTCTTTTGTATTCATATTTTTGACAGGTACAGTAATATCAATGTTAAGATTGCCTTTGTGTATATATGTATATATTTTTTAACAAATCTTAAAAACCGAAGTTATAGTGAAAACCCCATGTCTTGCAAGAATGTTATTCTCTATAATCTAATTATGGAGGACACAATCGGATAATACCTGTTTACAGAAGCTCATCCACTTGATATCAATACTCAATTATCAGATATTTACTGAGGCCCTCTGCAAGCTCTGCCCTTCCTCAAAGAGATCCAGTCTAATTAGGGAGAACAGAAATGGAACTATGAAATTGTAACTAGCAGGATTAAGACTCATGCCTATACATGTCAGTGAGAAATCAGGGCCACAGACAGTAATATTCTCTAGGAATTTAGAGGTGAGAGCTTTCTTTGTGAATTTAGGTTGTCCCAAAGGAGCACACAGGAGGTGTGGTTCTGAGCCGGACTCTACGGATGCCAGGATTGGAGCCATGAAACAATTATTCGTGGACTATGCACCTTAGCAAAAATAATTTTAAAGCATCAAATCCTAATCCTGTCTGTTCTGCCTCTCCAGAGTCATTTTTTAATACTGGTGGATTTAAGAGATAAATAATATCAATTCTCAAATTAACACAATGCTTTTTAATTATTACTCAATACAAGTCAATAACTCTATAAACATTTTGAGGCAAAAACTTCATGGAAGTATATACACTCCCATGCATATAAACCTAAAATATGATTGGAAGCACCTTGGAATATTCTCCTTAAGCCAGAATCATCAGTAATCCCTCTCTTTCTTTCTCTGAGCAATCCCATAAATAAAAATAGAAGATAGATCCACTTCTTTTCAAAGATAATGGCTCACACTTAAAACATAGCCCTAAGTATCTCTCATGAAAGACTAATGCAACCAGTTCATATCTGTAAATATAAATTGCAGAAAATGGAACCCTCAAGTGAGAAATTATTTCTTTTGTGTTATCTTCTAGTTTCAGGCACCAGCTTTACCTAACAGTTTGAATTGCTAAAATCCCTAGTTGGTTATTTGTGTAAGAACAATCTACCTTATTTCAAAAGTTAATGTACAGCTTCATTAAGGAAGGGGCTATATTTAATGTCCATTCAATGTTTTGGGAATCATCAATTGCTTGTTCTTGTTTTGTATGGGGGTTTTATAAGTGCATCACGACCAATTTAAAGAGCAGATGTGTGGTTTGTGTTTTTGTCCATATAATTTTCTGTTTAGATCAAATGACATTATAGCTGAAAATAACATGCCCTGATTTTTCCTGATGCATGCAGATCCTCCAAAGTTTAATAGGATATGGCCGAATATTTCTTCCCTTGAGGTTTCTAACCCAAAACAAGGTAGGAGCATGTAAAATTCCTACTGATATAAAATCCCATGTTTAGGAGAAAAAAATCCCATATACTATTTTGCAGCAACAAATAAGATCGTTGTCATGAATGCCGTGTCTTTGAAAGAACTATAATTCAGACAATTTTTCTAATATGAAGAGTGTCCCAGAAACCTTATAGCAAAATATATAGAAGAAAATTAGATGGCGTTGAAGCAATAAGTACATTACCAAATTTACAATGAATGTCAGCCCCAAAATAAGCCTAGAGTTGTACCATCACAGTGGGGCATATAAATAAGTCTTAAAACTCTTGAGTCACGCAGGTGCCCTTCCACTAACCTCCCTTTTACTTTCCTTAAGCCAACTGACTACTACCTCAGTTGTAGTGAAAGTCAGGGAAAATACATAAAGGCAGTATTGTTGCCCCTAATAAATGTTTCCTTTCTTTTATGGCTGGACTATTCTCACTTGCAGAAATTTGGAGAAATCACTCTCTCCCTCTTCCTCTCTCTCCCTCTTCCCTCCCCACCCCGCCCCTCTTCAACATCACAGTAATTTTTCTTTGTTGGGACTTTCCCCTTTTAACCCTCTATCATTAACACTCATTCCTAGCAGCATTAATAGTAACCTGTTTTCTCTCTGTCCTTACAGCAGTAATTCTTTTCTGACTTCTGTCTTAAAAAGCAAGGCACTGACACAGTCACAGACAGCCATGTGATTAGCACAGGAAGAAACAGAACTTCTAAAAACTGGGCAATAAAATGTGTAAGATGCAGTATAATGTAAAATTCACATTAACATCTAACCTATAGATAAACATAGTCATATAAACAGTTTATTTTTGTATAAAATTGTATTATTTTGCCTTTTTCCTACTCAACAACAAAAAAGTAACACTTTGGCTTCCACTTTCTTTGGTTATATACAGGATGTTCCTTTTAAACTTTAATGAATACAGATGGAGGAGGAAATGAGCAAATGGATGAACCAGGAAATAGCTGCTAAGCAAAACAAAATATATTAGCAATTTCTTGAGGAGTCAAATTGGAAGGACTGCATTTTCAGTCCTTGATCAGAGGGATGAAATAGAGACTGTCCTAGATGCATATATTACTAGCAAATAGAATTAGCTTAATCTTCTACTCCAAATGAATATTTTCAAGTTTCTGCATACATATGGAAGATGAAATACAGATCAAGCTTGCCCTGTTAGTATAATTTTATGAGGATTTGGGGGAGGGTTTAGTGGCTTTATTCCTAGCTAGTTCAATGAGAGCATCTTCAGTGAAATGTCACTCAGTATTTCCCATTGAATTTCACAGTTCAGCAAATTATACAAGACAGGATCTAAGATTTAATACTTCAGAGTAAGTTTTGAGCTGAACAAGATTATGCATTGTTCAAAACCTGAAACAGACCGATTTAATTATTTTGCTATGTTTTCTGTGTGTCACAAGACAAAAAGTTTTAACACCTTTAGTAAAGGCCAGCTGCACTTGTTTTTTAGAATGTAAATAATGAGTTCAACTGAATTTATTTGAGAAATAGCACATTTAAATAAAATGCTTGAACTTAAAATGTTAGCTAAGGGTGCACTTTGTAGCAGCGACCAGTTCCATAAATTTGTAGCCAAAATTTATGCTGTTAGCATCTGCAAGAACTTAAGGCTCCCTACAATTTTTGCCATTTTCACAAGCAATGCTTCATGAATAACTGGAAAAGAATGGCAGGCAAACCTAGAGAGAAAACCCTGCCATTAACAAACAGATATCATCACAAGGTAATTGGTACTGAGAAAGAAGACTGTGTTTTATAAAGATATACCCATTCACAGTGACTGAGACTCAGATCCAGATGCTGCTGAATGGTTGACCATTGTGATTGAACATGTTTGGTGATGCCTAATCAGTTCCATGACGATAGTCTAAGGGTTTATATGTAGACGAGCTTATGGTTACACAGCCAGCATGGTGAGCTGAGGCAAAGACGTAATTCAACAACGAAACTACTATTTTAAAAGGAGGACATTGGGGATTTATATGCATATTGTCACTGGAACAGTCCTTACTTTTCTGGATTCTTGATTAAAATGATCAATTCTTTTTGCCTCTGAAAATATAGCCTTTAAACTTTATTACTGTCAATGTTGAACCATTTTCAGTCAAATACAAGGCTTCCATGGTAATTGAAACAAACACACAGAAACAACAGATATAAATAATCTCTTCATTTAGGTCTACTTGTCAAGTAGGTTGATGATAAGTTATTACAGTTTGAACTTGTCACTATTGTTTCTAATTTGCTGTTCATTCTTTTAAACCTATCCAGTTGCTCCCAAATTAGCTTTGTCAACAGTTTCTTCTGTTCAAGTTGCAAACCACAAGAGAGGTAGGAATTCTTGGATTCATACAGTGATTTCATGGTGTTATGTGTTGTGAAACATTGCACTGTATGAATCTGGAATATCTGTGAAGTGTACCCATCAGCTTATTGGTGAGGCATGTTGACTGACACCAACTGATGCATCGAATAATATGGAGAATGTAATCTGTTAGAAAAAAAACAAAAGTTTCACTCAGAAATTTGACCGTAATTTAAAATGCTGCAACATTTGCTTTTCCTGAAAGCTTAAATTGTGAATAAGAATGATAACAATTTAGGTTCCTGTTTAGAACATGAATGTTAGAGTATTAACATTGTCACTCATTTGTGTTGAAAATAAGGAAACCCACTTACAGTGAGTTTCAAGGCTGCTTTTCATGAGAACAGAATGGAGCCTCCATGTATCGTGTCCATTTCACCTTGTGACAAGTGAAACGTCTTAGAATATATGCTCCTCAAAATTATGTTGAACAAATATGAACAAATACCAGTGAAGATCTGCACTGGGTTAATCACTGATTATATTCCCCCCAAAAATCGTTCTATTGCTTTCTTTAGAAGAAAGTGAGCAATCTCTCATCTGTGACTCATGAATAGCCCATTCCAGCTAGCATCTGTCACTCACAGAATGAAGATTTTCCCGGAAATATAAACTTCTGTTTTCATTTCGTTATTTTCCTTTGAATGTCCTGTGTGACACGTATGTCATGTTTTCCACCCTCGATTGTTGGGCATGTGTCGTGGCTTTTTTTTCTTTCATGAAACACTTCTAACAAAGCAATACATTTATTAACAAAATCTGAACTTAGTTTGACCCAGTTGTTGAAAACGACCATAATAGCTTCCCTATTCCTTATTGAATTTAGTCAAATCACATTCAAGATTTTAATCAATGTTGAATTAGTCCTTCTGGAGCATTTAGAGAAAAGGAGGAAACTGGACAGCAGAAGAGAAACTGATAGCACCCAAACCTTATGTCAAACTTTCCTCATAGCGTGATTTTCCGCATATAACATCAAAGGTGCCCTTTTGAGGAGAGTCCAAATGGGTTTGAAAATTGGGGAAATCAGTTCTTTAGGAAGAGCACAGCCACTGATTCACGGGATAACAAGCTGATGGGGGCTGTCGTCCAGGCGGTCACCCAGCACACAGCAGGAAGGCTGTGACTCTGCAGCAGGAGACGAGGGGATGGAAGGCAAAGGAAGCGAGAGGGACTTTCATGAAGCACCTCTCTTTTATGTCACATCAAGCATGCTTTCTATACAAGAGGCCTCTTGACCTGGAATTTGACTACGTCATTTAATCTCTGGTGTCTTGAGGACACAGCACTAATGAGGTCTTCCCAGATCCCCAGAGGCAGGAAGTGGCTACCTAATGAAGTACTCTGTCAGCAAATAATGTGTGTGGAAGAGCTACAAAAGCTACACAAGGATGCAGGGGGTGGAGGTGGGGTAAAGATCTGGAAAGTGTTAGAGACTCTTAATTTCCACCCAGAGGATACACAGGTGTCTGTGTTAAAGGAAGGAAGGAAATTTTATTTTGAAAATTTTCATTCTCTCTCCTCTATCTATCTAAGGTTCTCTTACAAAATCCTTTCCTTGTGAAGGACTAAGATGAGTTTTCACCAGCTTGGGCTTGGGACAAGCTTTCCTCCTTTGGCGAACTAAATCCAGCTGTACCATATTCAGAGTACTGTATGTTGAGTTTGCACAAGGGAAATTTAAGACCCTCCTCTTTTTAACACTCTGTTTCTGCTATTCTTTTTGTCTCCAATGTTTTGTTTTCCTAACATGCTCAGGTCAGATCTTCCCCACCCAGCCCCAGTCAGAAGGAGCCCTTGAAACCTTAGAAGAGGCTTGGGCCTTTCCTGAATGGAAAGCCAACTTTGAATTCTTCACCTTCTAAAACACTTCTAGCCTTTAATGCTCTTACCTAGCTCATTACCAAATATCATATTATCATAACTGCCTTATATTATATAATACATGTGCTATCACATATTTGTATATGTGTGTATATACGTGAATATATATTTATATACACACATGTACCATACACACACACACATACTCTATCTTTCCACTAGCCCAGAATGGGAGCCGAGAGAGAGGGACAAAATTTACTCCCATAGGATGTTTGGAAATCTCTGGAAATATTTTTAATGGTCACAGCTGGGCGGGTTGCTACTACATCAAATGGGTAGTAGTCAAGCATGCTTCTAAACATTCTACAATTCACAGGGCAGCAACTACATCAAGGAATTATTTAACCTAAAATAGCAATAGTGCCGAGGCTGGGAAATGCTGCACCAGACTCTGCAGGAGTTCACGTTGTCCCCTGGTGCACAGTGCCTGGTACAGGGCAGTGTTCAGTAAATAAGTGTTAATTGTGCTTGCCATGCCTCACCATGAAAATATGATTTAGAGACCCCCTTTAGCTTGGTTTACACAACAGTAATAAAATATGTCTGAAAAAAAATATGTATATATAGTCTACAATAGAATTTGAGATTGAAAACCTGTTATAAAATCATAACAATTCTGGGAAATCTGCTTTTTTCCCCCATTTTTTTCTGCCTGAACTGATCTGTGCATAGACATATTGTCAACTCTCAGCTATAACTACTAACTCAGTTTTATCTTTTTCTGTGTGTCTGGTGGTCATTTTTCTAAACTCAGTAATATATAGGGTATAGCAAGACTCTCTTACGGAATTTGAACGGTAGAGGAATGAATTTAAGCATAACATTCTCCTTGTCTTCCTCAGTCTTCCAAATGTTAGTCTTCCAATAACATTTTTTGAGTGCTTAGTTGATGCCAGGTCATAGCTTAAACTCTACAGTTACAGCTGTGAACCAAAGAACCACAATCTGTGCTCGTGTATTTATACTCATGGTAGAGAGAGAGATTTTTCTTTTAATATCTATACTTTCCAGATGTTATATAACCTATGATAAAATAAAGCAGAATCAGAAGATTAGAGGATTGGAGTGATTGTACCTGGGCTTTATTTCAAACAGTGAAGATTTTTCTTTTAGCGGAGACCAAAAAGAAACGAGAGAGTGCGTCATGGGGATGTCTGGGGGAAGACGATTCCAGGCAGAGGGGGTGGCAAGTGCGAAGGCCCTGGGAAGTGTCTTGACATGTCTGAAGAGCAACACGAAGGCAGTGGTGGCCAGAGAACCAGGAGGCGAGTGATAGCAATGAACCCCGTAGGAAGCCAGGGGCTTGGGAATGAATGGCCTCTGCTGTTTATTCCAACTGAGATGGGAAGCCATCAGGTTTGCCAACAGAGAGGTGTCATGACCTAATTTGAAATTTGAAAGGGCCATTCTGGCTGCGGTGTAGGAGACTGTTGCAAGGATGGAAGCCAGGAGGGCACTTTGGAGTCAATGGCCACCATCCAGGGTACTTTAACTGGAGTTGTAGTGGTGGAGGTGGCGAGAGACAGTGGAATGTGGAATGTATTTTGAAAGCCAAGAGGAGTTGCTGATGGGTTAGATGTAGGGAGTAGGGGGGGGGAAAGGCGTCAAAAACAACTGCAGGAATTTTGAATTAAGCAATTGCAAAAATGGAGTTGTCATTTACTGAGATGGGTCAGCCTGGTGACTTGCAGCAGCTTTGAGTAGGAAGACAGTTTTGAGTGTCAGTTTTGAACACGGTGACATTGAGATGTCAAACGTCCAAACAGAGATGGTAGGAAGGCAGTTGACAGTATATGAGTCCAGGCTAGAAATGACTATTTTGGAATGGTTAACATAGAGATGGCTTTTAAAGCCATGATCCTGTCTAAACAATTACCTAGGGTAAGCTTAAAGAGCAAAAGATGTCCATGAATGAAGCCCTGAGACACTTGAGGAGATGAGGGCAAAAAGCAAAAGATAGAGAAAAGCATTGACCAGCAGAAAGGAGGAGCTCTAAGAGGGGGCATTGGCCCAGAAGCCTCCTGTTTAGGATTGCCAGGCAGCTCTAAGGGCCCCATTGACATTTACTTAAAGTGAAATTTGTTTCAGAATAATTGGAGAAAAACTCCATATTTAGCTTCTGGAACATAGACATGGAGAGATGGAGCATTAGATTTAACTAAGATCAGGTTTACCCAGGAGATTGTGATAGAGAGAAAGGGAGAGAGAGGCAAGGAAGATGCGAGTATATAAAAGGAAGTGATTATAAGAATGGACTGTGGACTCTATACTTTGTAAGATGGGAAAAGAGGACAGGATAGGTCAGTGAATTAGAAGGTCAAAGAATTATTGAACTATTAATGTCATCCCTTTAGGATCCTAATATGATAATGAAGCTCAAATTATATCCTTAGTGGGGTTCTATGCCTGTGTGGAATACTAGTTACTATGGAGTGGTAAATTAACAGGATACTTAAATATAACACACCAGTCAAAATAATTATTTTTAAATGCCTTACATTTATATAGTGTTCTCAAGTTTCTCAAATCCCTTTCCAAGGTCTTTTCCTCATTTTTTTTTCTTGAATATGATAACAGCCTTATCAAAGGTTCGGAAGAGTCTTAGAAGTCTTAAGAGAATCAGGTTACTAATAACCCATTTCCTAGGTTATAAAAGATTTTAAATACTCACTTTCTGAAATAAGTTTATAGTATTGTGCCTTTAGTTGAGTATGGTTTTTTTCATAATCATTTAACTTTTTCTATCAAGATTAATAAAGTGGTTTTCACACCAGACCCAGAAATAGTTAACGTCGCCATGGACATGATACTATTCATTAAATTCAAAGGATAGTAGGTAAGGAGGTCATGTTTGACATGTTTATTCATGGAATGGGTCTTGAAAGTATTGAACTTGAGGATCTTTACAGATGTATTCTTTTTTTTTTTTTTCTTGGATAAAGCTTTCTTGTATGGAGCTCAGCATGTAGCTTTTGAATTCTTCAAATACCCACAAACTACATTATGAAAAATGTTCCAGCCTTACTGCCTATACTTCCCTGACTTCATACTTTGTGCACTCTCTTCCTCTCACTTGAAATTCTCATTCCCCCTCCTTTAAAAACAAAAAACAAAAAAAACCTACCTACCCTCAAAGAAGATTCAGTGCTACAGCCTGCAGGACATTCTTCCTAATTCCCCTCAAGTTAAGTGACTTTTTGCTTTACCCAGATTTCTTTGTGTCACTAATTTATTTTCTTAGAACATAATATTTTGTTTTCTAGTAATCTGAGCCCTTATTGGCTTTAGCCACTGAACAAGTTTCCTGGAAATAAGGACTTCTTTGTAGTTCCAAAGAGTTCCTAGAATAAAATCGTGCACGTAAAAGATGCTTCAGGGGAAAAACTGGATTAATTAATTTAGAGACCAACCTGGGGTGGGGAATGTGAAGAATCACAGCTGCTAATAAGGGACCTCGTCCAAAGTGGGGAAAACCTGAGAACAGGGCTGTTATTACCCACTTCTCAGGAATTCCAAGTAGCTGTGAAGGTGTCCTGCAGAAGCAGTTCAGTTTGTAAATCTGGACTTCTTCCCTGCAACCGCTGCTCCAGAGAGGCCCTAGGCCAAAAATATTCTCCCTGGTACCAACCCTCTTATCAAGTAAGGTTCTAGAGGCCTTTCAGGTTTCCTAAGGAGTTAGAAGTGTCAGTATAAACAAGGTGTAAACTCAAGAAAGTACAATAGAATTGGGGTAAAATGCCTGTTGTTTTCCAAGAGCATTTAATTTGGTGATCTATTATTAGTATTACTACTATTAATTTGGTTTTCCTTAACAACTAAATTTATTTAGGTATTTTCATATTCTGTCTCCCACACTGGAGTCCCAAGGGCTTCTTCTCCCAGAGCTCCTTCTCCCTCTGTCTCCTTCCTAAAACAATCCCCACCCACCCCCACCCCCCAGCACACAGATACACAGTGATTCAGCTGACCTCAGATAAAGCAAGTCACTTGGCTGCAGGAAACTCCCCTTCTTGCCTCTTTAAAGGATCGAATGCCCCTGAGGTGCTGACCCTATCCTGGGCATCATCTACTCTTTACCATTCCCAGCATCCTCGTTTGCTTCTGTACAAAATCAATTACATTCCATTAGGACTCTGACCTCAGCTCTCTACTGCAGGAACCAGGTCTACAAGAACACAGCATGAATCCATGATGCGATGATGACTGATAGCATGCCAATAAAAAAAGAAAAAATTAAAGAAATAGTCACCCCTTCCCTCCCTTATTCAACAACATTTATTCATGTTTACTCTGGTCATCCAAATGCAATGGTCTACAAATCCAAAGGAGAAACTCAGCACCTACCTTAGTGCCTGGCACATAAACAAACTCAATAAAATATTGAATGAATGAATGAATAAATGAATGGACTCTGTGTTTGGCTTCCTAGTAGGATAGAATAAAAGCCATACAGAATAATGACAGTGGAGTAATAGTAGACAAATAAGGCTTTGCAGCATCACAGTTGACTTTTCTTATAAATGTTCAGCGAGGCTTACCCCCATATTTTGAGAAGAAAAAAATATATTTCCCACCTAGTTACCCTTCACACTTTTTTTTTTCCTATTTGATTTGGTAATTATTGCCACCAAGAGAGTCTTTGTCTTTACCATTTCTTTAAAAGAGTATGACTTAGATTAACAACTCCTTGATTTTGTTGGGATGTAAGCAAGAAGAAATCTAGTCAACACTCCCCCCCCCCACACACACACACACACTTGCCCAAGTATTCTCACCTTCCTTTCTGCATCACCCTATCTAGTTCTTACCACCTTCACCCCTAAGCTTCAGAGGCACCACCAACATTTTGGAAACAAAACCTGGGCATACACCTTATCCTTCTTTTCTCGAAGACTTAGCATGAAACGTGATTGAAAAGGAAAACTTAAGAATACCTCTTTTCTTACAAATTATCCCCCTCCCTTTTTTGTTGTATTTTCTCTCACACTGAACCATGCAGATTCAGCCTGAAGAAAGACTTACAAAAGCCAAGTTCTCCTGTTAACACTGGGGAAACACTAAAATAAGGGAGAATGGTTTAGTTGTCTAGCTCCTTATTAATTTTGCCATGATGTTTGTGAAACTGTGCCCAAGTTTCTGTCTTGATAAAAATGACAGCAAGACTCTAAACCAAGGAGCTGTGGGCAATGGCAGACTAAGCCATAGTTTCTTCCCTCCCTCATTTTAAGACTGCAAATATGAAGAGAAAATGGGGAAAGTGATGCAGATCTGTGAAGTATCAGTGTATAATAATTAGACTTTTGCATCAACAGAAACCAAGGCTTCCCAAATTCTAAAAGGTATACACCTGCAAATGCTTATGTTCATCTTGTCTGCCAAGAATTAACAATCTTCAGTCATGTTCTCTGTGTCCGACCTTTCTATCCTGCTTGAAACAGATGCTACTTCCATGCCAATCATAACCATTAGTTGTTGCCACGTGTCATGCTGAATCACATACATGTCTTGCCATCCCACCACTTTTTCTCCATCCCTCATTTTATCCAAGCATGTAGTGTGCTATTACTCTACTACTGTATACACTCTGTATACATTTCTGTTCTTCCTTGCAAGACTGTGAATGCTTCGGCCACTCCAATCGATGCAGTTATATCGATCTGCTAAATACAGTCATTTGCGTGAGCTGTAAACACAACACTAGAGGGCAGCACTGTGAGTTATGCAGGCTGGGCTACTTCAGAAATGCTTCTGCACAGCTGGACGATGAGAATGTGTGCATAGGTCAGTTCCATTATAATTTCAGCTATTGTTCTGTGCCTTTTGAGCTATGGGGAACTATTTAGGGTGGAGATGCTGGACCACCGATGAGCAAGAATGAACTTTCTCAATGGAGCAAACATCCTTGTGATAGACTTTAATTCTTTTGTGCTGGTTGAAATTGTAGTTGGGGGATATAATATGAATCCTTATGTTGTTGTTGTTGTTTTAAAGAAGATTTTAAAAAACAACAGGTATAAGAGCCAGAAATTTTCTATCTTCCTCCCTCCCTCCCTTCCTTCCTTCCCTTCCCTTCCTTTCCCCTTCCTTCCTTTCTTCTTTTATTCCTTTCTTTCATGCATGAAATCTTAAAACATGGTAACTTCAACCTGATCTTAAAGACTTAAGTTGTACATTTGATTTAAATAATGGAGAATTAATATATGGGATTTAATTATAGGTATGTGAAATTGGAATACAAATTCTTGCACACAATAGATCAACAAACATTGATTTTAAAATTTGCCATTTGGAATTAAAGTCCACTAGCAACTGGAAACGTGAAATTTGCCTGACTTGTCCATCCGTAATAGGGAAATTCCATTTATTGAATTTTCCTATAGCCCCAGAGAGGAGTGGTTTCTCAAAACTATTCTAGGCTATCAATTCTCTTAGCTGCCAAGCTCTGGAAAACAGGGCCTATGGGAGACCTCCAAGCACTCATTCTCTGATGAGTGATGGTTGTGTACTGGTAAAGACCAGGGACCCTGCCCCACCCCACCCCCAAAAAAAGCTTCTCCTACCTTTTGCCAAGTAGAGCCTGTCTTTTATAAAGAGAGTCAGGGGAAAAATTAAGAAGCAATAAATGGAATTTCACTTCATAGCTTACTTTGAAGAAATATGTGTATTCAAAATACTGAAAGACATCTGTATATCTGTTACCACATCAGTAGGTAGCTACACAGGCAACCAATTTTAAAGGTAGAATTTTTCAGATAGAGATTAATTTAAATAGAATAGACAAAGCTGAAAAATGATAGGTAATCTTCTCTCAACAAAGAGCTCCAGTCAATCCACATTTCTGAGACCATCAATCTCTGGAGTGTCAAGTTCTTACACTTACTTGAAATGTCACATGAAATAGCTATACAAGTTGTTTTGAATTGACTTGGGCCAAGTATACATAATACCATTCATGGCTATAGAATGTTTCATTTTTCAAGGCTTTCTCTTATTTATTATTTGTGAATGAGTAGAGAAAGCACTGGACTTAGAGGCTGGAGATCTGGGTTCAAGTCCCATTTTGCTAATAGTTGTATGCCTTAGGTAGGTTATTTGAGTCTCCTTGCCAAATCAGGATTATTTGGGTTGCACAAAAACCACTTTGTAAACTATGGACTGACTTGTACATATGCTTTATTACTTAACCCTTATTACAAAGCAGTGGGGTAAGTATTACACTGAGAATTTCCCTTATTTTCTAGAAAAGTAAGACAAATTGACCCAAATTTTATAAGTTTAGCAAAAGGTTTCCTGACCTCAAAGCTTGAGGGGTATCTCCCAATCACCTGGCACAACTAACAAAGCTAAGCTTGTCAGACTTTTACTTTGGTTATGCTTTTTCAGATGACAGCAGCATTTCCACTATGAGCTTATGAATCGAAGAAATTCAATTGCCTTCATGACACTTGGGTTACAAAGATTTGAGGATATTAATAAAGACCAAAAGACATGTAACTGTCTGAATATTGAATGCAGAGTTGCATTTCACTGAATGCCATTTGTAAAATTATATAAATGTCATACTATAAATATGGAAACAGAAAAAGTAAAATATATAGGAATGCAGGAGTCAAACCTAGTAATTTTTGCAAAATATTTTACAATATTAATTTCATGTTATTTTAAATAAATCAAAGAAAAGGGCCTTAAAAGAAAAGATCTTATTCCATAGAAATTCTCCAAGCAGGTAACTTAACAATATCCCAGTTTTATTCAGAATATTCTATTATTATGAAGTTTGGCCTTTTTCCACTCCTAAAGTAATCTACTGACATACTTCTACCCAAGTCTAAGTGGTGTAGTTCTGTTGTAAATCCATGTTTGATTATCCACAGACTGTAAAACATCCCACTCAACTTTTGTCGTTTAAGTCATATAAATTACAAATGCAATATGAAAAGCATATATATTTTTAAATTTATTTTGACTTTAAAAAATCAAGAGTACTTGTTTTCTCCATTTCTAGAAAAGGTGTTAATTAACATTATAAACCTTTTGGGGAACTTTATTTTACTGAGACAAACATGTTTCTGTTTAATATTTTATACTCTTCAAATCAAGGAAATTACTTGATAAGTACAAAGATGAGGTAGCATTTTAAGCTAATTAAAATCAGCTACATTCCCCATATCAACAAAATCATTTCCTGAAATTGTTGCCCTTTTTCTAAGGGAGGAAATTGTTTTTAAATTTTTTTAACTGAAGATGTTTAACTGGTACATGCTACAGTCTGCCTTTTATCTGCAGTCTACATTTGCATAGAGTAAATCAATAACAATTTCCTAAGAAAGCAGTAGATTCACTCTCCCCACATGAGGAGCCAAAGGCCGAATACTGGGTCTGTCTGTGCCCAAGAGTTAGGCCAGAGTTTGCTTTCTGAAAGCCCTTGGAAGCCTGTTGATCCATTGCCAAGGTTTGTCTTGCAGGACGCCATGAGCCTATTTACTGTTTTCCACAGTAAGCTCCTAAAAGGGCTTGAGGCAGGACTGAGAATTAAATTTAAGACAACACACCACAAGCAATTGAGAGTTAATTTTAACACCATTTGTATAGAAAGCCTTAATGAAAATGAGTGGATATTTACCCAATTCACTTTCACAAAATTAGGCACTAATCTGGGGAAACTTTTAACTTCATCTAAGTCGTCTCTAAATTAAAGAAAAGGGGGGGAAAAAAAAAAAAGCTACCTTGTCAATTCTTTAACAATTCTCAGTAATCAAATTCACCACCCCGGCTGTGAGGAAACAGCGCCCACCTTTGACAAAACATAGACTATGTTCAAATAGGTGTCTTAAAATACTCACATCATTTTATATTATGACATATAAAATGCAGCTGGCTATTCCATTGCCGTAGTGATTGCTGCTTTGTGATTACTGGTGAATTTACCCATATTTCATACAAATTCCAAGCACAGCCATATCTCCAAAGATGCATGTAATTACCCTGTGATGGCACAGCAATTACATGAAGATGACACCCTTGCTTGCTTCTGTTTCATATAAACTTGAGCATTAAGCAGGAAACTAGAAGATATGTGGTTTGTGACCTTGGGTAATCACTGCTAATAATCCCCGCTAACAAGATTTACACCAGAATGAAACATGGGGTTTGGCATTTGCTGCTAAACTTATCTCAAAGTTATGATGCATTATTTTTAATTTGCCTTGAAACCCAAGATAAGGTCATCAAGATAGCGCATATAGAACAAAGCAAAAGCCACACTCTTACTAACTGTAGATCAATTGCAGAATAATTTTTTTTATTAGAGAAGTTGTGAGTTTACAGAACAATCATGCATAAAATACAGGATAGTGTGGTACATTTGTTACAATTGATGAAAGCACATTTTTATAATTGTACTATTAACTATAGTCCATAGTTTAATTTATTGTTCACTGTTTCGGTTATGCAATTCTGTGATATTTTTAAATGTCTATTTTAAAATAAACATCTTCCATTTTACATGCACATGAGAATAGAAAGTACAATTTAAAATGAAATCTGAGTTATTAAGTACAAGCCAAGCTAGCAGAGGAAGGAGCATTTTAGAGTTTATTGGTTTTTATTCTTGCCTGCATATATGACTATTAGTATTAGTCTTATAAATGCTTGTATCAGAAGAATGCAGACCTTCTTCATTCAGACTCAACAATCTGAAATAAATCCTAATTCTAAAGTACTCCACATTCTTTGAAGACATTATCTGTTTAGACTTTAGGACAAAAACAGAGCTAAAGTGCTAAATCCCTCTGTAAAATCAAATCCTGAGTTTCCATTGTTTTCTAAGACACTAAACTTGATTATATTAATCTGAAGTTCTCAGGGCTTCTCTTGTTTGTTTTGGTTGGTTGGTTGGTTGATTGGACAGTTGGTTAGATGGTTGGTATTATTTCACTTGTTTTTTTTTGTTTTTTTTTTTTTTTAACAAAGGCCCCTCTTATTGGGCATTTTAAAATAAAGGAAAGTGAGAGACAGAGAGGCACAATACTTTGCCCAAGATTATACAGTGTGGTAATGAGGAAAGGAAGTTTGGGCCAAAAATTCCAAAAAGCTGCAAACTAGGAATTCCCATTTCTGGTTCAATCTTGAAACCAAACAGATATCTAAAAGCAAAAAGAGCCTATATAAGAAGTCATGAGGGGTCAAGAAAATATTCAGTTTACTGGTTACTACACACATTCATATTGTCACACTGGCAGTCATTATAAGGAAAATTATATGTCTCAAATTTTCCTTATATTGAAATTTATTTGGAATTACAAAATGTATTTTTCTTTCATGATTGTTAATCTAGATTGCATAAAAGCTGTACTAACTTGCTTAGCAGATACAACATCAAAATGCTCATACAAAACAATATGTATATAAATAAGTTATGGTGCTGCCCAAATCATAAAGTAAAACTGCCTTTGAATGAACAAAATGCATTCATATTACACTTTAAAAATGTTCAGCAGTTCTCAAATATTGAGTGTAACAGATAAACCCATTTGAATAATTTAAAACAGATTTTACACTGATGGCATATTGATTTACCCTTGATATACAAACTTCTCATGGTATTCATTAAACCATCTAAAAATGCCCTAACAAATGGAATCTCCATTATGATCTGTTAGCAGTGAAGAGCATGCTGTCTTATTTCCTCAGAAGTTTTCAGTTGATTTCCTCCCCTATCATAAAAAATGATATCCTGGAAGTCTGAGCAAATAAATAAATGGACCAGAAATAGCCGTATTTGCCAAAGCATTTCATTAGTGGGCATCTTCCTTTAAGTAAGTGATGCTCCAGTGTTGATAACCTATAAGCCATGTGGACTTGTCTCCAGCCTGTGTGTTGTCTTGTTTCTGCAGAGTGTTATTGTAACCCTTTGGGCTCAATCCATGACCGTTGTAATGGCTCAGGATTTTGTGAGTGTAAGACTGGAACCACAGGGCCTAAGTGTGATGAGTGTCTGCCGGGCAATTCCTGGCACTACGGCTGTCAACGTAAGTAACTTTGGGAGCTGCCCTCTGCCTGCAGCAGCATGGCTGATTCTGCTTGCCTAGGCCAGTGTGTGCAGCTTCTCAGAGCAGAAAAAGACCCAAACCACTGACAAGCTTTAAAAGCTACTTAATGCCCTAGCTTATGGATAGGAAAGCAATCCATCAGCTGTCCAGTTAGCTGTTTTGAAGCCCATCTTCATCTCCCTCTGATGGCTGAAGCAACTTATATTGAAATATTGAAAGCATATCCATGTACCTGGCCAGACCATAAATTAAGTGGCACAATAGGGACCAAGCTTGGAAATCCTCACCACAAAATGAAGGGTAATGTGCATGTGGTTAATATATTTCTTGAACTGAAAGCTACCCTGAAGCTCCAGAGTTCATAAATTAAATGATATCTACATAACTTATTACAACCCTTGCTATCAAACCTATCACTGAATCTTAACCAAATACCTAAAGGTAATAAATTGAAGGAATATTTAAATGCCAGAGTAAAATTAATGACGAGAATCAGTATTGATTTGAAGCCTCTGAGGTTAGGCACTGTGCAGTGAGCCCTAGACAGATGCCATTTGGTTCAGCCTCATTTCTCTGTGGATTAGCAGGTCTTCTTAAAAGCTTCTCAAGGCAGGTGGCATGTCCATGTATGCAGGGAATGGAAATAAACAGATCGGGGCAGAAGCTTGCTTCTGTCATTCACAACCTTTTTGCTTTTTAATTCTGCACTAACTTTCCAATCTATCCATAGATAGTCAACTTACTAACATTTAAGAGACACAGGACATATCCTCTAGAGCGGTGCAGTCCACTAGAAAATAATGCAAGCTGCATATGTAATTTTAAATGTTCTGCGATACACGGTGAAAAAGTAAAAAGAAATCAATTTAACAACTTTATTTAATCCAAAATATCTAAAATATTATTGTTTCAAATCTGTAATTAATAGCAAAATCATTAAGGAAATATTTAACATTTTTTATCCTGTCTTTGAAATGGGATGCATGTTTTACACTTATGGAACATCTCATTTAGGACTAGCCATATTGAAAAGTTTAATAGCCACATGTGGCTTCTATATTGGGCAGTTCAGCTCTAGAGTTCTTTCTGCTTACTTTTCACTTGAAAAACTGTCAGCATGCAGGAACTGTCTAGAGACAATTTCTACCAGAGCTATATAAAATGCTTTATCTGCTACTTGTGGAATATATAGCTAACTGGCAGCCACACTTCTACAAAATATAAAGACAAAGTGAAATTTGTTGTCACACTAATGCCGTTGTCAGCAGTGAACTGTGGGGATAGGTTGAGAAACTTGGCATTGCGTAAGGAAGGTGGAAGCAAGATGCAGAAGCCGGAGGGGGGAGTTGGGGGAGGGGGAGGTACTCTAGCCATGCTGTGAGGGAGCATCAAAGACAATCAAGTAGTCAGAAGGCACACCTGCTCTGGACAAGGCTGTAGCCTTCCAGAAAGCACTCATCCTTAGATGAGGGGATAGGGTGGTGGATCCCAGGAACTAGGCGAGGAGCCAGGATTCAAAGGTTCATGGAACATGTAGACATCAAGGTCCAGAGAAGATCAGGAGGAGGGAAGGAGGGAAGGAGGGACAGACAGAAGAAGGACTAAAACCAGCACCAAGACTCAAGGTGCAAGGTTTAAGGAGACTTTGTAGACTAGACAAACTTCTCAAACAGAGAGTCTCATGCAAACTTCCTGATGTAGCAGGACATGATCTGAGGGCTCATGGGGTTTAATCAGAGTAATACTTTGGAGAGGAAAGTAAATTGATCAAGTCTTATGGGAGATATATCTCCAAAAAGAACTTACCCTAATATTTCCAGATTAATTAGAGCATGATGTAAAGATAAAGATAAAATATTACTATATTTTCCCATTTGGAGCCAGAAGACTAGATTTCAGCTTGGCCCTACCACCTAAGAGCTATGTGATATTCAAATCACAAAACTCTCTGCTCTGCCCTTTACCATCTCATGTACTTATGTGGATCAGTGAGATTATGGCAGTAAATTCATTTATTCTTTTGAGTATTTTTTGAGTACTTACTATGAGTTAGGTGGTGGGCTAAGAGTAAATGATGCAAAGATGAAGAGAAAGAGCTTCTGTGGACATGAATTTACAATCTGGTCAATAGAGGTTGACCTATAATCCAATGATTATGACCAAAGGTAATCAGAACTAAGGAAGAGTATGTACATGCTCTTGGGGAAGTCAAGATGGGGAGCAGGGCTTCCCAGAAGATGTGATATTTGACCTTAGTAAAAGATCTGTAGGAGCTTTCCAGATGAAACTTCTTAAGCAAAGGTACATGAAGTGATACACCATGTTCCAGAAATATCAAGTAGTTTTAATATGACTGGGAGGGGTGTGTGTGTGTGTGTGTGTGTGTGTGTGTGTGTGTTGGGAAGGAGGAAAGATGTTGAAAATAAGCAAACAGGGACCAGATGATGTGGTTTCTTGATGCCAAACTGAGGAGTTTTATATCTTCAGGGAGAAGACTTGGAAGAGCCTTGCATGAAGGACATATGGGAGCCATCATGTGGTTTTAAGCAGGGAATTGAAAGGATCAGATTTGGTTTTAAAAAGAGTGTTCAGGTTACTTTTTTATGGAAGGATTTGAAGGGGATGAGCCTGGAATTGCTATAAATTTAACGTATTTTAAACACACCTTAGAGCCCACATTAGATTTTTCTCACTTTGAAATCTTCTTTCCTTCTTTCAGACCCACCTACATGAGTTAAAATTATATGTTAATATATAGAAACCCCTCTGTATCTGTTGGTTAAGAGCCTCTGGCACAATATCTTCTTCTGGCATCTCTTAGATTGGGGGGTCTTAACCTTTTTTGTTCCACAGACCCCTTTGCCAGTCCGGTGAAAACCATGGACCCCTTACTAAGTCCACACTATACTGTGTATTATTTAATAAATATATCACACCCGCACCAACACGTCCCCACAAGAATAATGTTTTTTGAATTTCAATTCAAGCTCATGGACCCCTTGCTGAGAGTCCCTGTCTTAGATCAATTCCAATGTTCGGCAACTAAAGGGTAACACCTGTCAGAGTAGGGAGCCTACAGCAACTGCTCCAGTGTTAGAGCAGGTATCCACTCTGGTTAGTTGACACCAGTAGGTTGTTAAATTATTTTCATAGTACCCCTGTGCTATGAAACACATACATAAATTTACTCAAAAATGCCCCTCAAGTCCACCCCTCTACACATATGCACACACACACACACATACACAATTCTGCTTACACTGAGTTGAATCCATCTGTCGCTTGACCACATTATTAGTGGCACTGATAATAACCTGAAAAAAAGAAACCAACAACAAGAAGAAAACCAGCGGCTGGCAGTGGCATTGGCTGCAATGAACTAAGAATAGACATCCAGGGAGGCGCTCCCAGGGAGGGCTCCTAGTAGATTCCATAGCAGAGACCCAGGAATCCAGGCACAGGGCACCAGTGCCCCCAGGGGACTGGGAGGAAGAGCAGCATGGCACTGAAATCCAAAGGACTTGGGTTTGCAGACAGGAGGTAAAGAAAAAGTTCCAGTTCCTGACATTGTCACTTGTCACCTATGAGTGGAAGTGGAACAAAGTGAATATGCACATGGGCTCTGGAGTCCTATAGACTGGATTTGAATCCCATCTCCACCTCTTACTACCTGAAAACGTAGAGGAAATTACTTGGACTAAGTTGTTTTTTTTCCATATAAAAATGAAGATCATAACAGGACCTAATATATTTAGTAATTGTGCAGATTCAAGGAAAATAGTGAATGTGAACCTCACAGTACCTAGTAAGCACTCAATTGTTATTACTTAGCTCCAAACAGATGTTGATGGGCCAGAGAATTAGGCAAAAATCCACGTTCAAAAATTATTGTGCCATGTTAAGGAAGAATTTATAGCAAGCTTAGCCCCCACTGAAATATCAAACTGTTGACCAAGGGCTTCTGAAAACTCCCTTGCTTAGAGACAGGTCTGATTCTAGAGACTGAATAAATCAGACCCCAAAAAGCAATTCTGTGCCTTCAGCTTGGGAAACTGGAGGCCTCCAGGCTTATCAGTGAACTTTCTGCCTGAGGGGGTCACAACTGTGTGCTTTGTAAGTGTAAGCTGGTCTTTCATAGAAAAGGTGAAAGACTTGAAAACCACCAGAATGAATGGTCTTTAGGCTAGCATGGAACACACAACCCAGGAAAGAAAATGGAAATAAAAGGATTTTAAGGAGGCATGGCAGAAATGAAATCAGCATCAATGTTACCCAGTAGAAGAATGAGACATTGAGAAGAAAGAGAAAACTTTTTTTTTTTTAATGTGCCCTTTTGAAATCAGGAAAGAGGCAGGAACCAAGTCCCAGAAAGTCAAGCTGAATCATCTAAAGAGGAAGCAGCCTTCCATGTTTCACCTAAAATACAAAGGGTTAACCTGTTTGGGGAAGTGATAAAACACTAGTTACCAGCACCAAGAAGACTGGACATTGGGGAGGTTTGGCACATTTTGGTTGTGAGAAGAGAAATAGTCACATGTAAAGTTAGTGAGGCTAATGAGGACATATACTGTCTTCCTGGAGGATGAATTTAAGATACATTAAAATATCCAGCATTGTTTATTAAAAACATCGGTTCTTATCCATTTTTACCTAATTTATGTGAATACTACAGGTGCTTTCAGAAGAAGTATAGTCTGAGTATTTGGGGGAAGCCAAGTATTTGGCTGTATAAATAATGATTTGGGAAGACAATAGAGCATGCAGGAAATCTGGAGCTAAGAACACATAGCAAAGGGAGGACTGAGATTCAATTGCTGGATCATAGCCTATAATATCAGAATACAGGTTTCTGGAAGAGATTGGAACATGTATTACCAAGAACAGGGAAAAAAATGGCTAAATGGCCTGATCGAGAAGGTTTTTAATTAAATTTGAGTGGAATATAGGGAAAATACTCTGATAAGACTGTAAAACCAGATACTGTGGCAAAGCACAGAGTTAAAAAGGACAATAGTTATTCTTAGGAGAAGAATAAGAGAACACACAATACTTTACAGCTTGGATGTATGTCTTCCCAGAGCATCTGCAATAACTCTATTACTTTTCTACTGCTGCTGTAACAAGTTACCACGAAGTTAATGACTTAAAACAGCTCAAATTTATTTTCTTATAGTTCTGTAGTTAGACGTCTGATGCAAGCCTTACCTGGCTGTGTTCCTTTATGGAGGATCTGAAGGAACATCCATTTGCTTGCCTTTCACAGTTTCTAGAGCCACCTGCATACCTCGACTTGTGCCTCCACTTCCACCATCTTCAAGGCCAACGTTACATCTCTTTGTACCTTTCTCTCATCATCACAGCGGGGGAAATGCCTCTGCTATATATATATATAAACTTGATTTTTAAAGAAGTTTTAGATTACAGAAAAGTTACATTGAAAGTATAGGAGATTGCCATATACCCCACTCCTCCCCCTCTCACGTTTTCCCCTATTAATGACATCTTTCATTAGTGTGGCACATTTGTTACAATTGGTGAACAAATATTGTAGCATTGCTGCTAACCATGGTCTATAGTTTACGTTATGGTTTACACTTTGCACCATACAATTTTGTAGGTTTTGACTACATGGATAATGACCTGTATCCATCATTGCACTCTCATGCAGAACAATTCCAGTGCTTTATGTTCCACCTATTTAGAGAAATACTGACATTTAGATGTGAGTTCTTTCCAATTTCCAAAATTTTCATATATCATGGAGTCCAGAAATTAGAAGTCAGCCATAAGATTTGAGCACCTGTTAAATGCCAGTATCAGTTCTAGACACTGGGAATAACACAGTCTGTCATCTTATAGAAAATAATGAGCAACTAAATAATATAATTTTAGGTTGGGTATTTTATGGATAAAATAAAGCAGGTGAGGGAATAGAGGCCAAATATGAACAACTATTTTATATATTGATGAATGCCCAAGATTGTCCATGACAATGGCAACTTTACTGGACAATAAAATCACCTGGATAGAATTTAAAAATCCTAGTGCCCAAGCCACACTCTGTACCAATTATAACTGAGACTTGGGGGAAGAGCCTGGACATCAGTAATTTTTTTCCAAACTCCCCAGGTGATTCCAATGTGCAGTTAAGTTTAAGAACTAATCAAATAGACTAGTTCTTCTCAGAATCACTTGTGCTTATGTCTCTGCTTTTAAGGAGTCAATTAAATTGGGCCTACCAAATTAATCCAAGATAATCTCTCTATTTCAATACCCTTAACTCAATCACATCTGTAAAGTCCTCTTGCCACCTAAAGTAACAGATTCTGGGGATTAGGGTGTGGACATCTTTGTGGAGGGCAATTTTATATGCCTACCACAATAACCATCAAGAATGTCAACTTTTCACACTAGTGATGAATAAGCAGATAACATGGATATGGAATGTAATTCTTGCTTGGAATAAATACATGCAAAGGTAAAGATTATTCAAAAGAAATACATATAGGATTTGAGAAGAGCAATATATATCATGAAGGTATAGACTTACATTGAGAATTAGAAGGTAGAGATAGTGAAATGTATTTTAGTCAAGACTAAAAACTATATAGAAAAGGTATTGTGAGAGTGTGTTATAGATCACTTGATTACTTGGACGGTATAAATATTGCCCAAAGGCAAATTAGAAAATTAAAATGCTCTGTTATCATCCAAAATGGGAGTCTTCAAATACCAAGAAATCTGCTAAAATATGTGTTCTGCTAAAATCATTGACTTGCGTTAATGAACATTTCTTCACCCAAAAGAATGGAAGAAGTCAGAGGAACTACATATTGATAGTGTGGAGATGACCATATCTCATAAGGGATCAAATACTATTAAAAATCAAAGCACTATTATCCTAGATTTCAAGAAAAAAAAATCTAAGTAGCCTTTGAAAGGCAAAAACAAAACAACAACCAAAAAACCTACACAGATTTCTGAAAATAAAGGCACTAATTGTTCCCAAAAGACAATCTATAAAGAAAATGGAAGACTTCTAAACCAACATGGCTATCCTAGGGCCTTTCTTATAAGGTTTTGATGAACATTTATTTAGTCCCTACTATGTGTAGACACTAATACTACAAATTTTGGCTAAAAAGATAAATTTTTAAAAATGCAGGATGGTGTAGAGAGCTGCATTAACAGTTGTTCAGGTGACTAAGATGTGGACATCTTAGCTTACATGCAAGCTCAATTCTAAACAACAGTGTTTCATGAGTGGCAAAATGGCTAACAATTTTAGTCTGAACAAAGATCAAAGGAGGTTGTACTGCACTAAAATAGTCACTGAGTAGCTCACAACAAGACTCCTGGATCTTTGGAAACAACATTTTTAAAGTCACAGTTAGTGATCTAGGTGTGTCCCCTCATTGGTGAAGGTTTCCTCATATGTAAAATAGTTTGAACATCCTGGTAAGCATATGATTTGACATGTTACAGGCGTCAACCGATGTTCAGAGGACTATTAGGCAGCAAGTAGACTTGTTGGTTCAAGAAGATAGAATAGGGACCAGTGGGTAAAAAGGGGAACACAGGCTTCAACTACACATTTTCCAACAATTATTCTCTCCTGATAGCACAGTAGGTGGTAAACTCTCAGAGTCTGGAGAAATTCAATTACAAGCCAAACAGGCTCCTTTGAGTGATGCTTTCTGCGGAGTTTTGGCTTAAATGGGAAGCTGAGTGAAAAGACCTCTCAGACTTGCCAGCTTACCAGAGCTGTCTTCAGAGCAGGCCCATTAAGCAGAGGGAAGGTATTATGAGTATTACTGGCTCAAGTGTTTTTCTTTTTTATTAGAGAATGTGGGAGTTTACAGAAAAGCCATGCATAAAATACAGGGTTCCCACCCTGTTATTAATACCTTGCTTTGGTGTGGTTACACCAATTGTTACATCAATTTGCTACAATTGATGAAAGCACATATTTTTTATTGTACTATTAACTGTAGTCCATGGTTGAACTTAGGGTTCACTGTTTCTGCTATGCAGTTTCATATATTTTTTTTTTTTTAACAATCTTTATTCTAGTAACATATGCAACCTAAAATTTCCCTTTTTAATCACATTCAAATATATAATTCAATGCTGTTCATTACATTCACAATGTTGTGCTACATCACCACCATCCATTACAAAAAAATTTCCATTGTCCCAAATAGAAACGGTACACATTTGAAGTCTTACTGTCCTATTTCTTACGTCCACCCCATCCCCTGGTTAACCTATATTATAAATTCTGACTCTGTCAGATTGCTTAGTCTAATTATTTCATATAAGTGAGATCATATGATATTTGGAGAACTCACATTTCCCGATCTTAAAACTTATTACATAGCCACAGTTATCCAAATAGCATGGTGCCAGCACAAGGACAGACATATAGACCAATGGAATTGAATTGAGAGTTCAGAAATCAACCCTCACATTTGTTGCCAGCTGATTTTTGACAAGGGGGCAACCATTCAATTAGGAAAGAATAGTCTCTTCAACTAGGTGCTGAGAAAACTGGGTCCCCATTTGCAGAAGAATAAAGGTGGACTCCCTACTTCACACCATTACAAAAATCAATTCAAAATGGATCAAAAGACCTAAATATAAGAACCAGAACTATAAAACTCCTAGAAAAAATGTATTAGGCAATGATGTCTTAGAATTTACACCCAGTGCACAAGCAACAAAAGAAAAAATAGATAATGGGACCTCATCAAAATTAAAAATTTGGGGGCATCAAAGGACTTTATCATGAAAGTAGAAAGACAACTGGCACAACAGGAGAAAATATTCGGAAACTACATATCCAATAAGGGTTTAATATCCAATATATAAGGAAATCCTTCAAGTCAACAAAAAAAGGAAAACAAAATATGAACAAAAGACTTGAATAGCCATTTTTCCAAAGAAGATATACAAATGGCCAAAAAGCACATAAAAAGATGCTCAATATCATTAGTCATTAGGGAAATTCAAATCAAAACCACAATGAGATACCATTTCATACCCACTAGAATGGGTACTAAAAAAAAGATGGACACTTACAAGTGTAAGAGAAGATGTGGAGGAATGGGAACACTTGTTCATTCCTGGTGGCAATGTAAAATGGTGTGGCCACTGTGGAAGACAATTTGGCAGTTCCTCAGAAAATTAAGTATGGCATTACCATATGACTTGGCAATCCCACTTCCAGGTATACACCCAAAAGAATTGAAAGCAGAGACTTGAACAGATATTTGCACAACAGTGTTCATAGCAACATTATTCACAACCACTAAAAAATGGAAGCATCCTAATTGTCCATTAATCAATGAAGGGATAAACAAAATGTGGTATATACAAACAATGAAATATTATTCAGCATTGAAAACAAATGAAGTTCTGATACATGCTACAACATGGGTGCGCCTTGAAGACATGTTGAGTGAAATAAGCCAGACACAAAGGATAACTTTTGTATGATCTCACTGATATGAAATAGTTAGAATAAGCAAGCACATAGGGTCAGAATTAGATTTTTATTAAGATCTACAGTGAAGTCACTCAGCTGTCTGCTATACTCTAATTTCTCTTTAACCACAAATCTCAGAAAATCATACTTACCACAAGTCATGTTCCCAATATTCAGTTATGATTCGAAAGAGTTAGAAGATTTATATAACTCCATTTATTCTAGAGATTACTTAGTTCCCATCATAGCCCTTTTGCTACAATAGTTCAGGCAGGAGGTTTTTTTGTTTGGGTATGAGATTAACTTTACAGGCCTGACAACTTGTGATGTTTAAGATGATGTTTCCAATTGCTTCTCTGAGATGAAGATTATACCTCACTGGACAAATATGTTGAGCCTAACTTGTAATTTTCAATTGTCTCTAGTTGTTGTCCCTTGCTATTTACTGTTACATTAAAATGTCCGGTTCACATTTCACCAATTGAACTCACATGTTGAATCTATTGACAGGTAGGCTGTCACTGAAATAAGGCCGTGCCTGTGATACTTCAGGGCATTCGCAGTTCTAGACATATGATTTCATTCATGAGGCTTTTCTATCTCTATCACTAAAAATATTGGTCTCATTAATAAAATGAATGGCATCATCCATCCAAGTTTTTAATTTCCTTGCCAGCAACTTTAACTCCAGTATCATTTCCCTTGCTGAGCAATGCATACATAACAGTGATGAAAAATAAATACTCTGAGAAGGGCACTTGATGTTACTGTTGTACCACTCCTAAAGGTGGGAGGAAGTGCCCTTTAAACAGAACCAGTAGGATTCTCCCAGAGGAAATTTAAAAAGGAAAATATTAGGAGGACAGGAGATAGAAAGTGGTAATTTGCAGGCATTAAAAATGTGCTTGATAGTCCTCTTGGGAGAAAAAAAGGCTTATTTTGTTAGCTAAAAGAGTGAACCCCAGGGTTTCTCACATTTGTAATATTTCCGCTGATGCAGCAGGAAGATGCCACACCACTCAGTAATGTTGGTAGCCTTTGCTTTCCATTTCTAGTTCCTATTCTCTCTCTCAATTCTTAATATAACATTAGTGTGGGATTGTTAGGAAAAGCCCCTGAACCTAATACATCACAGACTTTATACCACCCTTGAGCATGGGTTTCAGGGCTTACACTGTGGAAAGTGGAGCAACAATAAGAGGCAAATGCTGATGGAGCCAGCTTGGAGAGTTAACATCCCCAAAAGGAGTGATTTGTTCAGAATGCCCTCCACAGTAGGATCAAGTCCTAAATAAATTTAAAAATCCAAGGCCCCTGCATAGGACAGATACTGATAGTTGGCACACTGGACAGCGATTTCAAGCCACCACCTGACATTCTGATCCTGTGGTGGTTTGAATTGTGTACCCCAGTTTGAACCTGTTCTTGGTCATGGTCTGCATTCTGATGGGGGCAGATCTCTTGTAAATAAGAACTCTTCAAGATGCTAGTTCAGTAAAGGTATGGCCCAACTGAGTCAGGTTGGGTTTTATTCCAGATTACTGGAGTCCTACATAAGCAGAATGAAAGTCAGAGAGGAAGCCATGGGATACAGCCAGAAGCTGGAAGTCAACAGAACCCAGAAAAGAAAGGAGAAGGTGATGCCATGTGCATTGCCATATGATGAGAAAGGCAAGTTACCCCAAAGATTGCCGGCCAACCAGAAGATACCGAACCTGGCAGGAAGCAAGCATTCTAGCCTCTGAAACCATGAGCCAACAAACTCCTGTTGTTAAGCTAACCCTCTCTATGATATTTGTTTAAAAAGCTATGAAACTGAAACAGAGTCTTATCTACTACTCAGCTATTCTGTGCTCAGCTCAGAGAGGGGCCACTATTCTGGCCTGGATGGGCAGATTTCCATTGCTATTTGGCAATCCATGCTCATTCTCCCCTTTATTTGAAGAGGAAAGTGACAAGTATGCCAAACACTACCAATTCACACTGTCAACCCAGCAAGCCTAATAGTAAAAGGTGTGTGAAATGCAGGAGAAGTGCAGGCACAATTTCACCTATTAGCAGCTCAGAATCAAAGCAGCAACTTGGACCTATCTGATAGTGAGTGATAATAAGATAATCATGAGGCCAAGCAGAAGGACAATATAGGAAGTTCTTTCCTTACTTTGGACGTTACATAAGTGGAGTTTCACCTGGAGCCATTTTTTCCATACTAATGAATGTATGTGAGTGTGTGTACGTGTGTGTGCATGTGTTTGAAAGAGAGAAACATGAGGTCGGGGTGGGAAGAGAAGAGGTATAGAGAAACTCAGAATCTTCAAAAGCTGCATATATAAAGATAAGGTCTAAGCGGTAAAATCTGCCCATTTTCAAAAGGACCCCCTACTGTTACACTACAGAAGAAAAGTTTTCACTTAAGTGAGGGCTGGTCCTTGGCCCCGGTCAGAGCTGAATTTTGGGGTGGAAGAGCCCCAGATGGATGACAGTGGGAGGGTCTCTGATAAGTAAATTCGAGGGGCAGACACAGTGGTGTGAAACAAGCCCTAGAAGCGGAGTGAGGTGCCATGCCTCTGGGTGTAGCTGCTCCTACTGCTCTGAGAAGTGTTTGCACAACCACATTGGTCTTCTCTGTGCATCTCCTTCAGTGGAATCCCAGAGAAGAGGCTCGAATGCTCTAGGCTCCTTCTAGGTCTGAAATGATATGCCTGAATCTCTCAAATAGTCTGACCTGTTTGCATATGGACCAGTTCCTAAGAAATAACAATTGCTTAAAATAATAAAAATGGTTGTATTTCTTGAGCAGTAAGTGTCAGTCACACATATGCATTATCTCATTCTACAAGAGAGGCAGGATTACGTTCTTCGTTTCATAGATGGCAAAGCAGACTGAAAGAGGGTGATCCCTCCACCAGAAACACCCGATAGTGGCAGAGCAATTATTAGTTAATATTTATTGTTAAACAACTTTGCTGTACTATTTTACAGAATTTGGTCATTTTTACTTTCTGGCTAGACACAGAGTCTTTAATGACTTGTGCTAGGGATTGGCAAACTTTTTTCTGTAAAGGGCCAGATAATAACTCTTTTAGGCTTTTTGGGCCACACGGTATCTGTCCCAATGACTCCATCCTGCTGTTGTAAGCACAAAAGCAGTCACAAACAATGCATAAATGAATGAGCATGGTCGTGTTCCAGTAAAACATTATTTTTGGACACTGAAGTTTGAATTTCATACAATTTTCATTTCATGAAAAATTCTTCCTTTGATTTAATTTCAATCATTTTAAAATGTAAAAATTATTCTTAGGTTCAAAGGCCAGAGTAAAACAGAGGGCAGGCTGGATTTGGCCTGCAGACCACAGTTTGCCAAATTTTGAGTTATTCCAGACTCACACAGCAATTAGAAATGAAGAAACAGAGGAGCTGTTGAACAAAGTCGAGGGACTATGAAGCAGGAGGCAGGAGATATAAAGAGAAGATAAGGGGAAAAAACAAATGTGTCCTCTACCTTGACACGTATATCTCAGGAAGTTGATCTAACTGGGTTCGTATTTACTGGGCCCTAATTGACCTTAAGAAAAGTGTTAGGATTCCCAGAAACGTGGAGGCTTTGACCACATTATTTCCAAGACAAAATCATAGACATAGCCAGTGTTGACTGTTTGAAGGCTTAGGCCAACCAAACCAATTTAGCAACAATTTACTACAGTCAGCAACTAATGAAAGAGACATGGTGGCCATAATATGATCAGGATTGCTCACGTTGGTGTGGTGCATTCTTCAGGAAAATCAGCAAAAAGGTCTGCTAAGAGAGAATTCCAGTAATAATATCAGGCTGTGATATGATGGACACAGAGAAAAAAATGCATACAGAGTTGAGAATGAATAAAGTGCAAGTCAGTGCTGTTGCATCCCTCCTCACTCTGCCCAGTGCTATTTTTTCCTTGTTACTAGAGCAGTAGTAGGCTGGCAGAAAAGTCATGCAGGAAGCAGAGAGTTCCCCTGGAGTGCAACTGAGCCTGTTGAACCCAGGACAGTCCAGATTGTGTGGCTTTACCCACAGGAGTAGAATAACATCCCGATCCATTTCTATATTAATGCATGCACACTTTTCATCCTTTGTCAAGTGTTCTGTTTTTAAAAATCATAGTCAACCTTCAGTTATCCACTGCTGCAAGATGGGGAAAAGAGGCCTGTATAAACACAGACCAATTGATTAACTTGATATCAATTCTCTCAAAGCTGGACTGCATCTAGAATGGGCACATGCCCACAGAAATTGAGACTTAACCGCATTGCTGAGTCCGACTTCAATCCCTGATTCTTCCTCCATAGTAAGCGATCACGATCATCAGCTACTGCTGGATATTTTTTAAAAAGAACCAATTTCTAAAATGTGTCTTTAACAATATTTCTTCCCATATTCAGCAAATGCATAGGATTAACTTTATATATTGCAGTTATATCTTATAAACTGCAACTTTTTGGGGGAAAACAGAGGGAAAAAACGCAACAAAAATAATGAAATATCGATGTAATTATTTTTAGAAATCATAGTTAGACCTCTTTTAATTAGTATTATTGACCTCATGGACGAAATCCTTATATTAATCTGTATTCTTTATCATGAAAATCAATAATATGGACAACGAACTACAATGTTCACATGGATTTTCATTGCAAAAATGACAAAGCTCAGAAGCTCACAGAAGGACTTGTAACCAGGACAGTTTGTCAGTTTATTAGTGATATAATGTCAGCAGCAACAAAAATCACTGTATGTCCTGGGAAAGCAGAGAATGGCAGGGCAGGGAAAGGAGCACTCTCGATATCATTGCTGACCCAGCTTTTACCATGCCCACCTGCAAGGTATTTGGAAGGAACATTAAGTCTTTCCTGAGCTATTGGACCCTTATTCTTTCTAATTAAAATAAAATTAAAGTTGCTGACTTTGCAACAAGGATGTGAAGTTGAACATAGACATAAAGACATATGAATGGATTCTATCTAATTATATCAGGCCATGAAATGTCTTAAGGTACAATTTTGCAAAAGACTCTCGGGAGTTTAAGGATGTAGGAATTTGAACTTCACTTGACAGGCCCATCTAATAAAACAAGATTGAATCAATCCTGTTCAATCTCTTCAGGCCTATAAACAAATGAGAGCAGATCATATGGTCTGTACTTTATTCTCTATTAGGAATCCTGTGTACTTGGTCTCATCTTTGGTGACTAAATTCTATTTAACTACAGTGATAAAAAGGGCTTCTTAACCAAGTCTTTCTAAATCTTTGGAATTCTCCTTGGCAAACTGGGCTGGCGAGAAGATTCTTCTATTCGTTCACTCATTCATGCAACCATTCATTGACTCATTTATTCATCTATTTATTCATATACACATTCATTTAACAAACACTGAAGTCCCATTATGTACTAGGAATTGTGCTAATTTTGTACCAAATGATGACAATTCTGCCCTGTAAGTGCTGACAACACCAGGGGATACACAAGTCCCATAATACTTCACTTGCATAGAAATCTAAGACTGACTGCTTTGCTAGCTCACTTCTTGATCTATTTGGACACAAAATCTTAGAATCATATCTGAGTTGGAACATTAAAGATATTCTAGTTTAGATGCTCATTTTAAGTCACAGATTAGCTCTCTTGAAAGCATGTAAAAGTGACAGCAACAGTCACTATTTATTCAGTGCTTACTATGTGTCATGCAATATGCCTAGCCATTTGGTCTTCTTTAATCTTCACAAAACTTTATTAGCAGTTATCATTATGTTACAAATAGAGGAACTGGGGCTGGGAAAGGCTAAGTAACTTGCACCGTCATCTAGATGCCTGCAACTTAAAGTGTGATTCTTCAACCAATAGCATCAGTATCTCTTGGTAATTTGTTAGAAATGCAGAATCTCAGGTCCCATTCCAGACTTACCAAATTAGAATCTGCATTTTAACAAGATCTTCAGGTGATTCATATACATATTAAAATTTAAGAAGTACAAGTCATGATAATAAGTGTGGATTTGAATCCAGGATAGGCTGACCCCAAAGCCCACAGTTTTATCACTTATTTTTCATAGAATAATGGTGGCTGGGAGAGTGAGGGTGTACATATGCCTTGGAAAAATTCATTTAAGGTGCAGGAACTCATATAGTCACATCATCAGTTTTTACCAGAATGTATTTTACAAATCCAAATCATATTAAAATCAGGAAAATCATGAAAACTTAAACAAGTATCCTATTTGTTTTCTCTCATCCATATAATTTTAAAGTGTTTAATATTTGATAGGTTAATAATAAATATTTTAATATACTATATTGCATTTGGTTGTGAATATATCAAAAGAAAATACAAAGCGAACTCCAAAAAAACTTTTTGGCACATGAAATAGAACATAAAATTTGATGAAAATTACCATTTAATCTATTCATGTTTGGAAATGTATTGAAAGAGAAATTCATAACTCAGTTAATTGTTATGAATTATTAATAACTCATTTGAGCGGTGCTGCACTTGTTGAAAAACTTTCTTTCTCTGTGGCTTTAACCTTTGTGTCATTGGTTTTATGAGAACAAAAGGGAAAGAATGACAGCAAGATTCTAATCGTCTAAAACTAGAAAGTGACAAGACTGTGAACATCTCAGTGACTATATAAAGGTTAATTGAGATTGAAATAAAGAGTTATCACTGTTGCCACTCCAGCTCACGTAATCTCACAATTTCACCACCTCACAAATCTCTAGGGGAAAATCCCAGGCATCTGTATTTTACACAGCTTCCCAGGTCATTATAATATGCAGCCAGAATTGAGGGCTACATTTTCAGTAACAATACATTATCAGAGAGATTTAATCCAGCCACAAGTTTGATTCAGGATATTCCACATCCCAAGTGAGATGCGAGCTGGACTTCCATTGCCACCCACAGTTGGTGTTTGAGTTGAATGCACAACTGACACCAGAATCAGCTTCATAAAGACATTCTTCCTGGGTTGCAAGTGATTTCTGATCCACCCAGGATAAAGAATATGTCTGGATTTTAAAGATACCTGATTTAAATAGCCCCTTCTTTCTCAAAAATCAATGTCAAAAAGTGGAAGCTTTTTTTTTATTAACTAAATCCAGGGATTTATTGTTTAGTGTCAATAGCACAACTGCTTTATAATTGATTTTTCTGAAGAGAACTGAAAACTTAAGCCACCTTAATTTCCTTTATCTTGCCACACAAGATTAGCATTACTCTGAACTATATTTTACCAAGTTACCAATTACCATTTTTTAAAAATCAACTTCCACAATGCACACTCATCTTGACAAACAGTATTTAAGACAGAGAAAGCAAAAAGTGTATATAAAGATAAAAATATGGCAGCTTTCCTGCTGTTGATAGCTTCATCCTTTTTCTTCAAAGAATTCTGTTTGTGTCCGTGATATTTTTAAGAAATGAATGGGATTATTAAAACACATTAACACTTGTTAATTTTTTTTATCTTGAGAGAAGAAAGTACATTATGGGCAATGACAGAAATTTAAAGATAATAAAATGAATTTTAATATTTGCACATAAGCTAATGTGCCTAAATTCTTACAGAATTCACATCAATCAGATATTCGGTATGCAACAATTATAGACCTGTACTCTTAGTTACTCTCACTTAGCCTCAGTTTGCTCACACAAAATGAAGATAAGCATTGGACCAACCTAACTAACTAGCTGTGAAAATTTGTCAAAATAATGTTTTAAAATGTTTAACCCAGTTCCAGACACATAGTAAGAGCACACAGTGAGCTAATAATAATAAAACTACAAGCAATGGTGCCTGCCTTCAGAGTTTTATTGAGAATCATGGGGATTGGAGTAACAAACTTAAGAAAGCAATCACATTTCAAACAAAGAACACGAAAGAGTAATGAAAACTATGATAGGGCTCCTTCCTGGAAAAAAAAAAGAGGGCTAAAAGGAAGAATGGAATTTAATACTTACTGTTATTTTTGTGGCTATCTCAAAATTGAAATTTTCATCTTTAAATGCACAATTTTGGTTAACATTCTGTCAGCTATCAGTGTCTCAGTTTTATAGTTTCCAAATAGGGGAAAAAGTCCTTTATGATAAACTTCTATTCATTAAATTCATCATAACCTCAGCAGCACTTCTTCATGAATTTTAGTATCATCTTAAATCCTGGAAATTACTCTGTGATGCTAAAATACCTGCCTACTAGCTGGGTCTTGAATTATGGATGACCCCTAAACAAACCAAAAATTAGACTGGGTTTTCCACTTGGACATAAACCAATTTTAAAGAGTGTTAATTGAATAGTTGTAATCCATTGAGTCATCACCATCAGACCTATTAGATACACAACTATTTTCAGCTTTGTGGCTATTGACACCCCCTAAGAGTTTATAAGTCAGAAATTCATTTGCTTTCTCTTTTTTTTTTTCTTTTTTTAAGAAATCTCACGGGGGACAGATGTGGCTCAAATGGTTGGGCGTCTGTCTCCCATATGGAGGGACCTGGGTTCGATCCCCGGGTCCTTCCGGTAAAAAAAAAAAAAAAAAAAAAGAAATCTCAGGAGACTAGCCATGGGAGTCTTTTGGCTATTATTAGAAGCTCAATGCTATGTGCTATTTTTTTAGCAAAGTTAAGATTTCTCTTCTCATCCTAGAAAGATAATCAAATTGAGACTCTTACTTTGAAGGGAATAAGGTTATTTATTTCCCCAGAAGATTAAAACAAAATTGTATAAGCAACAATTTAACCACATGTCATATGCCCCTTGAAGAAGTAAGGTTGAGTTTTCATAGTGAACCAAAAAGTGTTGAGAACTGAAGATACAGCTATGTTAATACTTCTGCATCCCTAACAATGTCATTACAAAATGTGAAAATGAGAAAAAAACATAACCTGCAAAAAGTAAAGACAGTGTGAGGGAAGCATGACTCTCACTAGCAGCATGCTTACCTGCACCTCATTTTCAGGGTCCAGCAACCATGGTTTAGTCTGTGCATTTGAAATGTGCTGTCCCCCTATACCCTATCATGGCATGTCTTGATTTCCTAGAGCTGCCTTAACAAAGTACCACAAAGAGTGGCTTAAAACAACAGAAATGTGTTGTCTCACAATTCTGAAGGCTCGACATCTGAAGTTAAGGTCATTCTGAAACCTGTAAGGGAGAATCCTTCCTCGTGTCTTCATAGCTTCCAAGGTTTGCTGGAAATCCTTGCCATTCCTTGGTTCTCCTCAGGTGTGTGTATCTTTGTCCCCTTCTTATAAGGACACCAGTCATATTGGATAAAGGGCCCACTCTATTATGACTTCATCTGAATGTTACTAATTTGATCTGCAATTACCCTGTTTCCAAATCAGGCCACATTCTGAGGTACTGGGAGTTAGGGCTTCAACATATCTTTTGAGGGGACACAATTCAACCCATCACAAATGGAATGGTATTTTGTGTTTTAACATTCATGTACTAGTTGTTCCAACTACATATTGATTGAAGACTCACTGGGGGAGACAGAAATGGTAGAAAGAAGCACTACTCTGAAGAAGCATGGCCAGATGAGATACCCTGGGTTGACTGGTTCTTCAATCAATAACCAAACATTTATTGACCGTGTGCTATGAACACTGTACTACAATATGTGCTGTTCAGGATGAAAAGCGAGTTTAATACAGCCCATGCCCTCAGAGAGGTTACCAAACTTAAGGAGATTGGAGTAAATCACGTGAAACAATGTAGTAAAACAGAAGTTTCCTGTCCAAAGTACTTAGGACCTTCATAATGGCTCTAGATATAAAAGCAAACTGGAAACTATTCTCAGTCTATTCTAGCTGATTAGTTCTCTCTTATATAGTGGTTGGAATCCTGCTTCTGCCTCTCACTGTGTCTTGTAGAGCAAATTATATAATCTTTCTGAACTAAGATTTCACTTCTCTAAAAGAGAGACGATTCCAAGCATAGAGTTGTTATGGAATTAAATGGCATGCTCATAAACTACTGAGCACAGTTCCTGGGGCATAGTAACCTCCATAAACAAGAGCTATTATTGGTATTACTCTACTATAAGCAAACTCCAGTAGGTAATAGAGAACCTTGATGAAGAACTAGGAAGGATTTGCAACTGTCAATGAGTCAATATACGTGCAAATGGAGATCCATTCCAGAGCAAAAATGCTGGTTATAAACATTATGAGATAAGGCAATTCTTGTGCCCTGAAGCCTTCAGGGAATTGTGTGAAGTCCCTTGTGATAGAAAGAGACTGCAGTATGCATTCTTTGATTTTCTGAAATTCATTTTGGGGTGGAGGGATGTAGGAAAGATAAAAAGTAGAAAGTCTTTCCTTTGCTCAGTAGGTACCTGACACTTCTGGTCTCTTTCCCCCCTGGTTCCAGGGAGCTGGCTAAGATCTGGAGAGTACCTGAATCCCCCATCCTTGCTCTAAGTTCTTGAAAACTTCTCTCTGGGTCCTCTGAGGGAGAGAATGGAGCATCCATTCATTGCAGCTCAGTTCCCTAACACTAGTTCAGTGTCTTAAAACAAGGGCCAGCATTAACCCTCTGTGTAGTAGAAGAAAGAGTTCTACCTTGTGTCCAATTTCAAATTAGAAATATATTAATTTATAAAACAGCACATTCAACTTTAAGTTTCTTGATAAGTCAAAATGTGAAAGTAAGCTTTTTAACCCCTTTAATCAAGAAGGCAGGGCACCATCTATTTCTAGCTTCAAATTTAACATCAGTTCAGAAATAAAAATATTCCTTTAGAGCATGAATTTCTGTCCAAAACGTCATCCAGAAGCTAACAGTCAAAAAGGACACAGCAAGCACATTTCTTTTCAAGAGAAGACAGGAGCTCACTGGGGATCTTTTCTTTCCCTCAGCAGGTACCTAGTTTCCATCGGTAAGAGTGTGCATTGCTCGCTCACTGCATTGCATGTTTGAAAGCATGAATAGAGATTGTAACCAAAGCCCGTCCAGAGGGTTTTTTTCCTATCTCACTTAAGTCCAATATTTACCCTTCAATATACTTAAGCTTTTCATACTGACTCTTTCTTTCCAAACTGACTTGCCTTTAATAAACAGAAAAGGTGAATACTATATAGAGAAATATGCTGCAGTCTTAGAAAGAAATATACCCATGTTGCAAACACTTTATAAATTAAATTGCTTTGAAAGCTGTTTCAGTAATAAACACACCGTGTGCCCTCACTGTGCCTAGACGTTTTACATATATTATTTCATTTATTTCTCCCAAAAACTTTGCAAGGAAGTGCACCCATTTTATAGGTGAGAAACTAAGGCTCAGCAAGGTTAATTTCTTCAAAACAAACAACCAATCTTGATAGAGCTGTTATAAAACTAAGATATAGATCTGACTCCTTGCACCATATGACACACAAATTTATTGCCATGGGTCCAAATCATGGCCCCTGTAGCTCAGTCTCCCATTAGAGCCAGCAGAGGTAGGAGCTCTCAGAGTTCAAAACCTGGACCACAGCCCAGCTACTGGAACAACTGGTTTTTTTGTTTTGTTTTTTTTTACCGGGAGGTCCCGGGGATCGAACCTGGGTCCCCCCATGTGGGAGACGGACGCCCAGCCAGTTGAGCCACATCCGACCCCTGGAACAACTGGCTTTTAATGAGATAGAAACAATCCTCAGTACTCATTGATAGGAGTGTTCATGAACGCAGACCCTACTACACAACAGAGAAAGAGCTTTCTGGAGAAGAACAAGCATCGACTGACAAAGATTACCAACTCTTTCTCAATATCACTTCGTCATCTGCCAACAGAAGCAAATGCTTATTCTCTGCCCTCTATTGTAGTGAATTTATTCCCCAGAATCAACAATTAGGTCATCCTTGTACACTTTGAATAAGCAAGTTATACCCTCGGATTTCCATTTCACAAAGTCAATGCTTAGATGCATGCAAAGGAGAGACTCCGCAATAATGTATTAACACTGTAAAGAGTTATACATTTGACTAGGCCGAGGGTGTTAACAGAAAGAATGGGCTGTCATTCTAAGGCTGCAATTTCAGCCCCAAATCCTGGGTTCTTTCCCACAAAAAAATCAATCTGGTCATGAAAATATTTTCTAAACAATTCCCCAAGCCTGTGATGTATTCAAATAAACGTCAAAAATTGGCCCAATTAGCACACTCTATGTCACTTCACAAATTAATACCCCAAAGAAGAAAATGGCGTATATAAACAACTGTCAGTTATTTAGTCACCAGACCTTATATGACAAAACAGATGATCCTATTCCAACACCATATTCATGGCAAATACTTGCCATTATCTTATTTAATCTTCATAAGACCTATAATAGAAGATATCACTTTCTGAATTTTACAGTTGAGGAAACTGAGGTGTGGAGAGGTGTAACAAATTGCCTAAGGTCACAAAATTAGAAAAGAAAGGAATGTGGCTCCATCCCAGCTCCTCTCCAGCCATATTAGCAAATTTTCATTATGCAAATACTCTACACAGAGCACTTGCGCTGACCGCGGATAGTGAACCTTGTAGGGAAGCTAAGACCAGTGAGGTATAATGAGGAAAACTGTTGAATATCAGATGTTTACATGACGATTTTCAAACGCATAAAATGTCGTTATCCGGCTTACACCAATGCATCCCACGTGGCTCACGCACCTCGGGCTCGGTTACAGTCAGGAATGGAGCCTTCTCAAGCAACTGTGCATGCGCCAAGGATGCTACTGCAGACACAGCCACCCAGTGGTCCCCTGGCCGCGCTCGCTCAAAGTGCGCTATAACCGGTTCCAGTCTCGACGACGGGCCCATATAGGACTCAACCTTCGGTACAAGCCCGCCACCGGCAGCAGTTGTGAGGCTGTCCTGGAGGAACGGAAAGGCCAAATTCCCTCCTCCCTTCTACTGCTTCTACTAACTGGAAGCACAGAAAACTAGAATTTCATTTATTTTGTTTTTGAAATATATATGTTGATCTCTTGTAACATCCGATAGGAATGCTAACAGTTCACCTTGCAGTGAAGATATGTGGACTGAGAAGAGGCGTTTAGGAACTTGTGGGCTGTTTCCATAATTCTATACACCTTTCAGAGTCCGGCATTTTTCCCAGCTCTGCTTGCTGAAATTGGAAGTTATTTATTTTTTTTATGATTCTTGAAAGTCACGAACCCATCAGCTAGCACAAGACTGATTCTTGCTGCTATTACCACTAAAAAATAAAAAAATAAAAATAAATAAAAAAAAAAAAATCAAAACTTGGAACACCCTTTTACTAAACTTGACAAATGTTCAGCAAATTCTTACCGTCAAACTGACGTATTATTATTTATAAATCAAGTTTGATGAGGTGATCACTGTCTACAGTGGTTCAACTTTTAAGTTAAGGGGGAAACTTTCACTTTGTAGATAATATAAAATAAAATTAAAAAAAAAAAAGCTGAAGTTTTAAAAACTGGAAAAAAAAGTCATTCTCAGTGTCGTCTTTTAGCAAAGTGTGGTGCTGCTCGGGATCTAATGAAAGTGAATGTTGGATGCTGGAAACAAGAAGATGCCTATATTTTGTGAAGAAGCAGGCTTAGTATTCTACAGCTGTGTTAGTACTTGTGCAAAGGAATAAATGCCTGATTTACTCTGAAGCCCCATTATTTTCAGTCGGTCAGGGCAACTGCAAAGTGAGTCTCGTCTGCAGTTCTGTGGTGAAATGAGAAGTAACTGCTGTTGCATTGCAGCCATCTCCATGAAATGAGTTGACAGCATTGGATAGCATGGCAAGAACAGTGCGTGGACAAGCCTTTATTGTGGTAGCAGCTCTCATTATATCATGTCAGTACTACATGGTCAGGCTTCCTCTGCTGCCCCGGAGATAAGCAATGGCAAGAATAGTATTCATCATCAAATTATTAGCTGCTGGTGGCAGACACGCTGTCTCAGCTGTCTTGTCATGTGCCTGTCATCCCTTCTGGAAAGGTGTATGAGCAGAAGTGTAGATGGCTCGATATACTAGCTGCAAAGGCTGAAAACAGGGTCTTTGAAAATATGGGTAGGTGTCATGGAACTATCTTCAATGAGATTTGGAAAGATGCACTCATTTCTAGAAGGGATGGGAATAATTCCCAGGCCATAATACAATGATTCATCAAGATGGGAGACAGGTCATTTAATCTTAAAAACTGAAAAATGGCCTGGTGAAAAGAGATGAACATGAGGGTCCATGGAAATGAAACAGGGCAGTGAAAAGCATCCCAAATTTACTTGGGGTTTAATTGGAGTGAACAAATCTGCTTGGAGTAATTAGGATAGCTGAGGTTCCCAAAGGAAGCCTTGACACCCTCCACAGGCTGCTCTGACAAGTTATGGGCTGGTTTGACTGTACTCTACCCAGATTTAAAGAAATGAAAACCCTTGGACACCAAGCAGATGATTCAAATTTTAGGCAAAAGAAGCGAGGTTTGAACACAAGTGGGCACAAGAAAGTTCTCTCTTACCCAGACTGGTTTTGGAGATTGTTGTTGTTCAAGCCTGATCCTAGTATAGCAGGATCACTCTCTGCCAGGTGAATCAACCAAGCCTCTCTTAGAGTTCCTACCAGAAGCACGGGGACCCACCAAGGTGCCAGCCACCTTGCTTACTGGGCCTCCTTGCTCTTAAGTTAAAAGTAGAATTTAATGTGGATGCAAGTATCACACTGCACCTCGTTTAACCTTTAGTCCCAAAGTAGATTAGGGTCTCTGGTACAAGCAAGGATCCCTAACCCAGTGTTAATGATTCCATGTGCTTTCATGTAGGTCTGCAAATACCTTTGTCTGGCTAAGCAAAACATTGCTGTTGCCTACCTAATATGATGCAGGACTTACTAAAGTTGGATGACATTCGTGATTTGATGGACCATTAGCTATCAGAGACTCCACCAACAAACTTTTCCTTAAGACCACACTAGAACCCTGGGTCATAGATCCATGGAGTTACACATTTGGAGTATTGCGTGTCATGTCAATCAACACACAGATGAATTAGTAAGTCTTCTGCAGGAATTCTGCACATAACACCATCCACACATTTAAGAAATACCTTTCTTTTTGTTCTGTCATGAATTTAATTAATGGCATCTCTAAGTTGTATTATTTGAAGAGAATACAAATCCCAAACCTCAGGCTCGCCTGGCCCACACAATGTTTTTTGTGCTGCTCTAGGTGTAGAAACATAGAATTGGTCCAATTTGCTCTCCTGCATTAGGAAAACATTCTTGGAGAGAAGTAAAGACCACCAGGCATCCATAGTAGAAGGAAATGCCGAACACCTATCAGCTCATTTACCAGTATGAATCAATGGTTCTTCTGGTATTCAATGCCCAGTCCAATACTTCAACTACAGAGAGTAACACAGACTTTGAAAAGTTGGAAAGCAATACCTTAAAATTCCATTTACATCTTTCACATTAATGCATGGGCATGTCACTGTACTTGGTGAAGTATAATAGATATGAGACACACCCTACATGGTTACATTGAATGTGTTATGCACAATTAAAAGAAAATTGAGGGACATTGTTTAAGATCATGTTTAGTTATAACATGCATGTGTCTATCAGATATTCATATGATATCCTAAGAGAAAGATAGATTTTTTTTTTTTTTTTGCTTTGGGCATTTTTTTGTGAGTTAGAAAAATGCTTTCCATTTTTTCTCTAACAATTTATTTTAGAGTTTTCTATAACAAGAAAATTGCAACATTCCTTTTATAAATATTAGTTTGAATTATACATAAGCCAGAATAAATTATTTACATGAGTAGACTTAAGAGTTCATAGCATTAGGATGTTTTCACCTCCTCAAATATTAGAAAACTGTGAATCGAATACTTTGTCATAGTACCTAAGACAGAACATTAATTTCTTCTTTGTGTGTGATATGAGTACTATAAGGATAATTTTCTTAGGACTTTTTTTTCATTTATGTATCACAGTCTCCTTAGTTCGAGATATCTTCAAGATCTTATGATTTATCCATACTACTGGAGAAAAAGACTTATTTCCCATTAAAAGTTCATTCCCTTTGATCTGATAGCCCAATTGCAGATATGTTTAGTTCCAACATGTTCTCATCTGAAAGTTTGGGAGTGTTATTCACCATCTGTATAATGCCAAATATTGAAACACACAGGACAATAAAAAGATGGTTCAAAATCCCCTTATTTTCAATCTATTTGTCAGATTAATGGGGATGACACATTTGTTCCACTGGTATACCACTCCAGTGGCAATCTTCTAAAATTAGGAACTGCCAATCTGAGGGAAGCAAAAGAACTCTATTTCATTTTAAATTTAACTTTAGCCTACTCTGAAGCCATTAGAGGCAATTAAATGAGCTCTTGAGCCACTATATTCAGCCCAGGAGTCTTAAAGTTCAAAAGGTAAAAAGTACTTTTCACCATAAATAAACTGTGAGACAAAATTATTTTCAATGAAGTTTCAATTTCAATGAAAATAAAGTAGGAAATTACATTGGCTATTACTGAGGTCACTGTCTTCATTGACCATCTGGCCAAAGTAAAAAAAATAGATAACATTTGCAACATGGATAGAAATGAGCAAAGTACCCACAGTTTCCTTTTTAAAGTCCTGTAAATTCAGTTAATTCACGTATTAACAATCTTCATGAAACAATTACTGGAAAAAATAAACCTGATGGGCCGTTTTAAAGCTGAATGAGTCATGGAAAAAAAAAAAAGGAAGAAGAAGCATGCAATGTCTTACCATTACCATAGTGACCGTTTTCCATATGATGGTTCCATGCATAACATTATTGTCATGCCACAAACTGATGGGCCAGATTTGTCATTCCTATTTCTATGATTTGTCTATATGTGGATTCCTATTTGTTGTATCTAAACTATTCATTTTCAAGTTGGAAATATTACTCTCTAAGGAATATAATTTAATTTTTGCCTAATTGTGTGCTACTTCCTACAATCTCAGAAGGGAATCCGTTTAGGAAGTTGGGCAGATGCTGTTAAAGTCATTTTCAGGGCACATGGGTTTATTTTTTTTTTATTTTACCTCTGAAAAAAGTCATTATTGGACTTCTACATAACATTGGTTCACAATATATATTACCTGACGTATATAAAAGAAGAAAAGTTAGAGTTGTCAATTGCTTTTTTTTGTGTGACTTTGCAAATACTTACAAACATATATTGTTAAAAAAGAGAGCACTAGAAATTACATTTATTTGATTTGGATCTTAAGCCTAGGACAACTTTATTCAAATATCCTTTGTAACACCCAGTTTCTGTTCTGTTGTTTTGTTTTCCTGACATACAGGCCACTAGCTTCAGGTTATGCTGTTCATTCAGCCTCAAAATAGAATATGTACTTTCTGAAGATCCCATTCTCTGTATTCATTGTTGTCAGGAGAGGCTTTGAAAACACCCTTGCCAGTGTACATAGATATCAGTCTTTTTAAAAGGAGAGAAAAAGGCGAGGGGATGGCAGTAAGGCGGGAGTAGAAAATAAGAAGTTGCAAAGAGGGGAAAAAAAACCTATATTTTCAATTTGAGGCTATTTCTATTCGGTCAAGTCATTTGGAATTAATCACAGTAAAGCTTAATGATTCTTTACAGTTGGGGGTAGGACTTAGTGGCATTGCCACCAGTTTCTCTGACAGCATCCATTATGCAGTGACTCTAGCAGGAAGCCAGTAAAGTTTGCTAAAACACGTTTGGAACAGAATCTTTTAACCTAGAACCTAGCACAAAAGAGCTGCTCCAAAAATGTGTTTTTGGAATGTTGAATAAAAGTGTTCACAGCAGCATTTTAAAACATAGCCAACCGGGTACTCCCAGAACAAATTATTTGCTTGTGGATTTACCAGTGGATGTTTTAAATCACAAATCAGTATTCCTCCTTCCCAACTAGCCAGATACACACACAGGGAGTGCAAATGATTGCATGAGCTAAAAGTACAAGTATGCCTCTTGTTTTCTCTCTTTGTTATTTTCCATTTCTTTGGAATATTGAGAGTAGAAAGCAATTTGCTTTGCCAGTAGAGAAAAAACTCAAACAAACAGTTCTGGGTGCAATGAGCATGCAGAGGGAGATCCATCCCACCAGGGGCAGAGTTTCAGAGTCACAGATGACAAGTCCTGGTTCTCATCATGAAGCTCTTCTCATGCCCTAGTGCCACCCGACCAAACCATGCTCCCTGTGCTGTGTCATGCTGAGAGTTTACCATGATGCACTTCCAGGTCATTAGCAGCCTCCTTTACCATGACATCACTCCTCTTCTCTTTTACTCAGAAATAGGTGAGCTGATTTTTCCTCGGCTTTCTTTCTGGGTACTCAGAGATAATATTTTATCACAGGACAGATTTTACACTTTGGAATAACTTTGGCGATTAAAGAGCACAAGGAAATCCAATAGTTTCCTATTTGAGATAAGAAATTATTTCCTCTATGGCCCATGGTTTAAATATTGACTTCTTATGAACATTTATATTCCTAGTAGCTTAGCTGCACTGCTGGGGAAAACGGCAGCTCTGTATCAAATAATGGCTGTAATTATTTGATAGGTTCTGTTTTGACAACAGTACATCCTTCAGCTTTCATGTTTATACCAAACTAGAAATTAGGAGGTAGCCTAACTGTGCAAACCGATGCTGGAAACTGTCCATCCATCAAGAGGAATGAGCCCTTCTCGGAGGGGAATTTTCAGCTGGATTGCCAAGTGCATAATATTCCCCTGGAGTTAGGCTGCAAGAAAAAAAAAAGAGTAAGAATTTAAAAGGACAATACTGTGACACATCCCGTGATATTTAACTCTAGAGGGCCTGGCATAGTCATCATCAGGTCTTAAAGCCCAGAAGGTTTCAGAAGAGTTTATCTAAAAGCAGTTAAAATCCATCCCATCCATAAGAGTCTCCACAAAATATATTATGAGCCTTACCCTATTTTTAGACACCTCCCCCAGCAAAAAAAATAAAAAAATAAAAAAATGCTGAGTGAAACAAGCCAAGAAGCCATCAGTTTATTCAATAAACATTATATGGAGCACAAATTCTATGCCAAGCACCATTCTGGGTACTGCTTTCAAGGAGCTCAAATGTCTGTGGGAAGCAGATGATAAGCAAGTAAACAAATAAATAGTGGATGGAGACCACTGCAGACTGGGTCATCAGCGAAGAGCTTTCTGAAAAGCTAACACGTTGACTGAGACCCATGTATCAGGAACAGGCCACTGTGGAAAGTTCTGGAAGAAGAATACTCCAAACCAAGGGCAACAACTCCTGCAAAGTCCAGGCAGTAGGAACAAGCTCAGCCTCTTAAGAAAGTGGAAGGAAATCAAGTGGGCTGGAGCATGGAGAGTGAGAGGCAGGTGATCTGAGATGAGGTAGGGGAGGGAGTTAGAAACTAAATCATCAGCCCCTTGAAGGCCAAGGTAAGAGGTGTGGATTTTATTCTAAGTGCAATGAACGTTAAGCAGGAAAGTGGCATGACCTGGGGGTTCTTGCTTCCACGTCAGATTGTAAGAGAGGGTAGTGGGAGGCAGGGCATGAGTGGGAACAAAGATACTGCAGTAAACCAGCTAAGAGATGTTAGTGGCTTGGACTGGGTTGGGAGCAAAGCAGAAAATGAAAATAGACAGAAAAGACCCATTGTAGTCTGTACCTGCCTCTGTGGAGAAACTCAGTTTTAAACCTAAATTTTGAGGTGGTCTGCAACAGTTTTGTACTTTTTGTTTTCATTGCCCTAGCCTCGTGGGTGCCTTGTAATAATGCTTCCTAGTAGCATTGTTTGTTTAGTGGAGAAGGACACAGACAGACAAAAGCACTAAATTCACAGCATTCCAGGCAGAAGAGCAAAATGGTTAACCACCCACACCTGGATGGGAACCCTGGCTCTGCCACCCTCTACCTGGGTGACCTTGGAAAGGTGCTTTAACTTCCTTCAGCCATGGTTTCTTCATCTGTGCATTTGTGAGATAAGAGTACCCACTTTGTAAGATCGTTAAAAGGATTAAATAAGTCGATGCATGAGAAACTCTTAGAATATTGCCTGCTACAGCATAAGTGTGCAATAAATAAATGTTAACTTTTGTGGTTATTGCTATGGTTTGACTGAACCCTCCCCAAATGCGATCCTCATAATGACTTATCAATATGCACTTTTCATTTCACTTGTCAAGCAGGAAGAAGGACTATGTTGAGGATTTTTTTAAATAACTCTTAAAAAGAGGAGAGGAACTAACATTTAAGAAGCTGTGCCTTGCCACATGTTTCCTACACCATTACATCTCATTTAAACCTCTCTATCATCCAAATAGTTCCCACTTAAAAGTGAGCTTTTTAGATGCATTATCGATTTTTATCTTCAAAGCTATCTTACTGGGTAAATACACTGTAGTTGTTTTACAGATATGGAAGTCAAGTTGAGGAGACAAGATTTTTCCCCACATTTGTCTGACTCCAGAGCTCTTGCTATTGGTTCAGGCAAAGGATGGCTAAGAGACAAACTGTTCCAGGATAGCTCTAGTTGTCTCTTGGATCCGTCATCAAACAAACCAGGAGTTAGGTGCCTCCCTGACATTCCCTCCATGCCAGCTCAGGTCTTCATTGTGCCTTGACACGTTTCCAGTTAAGGATGTTCTGAACTGGGTTCCCAGCCTAGTCAGCAAGGATCAACCATGCATTTTTTGTGTCATTAGCCAAATACCCATTTCATCATGAAGTAGTTATGTGCTTCTTAGGAGATAAACTTATTCCAGTAAAAATCACTGAAAATCCTTTATTTTCCTGTGTGTTCATTCAATCATTCCTCGTTATTTCATTTTATTGCTCCTGACAACATAGTAAAAGATCTATTGATGCTAACATTGTAAACTAAATCTCTATCATGTGGCTTATAACTTGGTCGTATAAATACATTTATCTTGAAATTTTGGCATGCCACTTCTTTATTGACATTGAATTTTTATCATAAAGTTTCATCCTATTAGTTACATAATTCTAGAAAGAATACACAATTCAAGGTCTTGGTAACTTTGCTTTTTAGATTTGTTTCCAGAAAATCAAATTGATGAATATTAAAATAGCAAATGAAAAATCTGTAATATTAATTAGAACATTTTTAGATATTTGAGTATTAGGCGAAAAGAAAGCCTACGAGCTCTCAGAAGAATGTCAAGAGCCAAAATGTACTTGTGTTTTGCAATATTTTTTTCAAACAGGTTACTATCTGGTCTACACAAGGGTCCTAATTATGTCCTTGGAGTCCTTTCAACGTGTTTATTAAATTATCATCCTTCTTCACATCATCAGTGGCCTTAATAATTGGCAAATGCTTCCAATATATGAGAAATGCAATGTAGTCATATTAGGATACATTTCCATTTTTGTGGATTTGGGAGATTTGCAGCTATTTTGAAAATATATCCTTTCTTCAAAGACTATAAAGAAAGGAGGCTTCTAATAATATTTTCCAAAAAAAATCAAAATGGTTAGTGGCAACAGGGTGATGGCTTCAAAGTAACAGCCTTGCCCTCAACTCATTATCCTTTGAGCTGTTCTTCTTCCCCTCTACTTAGTATAAACAGGGGCATCAGCTTTACACATTTGAAAAAGTAGTCTGTGACCCAACCCTACCCTTGCAAATCCTTTTGTTCATTGCAATCTGTGAATAGACTGCTCTGCCTGGTCTTGTTAAAGTCAAGCCAGCTCCAGCCTAGCCTTGGGACTAAAACATTTAAGCTTTCTAGATGGATTTGATAAGCATAAAGGTTTATGAGCATCAGTATTATTATTAGTGCAAAGGAATTCCCAGATTTAACAGTTCAGAGACCTGTCTGAAACAAATCCCAAATAGGCTGGTGAAAATCAGGCACTGCGTGGAAATGAGTGGCCTGGACAGAGAGGCAGAGTCTAATGTAGCAGGAACCCAGGGCGAGTGAGGTGAGTGCAAGAACTTTAGATTAATCAAGAGGCCTCCGTGGAAAAAAAAAAACAGAGAAAAAAAAAAAAATAGAACCCTAGAAGATGAAGCACATAAAATAATCCAACTGTAACCACACAGCAGACAAAGCAGCATATCCAAGTGACAAGAAAAGTGTCTGTTCTAGTGCAGGGTCTTGCTCTGGTCTCAGGGCAAGTCTGAAGGGTAATTTGGAGAGTGCAAAAGGTAGAGGATCTGCCTGTCACCCTTCTACTTTTTTGCTTTTTTGTTGTTATTGTTGATTTTAATGCAGAGTACATGCGATTCATTAATCCTTCTGATCCTACAAGTAAAATAGCCTAGATAGAAGTTAAATCCAAGATCTAGTTTTAGTTTAAGACCTTGAAGGTTTTAAATCCACTGCATACCCCAAAACTGGCAGAGCTGGCTGTTGTAAGATGACAGGCACTGCATGTCTGGGGAGTTTTTATGGGCATTTCCTTCCCCATCCAGCCCCACATTTCATCTCCTTCCCTGCCCTCCCTGCCTCTCTCTCCCCACTGCTCTCCCTCTCGCCTTCCTGCATAACCAAAGAAATTGAAACAAAATATATTAAAACTTTTTTAAGTTAAGGGACTCTACTGAAGTCAGTAATGAAATTCTTATCATTTTCAGTTATATTCTCAGGGAAGATTTAACTCTTAAGTTACTTTAAGAATGTAGAAATTGCTTGAAAAACATATTTAAGGATCTCCTGTAATGTACCAGGAAGTAGAATAGATGCTGAGGATTAAAAGATAAAAGAGATGCCTGCTGCCCTCAAAGAGTAATGTTTGTGGACTGCCTTCTCTGCAAAGCACCATGTTGTTCAGTGTGGACAACAAAATAAGATACAAGGCAGAGCTCTGCTCTCACATTGGATTTTAGTTGGGGAGGCAAGAAATGCACAGGGAAAAGAAATGTTTGCTTTAGGTGTCAAAGTGTCAAGTAAAACGACATTTACTAACTCTTTCTGTCTGCCCAGCTTTGTTCTAGTTTTACAGGTATTAATTCAGTTAATCTACATAACAATCCTATGAGGTGGATACTAGGTATTCAATTATAACCATTTTATGAATGAGGCAAAGATAGGTTGAATGATTTGCAATAGATCATCCAGCTAGTATGTGGTAGAAACAAAATTTCAATCTTGGCTGCTCAAATTGTATTTATATCTACGTCTTTATATCTGTGTCATGTGCTGTAAGGCTTCAAAGGAAGAGCTGGTATGTGTAGGCTAGAACAGTCAGGGAAGTCTTCACGATGGGGGTTGCCCATGGCCTTGAAGGACAGTGGATAGAATAGGCAAGGACACACCAGGAGACACTGGGCATGAGGCAGACAAGGATGAGGAGAGCAGCGTGGACAATGATCTGGGATCTGTGAGGCCTAAGGTCTAGTCCTGCCTGTGCTCATCAGGAACTGGTGAGGCTTGGATAAGATCCACAGGTTTCTCATAAAATGGAAATTACTATACTAACTAACCTGTCAGGTTATTGGAAATATCCAATGAGATGACATATATAAAAGTGCCTGGCCTTTTAATTATAACCTAATCTAATTTCAATTGTGTGTGTGTTTAAGACAGGGAACGGATTAGGCAAGAGTACGAAGTTCATTTTGTGGAATAAAAGCAGATGATAAGGAGGTTTTAATCACATTTGGGGGGATCCTGATTAGAGGAAGTAAGGAATTAGGTAGTACCCAATAAACTGGAGAGTCGTTGAAGGTTATGAGACAATGTGTGAGGGGTGTGGTGAAAACAGTTTGTGAGAAAGCTCAATCTGGCTATCGTGCTTCTGAGCAATTTGAATTTCAGGGGAGAGAGAAAGTTGCATTTGGGAAGCTATTTTAGGAGTAGAAAGAAAGCAATGGATATGAGCTCTGTGTTTGTTTTTCTATAAAAAATCATTTATTCATTCATTCAAAAACATTCAGTATTCATTGAGTAATGCCACTTACCAGGCACTGCTGTAAAAATTGTGCATACAGCAAGGAACAAAATAGTCAAGAAGCCCATTGTCTTTATGGAGCTTACATTCTAGAAGAACTCCTTATTAATATAAAAATATAAATATTCAAAGAATAAAGAAAGTGAACCCAACAAAATTTTAGTAATCAGTGCTTAATCTAACCTTGGAATGCCTTAGTCTGCTTCAAGGAAAAGCTCTAACACCTTTTCACTTGCTTTAAATAATGTGTACAGCCTCCCAGTGGTATCCAAATCAATTCATAATGTTTTTTTCTTTCTGCTGCCGGATCTGAACGTCCCCAAAGCACAGCTAACACACACTGCTGGGCGAGTCTGATTTTGGTTTAACTAGCTCACCTCTTTCTTGAAACCCAACAGCCTTGCTCTTCTTAGGAAAAGCCTTAACTTACCTTTTTCTATACCTGCAACGACTTCATTTCCCCCTTTTCAGGTCATCCACTGTATGGATTTATTCTTGTTTTGTCCAAAACCATATACTTTTTACTTAAACCAAAAAGGTTTCCTTTGGATGTCAAAAAAGGATCCTGTGTGCCTCTGTGGGGTGAGGTGCTGCAACAGTGTGTCTCGGGACCATAGGTTCAGGGCCCTACAGAAACTTGCAGCAAATGATCCCTTCATTACTTGCACAGTATAAAGAGTTTAGAAAGGACAAAGAATCTCTTTGCCACTTACACAGCACAGAGTCCGAAAGCATAGGAGAAGAAGTCCCATCACAGCCAGTCTCCCGGGATAGCCAAAACTGCTCCGGATCAGAGTCAGCATGAGATGGCAGCTCTGCCCACCTCACATCACATCGGAGAAGAGAGAAGAGACCAATCTATACAGTTGGTGTGTATCCATCCTAGGAGGAGGGGCCCAGCCACTGAGGATGCCTGTTCTGATAAGCATCTGGGGCTCCTTGTTTCCAGTTTCCAGGTTTAAGGTCTGGCAGGGCCTTTTCATTAGCCTTAGCATCTCCCCCAGGTTGTGGAATGGCACACAACAGAAAAGGAGGTAGGGGTAGCAGTGGATGGCCGGATGGCCGCTTGGTGTGTGTTTGTGAGTTCCCCAGAAAAAGAGATAGGGGTGGGTGAGTGCTGGGCGATGGAGGCATAACAGGTGTGGGTGATTTTCCTAACAGCCTCTTCCTTCTCCCTCATCTTTAAGGTTTAGTTTTAATAAAAGTTACGTTGCATAGCATTACTCTAGCATCCCTGTCTTCACCTAACTTTTCTTAAAAGGCATGTCTGTTATTCTATTCATTAAAATAATGAAAAAATAGATCTACTTTCAACAGTCAAGCAATTGTTTTATTTTTTTTTTCACTATGGAACTGTACAAGTGAAAGGCAATTTTTTCAAATTGACAAGTATTTATTAAACACCAAGGAAGCAAGAAATTATTAATGATACAATTGAAATAGAAGACAGGAGCATACACTATGTGTAGTTACATTATTTAATGAGACATGAAGCCATGAACCTATAATAATAAATACCATTTCTGTGGCTCTTACAGTCCATCTCTTTATTGCAGGACTTTGAGCAGAGTCTGGCATTTACAAAGCACTTAATAATAATCGCCGAGTTGAATGATCTCTCACGCTCTCAAAAGCCCTATGAAATGGCCTCTTTTACAGATGAAGAAATAGAGGCTCAGAAATCCAGATTGCAGAGCAACAAGTGGTGATGTTAGTATTCAAACCCAGACAACATCACAGTAAATAATTATTAAGCTTTGTGGTTCAAATTTTGAGTGTCTCAGGAATTTATAAAGACAATGCGAGTTGCAACAGTCAGCCTAGACTTTATTGAAAAGGCATGCCTATGGTGTCTATAATTGTAACCCCTCTGTCCTTTCATAAGTAAGGTAGCTTCAGAAATGTAAATGCATGTACTCCAGTGCAGTAGCAAATACATTTTTGAAAATTAGCAGTCATTTTTACTTGGTGTCAGGCATCCCTAAATGACACCTGTCATCATTTTGTTCATTCTCTTGATTCCATAATGTTGTTTTCCTCACCTTGAATTTATTGACACCAATTCATTTTGCCTTGACATTGGCATTAACAGGGAAATAGCTTTGTTTCATCCTAACATTATAAACTCACCTCCCAAGACTTGCTTTGACATTGTCAGGGGGTGACTATGGTGACAGCAAGGTCACAGCAGACAAGAGTGAATTACAATGATTCCTGGGAAAAAGAAAAATCATTAAGAAAAGTTACTGCTTTGTGATTTCAGTAGCTATTTTTCATACTTAAATATCCCTGCTGCTTAAAAATCCTAAGAGGGCTTAGATCATATTTAGAACACTCCTGCCAAGCATATATAGGAAATATTAAGGCTCTGAGGAGGCATTTGGCTATAGCTTGACAAACAGGAACCTCAAATTATGTTTTAGCCTTACAAAGGGCTCGAAGGCATTGAAATACTGTCTTTAAAAAATGCACACTCTGAATTAATGACACAATTATCTTCTTTCAGCCAGATATTTGCATTTCTTAATACAGGATACCAAAGGACTGAGTATTCTCACTCTGTCTCCTACCCAGAATGTAGGATGTTTTAGAAATTTGTCTTCTGTATTGTATGGAGCTCTACGGATTATTGCTCACAATTCCCATATCATTTCAAAGAACACCAAATCCTTTTACTTACTCATGTTTTTCTATGATGATCCCTTATCTCCTTCTCAGGTCCGCATAGAACAGCTCCATCCAGATTTACCTTTAGCCTGTGTTCCAAATTTAATCAAGTAAAAAAAAAAAGTTGTCATTAAGTTGCTTCAGGGCCATATCTTTTTCACTTTTGTATTATTGGCAATGCCAAGACTGTAATAAAATCTAATATATGTTTACTTCATGAAAAATGCAAAGGCTTCTGATGTCTTAGGTAGAAACGTCTGGTCAGTGGTGCTTCTTTCTCTCGCCCAACATAGTCACCATCATCTCCCCACTACTCTTTCCCATGATTCCAGGATGCTCCTTGTGTTGGCATCTCTGACAATTCACAGCATCCAGCCTGAGCTGGACTTTCGAAGCTGCCCAGCAATTTTCCCGCGTCTCTTTAGAAAGTTTCCTCTCCCATTCCCTTACTTTCAAAGCCCAACCTTACCTCCACTTCCTCCCCTTCAGAACATGGCATTACCTCCTACTTTCCAGAAAACAAAATGATACATCAAGCAGAAGCTCCTTTGATTTCCTGCTCTCCAGCCTATAAGCTTTGTATCCATATCTATCTCCTATTTTCCTCTGCTAGCTATTTCTATCAACTGATCCACCCATCCATCCATCTGAATACTAATAATAGATATATAACCACCATTCAGAAAGAGGCTGAGAACAAAAGACAAATTTCCCTTACTTGTTTAATAAATATTTATCGACAGTTCAGTGCCAGGGACTGTACCAATAATAAAACCACAACAAACAGGATATAGATAGGAGAAACGTCCATCTGTAGCAGGTATAAGTTTCAAGCTACAAACTCGTAAGTTCATTTAAATCTGAGTTCAGACCTCTATACCAGAAAGGTGGTGGAAAATTCAACCATAGTCATTGCTGTGGCTCGATTTTCAAATGCAAAAATGTTCACCCATTTTGCATCAGTCCACAGTAGCCACTGCTACCATGGCCCTGGTTCCATACCAGACGTGAGGCTGGGGAGTCTTCAGCAAGGTAAGGAGCTCCAGTGTCTAGGATTCTCTTATGATTATAGGATCCTATACCTCTTCTGTGATAATGATAATTTTTGTAGATTTCCAAGATAGTTGGTAGTTTGACTAGAAAGATATATTAATATGCAAATACAGAAACATGGCAAAATTTGGTCACATTCATTTCTTAAACTAATACCTTTATCATCACAGTAAATCATGATACTTTTACTTTTCAAACTAAAAGCAACTCCTTTTATTGACATTTTTAATGTCTTCAGAGTACTATCTATTTACTCTAGGCAATTTGGTAAGGTGAAAAGTATAAAGATGAAAATTAAAATTACTAAAATCACTTGCACTGGTACTGGTCACATTTTGATACAATTTGTTTCAGTATTTTTCTAATGTATATACATGTATGTATATATGTAATGTATATCACATATCATATATACCTCCTGCACACATGGAGATCATACTGTATAAACATTCTGTAGCTCTTCTTCCTCCTAACATAATGCCACACACTTTGAAACGATGATTTATTACCCTGATGTGTGATACTGTTATATGTGAACATGCCTCCCACTGGACACCATCTTGCGCCATGGGCAAAAGAGCAGAGGTTGCACTTTTTTTTTTTTTTTTTTTAATTAAACAGACAAGTGCATTTTCAGATACTGGATAAGAAACTGTGATTTATCAGTACTGTTTTCCTGAGTACCTGGTCTGAAGGTGTTGACCTAAATAGGATTTCAATACATCATTAATGATCACTTTGAGAAAGGTGCCCAGCCTCTGGCTTGTGGGAGCTCAGTGAATTAATTCTTTCTCAATGCCAGCAGAGGCTTTTTTTTTTTCAGGTTTCAAAAGCTGAGAACTTTGGGGGTGTTTGGGCAGGTGCATCTCACAACTGCGTTGGAGTCACTATCATCTCTGTCACACTAGCTGGGGTACTGCATACTGCTTCAAAAGGAGCAGGGCATTTTTTTGTTTTTAATCAGTCTTTCATTTGACTGGACAAGAGGAGGTGTCACTTGCATCATAGGTGCTTTGAAATTAGATGAATAAGAATAGGATGTGGCTGTTCTCGAAGGTGAGAATCTGATCTGCTGCACTTGATTGTCTAGACACATCTGCCCACCCAGCTGAGCCCATCCACATGCTTCTTCACAGCCCTTTCAGCTCTACTCCTTGGCCTCATTAGACTGAGACAGAGGTAGCTAGATGCTGGAGCTCATGCCAACAGCACCACTGTCCCCAGATGGATTCAGACACAGACAGAAAGCCAGGGAGCTTCCACTTGAGGAGCTGACCCAGGTTTCGGTCTAGATATTGTTTGCATCTGCACACACTTTCCCACCATACCACCACCATTGCAAAGGCAAACAGTGGGCTCTGGGGCAACAGAAGCAGGTTCATGTTTTCTAGCTCAGCCCACCCTGCTACTCTGAAAACACACCTTATATACTCTGGTGGGACCAGGAAGTGCATAGTGAATGAGAGGACACAAGTCACCTCTGAAAAAATTGGCACTGACCCTCCAAGCTGACTGCAAGAGTTTGTGGAATGCACAACAGGTAAATACAAATATTCAAATAGTGCATGTTTTGACCCCACACTCAAGATTCATTCCCGCAGAAGATACACAGGTGCTGTCTTTGAGGGAGGACATTGGCTTCCTTTTCAAGTACCCTGAATTGGACACCTGGTGAGGAGTTTATTATTCAATTATTCTGGTAGCCATAGGAAAAACCACCTTACTCTTCTAGATTTTTAAAATCAAGGGAGACTGACAAAGGTATTAAATATTAACAAATTACACTTAGGTTAAGTCTTATATTTTTCTCAAAGCCCCTCCATGTAATTCATGGAGGCTCCCAAAAATTGTGAGGTGGATAAACAGGACAGATGTTATTATCTCTGCTTTAGAAGTGAGGAAAGAGAGGTACAAAAAGGTTAAGCATTTTCCCAAATTTATCCATTACCAGCAGAAATGGGACTTGAATCACAAATTCTTCACCTCATTCTTTTCATAGCACCTTAAGCTTTTAGCACATGGGAGAAGAAAAACTACTTCTGTTACATGGAGGACCAGATAAGACTGACAGGTAAAAACAGATCAAGTGGAGAGTGGAAGTAGCTCAAGTGGTTGAACACCTGCTTCCCACATATGAGGTCTTGGGTTCGATCCCCAGTACCTCCTAAAAACAAACAAACAAATGAAAAAAACAATTCTCATTGGGGAGCAGATGTAGCTCAGTGGTTGAGCGCCTGCTTCCCATGTACAAGGTCTTAGGTTCAATTCCTGGTACCTCCTAAAACTAAAACTAAAAATAAAATAAAAAGATCAAGTGAAAAACAGCCACTTGAGTCATCACCAAGGACTCAGGATAGTAAAGCCCAACAGTCACATGTTTGATCTAAAAAAGAGCAATTTCTAACTTTTTGCCATTTAAAATGATAGGCTTTCCAGTAAAAATATTCTTGCAAATCATAAAGTCGGAAAGAACTTTAGAAAGTCAAGCCCTTTCCCTAACTTTAAGTCTGTCTGAAGACCTTAAGCTCCACACTTGCAGCTACGTTGTAGGAATGGCGCACCGTGACATCTCCAGCACGCAGGATGGTGCCCGGATGGATGGTGGATGGATGAATGGAAGGACGCTGCCAAGTGCTGTCGTGACACAGCCAAAGTCTTACAGCAGATTGGTGACTAGTCAGAACTAGAACCCAGGTTTCAAGACTCTTAAGGTTCTTTGCACTGTACCATATCACCTCCTACAGCCAGGCATAAAAGAGAGAGAAAAAAAAAGGGAAAAATGCTGTACCAAGGATACCAAAAACAAAAGGGCCACCAGACAACAGTCTATAAAGATTCTTCCATATCCCAGGAGCTAACTTGTAGGTTCGGTTTGATATCTCCCATCTCACAGCTTAGTAAAACAGCCACAAAGTTTGTATAAATGGGTCATAATCCTAGCACTTCATCTCCCTGCCACAGACTCTCCAATGCCTAAGTCAGAACTGAATGTAGCACATGTACCTTTGTTATTAGCCTGTTTGGTGGAGGCTATTCACTCTTTGATGTTTCTTTGAAAAGAAAAGGAACACTTTGGAACATCTTTCCCTCAGCAGTCCTGGGTTTGTTTCAGGTGGTGAAGGTACAGGTCAATTTATTAATAAAACCATCAAGGAAAGCTGTCATTGTAATGCTTTGCGTCGATTCCTTGAAGTGCAGGAGACAAAGCCAAAAAGAGAAACTTTCAAGTCTATAAATACAGACCCCGCATTGCTCAAGCATAGCAGCTCACCGACAGGGTGAAACTAAACATAGAGCTTTGAACAAAACCCAAACCGAGAAGTGATCGCTTTCCTGTACTAATGTAATGGATCATCATGACAAAAATGAGAATAAGTGACTCTTCATGTCCAAAAAATAAGAATAGTCCAAAAGGCAACGCTATGCCCTGGCTGGCACTGTCTTCAAGCTTATGGGATCCATCTCTATGCCTGCTTTACCCATACCTCTCAGCAAGGACTCATAGAAGGAAGAGGAGTCGAGGTCTCTTACTTCACATTCTGAGAATAGATTGCAGTTTGGGAAGAAAAAATGTGCTTAATCAAGAAACCCACACAAAATTTGAATTGAGCAATTTACCTACATCACTGTGACTATCATCATCCAATCCAAACAACAGGAAATATAAATAGAGGTGGAAGAGGGAGGAAGAAATATAGCTCATTCCTATTCTTTCATTGTGTAAATTCTGTGTATTTTCATAAGTGTGTGTCATTTGCAGGAGCTTTTTGATTTACTATTGTGACTTGCTTCCTGAACTTGGAATCAGAGCTATTATAACACCTTGCTGATTTTAGCCTTTCCACCAGCATTCCACATTTCATCTTTTGGCCACATAACTGTAAGCCTAACATTAATACTATAACTTCATCCATCAAAGTCCATAGATTATCTTGATCACCTGTACAAAAGCATTCCTAACATAGAAACACTGGGAGTTGTAGGTTATAATGGTGTGAAACTGGACCTATATTAAATGAATTATTTTTATGAAGAATAAAAGAAATCCTTTAGAATATATCAAACTTTTACCAAAGCACCATTAGTTTTTCCTATATCTAAGGATCATACTTTATTATAATAAAATGGTGTCTGGCAAATGACTATTTGCATCCAGTATTAGGTCAAGTGTTATATAAAGGATTTTTTAAAAATGAACCTTGACTGTGAACTGAGATAACACACTTTGAGACTGTCAATAACAGTAAAGAGAGAGTAGGAACATGCTTAAAACAAATACTTCACAAAATAAGTTTAGAGTTTTCAATTTTAGGCAAATCCACACAGAAGCACACCAAGTAAAGAGAGTGATAACTGAAAAGTACATGTTGGGTGGAAAATCTCTAGTTGGATTTTTAACTAGTAACTATATGCAAGATGAAATGGAGCTAATGTCAGGGATCATAAATGTTCTATCAAGGGGTGGTGGATACATAAAACCTTGTGTTGGGAAAGATTTTGAAGTTCAGTGCAAGAGAGTGCCATGATTAAGTAGCTATGTCATCGTAGAGGTGAATACATGTGCCATTCCCAGCCTTGACCTTCAGTACTTCAGTATTTCTGGTTATATTTTATGTATGAGCTGATTTGTATTTGGAGACTATGCCAGACTGTGGTAGAACTCTAGCAGATGTAACATTTAATGCTATCAACAAAGACCTCTGCATAATCTCAGCGTAGTATAAAAGCAGAGCAGCTGGTCAATATAACTGAAAAATCTTCCGTAAGTCTGTAAAAGAGTTATGTAATAGCTCCCTGGAAAGTGGAAAGTCAGTTACGACTTGAGGAGCACAGATTGCACCAGTGAGCAGCATTATTTACTGCATTTCTCCTGACTGTTCTTTTCCATGTGAAGAGCAGTAATCTGTAAATCAGGAGACCTGGATTCTAGTTGTAGTTCTATCTTAAATTGCTTTCAGTTTCCTCATCTAGAGCTTGTCTAGATGGTTTCTGAAGCTTCATGCAAGCTTACTGCTTTCATGAGATCAAATTAGATGACCAACAGTGAATAAGGTTTCCCTTATTTTATCCTTTGTGAGCAATGCTACAGGGTCGAACTTAGATCCTAATATTCTGTATTTACTCCCCCAAGAAGATAATCCACTCTTACATCTCAACTCCAAGCACTTACAATCACCTCTAATTCCCATACCTCTGAACCTGAAAACTCAGTCTCTCTGATCTAGAATTGCCAAAGATTCTTCACTCTCCTTCCCCCAGTGTACATCAGGGACAACTGCTCATCATCATTACTCTAGCTGGCACATTGATCCATGCCTTCATAATTTACCCCCAATATTAATTGAAGGGCAATTTCTTTGTTCTCTTCTAGTATAATGTCGCCAACACAGCTCAGAGATTGCTCTGTCATATCACTACCCTCCTCAAAAGCTTGGTGATTCTATGTTCCGTTTATCCAGCATTTCTCAACCTCAATATTATTGACATTTTGAGCAGGATAATTCTTTGTTGGATGGGGGTGAGGAGGCTGTCCTGTGAATTGCAGGGTGTTTAGAAGCATCTACAGTCTCTACTTACCAGATGTCAGGAGCACTCCCCTCCCCAGGTTGTAACAGTATCCAGGCATTGCCAGATGACCCTTCTGGGGCAAAAGTATCCACTGTTGAGAACTATTGCTTTAGACTGACATCCAAAGACTTCTGTTAAATGTTGATTCCTTGAATTTCTCCAATCCTTTTCTAATTATTCCAAAATTTATTCTGTCATATTCAATAAAAAACAAGCACACAATGCTTATTTTGCATACTTCATTTCAAAGGGCCCCTCCTCCCATAATCTGCTGGGTCTATTTATTCCTAGATCCCTAGATAAAGAGTTATCCACAGTATGAAGACTTCTAAGACTAATTTTATACCCTCATATGATCATTGTATTTTGTTGACATCTTTTGTTCTCAACATCCTTCATGGTCTTTCTTCCTCTTTCTATGGTTTAAATGTTCATATTCTTCAGTGTTATAACTTCAGTCCTCATTTCTACATGGTCTTTTCCCGAGGATGATGTCCTCTACTCCTTTTGCTTCACCTTTTGTAACAATGACCACTACCATCCCTGCCCTAAATCCGTATCTCCAACATGATCTGTCTCCTGAACCATTAATGAGTTTTTTCAATTGATAACAAGACCTCTCTAGAAAAGCCTACAGACCTCAAAGGCCCAAAATAAAGTTCATTTTCTTCACTGTTCAGACCCTTTCTCCTATCTTTCTTAATAAATTATATTATGGTACATAAAATACACAAAATAGGAACCTTAGAATCTCTCTTACTGTTTTAGTTTGCTAAAAGCTGCTGGGAGCAATATACCAGAAATGTGTTGGCTTTTACAATGGGGATTCATTTGGTTAAAAGCTTACAGTTCTGGGCCTGTGAAAGTGTCCACATCAAGGCATCATCAGAAGATCCTTTTTCCCCAAGCTGCAGCTGTGGGCGATCAGGCACATGGTCATGCCCACTTGTCTCTCCCCTCTCCTCCAGATCTTGTTGCTTTCAGCTTCTGGCTAAAGTGGCTTCCTCTCAGCCTCTGTGTCCCATTGATTTCAGCTTCTGGCTCCCCAGGCCTTCTCTCTCAGCTTCTATGTTCCTCTCTGTCTATGTAACTCTTTTCTGTATCTGCAGCATTTTATTCCTCCGTTTATAAAGGATTCCAGTAAGAGGATTAATATCCATCCTGGATCACACAATGTAATCCAAGGCTCTTAACTGAAGTAATTTAATTGAAAGTTCCCACCTATAATAGTTTTATAGGCACAGGAAAGATTAGCCCTAATGACATGATTTTCTGGGGTCCGCAAAAGACTCAAACCATCATACTCACCCCACAAAGAATGTCTCCAAATCTATTTCCTTCTGTCTCTCCCTATTGCTCTAACCTAGCTCAAAACTATTCTATTGAAGTATCTGGTAGACTTGCCTCCAGTCTGTCCTTTCTCTGGTCCATCCTCACCTTTCTTTTCCCTTTAAAACATTACTCTGCTCATAAGTCTTTGCTGGCTCTCCATTTCCTATTGTGTTATGTTGTCCTTTCCCAACTAGGCCACAACCTACCTTTCCAGTCTCCGCTTTCCCTATGCACAACCTACACTCCTGCCATGCCAGACCATTCCTCACTCACTGATGTGTTTCATGTGCCTCTCAGTCAGGGGCCAGTCAGAAAACTGAAACCAAAATAGGTATTTCAAGAGAGCGAATTTAACAAGTGTTTGAGAATTTGAAAATGAGAAGAGGACATAGAAGTAACACAGACACAATAACTGTGAAAGCAGGAAGCAACTATCACCCTGGGGCTGAAGGGTTATAGGGAACAGGCTGGGGTTACCAGAAACTAGAAACTTGGAGGAGAGACCCCACCGACCTGGGACCTGTACCTCCTAGGAGCCACAGTGTCTGGCTGCTGCTAGGAGTCCTTGAATCTAGAGGCTCTAACCTCGAGGGAGGAGGTGCTGCCAAATGTTGCAGGTACCTCTAAGGGAGAGATACAGCTGGTTCTGAATAAAGCTAAGCCCTAGAACCAAACGGTGCTGTTGAGATGCTGGGCCTTTGCTGGGGCAATTCTGTTAGGAAGAGCCATCAAACAGGAAAACGGAAATCTCTTCTTCCCTCCTCCAACCTTCCATGCTCCTTCTAGTACACCCTAGTGATGGAAGCAAGGTGTTAATTTGCAGAGTTCCACCCATGACATCAGGAGTGTGAGTTTAAGAAAAAACTGCTTAATAACCAGCAAAATGCCTTATCACGTCTCCTTGCCTTTTCTCCTACAGTCCCCCCATTCATAACATGCTTTCAACCAGTATCTATCTGATGCACTTCTTTGTTCAAATAGCTCCTCTTTATGATCTTCCCAAGAGCAATTATTTATATAATCATCTGAGTTCCCCCAGCAGTTTGCAAATACTTCTTTACAGTTTTTTTAAAAATATGTTACCATAATTACTTTTGCATTTATTTGTTTGTTTATTTTCCACCAAACTGTTAGCTTTTTTAGAGCTGGTAGAGTTACAGCCATAAAATCTAGCAGGGTGCTAGTAGCTATTGCATGAGCTCGTTGGAATTGATAAGGACAATTTAATACAATTAATATTAGATCGCTTCTTGTGTGTATATTTTATCTTACCACCTAGATTTGCACTCATAAGAGCAGAGATCATGTTTTATACTTATTTTATTTTCCTCATGGTGTTTAGTACAAGGTTTCGTATGCTGAAGAAGAACTCCATGATATTTGTTAACCATCTAGTTTATTTATTAACCGCCACAATTTTGGCTCAAAATGGCATGAAGATGGAGTATGAGCTGTAGCAGTAAGATCTGTAGTTAGGTTTAGCATCACTGCACCATGATTGGTAAAGTTCTGTATTTATTGAAAGAATAGCCCAATTGAAAGACCAAATGTAATGTTTTTGATAGTGAATTCTACAGTAATGAAATATATTCTAAGTTTCTGTTCATCTTTTATGGAAGATATATTCCTCCAATCCATGAGATTATTAATCCCAGGCTATATCTATCCCTTACACATTTACAAAATTTCTCACAACTATCAAAATCAACTAGCAGATTATGGAAATGTAGAGAAAGTATTGAACTTTAACTTAATCACTAGCTTCTTGAGAAAGAGAAATCTGTTCAACAGCTGATTTACATTCAGGTCCAAGAAGAAGAAAAATAGCTTTTTTTTTTTTTTTTTAAAGAGGAGCGATATTTAATTAACTATTGATTTCTTCTCAATTATTCAAGGCAAGCAATTATCAATATTGATAGAACAGATATTTCCCTACCACTCAGATATTGCTGAAAGGAAATATCCCATTCAGCAATCTCCTGGCTGGAATAAGAAATGCTTAGAATCTTTAACTTTAAATGGAAATAGTTATCTGAAATCTGTTTATTTCATGTTATCCCAATTAAACAGATATTTCCTAAAGTATAAGCAAAATTTGCATATGCTTTCCACATTAACAGCAACCAGAAAGGGAAGATTTTTAGCTGTTCTGACCATGAAGCTAATCACGATATACTTGCAGACTTTGCCTCACAACTGCAGATCTTGACATTTTTAACTGTGACTCATACAATTTAGGTTTAATATTCATGATTTCAAAGCCACACATTGGGAGTTAGCTTATAGAATCATTAGAGCCCCTGGAACACAGCCTTGGATATCAATATTTTGAGCCTGAAGGATTTCATTGGCCTTTAATAGTCACTTCTGACATTTATAGATAGTACATGTGGTACATTTGAAAATTCTACTAATATGTCATGCAACTGTGTGAGAAGTAGCCAAGGAATTGTTGAGGGATGTGGTAAAACAGGGCCCTGTTTAGGGCACTTTGTTTTGAACTCTCTGCAAATCCACCACCATTTTTCTCAGCTCATTTGCACACAGGACATTAACAAATTTGCCTGTAAGAAGCCCCTTTTGAAGGTGCCATGACTCTTGAACATGACTGATGGACCAGGCAAGATTCTCTATTGAGTTGTTACTTGGATACTCTGTACTTAATTGCGTGTGTGTTCATGTGTGTGTGTGTGTGTGTGTGTGTGTTTAATTCATTTGGCACCCCTGGGAGAACTTGACCATGGCATTATTTTTTAAAATGAAAAATGTTCAAATTTATTAAAATCTTCTTTTTCTGCTCTGCCCCCCACCCTCCTTTCCAGAGTGGTTCTATGTGTTAAATGCTTAAGCAGCATATGTTGCTGGGAAGTGTTCTTGGCTCTTTTACTCTTTGTTGTTGTTTTAATTTCCCTGGGTTCTATTTAACGTTCTGCTAAATCAGTGAAACCTTCATTATCTGAAAGAATCAGAGACATGGAATTGATGAGGATAACCAGAATTATGAAGAGATAAGGAATCATTAAAGGGGAAAGTTACATGGCAAGGTCCCCGAATGAATTTCAGTCTCTGAAATTGCTTGCTCTGATTTATTCAAAGTGATTTTCGTCATAGATGAACATAATGAAATTTTGGTAATCAGGGTTTCAACATCGCATTTACTAACTTCCAAAAAATCAAGGTAACCTTGGACTCTACTTCCCATATTTACAACATGATCAGAATCCTAATAGTCGGTAGGAGCAAATGTGACTGCTCTTCCTCACACTCGTAGTATGAAAGAAGCTTTCTCTCTTCCCATCTGGCTGCTGCCTGCCTTGGAGCATGCTGCCTTCCCCATGTCCCAACCCCTCCATCCCCATGCTTCCCTGTTGGCTTCTGTCCTCAAGCATGCAGGGGCTAGAATCCCGGGCAGAGAGAACAGCCCACCCCTTAGAGGTCCTCTGTCATTTGAGCAACACTGCTGTGCATTCTAATTACCATTCATTTGGCTTCAAAGCTCTGCATTCTTGTATCAGGCACTTGTCCTTTAAAAACCAGGAGGTCACAACAGGTCCCAGTTCCATGAAGAGAAGATACTGCCAGACCATTAGTGTTACATGTTTTGTGTTCCATAGCCTGAAATGGACAGTGATAACATCCACTATTGCAGCAAAAATCTATTTGAAAAAAAGGCTAATATGATTTTTAAAAAAAGCAAACTACATTTGTTTGGAAATTGGAGTCACATGCTTAGTTGGTGGAGGGGAGGGGGAGGCACAAGATCGATAGAGAATGTTTTGTGTTTTTTTTTTAAGCTGAAAACATGATGTACCAGATGAACTTAAATTGATTCTGCTTCTCCTCCCCGCACCCCCGTACCCCCGTACCCCGCCCACCGCCCCCACCGCCCTCCCCTCATTCTGCAGCGAATGTCTGCGACAACGAGTTGCTGCACTGCCAGAACGGAGGCACATGCCACAACAACGTGCGCTGCCTGTGCCCGGCGGCCTACACCGGCATCCTCTGTGAAAAGCTGCGGTGCGAGGAGGTGGGCAGCTGCGGCTCCGGCTCGGGCCAGGGGGCGCGCCCGCAGGGTTCCCTGGCGCTGCTTCTGCTGCTGCTGAGCGCTGTGCTGGGGCCCGCCTGCCCCTTGGCATTCTAGGCGTCGCATCCAGCCACTGGACGAGCCTACCGCCGTGGAGAAGCAAACACAACCAGAGCATCTGCTACTAACATAGGAAACACACACGCAGGCACCCCCACGCCAATACAGTGTACCAACTAAGAAGGCCTGACTGAACTAAGCCATACTTAACCGTGGAGAGCACATCCGAGTCATGACTGTTAATTTTTGACATCAGAGGAGTTGGCAGCTGTTGATAACTATCGCCACAAATCACATTGCCAGCTGCAGAGCTTATCGGGGATTGGAAAGGCTCTAACAGTCCCCCGCAAACAGGAAAGACAGACAAGTCAACCAACCTAAAAACATTTGCTACTCTAAGGTGGTGCACCCTAGTACCACTTGCCCAGTATGTGGACCAACCAAATAGAAGCATTCTTTGCTGTCAGTGCATTGTGGGTATAAGGAAATCTGTTACAAGCTGCCATATTGGCCTGCTTCAGTCCCTGAATCCCTTCCAACCCGTGCTTTAGTGAACGTTGCTCTGTAACCCTTGTCGGTTGAAAGATTTCTTTGTCTGTTAGTGATGCACATGTGTAACAGCCCCTTCCAAAAGCTCAAGCCAGTCACACCCCTCTATATTTTAGCAGCACTGTGTCATTGCAGTGCGAGCACCCACCCACTGTACAAGAGAAGAGTGGCTATAGGATCAAAGAAAGTGTATCTATCCTTTCCTTTTGTATTCAAATGAAGTTATTTTTCTTGAGATACTGTAATATGTAGATTTTTTGTATTATTGCCGATTTGTGTTACCAGACAATCTGTTAACGTATCTAATTCGAATCAGCAAAGACTGACCTTTTATTTTATCCTCTTTTGTTCTGTTTTGTTTCGTTGTGCAGAGATTTCTCTGTATGGGCAACGTGCTGGCATCAAAGAATATCAGTTTACATATATAACACGTGTAATAAGATTCCACCAAAGGACATTCTAAGTGTTTTCTTGTTGCTTTAACACTGGAAGATTTAAAGAATAAAAATTCCTGCATAAACGATTTCAGGAATTTGTATTGCAGTTTCTTAAGATGAAAGGAGCAGCACCGAGCAGTTTCACACTCACTTTACTGATTTCTATGTGGACTGAATACATTCAGCTGATGAATGTAGTACCCAGGAAGACGGATTGATGTTCACTAGTTTGGACTACTTCTGCAAAATATGAGACTATTTCCACTTGGGAAAAATTATAACAGCAAAAAAAAAAAAAAAAAATTCTAAGTGATTGCCAAGATTATGCCAAAGCCTGTTGGCAGAGTACTAAGAGACTTTTATTTTTAAGTCATGCTATTTTCACAGATTGATGGTGATCATGTGACTCTAGGGATTCTGATCTATGTATCTTTCCAAATACAGTGTTTACATTGAGTACCATAAGAGGCAACCTGGGGAACCAGGAACGTAGCAGGGAAATTGAGTGATTAGCAATTTGACTTTGATTATATTCGGACTACGTATTTAAAGGAAATATCAAAATATACAGCAGCAAGTACACATAACTGCTGTTCCTGAGAATAAAGTTTGTTTTAAGTACTGCCCAAGGTGTAATAAATTCTTGTTTCTGCCTTTTATTAGGCCAATTGCTGTGTAAGACAGCAAGGAGAGGGAGGAGGGGCGAGAACCATTGCAAAGTTTCCAAGAGGCTAAAAGAGTATGTGGTCTGGTCCCAGCACACCGTTGTCCCACAGGTTGCAAATGTGTTAGCAGCAGCATCTTCGATAAAAAGTAATTAGCATGCCAAGCTGGAGACTTAAGGACAATGAAGACCTACACGACTTGGTAAGACAATAACCTATGACAGTGTTAGATCAGACGCTTAGTTCCCATCCGAATTCTTCACTCAGCAGCCATTCCTTGCTGAGTGGGGAAAAAAATATTCTGGTAAAGAACCTGGGTGAAAACGAGATGAAGGAACAGCATGTCTTATTGCTTTTGTTCCCAGAAAAGCCAATTCAAAGAAGGCAATAAAAGGTAAACAGGTAATGCCTGTGCTGCCTGCTACCCCACGTCCAAGTCTATTGAATGTTTGTTATTCAAACCAACAGTCCCCTTTGATGTAAGAAATAAGAAAAGTTGGAGAGAAATTAGAGCTTTGGTTTAGTGCCAGAGTGGCCAACCAGAAATTGGAAATTTACATTAGAAGTGTAAACAGCAAATTATATTTTAGGTTCACCAAAGAATACACGCAAAAATGTGTATACCATACAGAGTTTGAGATTCTTTACAATGAGGTGGGTTTCTAATATTCAAATTACAATTCTGTCTTATAGTCTATTAGCACAAACCAAAGGCATACTGTGTTATTTCTGGCAACGATGTACTTTATCATTATCCACTCATGGCTTTGTCACAATGCTCAGGAATCAGACTCTGCACATTTCAATACGTGGGATTCCAAAAGCTAATTCTAAAATTTAATGAGCGCCTGATCTAAATCAATCCGTCTGCATTTTATCTTTATGACGGTATAAGAATCCAAACTGATGAGGACTATCATGCGTTCAGTGTATTTAGATACAGTTTTCTGAATTTCCTGAAGTGATACAATCTGCTTTTAATAAAAATTCACTTTAGGGCTATACCAAATGGAAATGAAATGTTCTTTTTAATCTGGATTCTCAACTTCTTAAGAGTCTATTCCTTTGAAGAAAACCCACTCAGTGCATTTGATTCATCTGCTGCTTTCCAGTATTCTTGCAAAATGTAGGTCCCATCTACAGTTTTTGTCTTAAGAAACAGGACTTGGGAAGAAAGTGGGCCCAAATTTGCCCACATATTTAAGGCCCTAATTCTTCTCTGCTTTTACTTGGATAGGTCCCTTGAGATGGCTTACTATAGTCATTCCTATAGTGAATCTATCAACTTTCTCACAGAGTAAGATTACGATTACCTCCTCAATGCCATTGATGAGCAATAAAATCCCCCAAAATGGGACAAAGGGTCAGCATATTATAGGAAAGTAATGACTGCCCTGCCCTGATGTGGGAGTGATTCGTTTCTGCTCCTGTATACAACTTAAAGGGAAAACTTCAGTCCCAGCAAAGTGGGTTCCTTGCTTAGAGAGACCAATTCTGACCCTCTTCCAGTTTTGTCCTAGGAGCCAAGAACCCACCAATCCCTATCCAGATGCCCCCCATCAACTTTCAGAGCATGTCTGGCCCTTTTCTGGGGTTCCAAATCTCTAGGCAGGCAGCATCCTGAGTGCACTCCTCTAGGCCTCAGGGGTGAGAAAAGATTAATAAATGTGGGTAGAAGTGTACTAAAGAACCCACAAGTGACTGTGAAGAGGCCCTTTGCAGCCCAAGCCAGAGCTCAAGCCTAGAAGAGAAGAGAGGCATGGGGGCAGGTGGGAAGGAATTGGCTAGGCTAGTTCAGGGTCAGGGTCCAGTGCAGAAGTCTGAGAAGTCAAAAGATTCTACACTTATACCTAGACTTCCAATTGTTATGCAGACATATGTGTCAAAGTAGCAGGGTAGAACGGATTTTACTTTACAGTTTGTCAGCTTCATGTATAACTTTTAAATAGGTAGACATAAGGCATGCGGGCCTCCATCAGAACTTTTGCCCTGGGCCTTGCAAACATTTATCTTGGATCTGCTTGGAGGTGAATGCTGCATGAGGAGCCTTTGAGTCAGGTCCATAAATGGCACAAATTACCCACCCAGGTAACATCAAGAAAGGTCCAGGTTGGAAGAAGGCAGATGGTCCACAGCTGTTCCTGTAGTTCAGTGCTCTTCCTCACCTTTTCCTGTACCTGTGTCCTGTAATAGTAGTTTCAGAAGGACAGGAGGCAGCTATGAAGGAACCTTGCTGTTAGATCTTTAGACCCATCGCCACCTTCTTCCACCATCAACAATCCAGTACACTTTGGATAAACACCCAGTCTTCTGCAAGGGGATGCTCTGTGTTATATGGGAAATGGGTTGCTGTGCTTCATCTGCTGTTAAATACTAAATAAAATACCTGTTTAACAAATTCTCTGCTCACAAAGAGATTTGAACTACATGTTCTGCATATTTTTATGTTTGAAACTCCAGGTATTTATGATGTGGTGTCATTTAAAGCTTCAGCTTCAGATATCTGAACTAGAATTCTTTACCTACCATTTTTACTCCCAGTCTTTATCAATAAAAATGTCAGTGGTGGCAGCGACTAAGCTGCGTCATAGAACAATAAGAAAAACCAGATTAAAAAAAAAGAAAAACCTGGGATTTTTTTAAGAAAACCTGTGTGCTTTTTTAGAAAATCCAATTTTAGTCTTAATGACATATAAGAATGAAATATATAGTGAGAAACACTGCCAGGGTGTTGATCCAAATGTCTAATCATGAACAGCTCTTTGTTTGCCCTCAGAAAATCAGGACTAGATTCTAATCAGTTTTCTTTCTAAGAAATATTAAGAGTCCACCTAGCACAAATATTCCGACAGTTCTAACCATTACCATGTAGAATAAATTTGCACTTTTAAGGGTATTTTCACTTTCTTACACTAAAAGTAATTTTTCCTGTACTAACCTAAGACAGAAGCCAACAAGTTCCCACCATAATCTGCACATAAACTTAATGAGATGTTGGAAAGAATTAATGCCAATTAACATATTTTGAATGTTCACCAACAATCTTGGGAACATAGAGAACTTCTACTCGTCACAACACCTGGTAAAGTATGACTCATGTATTTCCAGCTTCATTTTCCACATGAAGATTCTAATAACTTAGACATATCTCTTGTATAACTCATATTACTGCATCTAACTAGAAAAGAAAATAGCAAATCTTGTGAGAATTTTATATTAATATTGAAATAGAACTGAAGTTATTTGAGATCTATCATGGCAGGAAAATTCTCTACCTACTACATTTTTAGGGTAGGTCTGAAGCAAGTCTACCAGGAACTCTTACTCCATTTTCAGAGGTGTTGTTTAGATTTCAATAGTTGAGCATTTAATTAATGCTAGAATCTCCATTCTGTCTTCTCCCATCACCCAAAAGCTGTTTTAATTTGATGGATGAATTAAAATGGAGTAGTAACATTTAAAATTATGTGATATTTTTATTAACCTGAAATGATAGCCAATAAAATTGTGCCGTTATACGGCAACACCTAATTATGTTAACATTAAGGATTTAGTTAGGCTGGCTGAAGAAAACTGAAGAGAATTGGAAATAAAAATAATTCTCATTTTCTTAACCTAGTCCCATTTTTTCAGAGGTGTCACCTTTAACTATTGTTCAATTAGTGAACTGTAAATTCTATGGGGAAAACTGACTGGAAAAGAGAAAAAATAATTACTACCCCTCCTACATCTGTCTGAATAGACTCCCTGCTTGGCAAGAAATGTGTCAACTTAAGTTAAAGACAATGCATATCCTCCAGCTGTCCTGATAGTACCACATTACAGCTTTGCTCTTACAAGGGGTAGTCATTCTAGTCTCATAAAAGAAGGAAAATGGTAGAAAAGAACACACCAGAAGTTCGGTTAAGAATAGGTGCTTCTTTTTGCCCCAGGCAGGCAAGAATATAATGTCATTTTTGAGCGTTTGTTTTTGCACTCTGAAGGAGGGCTGCTCCTGTTGGGGAATGGTTTTCCCTCTGCCAGCAGGAAATACTGCAAGGAAACATTCTCCAAGGAAATAGCATTTTGCTATTTACCACTCATGCCTACCCCAGAAAGCCCTGAGTAATTGTTTTGGCTTTCATGGTGTGATAAACACCTAAAGGCAAAGAGGTTAGTGTCATTACTCTCCGTCTCTTTTTCTCTCCCTTTGGAAAAAAAAAAAAATTGTCATAGAACGTTTGCAAGAATCTTTCAGTCAGATGATGCCTAATTATGAAGACTCCAACTAAATATTCAGTTTATTAAATTAATAGTGTGAAAAGTATTGGAGTAGTTTTACAACCACTTAAACATGCATTTACATTCTGTGTAATTACAATTCAAAATTGGGGAAGCAATCAAATCAAAATGCATTCTGATCAAAGGGTCTTAGTCTGCCAAGTAGACCCAACACATTCCAATAAAATGTATCCAACACATTGCTAAAAACAGGACTGGACTTCTAAACCTGGAGTTCGACCCAGATTTCGGTAGGAGGAGAGAAAGAGTCTTTGATGCCCTTGAAATTATATGTAAGTTTTTTTTGTTTTTGTTTTGAAGTACCAGGCGGGGGGCAGAGATTGAACCCGGGACCTCCTATGTGGGAAGTCAGTGCTCAACTACTGACCTCGGCTCCCCCAAGTTGGTTTTTTCATTTGTTTGCTTGTTGTTTCGTTTGTTTGTTTATTTGTTTGTTTGTTTTTAGGAGGCACCAGGAACCAAACCCAGGACCTCCCATGTGGGAAGCAGGCACTCAACCACTTGAGCCACATCCACTCCCCATGTAAGATTTTTTTTTGGTGATTGTTGTTTTTTTCCTGGGCAGAGTCTATTATACTTGCCCTCTCTATTTTTGTGTGTGTGTTTGTGAAATATATAAAAGAATCCAAAACCTAAAAGTTTAAGAATGACTGCACTGAAGTCTAAGACTTAAGATTTACCCATATTGTGGAAGGTCTCTTTAAATAATAAATTATTGCCAGGGGATGACTGGCAATGATACACAGATATTTGAAAGCACATATTTTCCAGAAATCAGCTCTTTATTCATTTTATAGCAACCTTATTCTCCACTTGAGCTGCTCAGGGAATCTATATTACCTCTTGTAGATACGTATTTTAACATGGTCATGGTTATTATGGAAGTCAGGCATGAAATAAAAGTAAATGTGGCCCAGACCAGAAGTGCCATATAATGAAAATATTTCTCACAGCAGCATGTAGGACCACTGGAAAGACACATCTTTTGGGTCCTTGGAACAACCTTCCATCAGGGTTTGAAGGGTATTGGTTTTAGTTAAGAGTCCCAAATAAAGCTCTTGGGAGAATCTGCTTCTGAATAATTTAAATATTTGCATTATTATCGTACCAATAAAAGCCTCATACCTCATAACTAACTACAATTAGACAACTACATTCTGACAATTGGAGATATATTATTGTTAATTCCATCTGAATATCTACTTGCCTTCATTTAATTCTCACTTTGATACATGCAACCTAGTTGCATTTACAATCACATACCTGTAATATTGATAGTAAGTGAGGGCTATCTCTAATTAAAAGCAGACGGCACCCACTTGATTTGAGACACGCCTACTAGAGGATGTGACCACATAGATTTAAATCCCTTCCAATTTATCAGATTCTGTCATCTGAAATGTGATCACACTCTGCAACAGTCTGAAACAATGTGAGTTGCAGATGTGTTACTAGAAAGGACTCCAACCGGTTCTTTCCCACACTTGTCATAAAATTAAAAAAAGAAAGAAACAATAGGTTTGACACTCACTGAGTGGCTTATATTGAATGGCACATTTTCTTTTGGGTTGCTATGGTTATTCTAGCATACAAGCATCAGATCAAGAGCAAAGATCTTTCTCATTGTCTCTATGGTTCCCTGGGTTTAGTCACTATTCTGACTACACAAGGTGCTTTACATTCATTCCCGCTCAGTCCGCTATAGCTGTGCTATCCAAATCCGCAGCCACTAGCCACCCATAAGTACTAAACACCGGATCGTGCTCAGTCCAACATGTCCTGCTGAATATAAGATACGCACCAGATTTCCCAGTCTTAGTCCAAAAACAAAACAAAACAAAAACGAATGGGAATGCAAATTGCTCCTTTAATCATTTTATATTGATTAAGTTGAAATGATAATATTTTGGATATATTGGGATAAATAAAATACGTTATTAGAATTGATTTCATCTGTTTCCTTTTACTTTTTAATGTGCCTACTGTAAATGTTTCAACTACATATGTGGCTCACATTATATTTCTATCAGACACCTCATTTTCCCATCTATAAAATGTGGGTAATAGCATTCATTCCTCAGAGTTAATGTGAAAATCAAAATGAGATAATGAACACGAAATTACTTAGTATATTGTAAGGTGCAGGAAGGCCAAAATGCTCATGGCAATGATTGTGATAATCATGATGATATTTTCAAGCTCCAGTTCTGCATCTCCTAACTTTGCTGGAACTTTTCAGCCAGAAGTCTTGCCATAACTTCCTCTAAAAGCACTCCAGGGCAACGAATGCAGGGCTTTTTAAGTTTTAATATGGCACATGATGAGAACATGGAGCTAACCTCAGCTACAATGTCAACAAGGAGAATACTAAGGATAATAATAATAGTAATAGTAACAACACAGCTAACCTTTACTGAAAGCCTTGGGCCATGTACTATGTTAACTATCTTTACCATCTTTATTCTAAATTATGCACTGTTCTTCCATTAAGGCAGCTAACGAGCACGTTGTTGTCTCCTATTTTGCTCTCTATAAACCTAATCACTTTTGATGTTATATATGTGTACTGTAAACAGAAGATAACCATAAGATGTGATTAACCCGTGGCAAATAAGTGGACCATGGCAAATGTTAAGCACAATATGTTCATAAGCTGCATTATAGAGATATAACATTTAGAATATGAAAGGTGTTGGATGTCTATAGCTGAATCCAAGTGTTGAACTTAACTAGTTAGAGGATAACTTTCACAAGAGAGCACTTCTGTTTCCTCATCACCCCATTCAAATGTCCTTCAAGACAAACCACTGGCTCCACAGCCTTGGACTCAAAGCCCTTCTTCACAGTAGCCCCACCACACCTCTCCAACCCAGGAGCCCTGAAAATGCCCTGAACATTATCATCTTCCCTTTAGATAGGTCTCTACAAAAACCTGGAATGCTTTTCAGCTCTCTCTCTTTTTTAACTTTTTACTGTGATAACATATATATGACTCAAAATTTCCCATTTTAACCACTTCAAGTGTACAATTCAATGGTATCGATGACAGTTGCAATGTTGTACTACCATCACCACCCTCCATTACCCAAACTTTTACACCATCCCTAACAGAAACTCTGCACCCATTAAGCAATAACTTTCCCTCCCCTTTCACCTTCCCTCCAACCTGCCCCAGGCCCTGGTAGCCTGTAATCTACTTTGTCTCTATGAATTTGCTTATTCTAGGTATTTCATATAAGTGGACTCATACCATATTTATCCTTTTGTATCTGGCATATTTCACCCAACATGATATCTTCAAGGTTCATCATGTCATAGTATGTATCAGAACATCATTCCTTTTTATGGCTCAATAATATTCCATTGTATGTACATATGGCATTTTGTTTATCCATTCATCCGTTGATGAACACTTGGGTTGCGTCCATATCTTGGCTATTGTGAATAATGCTGCTCTGAACATTGGTGTACGAGTATCTGTTTGAATCCCTTTGTATATACAATTCTTTTGTGTATATACCTAGAAGTGGGATTGCTGGGTCATATGGTGGTTCTATGTTCAACTTTCTGAGGAATCGCCAAACTGCTTTCCACAGTGGGTGCACCATTTTACAATCCCGCCAACAATGTAAAAGCCTTTCAGCTCTCTTCACCTATAAAAATCCTGTGCCAGTCAAGTTCCACCTGTCCAAGAAGCCTTGCCAAATCATTCCAACCCAACTGCTTCTACTCATGCTTAATGGATTAACTCAACACATGTACATACATTCACATACGCACACGCGCACACATACACGGGGCCTTTGCATAATGATAGGGCTCTATACATTCACTCGCAAATATTTACTGAACACCTAATATGTGACAGGCAATGATCTAGTTGATTGAAGCAACAGACTCTAATACAGATATGTTTGTATGTCTCTCATTACATTTAAATACTGTAATTTAAGCAAATCATTGTATTAAGTAATCTAAATAAAATAGCTAAAATGAACTGAGTTCCTGAAGAGAAAATGTATATACAGTGAAGATTTGCACTCAAATCTTATTTTAAATACATTAGGGGGGTATTCCTAACTAAACCCTTGTGCTGTATCCTCTGTCACATTTAGCCCTTGAACTAGTCATTCTCAAACGTGAGGGTGTGTCAGAATCACCTGGAGGACTTAGGAAAACACAGTTTGCTGGCCCCAAACCCCAGAGTTTCTGATTCAGTAGGTCTGCAGTGGAGCCCAAGGATTTGCGTTTTAACAAGTTCCCAGGTGATATTAATACTATTGGTTCCTCACCACCCTTTGGGAACCATTGGTTTAAGCTAATTAAAAACCAAGCTGTAATTTAATGAGATGCTCCCAGGGCTTAACCTACCTCAACTTCTCTGAGATTCATTTACCTAAGATTAAAATAGACACCATGATCCTGCCCCATAGGGTTGTGATAAGACTCAAATGAGTTCTATACGGTACATCAAACTGTCTAAGCTGAGGTTCACATTCAAAAAATGTGAATTGAAACCTCACATTTTCAATTTAGACGTAAAATATGGCAAAAGCATTAATTTCACTAGATTCTTCCACGCAAGAAAATTTTAGCTGTTTATTAGGCTTTCTAGTCTTCAGTTTCAATAATTTCACTGAAAAAAAATGATAGAATGAAAGAATCTTACAGTTGTCAATGACCTTCAATATTTTTCTGGAGCAACTAGTTAAATGTTTTGGACCAGGTAAATAGTCAAACCGTTCTTGATTCTTTTCTTGATTCAATAAAGCAATCAAAATCGAACTGGTTGAATGTATCATTCCTCAACTAGAATATTTGGTTTTTCCTAAATTGAATTATTTGACCGAAACAACCTACATCCAGACTGAAAGAAAAATCGAGATGAGATTCTCATTTTTCTTTTCAGCTCATGGTTATAGCTTCCACACAGTGTGCTCTGAGGCCCTGCGAGATCCCACTTAATTAAAGCCTGGCTCGTGCTAACTCCAGCTTGCCCACTGACTCACTCTGTGGCCTCACTCTGTGATGTTTCTCTACCCACTAGAAGGGCTCAGGGGGGCTGTTAATGCAAGGAATCAATGATCAAAAATTAATTTTAAAGCCCATGGTAAGAGCACATTAACATGAACAGTGCCGCTTACCTAGCAGAGAGTCTGAGCAGCAGAGCTGAGATCTTCCAAAGGATTTGGGAATAAAATTTTTCAGATAGAATGTATCTTGAGAATAATGATGCATGTCACTAATAACCTAGTCCTATGTTATAAGCCTAAATTGGAGACTTTGCAGAATAATACACAGTCTCTGTAATTTCCAGTTTGGTGTAATAATATGGAAATCACTTTTGATGCCGGGATTGGATCAGCCTAAATGAGCTGGAATTGATAGCTGCCTGTAATACTAAGGGCAGGAGAGAGTGAGCACGTCTGTGTCCTTGCTGACTTATCTAGGGCTCTCCAGACGTGACAATTTTAAGGAGTGAGCCTTTAAATGCGTTATAGAAATGCACTACAATAGCCTGCAGCACAGAGTGAGGTACTTCTAAAATTGCCTCAACAAGAATACAGAATGATGAGCCTTCTTTCCAGGGAGGGAATGGGGCTATTGCTTCGATAAAAAGTAGAAGAAGATGGTAAATTCAGGGGGAAAAAATATGCTGGAAGTGTTCTGAGGAAACAGGGAATTTCAAGGTGTAAAACTATCTTAACTCTCCCTTTAGGAGACTCCCACACCCTTGTCCACATTGGCTGCCTGGAAGTCATAGCAGTCCAGAAAGCAGACTGATGCACACTTTGTTTTGGGGGCAACATCATGGACACCTGAAGTTTGAATCATTACACTCACGATTACAATGTTCAAACAGTGAAAATCCAAGCCTGTGGTCAGTAATAGGAAATAAAGAGCTTCTTCAGTTTCTATATTATAGATAGCACCTCAAGTATTGTACAAAAATTTATTTCACTGATAACTCATCAGAAACAAATAAATCATCAAGAATCATGGGACAGTAGCAAGTTTAGATTAACCTGAATATAATCAAACATAAGAAATGCCTTTGCAAAGAATATAAGATTGCCTAGTATCTGGCCCCTATATATTTCTTCAGCCTCATCTTGCTCATCAGGCTCTGCTCTAGCCAAGTAGAAGTGATTGCAATGCCCTGAAGACACCAAACTTTTGCGTTTGTCCCTTGTGCCTAAAATGTACTTTCCCATTGTGTCCATCTGTTGAGCTCACCCTTGAAGACCCAGTTTAAGCACCTTCTCTTGGATGTTTCAAATACTACTGCTGTGTAACAAACCATCCCAAAACTCCGTGGACTAAAACAAGACACATGAAAATGGCTTGTCTCTCCTCTGCAGAGTCTTGTTCCTCAGTTGGGAATGACTCAGATGCTTGGGAACTGGCAGCCAGGATTAGATCCACTCCTGACATCTTCACTGGCTTGTCAGGCATGTTGGTGGGGAAGGCTGAAGGGCTGTCAATCAGACTGTCCACTTGTGGCCCCTCCAAATTGGCATCCACAGGGTAGTCAAACACCTTATATAGAGGCTCATTATTCTCATTAACAAGGTGGAAGCCACATGCTTTTTATGACCTAGTCTCAGAACTCACATTGTGTCATTCTGTTACACTCAACTATTCAACACGGCCACAAGCTAGCCTCTATTCAAGGGGAGGGGATATAGACACCACCTCTTATTGGGAGACGTGTCAAAGCATTTGGGGGCCTTGCTCTTTCTCTATTCCTAACCAGAGAGGATGGTTACTTTCTCCTTTGCCCACCCCTTTGCCTTGTGATTTTTTATCAGCGCCCTCTTCTGGCTGTAATGGGTTGCCCATCAGCTTCCAAACTAGACCCTGAGTTCCTAGCAGGCACTGTATCTGCAGGACCTGTCAAAGCTCATATCAGTTCATTGGACAAAAAGAGCTTAAATCAAACCACCCTAAACATTGCCTAAATGGAGAATCTGTTTTAAGTTTGGATCCCAGACAGAGACTCCTTCCACCAAAGGGTATGTAACCCTTACACCAAACCCAGTCCCACTAAGCTGTATGGAAAAGCACTATTTCTGAGCAGAGGATCTGGTGGCAGAGAGATGCAGAATTCAGACCTCTCAGGTAGAGAGATCATCAGTGGCCATAGCCCACAACCTTTCCAGGGGTGAATAATCAAAGACAAATGCCAGACATAATCAAGCCCAGGGATCCAGGCAGCTGGGGCAGTTCCTGCCCCCACCCCTAATGCAGACAGGCAGCAGGGGACAGGGACAATGCAGGGCAGAGGGAAGAGGACTCACTCTGGTCTAGCCCAGTGGAGACTTCTCCACTAGCCACAGTGAGTGGTGCCTGGCTTCGGCTAGAGGGAACATGATACTGATCTCAAAAGCCTTGTTATAGAAAGCTAATCTTATCACAGAGGCCAGGGAGAAGAGTCTATCATCCGCAGCAGCAGCATTTTGCTCATCGTCTTCATGTCCTGGGCAAAGCCCACGCTAAGTTCATTCCTCATTCCTTCATTCTCCAACTATTTATTGAGGATTCACTGTGTGACAGTGATGAGTCCACAGCCAGGAAGCAGTAGGAAACAAGACAGAGCCTGTCCTCATGGAGCTATCTCATGCTCTACTTATGGGTGACAAACAAGAAAGTAAGCAAAGATAAGATATGCCTGCTGGTGCTAAATGGTCCAAGGATAGAGAGTGATGGTAGAGCGATGCCTCCTGAGATAGAGGTGAGATGAAATATCACAGCAATGTGATATTTAGGCAGAGATGCAAATTAAGTGAGAAAGTGAGCATGGCTAATATCTAGGACAAAAGCATCACAGGAGGAGGGTACAACAAGGACAAGCAGCTCGAGACAGAGGGATACTTGGCTATTTCAGCAAGAAGGAAGTGTGGCTGAACAGACCATGCAAAGGAGAGAGTGGTTAAAAAAAAAAAAAAAATGAGGTGAGAAAGACAGTTCAGATACATATACTCACATAGGCTGATACATGAACTTAGGAAAATATTTGAGTGTGGATATCTTGATGCCCAGGGGCGATAAAATTTAAAAAGTAGCTCACTTGTAGACTTTTGCCTTAATAGGTCTTATTTCTGTCTAGGAGTGCTCCAAGTTATACTAAAAATTAGTAAAGTACCTACTAGATGCTTAATAAGTGCTTGTGGAATGATTAAATTTGGGATTACTTGAATCAGCTGACTCAGTAATAATATATCCAGACTTTGTGGACAGTGTCAGTTTTGAAATATTGATATTTATCAGACCATATATCCCAAGTTTTGATTCAGAAAATGTGGTCACCAAATTTGATAGGGGAACCTATATTTGTTCCACAATCCGTTGACAACAAAGGAAGCAGAAACTTTTCCAATGCTGGAAAAATGATCCAAGGAAATATCTTAGGTTCAGAAAATAGATATAGGCACCCACCAGGGATGTCAAAGGTACAGTCTTGCTGTCACTCTCCTCTGCCATCATCATCTCCAAGCTTTCCTGGAATCTAGCCTCAAGTGTCCAATGGCTTATGGGACATCTACCTGGGTGTCTAAGAGGAGTGTCAAATCAACACGTCTACAACACCAGCCTCTCATTCCCCTTGCCCCCTGGTCTGCTCCTCCTCAGCTTTCCCATCTCAGGTCACTGCACATCCTTTTACCTGGTTCTCGGGTCCCAAAGCCTGGAATCCACTCTTTTCTCTCATACATCTAATTGGCAAGACCTCCCAGTTGCACCTTTAAATAACATCCCAAATCCAACACTTCTCCCACCTGGTCTACTGCAACCATATCCTTGCTGGGTTTCCTTCATCCAGCCTTGCCCCTATTCACCCCATCACCCCTCAGCAGGCAGAGCAAGACTTTATATAAGGAAATATGGCCATGTCCCTCACCTACTCACACCTACCAATGGCTTCTCCTCACATGTAGATTAAAATCCAAAATGCTTACTAAAGCTTACAAGGCCCTACCTGGACAGACCCCAGCTACATCTCTGACCTAATTTCCTACCAAACCATCCCTCACTGACCCTACTTCAGATATGCCCCTTGCCTTTCCCTCAAGCACACTTTTTCCTCAGGGCTCTGTACTAAGAGTTTCCTCTGTCTGGAATATTCTACTCTGGATAGTCTCCGTAATGCATTCAAGACTTGGCTCAAATGTCACCTCCTCAGAGAGGCTCCCTCTCCCTCATCAGTCACATTCTATTCCTTTATCCCGCTCTATTTTGTTTCCTACCACTTGTCACTGCTGACATTATAATATTTGTTTATTGTCTGTCTCCCTCCACTAGGATGTCTGCTTCGGTCACATCTAGATGCATTCCAAGCATCTAGAACAGCATCTGGCATTAGAGGAGGCACCTGGCATTAGAGGAGGCACTAAATAAATATTTGTGGAATTAATTAATAAATGAGTGGATACCCCCTGGAAGAAAATTATCCCAGTGCTCTTGCCTGCAGCACCCAGATGAGGCTTTAAGATCCTTTTGAACAGTGCTTCAAGGTGACCATGAACAATCTAAAAATATTTTGGTTCAAGAAATGAAAATGATAGGTCATCGCTGCACTGAATCATGGGCTGTTTGGGTTTGTTTTGGGTTTGTTTTGTGTTTTTGTTTGTTTGTTTGTTTTTGCAGCAAGGACTGTGTTTCATTTGTCTCTTTGTTCCCAGTACCTAAGGTCTGGTGCTAATAGGCACTTGGTAAGTATTTGCTGGACCCATGCTCAGTAGACAATAGAAGTGCAGAAGATGGCTTTGTGACTCATCACGTGTAAAAATTAAGTGGTGAGCGAAGCAGCTGTGGCTCAATTGGTTGAGCTCCCATTTGCCACATGGGAGGGCCCGGGTTCCTGGTGAAGGAGCATCCGTGGAGAGCTGGCACAACGAAGGAAGACAAGCAGACACAGAAAAATGCACAGCAAATGGACACAGCAAGCACAAGCAGCAAGGGGGGATAAATAAATAAACAAACAAATAAATAAATAATATTTTTTAAAAATTAAGTGCTAATATGGTAGCCCTCGGTTTAATGCTGCCAATATTTCACTAAAGATTCACTATATGTCAAGCACGGTGTCCCCTACACTGTGTGCCTCCCCCATCTCCTGAGACACTCACTTGAGGGTCTGGAAGGAAAGGAAAGGCTCTCCTCCCCACTAACAATCGGCTGGCTCAAAGGAAAAGTATCTCCTCTTATTTCCTCAGCACTGCTGCCTCCTCCACTGCTCTCCCCCGCCCTGCCTCTCTTCTCACCAACATCGCCTAGGGCGCCTGAGCTGACATCACTCCCTAGATCGCATCCTGGGAAGAAGAAATGGCACCGTCTTCCTCCTGCACTTATATATAACTTTTAAGGAAATTATTGTTCATGTTTGTGACAAGTGCCCTTGATTTACATTTGACATTTTCTGTCTTCAAATGCTAACACCTAGTCACTCAGGTGGCATGATTGTTTGATAAGCCCCTGGAGAAATTCTTTCAGCACTACTTTGTGCCAGAATGGCACACTTGCAATAGGTGCTAAATGAGTTCAAAGAGAGGGGATTCTGCTTTGTGTTTGCAAAACTTCTCTCAGCCAAGACCCTCTAAGCACAGTACAAACATTAAGAGGAATTATTATCCCCACTTTCATAAAGAGGATAAACATTTGAGTTTTTTTAGTAATAGACTGTTATAAGCTTCCAAATGTAATTACATTGGTTGAAAATGTCAACTTGTGCAATGAAATTACCAGCATATTACATGAGACAAATGAAAGGAAACAATATTTTGTAAGATGTATCAAATATAAGAGGAGCTTCCTCTAGATCCTGACTCTTACTCTCACTGTGTAGAAAACATGAGTATTAACATTTTGAAGAAATATAAGGGACAATCTGGCATATCTTTGTGTCCCATGGTCGAAAGTTTGAATGTTATTGTTTGAATACATTTGAGATGGGAGGCTCCCCCTGGAGTAAGGAGGAGGCTGCTCCCTGTCCCACAAGCATTCATTCTCTGAGTGAAATAATGAACACATGTGAATCGAATACCAGCTATGCACCTGGCATTGTGATAGATGCATTCACATACCTGATCTCATTCAATCTCATTTCATAGATGAGAGAACCAGGGCTTAAAGAAGTGACCTGACCTCCAGTCTTGGACTCCAGGCTTGGTTTTTCCATCACTCACAGCTGCAATACTCAGGCCAGGGCCAGTTCACCACCCTCCTTCCTGGCAACTCTACTTGCCCACTTCTCCAGCACCCCTCTGAGGGCAGAAAGCCAATCCTCCATGTTTGCAAACAGAATCGTGAACTGAGCCAGGGGAGTCTTAAGCTCATATGTATTAGCCAGGGTTCTCTAGGGAAACAGAATTGACAGGAGATATCTGTAAATAGTATGAGATTTTATAAAATTGTCTCATGTGACTGTGGAGATGCACAAGTCCAAATCCTGCAGAGCAGACTGCAAACCAGGGGCACTGGTGGAGGTCCCAGGAGACGTTGGCTATCCGAAGTGGAGCTGGGAATTCTCTCTCTGAATGCTGAAATCACTTCCTCTTCAAAGCATTCAAATGATTGGATGAGACGTCACTTATTGTTGAAAGCAATCTCTTTAGTTGATTGTAGATGTAAGCAGCCATCTATGCAATCAACTCACTGATGATTAAAGTCCATGGAAAAGCCTTTCATTACAATAAGCCCAGGGCTTGCTTGACCAAACAACTGGGCACCATCACCTAGCAGAGTTGACCTATTAGCCTAACCATTACATCATAGAAGGATCATAGTAAGGCTTAGACATAGTAGCCTTTTCACCACCAACAGACCTCCACCAACCATCGAGATTCCAAGAATCTTTCTTTGTCTAGCAGAGTGAGAATGTGGGCACTGGGATTGAAGCCCAGTTTCTCCACTTACAAGCTATCCAATATGGGAACCTATTTAACTTGATTGTAATTCAGTGTATTATTCAGCCAAAGGGATGCTGATGCAAAGTACCAGAACTCTGTTGGCTTTTATAAAGGGTATTTATTTGGGGTAGAAGCTTACAGTTACAAAACCCTAAAGAGCCCAACTCAAGGTACCATAAGAGGTACTTCCTCACCCAAAGTCTGTTGCCATGTGTTGAAACAAGATGGTGGACAATGTCTGTGAGGGTTCAGCCTTCCTCTTTTTAAGACTCTGGGGGCCAGCTTCTTCTCTTCTCAGCTGTAGTCTGGCATAGGGCTTGATTCTTTCCAGGATCAGCTGCTCTGGTCTCTTCATAAGGCCAGCTGTAAACTATCAGATGAATGACTCAGCTTGCCCTGGGGACCCAGCATCAAAACTAAGTTCTCTCCTTTTCTGTGTCTTCTTCTGTTGTGTGAGTGTCCATTTATATAGCCAGCAAAGGGGGAAGGGACTCATGCCATACTGCTGTGGTCAAATCAAAGCCCTAATCTTAATTTAATCAAGTAAATGTAAAACTCTTTGAATTTAATACAAAGGATATCATGCCCAGAGGAACAGACCAGTTTACAAACATAATCTATATCTCTTGGAATTCATAAATAATATCAAACTGCCACACTCAGTTTCTTCTCTTCTAAATGGGTATAATAATAATAATAATAATAATAATAATAATAATAATATATACTTTGCATTGTTGTTACAGTAATTGAATGTATTTGAAGTTATATATTTGAAGATATATATTTGAAGCTTAAAACATATTAAGCACTTACTAAGTATTGGTTATTATCATGATTATTTTTATCACTATTACATTTGATTAGTGATGTCATCTACTCCCATCGCTTTGACTTCCACTTTTATATGGACATTCCTCACTCTCCACCTCTATTTAATCCCCACCTCAGGGTCAGATTAAAATGGGAGGCTGGGGTCCCTTAGAAATCAGGTCCAGGTAAAGTGATCCTGACATAATCGTAAAAGAACAATGGCCAAAGAAAAGGCACAAATTTAGTCCTACAGGGTTCTCAAGGATCAGAGCTTGCTTGGAAAAATTTCTTTTTCATGTTCAAATGAGTGAGAAAAGCCAATTAATGTGAAAACTCAAGAGACTTAGAAGCTAAGTGAACAATAATATGGCAGGGCATGTAAGGATTAGGGAAGAGAAGGTGAGGAAGGGAGTAATGCAAAGAGAATTGTCTGTTTCAGTCATCCAGCATTGAAAACTTGTAGTCATATTTGCTACCTCATTCACTTTCCTTTTCAATTCAATTAGCTTGTCCTTTGGATTCTATTGCCACCATGTGTTTCCATGTGTTTTCTATTGCTCTCTTCTCTTTCATTCTTACTGCCCCCATTTCAGTTGAGACCTCCTTTACCTGCCCCTTGGACCATCACAACAGGGTACTTCCAGGTTTCCACCAGGATGTTCACCCATCTGCCTGCTGCCAGGGGGATCTGCATAACATACATGCTGAGCATTCCAAGTTCTCCTTTAAGACAAAACCCTTACATATGCATGATTTGGTAAATCCAAATGCTTTACTTTTTTCTACTGTTCAGTAGCAAAACTTCATCTCTTGCTGTCCCCAGAACACATTTATCCTGTGTTTTCATTAAACAAACATTTGTTGAGCACCCTCTGTGTTTCAGTACCATTTCAGGTACTAGGGCTAAAGGATGAATACTTTGTCCTTGAACACCAGGAGGTCACAGCCTAGTAGGAGAGATGGACAGGGAACAAAGGAAATGCATGTCTAGATGAGATGAAAAGGATCCAAACCTGTCTGATCAACGGTATTCACTTAGAAGACGCTTCTCATTTAAAATGCTACCGGCATTGAGTCATTTCATTAATTGTTGAATCACTTTTATCAAGTGAACAAATTAAGGGATAGCAACTAAGTCAGGTATAGGGCGATAAATAGAATGGTGTTGGGCAGGGGTCACAACTAAAATACCTTTGGAAGTCAGTCAATGAAGGGTGGGGCCTATAAAGAGCCAGAGATGACATGCCATGCCTAAGAGAATTCATGTCCAATTCTCTTTCAAAACTCTGACAAACTACATACCTCAGCAAGTCAGGGTCAGCCCACTGGAAGTCCACTGCAGCCTGTCCCAGTAGGGTGAGAAGAGTCGAGAACCTGGAACCTTCATCCCAAGCCTGGTATTCCACCACCACTACAGAACTGTGTATCTTTGAGCCTAGTTTTCTGTTCTGAAAAAAAGAAAAAAAGATAATTCCTTCCCCACAGAGAGCTTATAAGATTCACTAATGTTGAATAGGTTTTCTGTTGTAGCGGTGCTATTAAATCAGAAAAGGAAGAACCAAGGAACCAAGGAAGTAGCCATCAAAGGGGACTATATCACCTTAATTTCCCAATTATAAGCAAAGATCAGCATTCTAAATAATGAGATCATAATCAGTGACACTGAGTGTTCTTTTAGTTTCCAAACCTTCCCTCTTTTCAGCCAGATCACTTTTTCCTTGCTACCAACACATGGTTTCCAGATGACTCCGTCTCTGACCACTCCTGCCTCTCTGGGATGCAAAATTGTTCTCTGAGGAGAGAAATGCACTTATGCATTTTCAAACCCTTTGGCAATAAAGCCTTATGGAATAAAAGTGTGTTTTTCAATATTTGGCCATATCGTAAAAGTCTTTAACTCAGAGACAACTTGTTACCTTATTTGTGAGCTTCTGACAATAGGCAAAAACACCTTTCTCAGTGAGAAAATGGGGCAGGGTGGGAGGATTTTATTCCACTGTAGTTATATTTCTTTACTAAAGACCTTAAATAAATCCTGGAATCAATGACTCTTAGAATGTTTAAGAAAAACAAAAACATGTAGCCATAAAACCATTCCGTAAAAGCTTATAATCTCAGGGCTGAAAGGAAAAAATACACAAAAAGGGAAATTTCAACCAATGTTACAGAACAACAGCTCTAAAGAAGCTGTTTCCTGAACAACATAATAGCTAAGCCATGTGACCTTTGCTGCCATGTGAAGAGCGAGAAATTCTCTAAATTAAATCAGTCAGAATGGTGAACCCGAGAGGCGCCTGCTGACTGAGACCTCCGGCAGCAGGGCAGAGGGCAAGTCTGGAAAATCAAGCAGAATTGAAGTTCCCCTGAGAGGGCAGTTAAGAGCAGAAGGGGTAGGTGTTTGTAAGTTTTGCCAAGTCTTCTCTTGCTGAGAGACTAGGGCTTCTCCACTGAGCATTCCACTTCTGTTTTATGTTTCTGCTTCTGTACCACAGCCTTGTAAACGCCATAATGTAATTACATTATGTTTCTGTTCTCTGAACCTGTACCCCAAAGGTAACTCCCAGATATGCCTAAATGTGAGGGCTAAAGATGAAGCAGAGTCCCAGAGCCTCACAGTACTCCTATGCTCTTATTCTGAAACAGGGCATTTGGGGTGCACAGGATCTGGGCCCCGTGCACCTGACGAAAAGAGCAGACAAATCCTCTCTGGTCCATTTGCAGCTGGCTGCACTGCAGCTTGGATGCAGTTGCCAAATGGTGTTGAGGCAACTTCCCCCGCCCCCTCAGCCAAGAGTAATTGGGGCTCAGATGCTATTACACCTTTCTCCCACCCCACCCTCATGCATCTATTCATTAGAAGTCTGATTCCCCTCTGATAGATGGAACACAACTGAGACCAAATTGCAAGAAAGGACCTAAGGACCTGTGAGAGGAAAATGACTTTGGAATCAGTGCCACATGCTAAGGCAGAGAGGAAAGGTTTGGACTCAGCACAGCATACCTATGGCAACACAGTCATCCTCCCACCATGGGGAAGCTTTGGTAAAATGGCTCTGGGTATAGTCAGGTGTTTTAGTTTCCTGGTTTCTATGGCTTTCTCTCTCAGCTTCTGTGGGTTTCTCTCTGTCTCTTGTGGCCTCCTCTCTCCGTATTCATCTTGTTTATAAAGGACTCCAGTAAGAGGATTAAGACCCACCTTGGGTCATGCCCTACTGAAGTAATCTTATCCAAAGGAAGGTCCCACCTGCAATAAGTTCACAACCACAGGAATGGATTAGCTCTAAGGACACCATCTTTCCTGGGGTCTATTGAAGCCTTAAACTACCACATCAGGGTTCCAGCAATAAATGGAGGAGATGGCAGGGAGAACAGACAGGAGTCACTGAGGGAATTGATGTAGGGTTTGAGAGAAAGAGAAGAGTCAAAAATAACTCCAAGGGAGATTTCCAAGAAGATGGAAGATTAGAGAGAAACGGGACTAATTTCTCTCCCAGAAAAATAGCTAAATTACAGGCAAAAATGGCCTGGAAAAAAAATGTTCAAGGGTTTAGGACACCAAGGGAAGGCTGGACACCAGCCAGAAATGAGGGGGCAGAGGAAAAAAATCTCAACAAAAATACTGAGTAAAAGCTGCAACTGCAGCTGCTTCAACCCTCAGAGCAGACAACTTTGAATTCTCCGGCTTCTAGCCAGTGGCTTCAGACAGAGGGAGCCACAAGAGTCCATCTCCCCAGGAAAGGGGAACAAGAGGAATGCGGCCTAAGACTGATTTATCTCTTGGCCAACAAATTTGGTCTGCTATGTCCCACCAGCCCTTCTAGGCTGGGTGGGGCAGCACAATTATTTGCCCTGGGAGCCAGAAAGGGACCAAAGAGGTCCAACCCTCTCAGTCACCCTCTGTACTGACCAGGATTGGTTGTTGAAGATGTGGAGGGGAGTGGAATTATTTCCCCCTGGGAAAAGGGAAGGAGACTGCTGGAAAAGGTTGGAAAACAGCCTCTGAGAAAGTTTGATTTGCAAGACTCTGAATACCCTTGAGGCAGGATCCTCTGTCACATTGTTGCAGTCAGTGTTGCAGTGAAAATATTACTACCAGGGTTTGAACTGAGAGGGCTGCTGAAGAGCACCATCAGCTGGCAGACCAAGGAAGTGCATGTGAGGAAATTAAGAGAGCATTTTTCTATCCTTTACTGCTTCCTTCCCCAAGGCCCTGCAACCCATTACTGGGTCCATGGCATGGATTTGAGCAAATAACAGGGACAATCCTAAAGGCCTAGAATAGGTTGAACCTAGAATCAAAGAACAGCAGTAACACACAGCCTTCCGCCACTAAAACCCTATGCAAGAGAGAGAAATTGAGCATCAGAATAAACTCACCATCATAATCAGATGCATAGTCATTAGCAAAGAATTATAAGCCATACTAAGAAAATGGAAAAAATGGCCCAAGCAAAGGAATAAATAAAAGCCCCAATTGAGACACAGGATTTGAGACAACTAATCAATGAAGTTCATACAAATCTCCTAAATCAAATCAATAAGTGGAAAGACAATATGGCTAAAGAGATAAAGGACATCAAGAAGGCACCGAGAAAGGACAAAGAAGAATTTGAAAACCTAAATAGAAAACTAATAGCGCTTATAGGAATAAAAAGCACGATAGGTGAGATCAAGAACACATTAGAGGCATTCAACAGCAGACTCGAAATAATAGAAGAAAGAATACGTGATAAAGAAGACAGAGCAGCTGAAATTGAAGAGAGAAAAGAATGGAAAAAAATTAGCAGAAGCCAGAAAGTTGAATGATAACTCAAAATGCAACAACATACATGTTATGGGAGCTCCAGAAGGAGAAGAGAAGGGAAAGGAGGCAGAAAGAGTATGTGAGGAAATAATGTCTGAAAATGTTCCACTCTCATGAAAGAAATAAATTACATATCCAAGAAGTGCAGCGTACCCCAGTCTGAATAAATCTGAATAGACCTATTCCAAGACACAGACTACTCAGAATGTCAAATGCCAATAATAAAGAGAAAATTCTGAGAGCAGCAAGGGAGAAGTGAACCATCATATAAAAGGGATGCCCAGTAAGATTTAGTGCAGATTTCTCATCATAAGCCATGGAGGCAAGAAGACAGTGGTATGAAATAATTAGGATAAAAAAAGAAAAATTGTCAGCCGAGAATTCTTTATCTGGCAAAATTGCCCTTCAAATATTAAGGTGAGTTTAAAATTTTCACAAATAAACAGAAACTAAGAGAGCTCATTAAAAAAAGAATCTGCCTTTGCAGGAAGCATTAAGGGAATCTTATAGCCTGAAAGAAAAAGATGAGAGAGAGGCTTGAAGGAAAGTGTAGAAGACAAGATTAGCAGAAACAATAACCAAAGAGCAAAATGGCAGACAAAAATAAGGTATGACATATTAAAACCAAAGAATAAAATGGTGGGAATAAATAATGCATTTACAGTAATATCATTGAATATGAATGGATTAAACTCTGCAATCAAAAGATATAGACTGACAGAATGGATAAAATAACATGAACCATCCATATGCTGCCTACAAGAGACTCACCTTAAACCCAGGGATACAAATGGGCTGAAAGTGAAATGTTGGAAAAGATAGTCCATGCAAACAATAAGCAAAAAAAGTGCAGGGGTAGCTATACTAATATTGGACAAAACAGACTTTAAATGCAAAAAAAGCTGTAAAAGATACAGAAGGCCATTATATATTAACAAAAGAGACATTATACCAGGAAGAAATAACAGTCTTAAATATCTGTGCACATAATCAGGGTGCCCGAAAATATATGAGACAAACTCTAGCAAAATTGAAGGGAGAAATAGACATTTCTACAATAATAGTTAGAGACTTCAGCTCACATTCACTAGACAGACCAACTAGACAGAAGAGCAACAAGGAAACAGAGAAAATTGAACAATATGATAAATGAGCTAGACCTAACAGACAAAAATATAACATTGCCCCACAAATCGGTAGGTTATGCATTCTCCTCAAATGTTCATTGATCTCTTTCCAGGATAGACCACATGTTAGGTCACAGGACAGTTCTCAATAATAGATAGGAATGGGGGAAATTCACAAATGTGTTGAGACTAAACAATATACTCCTAAACAATCAGTGGGTCAAAGAAGAAATTGTAAGTGAGTAAATATATAGAGACGAATGAAAACGAGAACACAACTTATCAAAACTTATGGGATACAGCCAAGGCAATGCTGAGAGGGAAATTTATAGCTCTAAATGCCCATATTAAAAAAGAAGAAAGAGCTAAAACCAAAGACCTAAATGAACACCTGGATGAAACAAAAAAGGAACAGCAAACCAATACCAAAGAAAGCAGAAGGAAAGAAATAATAAAGATTAGAGAAGAAACAATAAAGAAAATCAACAGAACCAAAAGCTGGTTCTTTTCAGAAGATCAATAAAATTAACAAACCCTTAACTAGACTAACAGAGAAAAAAAGAGAGAAGATGCAAATAAATAAAATCTTATGACCAGGGTCTGAACTGAGAGGGCTGCTGAAGTTCAGGGGAAGTTACAACTGACCCCACAGAAACAAAAAATATCATAAGAGGATATTATGAGAAACTGTATGCCAAGGAGGATGTTATGAGAAACTGTATGCCAACAAACTAGACAACCTAGATGAAACCAACAAATACCTAATAATGCAGAAACAACCTACATTGGCTCTACAAGAAATACAAGAACTCAAAACCAATCACATTTAAATTTAAAATTTAAAATTTCCCAACAAAGCAAAGTCCAGGATCAGATGGCCTCACAGGTGAATTCTACAAAAAGAGTTTAAACTCTTCCAAAAAAATTGAAGAGGAGTGAAAATTACCCAACACATTTTATGAAGCCAACATCACCCTAATACCAAAGCCAGATAAAGATACTACAAGAAAAGAAAATTACAGGCCAATCTCTCTAATGAACAGAGATGAAAAAATTCTCAACAAAATACTTGTAAATAGAATCCAACAGCATATCAAAAGGATTATATACCATGACCAAGTGGGATTTATTCCTGGTGTGCCAGGGTGGTTCAACACAAGAAAATCAATTAATGTAATATACCATATTAACAAATTAAGGAAAAAAAACAAACAAACACATGATCATCTTGATCATGCAGAAAAGGCACTTGGCAAAACCCAAAATCCTTTCTTTGTAAAAATACTTCAAAAGATAGGAATAGAATGAAACTGCCTCGATATGATAAAGGGCATATACAAATGATCCATAGCCAACATTGTACTCAATGGGGAAAGGTTGAAAGCTTTCTAAGATCAAGAACAAGACAAGGGTGCCCACTTGAATCACTGTTATTCAACATTGTATTAGAAATTCTATCCAGAGCAATTAGGCAAGTAAAAGAAATAAAAGTCATCCAAATAAGAAAAGAGGCAATAAATCTCTATTCGCAGATGACATGATGCTGTATTTAGAAAATTCCAAAATATCTACCACAAAGCTTGAGCTAATAAACGACTTCAGCAAATTGGCAGGATACAACATCAGTAATGTTTTTGAACACTAGTATTGAACAATCTGAGGAGGAAATCAGGGAAAAATTCCATTTACAATAGCAACAAAAGACTCAAATACCTAGGAATAAATCTAACCAAAGATGCACAGGATCTATATTTAAAAATTATAAGACAATGCTGAAAGAAATCACAAAGAAGTCCTAAACAAATGGAAAGACGTGCTGTGTTCATGGACTGGAAGACTAAATATTGTGAAGATGTCAATCCTACCCAAACTGATTTATAGAGTCAATACAATACCAATCAAAATTCCAACAGCCCACTTTACAGAAATAGAAAAGGCAATTACCAAATTTATTCAGAAAGTAAAGTGTACCTGAATAGCCAAAAGCATCCTAAAAAAGAAGAGTGATATAGGAGGATTTTTACTGCTTGACCTTGAAACATATTACAAAGCTACAGTGGTCAAAACAGCATGGTGTTGGCATAAAGATAGACACATTAATCAGTAGAATAGAATTGAGAGTTGAGAAATAAACCTTCATCTCTATGGTCAACTTGCTATGGTTTTTGACAAAACTACAAAGTCCATGTTAAGGGGACAAAATAGACTCTTCAACAAATGGTGCTGGGAGAACTGCATATCTATAACCAAATAATGAAAGAAGACCCCTATCTCACTCCCTATACAAGAATCAACTCAAAATGGATCAAAGACCTAAATATAAAAGCTAGGATCATAAAACTACTAGAGAAAAATGTAAGGAAACATTTTCAAGATCTTGTGGTAGGTGGTGGTTTCTTGAATCTTACACCTAAAGCATAAGCAACAAAAGAAAAAAATAGATAGATGGGACTTCCACAAAATTAAAGACCTTTGCACCCCAAAGGACTTTATCAAAAGGGTGAAAAGGCAGCTGATTCAATGGGAGAAAATATTTAGAAATCACATATCTGATAAGGGTTTAATATCCATGATATATAAAGAAATGCTGCAACTCAACAATAAAATAACAAATGACCCAATTAAAAAATGAGCAAAAGACTTGAATAGACATTTGTCCATAGAAGAAATACAAATGGCAAAAAAATTACATGAAAAAAATGTTCAATATTACTAGCCATTAGGGAAATGCAAATCAAAGCTACAGTGAAGTATCATTTCACACCTATTAGAATGACCACTATTAAAAAGACAGAAAGCTACAAGTGTTTTAGAGGATGTGAACAGATAAGAACACTTATTCACTGTTGGTGGGAATATAGAATGGTTCAGCCACCATGAATGACTTTGTACGGCAGGAGTGAAAGATTCTGTTGGCGTGGCACTGCTGCAGGATGTTTGGAGTCCAGCAGTTTTTGAGTCTGGCCTCAAAGGGCACCCCCAGAGCAATGTCTCAGACTGCTTAATGGATACTCCCAAGTACTAGAAGGGAACCGCAAACATTCTGGGGGCATGGGAACAGAGCTTGGAACTTTTTCTGTAAAAGGCCAGCTGGTAAATATTTTGGGCTCTGTGGGCCATATGTGAAGACAGAGAAGTGCTGGATTTCTCTAGGTCTTGGCTATGATGCATAAAAGAATTTATGAACACGTCAGTTTAGTTAGGCCAGTAAAAAGAATTTATTTGGGAAATGGGGGAAAGAACAGAGAAAGAGCTGAGAAATGGGAGAGAAAGAGGGAAATACACACCAAGATTTGATGTGGGCCCCTCTAGGCAGAGAAAGAGGGCTCTGCCTCATGTGATTACCTTTTAAACTGTTAATTATTCAAACTGTTAAAATTATTCTACCCCCTTGCTAATGATAAGGGGATGGGCCTCAGCAGTTATTGGTTACTCTTCCTGTGGAGGGGACGAAAGGTGAGGACTTTTTGGAATATCTGGGGCCAAGGGGAGGTCCCGGAAAGAGAAAGTAGGACCTTCAGGTTAAACTCAAGGTCCCAGTGAGGTCTTGCAGCCATGTTGTCTGCTGGCCATGTGGTCTGCTGGCCATGTTATGGGTCGTCTTCTCCCCCATTACCCTGTACTAACCTGCCTCATATATTTTCTGTTGCAACTATTCAATGTTGTCATTGCAGTGCAAAAGCCACTATAGGTAATAAGTCAACAAACGGGCATGCTGTGTTCCAATAAAACTTTACAGAAACAGGCAACTGGCCAGACTTGGCCTTTGAACAGCAGTTTGCTGACCTCTAGCTTAGGACCCTGAGATTTAGAGTTTTCCTATAATCCTGCTCTTATTTATACTCACAAGATGGTGAGACTGGAGACATCTGTTTTATGAATTGACATTCCTGATTTCTTCTAGAACGGAACCCACATGAGACCAGGAGCCATATCTTATTTATCTGGGCATCCTCAATATTCAGCATTACAAACATACATACATACACACAGCCATGCACACACACACACACATACACTAATACATACACATACACATGTATCCACAGTAGGGATAATATAATTTTCAGTTTCATTAATTAAACAATTCATAGTTCTTGTTAAGCTAAGTTCAATCTTATGCCTTGCTTGTATATTTAAAATATTGAATGACTAGAAAATGTACAGAGAAGTATAAACCCCGCATAGAATCCTGGATTTCTTATAAAATTGAAACATGTTTTCATGTGCTGACTGTTGCTGCTTTATTGTAATAAAGCTAGAATGGCTTAACTCAAACAAACAACTGTTGACTGTAGAAAAGTAAACAGGATCCTAATTAATGTGTTTGCACATAAGACTCCCTGGCTGGGGATGTTTAACCATAACATATAAATTAGGTGTTATTCCTAACATATGCTCAACTTACGGGGTTGGGTATTTGGTATTTTATTAATCATACGATGCCTTCAAAACTCCAGAAAAAAAATCCTTGCAACTCCATTTTCTGATCTTGCACACTTTCCCTTCTCATATTTCCTCCCACCCTCAGGGTGTTAGTGGTTCACCTGTTATCCACAGCCCTCATAATAGATAACTCTGAACTATCTTGTGGGACCATAGGCTTAGCACTCCAACCCGCTAATGCAGATCCCAAAACCCACAAGACTATGTAAGCCCATTAGCAGTGAGGCAGAGGGAGCTGGAGAAGAGAATACCAATTAGTTCTTGTAGGATAAGGTTGGCCACTACCCACCTTTCAAGTAAAAACTAAAAGCAAGAGGAAAAGGTAGCTTTGCTGTCCACATAGGGCTATTCTTCTCTATGATGAATGGATTGCAGCCAACAAAGAACTTGGAGCAGTGGCTCTGCTTTTTCCTTAAGTAAACAGTAGTTTGAGCCATTTGACCATAAAATCTTAAAGTAACGGAGTTCTTGGCTTTCACACATCAGAAACAAACTTTTGGATTTGGTAGAACAAAAATTCTAGTACATGAATTTCAGCATGAATGGCTGGAAATACCTATGATCAAGCATCAAGAAAGAGATATAACCTCCAGTTCTAGGTCATTGAATTTATTTGATAAATATTTATTGGGCATAAAGTACCAAGTATCCAGCAGAGAGATGATTCTAAACATGGATGTTGCTGGTTCCAGCCATTCCTTTGTTGAGCCTACACACAAAGTGTTTTTGAAGTTTTTAGAAGGTATATGTTTGAAATTTGTTTATAGTCATGATGGAATCAAAAGCAAAGTCTCTTCTGCCTGTATTTGCCTATCTCTTGCCATGCTTCACCTTGACATAGTTTGCCAGAAGAATCAGAAAAACATGAAAAAAAAGTTGTGTAGTTTATCTACAGAAAATAAATAAAATATTGGTTTTGTTTTTGGCAAAAGCAGTTTTGCTTGCTTAGTTTATTTCAATCTAAGTAAAATACGAATTTCATCTTTCTGTTTTTAAAAAGGGCAGTATTTGGGTCTTCCTAAAACCCATGGTTCTAGTATTCCTTTTTTCACAAATTATAAAATGTCTTTCCTTCCTCTTGCCTTTTCCTGCTGGGACCCCTCTCTTCCTATATCTCACCTTTTGCGCTTTCAACCTCTGGCATATGTCTGTTATCAGAGCACCAAGCAGAGGTTGACAAGTTATTGAAAAAGATCAAATGAAGAAAAGAAGCCCTTAGTGCTTTTCAATGTGCCTTGGCCTGAAAGCACCATAATTAATTTTATACTGATGGTGGGAACAAGTTCTCATAGGTCAGCCTATGTGTGGGCAGGTGAGCTCTTTTCTCCACTAAATGAACCAGATTAATAGAAATGCAAGTTAAATGCATGTATGTTTAAAATTCTCTGAAATCAACAAAATACCCCCCCCCCAAATAATCCTGCTAAGGACTAATTCTTATGCACAATAGGACATGAACACAGATCTTGAAAAATACTGGGATTTTAGATTAAATAATTAATACAACTGGAGTTGCTAGGTAGCAAATATTCATATATGAAGGGGACAAGCATATCAATCATTTTCATGCTGTTTCTGAACTTCTTATTTACTTTAAAAAATCGTTCTTTAGTTATAAAGGACCTGTAGACTTAAATAATGAAAGAAGATGTGTTCAGCTGTAGCTCCTGAGCCATCAATGGATAGTATTTAATGCACCATCAGTCAGTGAATTAAGAGCTCTGCTAGTAAGAAATCTGGCATATTTTCAATTCAGATTGACACTATTCAAGATCCAGGCATAACTGACATCTCTTCAGTAACATTGTACTAAGATAGATCACAGGATCTGAGAAAGTGTCTGATACTTAGAGTAAGCATAAAATCAAACACTGGAGGTCTGTGGAGGGGGACATCCCAGACTGTCACAGATGTTCTCAGCAAAAGTGTAGGATGTTAAGCTGGCGGAGAATGAAGTGACTGCTTAATGAGTTAAATCCTGTTCTTAAAAAAGGCGGGGGAAGGCAGGACTTCTGGCCAAATTTCTGGGCAGCGTTATTCTCTTTTGAATTTGCTAATTCAAATTTAAATTTGGCTTTGAATTTGCTAATAGGAGATGAAACATAAATGTCAGTCCTCATTTAGCAATTATATACCAGGGGGTCATTTTTAAGACAATCACGTGGGAGAGGAAGGATTTTTTTTGATACTATTATAAAACTCTCTTTGAGGAAATGGGACAGTAGCCTAAAGATAAGAATTTCACAAAAGTGTTTGGGAATTAGAAAGCTCAAAGTCTGATTATATGATTGTATGAGAGCGTTTTAGTTTGATTTTGTGGCAGTAATGGAAATATTATGTAGAATATACTCACACAGCATGTAAGTTGTTGGTAAAAATTTGTTTCTGATAATTGGCAGCTTTGAATTTATTTCAGCTTATTAGTAATGCCATACAAAATTTTAGAATTCCTATCAAATTTGGGAAAACCTCTATTAAAGAGAGAACTCTTTTGACTTGGTTCCAGTAATGAGAACCAAATCCTCTTTGATTTTACATAGCCAATTATTAGAAGAACTGTTCATAGACTGGTTTCTGACACCATACAGCTCAAATATGTTTCTTCTCTACTACCTGTATATCTCCCATGCTTGGAACCATAGGAACACATTCATTTCAAAGTACAACCTCTGGTGCCTTAACGCTATATCCCAACACCAGGTGAGTTTTGTATAGAAGGCAGTAGGATTATTTCTGGAAGCCTTTCTTGGACTGGATCAACAAGCAATAACTTAGCTATACAAGAAAATGAATGTGAACCACATAAATATACATCATTAAACAAAAATTAACCATACAGGCAACTCAATTCTCCCTTAGCTGAATCTCCAAAGTCCCTCTGGCCACATCAAAGCTACCCAACATGAAGGAGAGGGTGAAAGAAGGGAAGTCAGTGGGGAAAGACCTGTCAGTTTAATTGGCTGTGATTAAAATATCTGACATATGCAAATTTCACCAAAAACAAATGAACTGTGGTGACGATGTGAACCCTTGTTAAAGCCCCTCCCATGTAAGGGGCCTATGCAAATAAGGGACATGAAACTTAAACTACGAGTTTTATGGTAAAGCTATCTCAGATGGTAGGGACCCAATTATTAAGCAGCCTCTACCATGAAATGGTATAGTCTATAACTGAAGAAAATATAAAAACAGAAATTACCACATAATGTGTTATTTGTTAACCTGGTAAAGAAGCATATGGACTACTTATGAAGACATATGGAAGATTTACTTTACCCAGTCTCAGAGGACAAGAAAAACTAGTTATAATTGACAGTAGAACCCAGAAAACTGCACTCTAACCAGAAGTCTAAGATCAGATAAAAGATCTTTCCCAAAGGTAGTAGTATGCCATGCTGAGTAGTATTTTACTTTATGTTCCATATGATGGCTATGAACATTGGGAGGCAGTGAAAGGGAAACAAACTGGTGAAGAAGGAGTAATGTTAGATTTTAAAGAAGCAATGAACTGGAAAGAGCACCCCCAAAATTTATTCATCCACCAAGCAAATTTTCCTAGTATTACAAGATAGAGATCAGCTACTTATCCCTGAGACAACTTCTGTAGTCACTGGAACCCTGTCACCTACCTATAACAATCAATAATTGAGAGCTTATCATTAACAGGTTCTAGGCCAAGGGCTTTACACAGTATATTGCATTAATCCGTTCCCCAACCTTCACATTGGGGAACCTTAGTAGCCTTTCCAAATACAGAATCTGAGGCTTAAGGAATTTATTTATTTATTTTATTTTATTTTATTTTTCCAAAGATTTTATTTATTTATTCATTTATCCCCCCCTTGCTGCTTGTGCTCGCTGGGTCAGCTAACCACGCCATGCGGGCGGGCTTGCCTTCACCAGGAGGCCCCGGGAACCGAACCCAGGGCCTCCCATATGGTAAACGGGAGCCCTACTGATTGAGCCACAGCCGCTTCCCGTGGCTTAAGGAATTTAAATGTTTTGCCCAGAACACACAGATATTAACCGAGTCACAAGAGTATGACTTGCAGTAAAGAATTTCTGACTCCAAAACTTGTTTTCATTCAAATCAGGCAGTTACCGTGCATTCACTGAGTACTTACTATGTCAGGCACAGCTCCCACCACGGGAGATACAGACATGAAAATAACCAAGTCCCTGCCCCCATAGAGAAGAGGCAGACAACAGAGAACAACAAAGCCCCAAGCATGGTACATTTCCTAAGGTGCTAAGTGCGGGGGGGGGGGGGGGGGGGCCGAACTGCACTCATGTGTAGCTGCTGACATCTGCACTCATTTTGCTCATTGCTCTAACCTCCGTATTTGCTCCTTTAAACACACAAAGAATATTCCCAGGTCAGGGCTGTTGCATTTGATGTCTACTTTGCTTTGGAACATGAAACAAAGAAGCTTAGTTATCCATATGGCTTATTCCTCACCTCACAGAAGTCTCTGCCAAAGGCCATCTCCTGAAATGGAGCTTTGACCAAACAGCTTCCCTTTTCCCTATGTTCTTCCTCTGCTTTATTTTTCTCCACAGCACTCACTACTGCCTGATTGCATATATGGATGTTGATCCACACATACTCATTTATCTAGCACTGCCTCTCCCATTAGAATGTAAATATCCTGCTATGCGGGGCTTTGTTTTGTTGTCTGTTTCATCTCCAGTGCTCAGAACAATGTTTGATATATTGAGGGTGACCAGTAAATATTTGTGAATAAATGGATATGCCCATCTGATTCTGATGTCGTGGGTGTTCAATGAGATGGGCTGTCCCTGAGAAGCTAAATAGAAAGAAAATACAAGTCGGTGTATACCTGTTGTTCCCCTAAAGATCTGGGCCTATAATCTGAGTTCTTGGGGTTCCCAGGGAGGCCTCCTTTTTAAAAGAAAAACAATATTCCTTTTATTTTTTCAGGTGAACTTCTCTTTCCTTGTGAGAGGGCCAGACTGAAGTCCAAAATTGGGATTCTGAGCAATACATTCAGTCCTCAAGCAGATTTTTAGTTCTTTGTTAGGAGTTCCATGTATGAGGACCTTGTCTGCAAGCCTGAGTCTTCAGATATGCTTGTTGTGATTCTCTGGGAAGCTGTTTGTGATATTTAGGGCACCCACTGAAGCCTGAGCCTAAATCTGGCCTGTAAGGAAGTCACAAACTTATCTACATTGCTAGATAGGACAAAAGCTAGTCCTATACTCCTAGCAGAAATAGGACCAAGGATTTACATGGCTAAAATGCTGGCTCTGCACATGAAAAAATGTTCAACATCACTATCTATTAGGGAAATGCACATCAAAACTATAATGAGATACCATTTCATACCTTATGGAATGGCTACTATTTAAAAAAAAAAAAAAAACAGAAAACTACAAGTGCTGGAGAGGATGTGGAGAAACAAGAAGATTCCTTCACTGTTGGTGGGAATGTAGAATGCTGCAGCCTTTGTGGAAGACAGTTTGGCAGTACCTCAAGAAGCTGAATAAAGAACTGCTATATGATCCAGCAATCCTGTTACTAGGAATATATTCAGAAGAACTGAAAGCAAAGATGTGAACTGACATTTGCACACCAATGTTCGTAGCAGTATTATTCACAATTGCTAAACTATGGAACAAGCCCAAGTGTCCATCAATCAAAGAATGGATAAACAAAATGTGATATGTACATACAATGGAATACTGTTCAGTTGTAAGAAGAAAGGAAATTGGGGTGCATAGGACAACATGGATGAGCCTAGAGGACATTATATTGAGTGAAATAAGCCAGACACAAAAGGACAAATACATATGGTCTACTAATGTGAAATAAATACAATGAGTAAACTCACAGAGGTAAACTTTAGAATATATGTTACTAGGCAATAAAATGTGAGTTGAGATTAGGGGCTGATGCTTAATGTGAGTAGCGTTATTTAAAAAGTTAGTTATAAAAGAGTGAAAATGAATAAAGTTGAGAGTAACATATTATAATAAGTATAACTAACACTGCTGATTTACAAATGTGACTATGGCTGAAAGGGGTAGTATGTGGACATAAATGTCAACTAAAAGGAAACTAGAGAATAGTCTAGGGAATGTGTAACAGTGATTTCAGTGATGGATGAAGATTGTGATAAATAGTATAAATATAAGAATCCTCTTCTTTTACAAAGTGCTAAGAATATGGTGATATGTGGGAAAAATACAACTAATTTAATTTATATATTATAGTTAACAGTAATATGGTAATATTTTTGCAGCAATGGCAAAGAAGATATTACGTCAATTCTAAAGTACAACGATAGGCAGATATAAGGGTGTATGGGATTTTTCCTTTTGGAGTAACGAAACTCTGTGATGAAAATGAGAGCCCCTGAGTATACACTTGGAGAGGATTGTACAAAGCATGGGACCGTATAACACAAGGAAGCCAGTGGTGGATGATGGACTGTGGTTACAGAACAAATACGAGAATGTTTTCTCCTGAATGATAACAAATATATAATACTAATACAGGGTGTTAATAATTGGATGAGTTGGGAGAAAAATATACCAAATGTAAGATATGAGCTATAGTTAGTAGGAATATTTTAACAATGCTCTTGCATAGTTTGCAACAATTGTTTCACAACAATGCAAGGTGCTGGTGTGGAGATGTATGATGATATGCATATTTGTTTTGTAAATTCACAAATTTTATTATACATTTATTGTTTATGTGTGTTCATGTATGAATTTTATTTTTTAAAAAGCTGACTCTGACACATTCCTTAGGTCCTATGACATCCTCCTATTATATCTCTTTTAATAAAGAGGAGGCATTCCAGCAAAACACCAAAATGCAACAATGCACTGGAGTATTAATGGCTTACTGAGCCCCAGGATTTGCTCCACCTTTGGTGCCTAGTAAGTTGATTCCACTTCCCCAAATTATCTAAGAACAAAATACAGAGAGGCCAGAATGTATAAGAGGATGGTAGTTCCATTCTTCAGTTCAAGGTCTCAGCCCCACCCTTGCAGCAAGAACTTGTATTATTGAAGAAAAATACCTTTACTCTATAGAACAATAATGCACTTTATAGATATTACATGCTCCTGAAATCTTTATTGGTGAATTTTCATGTCTTGCCATTTGGCCAAACCACGAAAACAAAGTAACATACATTAACATACAAAAGGTATAGATAGTGATTTAAGGGCTTAATTTGGGCAAGTGTCACTGTCATCCCTACACAAGTGTAGGAGCCCCTCCATGTTCTACAGCAGTTGAGCACTGTTTCCACGCACTCACAAGTAGGCCAGGGGAGATAAGGGAAATGGGAGCTCCCATGGCATTACCACATCAAGTCATAAGGGTGGAAACTACACGTGGTGCCTTGGCTTACCCCTTTCCTAAGCTTACCCTATTCTCATGACCTGGTCAGTTCCACTCTATGGACCTACCCTCTCCTTGGCCAGGCCAGGACCTAAGCCTCTTGTTTTTAAAAAAAATATTTATTTATTTATCTATCCCTGCCACCCCATTGTGTTGGGCTCGCTGTCTGCTCTCTGTGTTCTTCTGTGTTTGCTTGTTTTCTCTTTAGGCAGCACCAGGAACCAATCCTGGGACCTTCCAGAGTGGGAGAGAGGCACTCAATTTCTTGTACCACCTCAGCTCCCTGGTCTTCTGCATCTCTTATTGTCTCTCTTCTGTGTCTCTTTTGGTTGCATCATCTTGCTACACCAGATATCCATGCAGGTCAGCACTCCATGCAGGCCAGCACTCCTGTGTGGGCCAGCACTCCACGTGGGCCAGCAGTCTGCATGGGCCAGCTTTCCACTCGGGCCAGCTCACTGCACAAGCCAGCTTGCCTTTCACCAAGAGGCCCCAGGAAATGAACCCTGGACCTCCTATATGGTAGACGGGAGCATGATCACTTGAGCCACATGTTTCCCCTAAGCCTCCTCTTGAGATTAATTTCCTGCATCCTCAGATGCTACCATGACCACGATCACCTCAAAACATAGTCATCAACTGGAGTAGACTATTCAGCAAGTTCATTGAAGTCCAAGTCCAGAAATTCTCTAAGCTCACTCCAAATACTGGCTTAAGGATTATTCATCTAATATTCTAAGGTCTCTTATTCATTAGCACTTTACTATATGCCAGTGTGGATTGAGCACAGTAACAAAGATGTATAACACAGCACAGTAACACAGCACAAAGATGTATAAGTTGAAGTCAAATGGGTGGACAGGGGCCAGATCAGGAAGAAACGTGTTTGTAAGGAATGTGGAACTCTTGTGAGGTCCTCTTGCCATAGGTCACAAAATTTGTTATTAACAAAGCTAAAACTCGAATCCAGGCCTGTCGGACCCCAAGGCTTAAACCTTTAACAATGATGATGCGGCCCTAATTAGTTATTACCATTATAAATCAATTTTATAATCAAACTTCAAAGTTATATTTATATTTTCCATTCTAATTTTCCATCTCATTACATCTCTTCATTGGCAAACTTCTTAAAATATTTGTCTATACCCATTGCCTCCCTGTTATAACCACCCACTTACCCTCTGTCTCTTAAAATCTGTTCTCTGCTTTCAACAGTCTTTCATGAAACTTCTTTTTCAAAGAGCTCCCATGTGGCTACTAAACTTCAACTTGAATGGAGGGTTTTGTTTTCAGTCCTCATGCTTTTCAATGTCTTCACAGAAATTAATTCTCTTTCCTTCCAGAAAATCTTTTCTTCTTTAGCTTCTGTGATACCACATTATACCTTCTTATGCTCCCTTACCAGTCACTCTTTCTTTCCTGCCCCTGAAATATGCTATCAAATTTCTGTTCTCAGACCTCTTCTCTAGGCTGCCATTTTCTTCACTTCAACTACCATCTTGGAGCAGATGACTCCTAAGCCCTGGCCTTTCTCTTGACTTCTTCAAGTCTAACTGGATTATGTACTGAATTCTTTCTTCCTTCTTTCCCAGCTTATTTCTCCTGCTACATTTCTTTTTTCTTTACTAAAGGTAACACAATTCCTCTCGTACCCTTACTGGAATACCCAGTCATTTTAGACTCTTCCCTTACCTCTCATAGCTAATCACACAACACATCCTGTAGATTCAGTTTTGCACTATTTCCACTATGTATTTTCTCTCTTCTATTTCACTGCCACTGTCCTAATTCTTCTTCTCATTACTTCTTGCCTAGAACACGGCCTTCTGCTTTCCTATAAACTTGAGTGAGGGTAGTCTTTCAAAATTTTAAGCTGTGAGTATTTATGTCACTGCCCTGCTTTAAAAAAAAAGCACTCCAATTAGTCCTCATTGCCCCATAGTAAAATCCAAACTCTTAACCATGTCAGAATATGCTAGGATTTGCTGCAATAACAAACAAGCCCCCATGTCTCAGTACCTTAATATATTAATTTCTCATCCACGCAAAATTTGATATGGGTTCAAGTGGCATTCTAACGAAACAGTTCTCCATGTGATGGCTCAGTGTTGCATCTCCCTAAAACACGTTTTCATAATTTCATGATGGCTGAATAACCGGATAAAGACTTAAGCACCGTCAGTTAAATGCATCTCCCTTCACACAACCCATTGACCAAAGCAAATCACATGGCCACACCTAATTTAAAGAGATACAGAAGTACAATCTTCCCATGTGTCCAGAAGAAGAGGAGAATAGACTTCAGTGGACAGTAGTAAGGTTTTCCACAGCTTGTTAATTTTGCATGGCCTCTTTCCTGCTTATCTAGGTAAACTCATCTTTGGCGACTCTCGTCTCCCTTTCACAATCTAAGTTCCAGACTTACTGGGATAATTCTAGTTTTCCCCCAAATGCTATCACTTTCTTCCATATTTAACTATTTAAAATTCTACATGTACTTCAGGCTTCAGAGTTGGAGTCGTCTATCCAATAAATCTTTTCTGACCCCTCAGGAATATATTAGATGCCCTGGTATTAGATGAACTTGCATTTACTTTATCAACATATATTTTTCATTTTGTACTGAAATTGTTTTTTGAATTGTGATATTACCCCTGAAGAAACTGACATCATCTTGACAATAAGTCACATATTTTGCTCACAGAGCCACTCAGCCAATAGTTGCTCGATAAAAATTGCCTTGTCTGCCACATAAAGCCAGCATCACCTGGCTCCCACTGTCTTTCCAGAGTTATCTCCCATAGTTAGCCTGTATGAACCTTATTTTTATCACACAATTCAGGGACTTACTGTTTTTACTACAAGCCCCACATTTACTCAACCTTGAACTTTTATCACAGTTTCCTTATCCTAGAAGCTTTTCCAGCTAAATTCATGTATTTTTAAGTCCCACAGATATTTAAAGGCTAATTCTAAAGACAATTCTCTTTCCCAATGCCTCCCATCTCTGAATGCCTGTCAAATTTTACCCATAGCCCATAGTACTTACCACTTTATCATACAAAGTCCTCAATAAAGGTTTGCAGGATGAATGTTGAATGCTTTACATAGTATGAAATTCTTTCCATTCCCTCCCCACCTTGGAAACAAGAAATAGATTTTAAGAATCTATGAAATATTCAGCACCCTATTCAATCCCTATTAACATGCTGCTGGAGCAATGACCCTGGAGCACAGAAATATCTGCATAACTTTAAATGAATTATCAACAATCAACATTTTGCCAAGGAAAACCAATAGGTATGTCTTTTTGCCTTATTTGTCATTTTGCCTTATTCTTTCTTCTTGTTGGATTTATTAATGCCCATATCATCAGAGCTATAATAAGCCTTAAAATTAATGTCCAATGTCTTTTGTAGCTTAAGACTTAATTTATTCCCCAAGCCTTAGACTCTGGCACAATTAGGTTTTGATACATGGACATTTCTGCTTACTCGGGATTTCATGGGAAAGGACTCCACATTTTGAATGGCCTCATAAATATATATTGAATTTAATTTTCTAACATGCAAAAGCCATTTTCCTATTGTTTGGGGGTTTTTCAGGCTGGGGGTAGAGTGAGTTTCTATAAGTATTTTTGTTGTATGCCATTAATTAGTTCATAAATCAATGTGTCTTAGAATTGCACAGATTACCCTAAAGCCTATATGCTTAGCAGTGGAATATATGACTGCATTCTTCAACCTCACCTAAGTCTCACAAAGGTTTTCTTCCAAGCAATTAAGATTGGGGTCACTTGCACATTAATAAGTTAGTGATACTTCAATCGACTTTTACTGCATTACTTTTTTTTTTTTTTTTTTAAAGATTTTATTTATTTATTCATTCATCCCCCCCTTGCTGCTTGCGCTCGCTGGGTCAGCCAACCATGCGGTGAGGGCGGGGGCGGGCCCGCCCCCACCAGGAGGCCCCGGGAACCGAACCCGGGGCCCCCCATATGGTAAACGGGAGCCCCACTGATTGAGCCACAGCCGCTTCCCTGCATTACTTTTTAAATGTTAATATTTTAAACTATACAATTACACCATTAAAAAGAAAGTATTGATGAATGTCTCCTAAGATCCCTCCCACCCAGAAACAACCATAGTTAATATACATTTTAAAATATTCCATTCCATAAGTCTTTATTTGTTTTTTACTTTCTTGTTCACTCCTGGTCAGAGTGCCTCGTGTGTTTTATTGCCCACCATCCTCTATTGGTCCTTATGCATTTTTTTGATCTGTGAGAGAGTGGATTCCTTTGCTGGGGACAATAGAGGGAAATAGGAGCAAGAAACTCAGAAAATAAAAACTCTTTCATGTTGGCTGTTCTCTATAGCTTTAAGTTATACTGAAGCAAGTATTGGATCTCATTTCATTATATCTTTTACTGATGGTATAGTCCCCTACCCTTACCTGGGCATAAGCAAGAAGTGTGCACAGAGGCCATCCACCTTGACCTTTCCTGACTTGATTTTCACTTCTGACTTTGGAAATGGGTGGTTTAAATGAGAAAAAGAAGTCACATGATAGAGGAAAATGACAAAAGATTGAGCTGTGACTTGGCTGAGACTAGACTGGTATGGAAACAGGTTAACTTATTTTTCTTTACCTCTGGCTCCAAAGTTCCCAAAGACTTAAATAGATCAAAACCACTGATAATACTTCAGGATAATGGTCGTTATCAACAAGTAAGTATGTTATCCAGGTACAGTCTCTGGATAACTACCTCTATTCCCACCCCACCCCTGAGATATTGGCACACACAGAGGGTCCTTAAATGGGCCTGAAAACTCAGTAATTTATCTCTGATTTAATTGGAACATCAAAAATTAGGTCCACTTTCTTTCCAGATCATCTAAAAAATATAGTCCCAGACTTTCTTGACATATAAACTCTCATAAGCCTTACTTAATACTTTACAAGATAACCCCCCAAATGTATAATACTTATTCTTTTTTCAGAGATGGTAAGACTGATTTTTCCCTTAATCAACCACTGAAATAAAATATCATCATTAAGGACTAAAAATAAAAGGAAGCAGAAAACACAAACATTTGAAATAATGACTTTTCTCAATTATGAGCCAACAGAAACTTCTTTGAGAGATACTGGAAAGGGTAGGATGGCTGCAGTAGAGTATGGTATGGAAGAGTTTAACATGCAAAATTGAATGGAGAGCAAAGAATAGAGAAGAACTGAAGTGGAGCAAAATGTGATATATTTAGAGGTATTCATAAAGGTCAAGCAGATACATGGAGTCAGCAGGAAAAACAAAATAATGTGATGCACATCAGAAGGCGAATATATTAGAGCAAAGTACACCATATGTCAATAATTACAAAGAAGGGGTTAAAAGAAACAGAAGAGGAGAAAGAGAAAGAGAAAGAGGCTGAAGAGGAGGAAGCAGAAGTGGAGGGGGGGAGGAGGAAGGAGAGAAGAGGGGAACATTCTCTAGCATTCTGTGTACTTCTGCATGTATAGAAATGGACTCAGATGTTGCCTCCAAAATTCTTGCCATGACTTTGACAGATGAACTTCACTGAGAGAGAAGAGCACTAGCCATGTCTTCAGTTCCACTTGCAATGCACACCAGAAAACTTTCAATGTGGTCAAGAATATAATCAATGGAGTTGTAATGTCTCTTATCACAGCCTTACTAAATATTCAGCATCTGTTTTGGTTTTTCTTTCTGATTTCTCTTTCTTTAAATAGAAAAACCATTTCATAAGACAGAGGTGAGAGAGACCTCCCTTAAGTCAGAAAGTCACATAAAACAAAATCAAAACAACCAAAAACAAAAACAGCTTTGGTCTGTGGAAAGCCATAAAAATCATTTAGTTCATCCATCTATCCACTCTTTATCCATTCATATATTGTTTGTTTATTATTTCTTTACCAATTCTTTTCTTTTCATTCTTCACTCATAAAGGCACTGTTATTAGGCATAAATAGATGAATAAAACGAAGATATTGTCTTTAAGGAGTTCACTGTGTACAGCATAATTATCATTTTCATTCTAGTGAAACAAACTCCTTACAAGTTCCTTATTCTTATCTAAATCCTGGGTTTCTTTTTACTAGGTTTAGATCCCAACCTCCAATTCATGTCAAAATTTTTAAGCCCTCTTCAAAGGGACACCCTAATTATTTTTCTGTCAACTTAAGGGGGAAAAATATATTTGTATCATATTTTATGTCTTCAATAGGCTCTTTTCTACTGGAAAATCCTTAAAATAAACCAGGTCAAGCACAGTGTTTGGCATGCAGTAAGTGGGTAATATATGACTTCCCTCTCTTCCCCCTTTAAAAGCCCATCTTATACGATGTCACAGCCACCCCATAAGGTAAGCCAAGGAGGGTTTGATCACATGCATTATCATATGAGGAAAAGAAAAGTCTACTTCTAACCAAGGTATCAGAGTTGGCAGATCTATGACTTCTAACTCTTAAGGCAGTATTATTTACACTTAGCATGTTACCACCTATTTCCAGGACAAACATAAGAGGGATAATTGAAATGCAAAAGAAAAATCCCATATGGACTTGAACATTAAGAAGCTGTTGCCTCACAGTGATTTCTCTGAACTTGGGTGAAGAAAGATTCTATTAGCTCACACTTGCCTTGATGTCTACAGAACACAAAGTCCTCAAATGCGGTAGCAGCCAAAATTTTGGAGCCATCACAGAATTTTATGTCAGATGGAAAGAGAGCAGTGGCAGCTACTCCCACTCCCTTTTCATACCAACAGGATAAAGTCAAAGTTCTCATAATGGGTTTATGGTGAGATGAAATCTTATACTAGCTGCCACCCCCCTACACACACATACACACACATACTGCTCTAACCACACTGGTCCCCTTGCTATTCCTGGGAATAAACTATGCCTTCTCTTGCCTGAGAGCCTTTGCTCTGCCTGTTTAATCTCCTGGAATTCTTTTCCTAGATATCCATGTGGCTTTCTCCCACACTGCCTTTAAGCCTTTGCTCAAATGTCACCTTTTCAATAAGGCTCATCCTGGTCACCATATTTAAAACGTCAACCTTCCCCCCCCACACACACACACATACACACACAGTCAATTACCCTTACTCTACTCTATTTTGTCTCCCTCCACATAGTATTTGCCATCCCCTAAACTATTTACTTACCGATTTATCATGATTATTATTTATCATCTGTTCCCACCTTCTTTATCAAACTCATTCAAAGATATATTTCAAGTGGCACATAGAAAGTATTCATTAAGTTTTTGTTGCATGACTGAATGAATGAATAGGTGATCCTACTCCTACACAGAAGTCAGGAGTTGATTAAAGTGGGATCATGGTAGATATTGTTCCTATACTGAGATTCATGGGAGGACTTAAGTCATTTAAACCATCACCTTTTATAACTATTAGAGTTACTTAAATATCTCCTGTATAGTTTTGTTTTGTTTTCCCCCTGAAAATAATTCCCAAAGGCATTCAAGTATCCTTTAATCCTATACTGTCTGTCTGCAGGAGTCATTTCCTTCCCAGAATTGCCTGCATCATCAAAGCAGCACTGGTTTTGCAGTAATTGGAGCTTGTTCATGGCTCCTGCCTGAGAAAGAAAACATCCTCAATCTAAAGTCAGTCTACGTGGCAGATGCCATTTCAGCGCCCAGTCAAAGCTGGTTACACGTGAGCTTTCTTTGTCAGCAGCATGTTTTCCTGTTTAAACCATGTTAACATTCCAATCCAGAGTCTCCTAACTGGCACGCATTCTCTCTGATAAACATTATCTTCCCCCTTACTGCTTCTTTCTTCTCTCTTATGGAAACATTATTTATTTATAACATTATTGTAACAGACAACTTTACAGCCAAGAGGAAAACACATGCTTCTTCCTAACAATACCCACATATAATAGTAAGCGTGATTTTTCCATTTGCAAGATACAGGCTAGGACAGTAGAGCATGTTTGACTGGAAGTGGAGCTAGAAGGCGTAGAGCTGGAGGTCCTGGGAGAGCCCCACCATTGGATGCATTTGCTAAGCCTTCTCCTCCCAGAACTGCTCAGGGTGCCTCAATGTCTAAAAGCACTCAGCATCTTTCCTCGTTAATATGACTCTGATGTCTACTTGGAAGTGGAAAATGCTGACCTCTCTGATCTGTTTGACCAGGCTGTGTTCTGCAGAACGTATCTTACAGGAAGAAGGAGCAAGAAGAGCCTGTAATTTTCTTTAATTTGTCATGCTTTTCATTTCCATTTGAATGGTATGTATCAGAAGACCTCTGTGTGATAAACTGTCTTACCCTTGTCATCATTTCCTTTCCACAGTCTGCCTCATGCCCGTGAACTGCACTTTCTGGCAGGAAGACACCCCAACTTCAAGTGCCTGGAGACCACTCCCTAGTCTACTTTTGTTAGTATTATAACAAGGTTTAAGTGTGACCATTTTTAAGGAAGGGGGCATGTTCTTTCAGGATGGTGCTTTGCTTGACACACCATAAGTAATTATTGATCAACAGTTTAATCACCTAAGTAATATATTTGTAATGTTGCCATTATGTTGAGCAATATCTGGAAGGCCTCATGATCCATTACCAGAGAGAATGCAATCTTACTCTTAGCTGGTTGGGGACCAGAAAATGGTGCAAACCATTTCTTTATTGCTTTTCTTGGGTCCAGAGGGTCCCTCCATCTGTTTTCCTCTACCTCTCTTGGGCCCTGAAGGTCCTGGCTCCATCTACTTGTGGCTCCTTATGGAACAAGTCTATGAGATGCATTTCTGGTTTTATGAAGAAAAGTAGATGCTAGATAGGCAATTGCATTCTTTACCATGAAATACCTAAATGACAGACTCTTCTTTGCTAATGTCTATCATCTCTCAAACATAATATTAAGAACTAAAATATAGGGAGCTCTATGTGCCAGGCACTATGATAAGCACCTTGCATGTATTGTCTCATTTAAAGCTCATAAACCCTATGACTTGAGTACTGTGATTATTCCAATAATTTCATAGATCAGGAAGGTGAGACATGGAGACACATGTACTAAGTCACACAGCTGAGTAGTAAAGAAGTCAGAATTCAAACCCAACCAGTCTAATTCCAGAGCTGGCATGCTATAGAGTATAGAGTGGTATATAAAGGATTAGAGGAGCTATAAGACATATAAAGCACCTAAAACATTACCTGGCACATTGTATGATTCAGTGCAAAGGTGTGCTTCCCACCAGGAATAAACTTGGAAAAGAATCAAATAAAGAAGGGAAAGAAGAGGAGAGTCATGCCATGCAGTCATTATTTGGAGAGTGTATAAAAAGAAGGAAGGTGAAGAAAAATATTGCATTGATAAGCCTTCTTTCCTTTATGAAATATTTAGACAGTGGCTATTAGGGGCCAAGCCCTGTGCTAGGTGGAGATATTCAAACTAACCATTGTCTTCAAAGAGACAGAGGAGGGAGTAGAGGTGGCTCAAAATGTTGAGTGCCTGCTTCCCACATGGGAGGTCCTGGGTTCTGTTCCTGGTGCCTCCTAAAAAAAAAGAGAGAGAGAGAGAGAAAACCAACTCAGGGGAGCTGATATGACACAGTGGTTGAGCATCAGCTTCCCACATATGAGGTCCAGAGTTCAATCCCCGGCCCCAGCATCTCAAAATGAAAAAAAAAAAAAAAAAAAAGAGGAGAGACATATTAATGGATAAACTCATAACTGTTATAGGTCTTCTCAGAGCAATATTCACAGAGAGGAGAAAGTGGTTGATTCCTCCTGGGGTAGGATTCAGGGCTAGGAAAGATGTCACAGAATGCCACTGGCTGGAATGACAACCTCCAATTTGTAACAAAAATGCTGCAACATTGAGGGGCACAAGAATTGATATTTTCCTAAATTCTATCTGCCAAGCCTGGCAGCACCTAGAAGCCATTTAAGGATATTTCTGGTCACACGCTCCCTCGTCAGTAGGGTGGGAAGCAGACATCATTTACTACCAAATGCTTAATGAAGTGTAGAGATTAAATCCAAATACATAGTCACATAAAACTGCCTTAGCTTCGATGACTAAATCATTTCTTTTCTTTGTTTGGAAAGGTCATGTTTGCTGTAGATATAAAGAGGGTGTTCGGCAGTGAACTCAGGTTCACATTTCACTTGTGTTTTTTTATAGCCCCCAAATCTTAATCGTTTTCTACCATATCCATATAACCACATTTCCCTGCTGCCATTACACTAAGCTAAATTGATTGGCCTCCCTCTCCAAATGTTATACTAAACAGTTAGAATATACCCAGGCAAATGTAGCAGAGTGGAAAGAAGGCTGGAGCTGGAGTTAGATCATCTGATATCCAGTCTCAGCACTGCCATTTACCAGTCAAGTGATCTCAGGCATGTCACTCAACCTTGGATTGCTCATCAGCAAAATGGGTTTTACAATAGGTACAGAGTGAATTGCTACTTTGAAACTTGGAGAGAAATGAGGTTGGCTTCTGAGAATTCAACTAGTGAGATTCATAATTTCTAATGAGAAATGAAACTGGCAAGCAGACAGATGTCAACTTGACCTGTCCTCTGGGGGACATAATAGGTACGACAAGCATCTATGGGAGCAAACCAAGAGATTCTCAGTAATTGGAAGCTTGGAAAACACCCTAAATTCCAAACAGGTGGGCCAGGGGCAAAATAAAGGAGGGTAAATTTGAACATAATTAAGATTTAGGTAATAGAAAAAAAGTCATTAATATTGAATCCTCTTTGGAGTAAGAATTTATGAACAGAGAAGAGATCGTTAATCTAGGACAGGGTTCAGCAAAATACACCCTGGGGGCCTAATCCAGTTTGCTGCCTGTTTTTATAAATAAAGTTTTATTGGAACATTTGTTTACATAATGCTTATGGCTACTTTTGTGTGTGTGTGTGTTCTTTTGTGTGTGTGTGTGTGTGTGTGTGTGGGTAAAAATCAAAATTTTCACAATACATACCAATTTATGGCTACTTTTATGCTGCAATGGCAGAACTGAATAGTTGTGACAGAGATCATATGGTCCACATTATCTAAAATATTTACTCTCTGGCTCTTTACATAAAAAGTTTGCTCACCCCCTGATAAGGAAGATCAGTCTTTAATCTCTTCCAGCACACCTCCAGAATAAAATATATTTCCATCAGTTCTCAAACTGGGGCCAGGGTCCCTGGTTCTTAAAAGAATTTCCATGTTTGGGGTAAATGCCCTTTAGTGTGGATCTAATGAGGGTAACTCCAAAGAACCAGAGTTTGGATGGGCTGCCTGATATGTCCAATACAGGATGTTAGTACCCCTGATAGCCACATTCCCACTGGGGAGATGAATGCATTAAGCTATCAGAGTTTAACACTATTAAATATTTAAATATCTAATTCCCCTTGATCTATTCCACACTCTCAAAGCAATCTTCTGATAATTTCACTTCCTATGCAGCATGTCCCCCAGAAGACAGGTCAAGTTGACATCTGTCTGCTTGCCAGTTTCATTTCTTATTAGAAATTATGAAGTTGGTGTTTTAGCTTATATATACCAGCCTCTGTGACTTGGTTTATATGGCTCAGTCCTTCAGTGGTAGATAAACTCCCAAAGTACCAACATATTCAAGGCACTGAATCCACAAGGTGGCTGTAAGAATTAAATGAGTAATGAACATGGCCCCAACTAGATAAACCATAAAGAATCTTCTAGTTGCTTGATTTTCAAAGTGTGAATATTTAATAAAAGCAGGAAGTGTGGGGATAGTGGGCCAGAAGGAGGGACATAATATTTATTCTCCTCTGTGGAAGACTCTTTGCTAATGGTAGCAATAACTGTAAAAATGGTTTAATACTTTTCAATTGAAGTGGCTTATAGAAACTTATTAGCCATTTCTGTCTATTGCTTAAATGTGTCTTAAATTTTAATAAGAAAAAGATAAGCAATCCAATTAAAAATGGGCAAAACACTTGAATAGGCATCTCTCTTAAGAATTTATACAAATGCCCAGAAAGTACAGGAGAAGATGCTCAACATCACTAACCATCAGGGAAATGCAAATCAAAACCACAAATGAGATACCATTTCACACTCATTGAATAGCTGCTATTTAAAAAACAGAAAATAACAAGTGTTGAAGAGGAAAAATAGGAACACTTATTCCTTGCTGGTGGCAATATACAATTGTCAAGCCACTGTGGAAAATAGTTTGGTGGGTCCTCAGAAAGCTAAGTATAGAGCTACCATAAGTCCTGGCAATCCCACTCCTAGGTATTTACCCAAAAGAATTGAAAGCAGGGACTCAAACAGATAATTGTACACTAATGTTCATAGTGACAATTGTCAAAAGGTGGAAGCAACCCAAGTGTCAGTGTCTGTCAACTGATGAGTGGATCAATAAAATGTGGTATATACATACAATAGAATTTTTTTTTTTTTGAGGTGCCAGGGTGGGGGATTGGACCTGAGACCTCATATGTGGGAAACTGGCACTCAACCACTGAGCCACCTTGGCTCCCCTGAGTTGTTTTTTTTCTTTGTTTGCTTATTGTTTGTTTTTTGATTTTAGGAGACACTGGGGACCGAACCTGGAACCTCCCATGTGGGATGCAGGCGCTCAACCTCTTGAGCCACTACCACTCCCCAACAATAGAATATTATTCAGCCATAAAAAGGGATGCAGACCTAATACATGCGACAACATGGATGAACCTCAAGGACAACTTAATGAATAAAATAAGCCAGGTAAAGAAGGACAAGTATTGTATGGTCTCACTGATTTAAAATTATTAGAATAAGTAATTCATATAGTCAAAATCTAGACTATAGGCTACCAGGTGATGGGTTGGGAAGAGGGAATAGGAAGGTAAAGACTTAAAATACACAGTGGGGAGCAGATGTGGCTCAAGCAGTTGAGTGCCTATTTCCCACATGGGAGGTCCTGGGTCCAGTTTCCAGTGCCTCCTAAAGAAGACAAACAAACAACAAGCAGACAATGAGCAGACATTGAGCAAAAACAATGAGCAAACAATGAGCAAAAAAAGCAACAATGAGCAGACAAGAAAAAATAATGAGCAATAAGAAAAAAAAAAAACAATGAGTAGACAACAAGCAAAAACATTGAGCAAGACAACAAGCAGACAACAAGCAAAAACAAGCAGGGAGCGGATATGGCTCAAGCAGTTGAGCACCCGCTTCCCACATGGGAGGTCCTGGGTGCAGTTCCCTGTGCCTTCTAAGAGAAAAAAAAACACAATGAGACAATGAGCAGACAGTGAACAAAAACAAGGAGCAAAAACAACAAGCAAACAGACAAGGGAGCCATCTTGGTGGGGGAGTACCTTTAAAAATAAAATAAAATAAAACATACAGCGTTCCTATTTGGAATGATGGAAATGTTTTGGTAATGGATGGTGGTGATGGTAGCACAACATTGTGAAGGTAATTAATAGCACTGAAATATATATACCTGAATGTGATTAAAAGGGGAAATGTTGTATATATGGTAACAGAATAAACTTTTAAAAAATCCATGAAACTACACTATACAAACAGTGAGCCCTATGTTAAACCATGGACTATAGTTAATAGTATAATTATAAAAATGTGCCATCTTCAGTTGTAACAAATATTCCACATCAATGCAAGGTATTAATAATATAGTGATTTATGGGAATTCTGTATTTTATGCATGATTGTTCTGTAAGCCCACAACGTCTCTAATAAAGAAAAAAAAAGTTTCTCTTCCATCGGCCCCACCTTCGCTCCCAGGCCTCCCTGACCCAAGTCAGGTTCTCATCATTTCTCACCTGGACCTACAATTGCCGGCCTCTAGTTTAACCATTCCAAATGATCAATTAACACTCAGTGGAAGAGGATCACTTGAGTGATCCATTCCAAACACAAAGATGAGCATGTCAGCCCCACTAAAATTTTCCAGTAATGTAGCATTCAAAATCCTCCACATCCTGGCCCCACGCTCAGCTATATCCACCATGATTTGGCTATACTCCACCATATACAATTTCCCCAGCACACCATTCTCTTCCACACACTCCTTTGCTATAAAGTAGGTGTGGCAGTTTGTTATAGTTATGAATTCCAAAAATAGATATTGGATTATGCTTGTAAACTGGTCTGTTCCTCTGGGTGTGATTAAGTTATGATTAGGGCTTTGATTGGGCCACATCAGTAGGACATCGAGTCCTACTCAGAGATAAAACTACACGGCAGAGCAGAGGAGTTAGTTGGAGTTTTGATGCTGGAGTTTTAATGCTGGAGCCCAGGGAAGCAAGCACACAGAGGAGCTTGGCTGTGAGGAAGGAGAGAAGGCCCCAGGAAAAGACAAGCCATTCACCTGATAGTCTATAGCTGGCCTTGTGGAGAGAAGCAAGCCTAAGCCTGGAGAGAGGCAAGTCCTAGAAAGAGAGGAAACCAGGAAGCCTGAACCCTGGCAGACATGGGCAGTCATCTTGCTCCAACACATGGCCATAGACTTTGGTAAAGGAAGTAACATATGCTTTATGGCCTGGTAACTGTAATCTTCTACCCCAAATAAATACCCCCCCTTTTTTTAATTAATTAATTAATTTTTTATTGTGGGTAAAAATCAAAATTTTCACAATACATACCACTATTTGTAAAATGATATATAAATATATAGGCATATATGTGCATTTGCTTACAAAAATGTTATTTATATATATATAAATATATTTTAAGAGGTGCTTAGATTACCTACAGATTTCTGGTAATTTGCATCAGCGCCACTTTGGCTGACTAATACAGTAGGCTTTTAGGTGTTACCCGCAGTTGGTTCTTTCCTGTGGATAGGGTCATATTATTTAAAACAAATTTCCCTGACTCCCATGCAGCTAGCCATGACCCTGTGTCTATTCTTGGAGCCAATGGAATGTGAGAGGAAGAGAAGTGTGAAACTTCCGCCTCAGCTGACTAAAATGAACTTGCTTGCACTGGACATCTTGTCTTTATTCTTCCTGTGACTGGAACTTGCACTTGGCAACAATGCCAGCTGTCGGCTGATACTGCACCATGTGAAAAATGCCTAGGGAAGTATGGAGCAACAAATTGGATGGATCTTGGTCTCTGAACAACTTCATGGAGCAAAATTGCCCCACCTGACTATCTGGCTACCTGAAGACTTTTATGTGAGAGAGAAATAGACTTCTGTTCTTTCAAGCCTCTGTATTTCAGCTCTATTTGTTACAGCAACTTAGACTTTACCCTAACACACTTATCTTCTCATGTTCTATTTCTCTAGGCTACCCCAATCTCTGTTCACTTGGTAAACTCCAATTCACCATTACTGTGAAGTACCTTGATGCCCACAGGGCCAAAAAGAATGAATCCTTCTTTGTGCACTCAACAGTACATTTACTTGATTACATCACCAACACCATATCACTGAAATTTAATTTTTGGCTTGTTTGTTCCCTGACCACACAGACCTGCCAGAAAAAAAAAAAGTAGGAACATTTAAGAATTTATCTTTGACTCATTGGGCCAACGTTTAGCATGTACTAGGAGGTAAATGTTTTCAAAAGTAAATGAATAGAGTGGACTTGATGGTATTCTCTTGCTCACATATGGTGATTCTTGCAATGCAAGAAATTATAACAATGAGGTGGAGCCAGTGGCCACTTGACAGTTTTTGGGTAGGGAGGGGATGAGCAGTTGAAATACAGGGGCTTCTTTGGGAGTTGGAGGTTGTCCTGAGTACTGTTGTGGCAATGGATGTAGGCCATTTTAAATCAGCACACACCACTCAGAACTGAGTGGGAGAGAGTGTGGTCTACAGTGTGAACTGTGGTCTATGGTTGGTGGCAAGGCTCCAGGATGTGTAAGTTCATTGAGGTTGGTGGGCCACACTATGGGAGATGTTTGTGTTGGATGTGGTGGGAGGTGTGGGAGGTGGGCAGCATGGGAATCCCAGTGGGTTCTGTGTAATATTTTGGGTAATCTAAGCACCTCTTAAAATATATGTATATATATATAAAAAAAATAAAAATAAATTTCAAAAAAAAAAAAAAACAAAAAAAAAAAGTAAATGAATAAAATCTCATCTTCTCTTCTAGCTTGGCAGTAAGGAGCGTTTGAAGAGTTAAGAAGCAGAAGACAGAAAATTAGAGAAGGGAAATAATTGAGAGGGAAGAAAGGTCTGGTGTATCCTCTCCAGTACCTAGCCTGTAAGAGCTCAATAACCACTTATTGATCGAGCCCAACCTTTGCTTGTCATTATTGCTTTCTTCTGTCAGATCCCAGGGACTCTGCTACTGGAGGTCAGTTAGGAGACTAAAAGAATAGTGTCAGATCAGCTGTTAATTAACAATGCCTATCATTCAAATTTTACGTAACCAAATCTCCATTAGATGTGAGCAGCTGTTTAGGCATATGAGTTTATTTAACATATTTTGGTTTATAAAATGCCTCACGATTATACAATAATTGTTAACTTAAAACCTATATCTTTATTTCATCAGGTTTTCAAACAGAAACTTTCAAAGGAGATTGCTTCTCTAACTGATTCGGTTTCTTTCCATTTGTCACGCCTGCTCATGGTACTCTGTAAACACAGCACATGTTGCTTATGGTAACACATGTCGGAGTAAGAGCTGGGAAACTCAGTGGCCTTCATTATTCAGGCTTTAATCATGCAACCATGTACAATCAATATTTGTTGATCTTAATCTGATTACCAGCAAGAGGTGTTCAGTGGCTCCATCAACAGGATAACAATATGACACATTTCATAGACTTTCCCTAGAATCCTCCAACAAGCTTATTGGAAGGATTTTAATCACTAATGAACTCGTCAGTGGCTTTTTCCGGAGGCACCTTCCTGCACCTCCACCCCATGACATCTTGTGGCCGGGAGGAACATGACAGTTTATAAACCCAACATCTGTACACAGTGCAAGTAGCAGTTTTTTTGAATGCTAATGCCAGCATTACAGTTAGAGCAAATACAAAACTGCTTGGAAGAGATGTGACATGTAATTATTTCATCTAATTAAAATGGAAACCAGCCTTTTCTTTTTATATTTATGAGGCAAGTTGGAACATGTCATTTTATTCTCCTAATGAAAGAAATGGGGCATCTATCTGGGCTGAAAACCATCTGGCTTGGTGTCAACTACCTTGGCAGAAAAAAAAAACAACAAAAAAACATTTTTCTTGTGAAAGGGCCACCAGAACAAAATATGGCTTTACTGGACCAGGAAAGAAAGAGTAACCGTGGGAATAGGTCAGCTTCTCTGGAAGAGAGCATTTTGAGCTGGGATTGTTGGAATGAAGAGCAAAGAACAGGAGTCTAATAAAAGGTTTCACTTTCAACACTGATGTGATATAGTGTTATGTCTCACAAACTTTCTTTTTTATGACTAAAAAATTGTTCAAACCAAATTTAGTGTGAATCCTATAAATATAAAACAGAAAAAAAAAGATATTTTGATTGAAGCAGGAAGTCCACTGGCTTAGCGTCCCTTGCCGCCCCTGAGGTCCCTTCCCCCAAAACCTAGACCTTTGGAGGGCACAGTTTGAAAATCACTGGGGGGGGGGGGGGGTAGGTGTAGTATTAGATTTGAAATCAAAAGTCCTAGCTTTGTATCTCAACTCTAACACCTAGCTCCTGAACATCAGTTAATAAGTCATTAACCTTTCTAAACCTCAGGTTCTTCATCTATAAAATCGGGGAAATAATATTTATTCCAGAGTGATACTGGAAACATTAAAAGAGGCAGTAAAACAAGAGTGTTTTGTAATTACCAGACAAATGATCATGTTGTCATCATTACACAGCCATAATGGGTAGTCGTGCAACCAAAAGGAACACACTCCAGATAATGCCTTGTATTATCTCCCTGGCACGTTCCAAGGAAATCCAGGGGAATTTGTTGGAGGTCTTTATCCATGACTATGTCTATGAATAGCTTTAAATAGCTAAGATACAGTGGGGTGCTCCAACACTAGAATATAGGGCCTTCTAAAACACGATGAAATCACCTTGCTTATGAAGGATACTTTTCCCTCTTTCCATTGTCCCCTGAATCTGTTAGCCATCCCCACCTTATGGTATAATCTGATTAGTAGCTTTTAAAAGAAGCTTTAAATACGGAGGCACAGAGAAGTGGTATGACTTGTCTATGAGCACATATCAAGCACATGACTGAGCTAGGACTAGAATCTAATTCTCTTGCTAGTCCAGTGATCATCCACCTGCCGAGTCTGCCTGTCTTATAAGGGATACCAATGTATGTTAGTGAAGGGAAGAAGGAGGCACTGGTGCTGCACTGGAGAAATTCAATGAAGATAACCAGGAAGGCAACTCCTGACTCACTCCTGGGAGCTGGAGATCCACTGGGAACAGTGGGATAAAACAGCATATGAACCCAGCTCTTGCTTCCCTTGGAAGTTTGACGACTGGGGAATGGAAAGCATTCTCTCTGCTTGGAGTAGGTTTGGGAGTTTATTTCTAGGAGTTCCCAAAGAAAGAATAATCCTTACTGGCCAGCAGTGGATGCCACGCCTTGGAGCCCTTGGAGCAGAAATCCATGAGATATATGACACCCAGGGAGGAGGTGATAGCTGGCAGGGTATTATCAGGAACTAGGATTCAGACTCTCAAACATAGTGGACCTGGCTTATGCCACAGGACACCTTTAACACATTAGAATAAACTCTCACAACTATAGTTTTCAGTGGAGAGTTTTACAAATGAGCTGTCAGAGGTGTGCTCCCCATGTGAAAGAGGAAATAGGTAGGACCAGATATCCTCCCAAGCCCTCTTTCTAGGCTGCAATTCCTATGGTTCTAATATGCCATAAAAGCTAACTTAAAAGAAAATGGATATTTAATTTAAAGATCATTTCTGGCAAGGCTGAGGCCGACCTTCACCAACACTTAAATCCATTACACAAACCTACAAAATCAGAACCACAGGCAGTCTTGACTATCAGCGGTCAAGACAGCTGTGCCTTTTTTCTCATGCTCTAATATTTGCTATTCCTTTTATTCGAACCGAAGGAGAGAAAGCTCAGTCACAGAAATAGAACACGTTGTACTCGAGTTAAAGGAAAAAAAAGAGCCTTCAGAGGTAAGATGATAAATGGCTAATAAGAAACAGGGGTGTCTAGGGGATGGCCAGGAGGGGCTAACCAGGCACAGGAGAATTCAGGATTCAGTGATAGGTAGCTGCTGTTTGCATCCTCAAAGAAGGAGCTATCGATTCATCTTTAAGGACAACAGGTTGGATCCAGGGGACTGCTGAAGCGGGAGTAGCTGCTTATCCACACCTGCCACACGGGGTGACCTTTGCGTGGAGCCACAGAAAGAACAATGGGGAGGCAGCACTCCTAAATTAGTCATTGGTGCTGTTTGATTTGTTCCTGTGCCAGATGTTTCCTTCTTGATCCCTGCCTGGCCCATATGTCCTCGGTGAACAAGCAAGTGAGCCAAGCCGGGGGCTGCCACTTCAGATGCAGCCACCAGAGCAGGCTAATGGAGTCTTTGGCAGGAGGTTGCTGCCTGATTGGTTCTTCGCTGTTTCCCTTAGAGATCAAGGGCATTATGCAGACAGCACACCTGCCCACTGCCAGGGCCAGGCTCAGGGTGGGACAGCAGCCTCCACAGAGCACCTCAGCTGTGTCCCTGGCCCGTGCCCTCTTTTCATCCCTTTCACAAGACGCCCCTGTGGAATTGATTAAGCATCCATCGTCCCCTTCAAAGTGGGGTCCAATATGGAAGGCAGGTTTTCCTTTCATAGCAGCAATATCCATCTGCTGTCCACTGAGCTGAGGGCTGGGAGGGTCTCTGTTGTCCTCTAAGTTAAGGGTGGGGTGGGGGGAATCACCATTTTCAGCTGGCAGGTGGAGGTAATTCGATCAGTTGGCTGTTTCTGTCCTTTATCTCAACAAGAACCTCATGGCGGGTATAGAAAGGCAAGGAAGCCTTTCCAGGTTTCTCTCCAGGGCTGTGAGGACAACTCTTTTGTTTGCTTGCATCATCTCCTTCTTCTGGAAACTTTGCCTTCCCCTTCTCTTGGACCCCTTCCTCAAGCTGGACAATCAGAGAAAGTCTCTGCAATTTTCAAACCCAAACTGGGCAGAAAGTCAGTCCTGCTCCAATGGTGGGAACTATGGAATGTGACACCTGAGACCCCATCAGCTGCTGTGTGGAAGAAGCCAGAATGCCTTGATTGAGGATGGACAGACACCAGCAATGGGCCAGCTGCTCCTGATGATCTGCTGCAGTTCTGCCCTTCCTGTTTGGCTATCTGAGCCTTCCTTCAATTACATAAAATAATCCCGTATCCTTCCAGTAAATTACTATTTTTGCCAAAGCCATTTTGAATTTCTGTCACTTGCATCTAAAAGAGTCCTGACAAACAAATGGATCAAATTAAATGGAAACAGGACAGTAGAGTGAATCACCACGTTTTGAAAGCCAACTCTATGATTAACCAATTTGCCAAAAATCATTTCCTCAATAATTTATTTGCTGAGGGACCTAGTCATGAAACTGTGGGTTTTCTCAAGCTTTGGTTTAGCCATGGCTTCTCTGGGCCTGTTACTTTAGCATTTATCTGTGACATCAGTCAGATTCTTCTAAGTTGAATGTCTATTTCCTTTTAGATTTTATCTCTTAAATACCTAGAACATTTTGAAGGGTAAAAGTTTTATGTGCAAAGGGAAGGAAAGAGCTTGCCTTAAATATAGCTTGCCATCCTCTCTATTCCTGGAGACATATGACCCTGGTCCCGACTATTTCTCCACTTTTTCATCTTCTGCTGTTCTTACCTTTGTCCCTGCCCACACAATGACTTGATAAATTGTTCTAAATCCAGTTAAAGAATTTATCTGACCAATTTTAGTAATCTGATCATTCAGCAAATTAGTCATTAGGTGAATTGTGAATAATTTGCTTTTATTGATTGATCCAAACACCTTAGGCATAAGGATGAGTTGAAAAATAAAATCCAAGGGAAACCTATGAAATTTAGCTTTTATCTACTCCTTTTCTCTTTCCATTCAGTGAACTAGCCCGTTTGCCTTTGTAGGGGCTCTCTCCCAACTCCAAGAATATTCTGAGCTCCTGATCTGAAGAGCTTGCAGCTGTTGCTTTGCCAGTGCCAGGCTGCCCATGCTGAGCCCCGGGTGATTGCATTACCCCAGCTATCCTTCCCACCCACTCCCATCATACCCAACACTTCTCCTTCAGAGCACATTACTCGCCTCAATTAATTAACTTAATTAGTTATAGCTCTTTGTTTAATATTCCACTCCCCACTAGACTGCAAGTTCCTGAGGGCAGGAAGTGTTTCCTCCTGGGGTCATCACAATATCCCCAGTGCTTGGCATGGTGCCTATTGCACAGTAGATGCTCTGCAGTTGCCACAGGAAATCAGGAGTTAGCCGACCCCTACTAGGTAAATGATGCCATTTGGGAACCATCCATCTTCAGCCCCCTACACTGACTCTGCTGCTGCCTCACTTAAACCTTATTTTTCAGCCCCAATTGCATCCTGAGCACCACGCCCTACTCTGCCTTGTTTTCTCCAGGAGCTCTGTCCCCTCTTCTGACCACGGGCCAGGGAGAGCCCGTCTCCCCTGCTGGGTAAGCCCAGCGTGCTTTCCACTTTCAATTATTTGACTTGACACTTATTTCCTTCACCTCCCATGTCCTTGTCTCTGGGTAAATCTTTTTTCTAGTCTACCTAATAGAAGAAGATGAGACACCAGAACCAGACACCCATCATCTGGCCTGACAGGAGAAGGGGGCTTCTCAAAACAAGGACAGTTGAGGCTGGCCCCTGGGGCCTCACCCAGGTTATACCATTTATTTGCAATATGATATGCTATAAAGGAGAGTTAACAGAATGACTAATTTACTAGCTGTAAGGAACAAGAGGCCTCTCAAAGTAAAAAGAACAACATCAACAACAGATTGTGCTGTGTTAAAAAGGTGTGGCTCATCTAGGATAGTTGTAAGGACAGCAGAGTCTAGCCTGGGTTTATCCCTGTCTTTGGCTTTGTCTTCCTGTCTTTCTGCTTCTGCATGTATCAGCTTCTCTCTTTCATGTTCTCCTGCTTCCCTCTGTGCACTAAGGGCTTGCACCCAGTCCATTTAGGCACCTCAAAGGGCAGGCCCGTCTTCTGAGTCCATATGACTTTCTAACATTTGCTGCCCAAATTCAAGGGGCTCAATCCAAGTCTTTAGGACAGTTTCTGATCAGACCAGATTAAGACGGAAACTAGAGCTGCTTAGGCCAGGCCTTGGACGTGCGCATGGAGGCATGAGGGTGAAACAGATTCCAAGAAGGAGCGGGGTAGTGGGGCATTAATGGGCACTGCCCTTCCCTTACTTCACGTGGTTATTGTGAAAATTAAAATAGCAAATAGAAAATGCCTGGCCCTGAAGAGATGCTCCTTAGTTTCCTCTCCCCCTCTGCCCCTTTTGGGTCACACGGACCAGCTAGCCAAGGAGAATTTACACTTAGAGTCTCTGCCTGGGGTCACCTACTTGGCCACTTTGACCTCCTACCCTGCTCTTACTTACCCTCTGGAAAAGTGTGAAGGATCTTGGAATTACTGTTCATTCTCAGATCAGGCAAAGCCCAGCTGGACACTGAAGTGCTGCCTACAGCTCTCCACACTGACCTGGTGAAGGTGGGTCTCCTGATTCCTCCACTGCCCAACCAGACTGCACAGCACTGAACCCCAAGCCCACCTCCTGAGCAAAACCCAAACTTGCTGGGCCTTTGACCTCAGCTAGCCTGCTGCCCACCTGCCTTTGCTGACCTTGGCCTCCTGAATTTTAGGGTGGCCAAATTTAGTAAATACAAATACAGGACTACCAGTTAAATTTAAATTTCAGCTAACTGCAATTAATTTTTTTTAGTGTAAATATGTCCGAATTATTTGTTATCTGAAATTCAAACTTAAATGGACGTCCTTTAGTTTATTTGGCAACTGTTCCTCTTCCTGCCTTTGTTTGTCTCATTTTCTGAATGGCCCCGAACACAGTCCTCCACTCCTATCCCCCAATCCACTCCACATTCCAAACTCAAGCAGACCCATGATGAGTGCTCAATCAAGGAAATACTTTCCCCACCCTCACCTGTCTGCCTCAGTCGGGAGTCTCTAACCACAGTCCTGTTTTAACTTGTCTGACCAACTTCTAGCCTCAGCTTTACATTCTTGATTATTTACACTGGACATTAGCCCAGATCAGGTCCATAACAAACCGTGCTCTTGGCCCCATGCCAGCTGTTTCTGGTATCCAGCTGTTTCTGGGAACCGTTTTTGCACATGCACTAAAACATAAGGATAGTAACTTAGCCCTTTCCATTTCAACTCCCTGTTTGCATCTCCCTCTCAAAGAGTGATCATCCAGCAGGTAAGGAATCATGTAACGTCTTACATCATTACAACCCCCCCCCTCTTTTCTAGGCACCACTGATAGATCCCAGAAGACCTCTTTCACCCTCATTTCATGTCTCTACTAAAATCTTTGCATTGATGCTTTAAAGGATTTCATTCATTCATTCATTCAGCTTGTTACCCAGAAGCTACATTCTAGAGTGGCTTGTTGAGGTAAGAATGAGGAGAGGCAAGCTGTATTGGGGATTTTTGAATTTGAGAATTGATACAGTCTTGGATCTTATGCCTGAAGAATTCCATGCTCTTATAGTATGTCCATTTCTCCAAACTTTTTCATTTGACTTTATGTCTTCTGGAAGCCACAGATTTTCATCTGAGACTAAAAGTGTTACAGTTCAATTTGTCAGCTGTGCCTAAAACACAAAGCAAAAACCAGGCCTTATAAAGTCATGTTTCTGAAGGGTAAAGAGTGAGACAAGAGCAGAAAACTCTAAGCCAGTGCAGTCTGCCAGATGTCAGACAGAAAGAAACACCTGCTCGAGCCACCATTAAAGACAAAACAAAACCTCTCTTAAGTTAGAGAAATAAGGAAAATGCTTTGTCATCACAAGCGAAATGTTTGGCAATTGAATGAATATTTATATCAAGCTCATTTTGGTGGTGGTTACAAATACAAACATCAAAAGATTTTTTTCAGAGAGCCAGAGAGAGCAGATGTTAATTAGAATGAAATTGTAGCAAAGCAGACTGAACTTTGTGTTGTCCTGGTATTGCATTATTAGTTTATTCCATCCACTTAATCAGCACTGCAACCTGAGCAGAAAATAATCTATGCAAATAGTTTGGTCTATAGAAGTCATTTTCAAAGTGCATTTGCTAGGCCAGCGACATCCGCATCACCTGGGTACGTGTTAGAAATGCAAATTCACAGGCCCCACCCCAGACTTACTCAGAGACACTGGGAAAGGAGTCCAGCAATCTCTGTGTTAACAAGCCTTCCAGATGATACTGATGAGCCATGGCAACCACTCAGATGTCACTTACATGGTTCTTGATGATCACCTTGATGCTCACACATCCCATGGCTTTTTGACAAGAGAAATGGTCATTTGTGTCAAGCATTTTTACTGTGTCAAGAGTGTGTATAATTTGGCCCTTCATTTTGCTTAGCATCAAGAGCAAAGTCATCCTTGTTAATCCCAGGGCCAGAGAGCTCATAAATGAGTGAGCTAGTTAGTTACCTACGACCCTCTTCAATAACACAAGCATTATTTTCTTCCTTATACTTGACTGGATTTTTGAAGAGGGAACCAGGGAAAGAGAAGGAAAGAGAGAGAAAGGCTGTCACACCAGTCTTTGCTGTTTCTTCCAGGCTGATGTGGCAAATGAGTCTTTACCAGATGGGTTGCCTTCTCCCAGGTGAAGTCTCCTAAAATGATGGGGAAACAGTTCAATGTTATTTTCATTCAGTAGAAACTGAACACTTTGAATTAGAGTTAAACTAGTATCCTAGAATGTCTAAATGCCTCTGTTTTCACAAGGAAAACTGGGCTACTCCTTTGTAGCTGTGAATTCTGCCTCAGAGGTTCAATGATGAGAGTGAAGGTTGTAGCATCTGGGATAGAAGGGACTGCTCATTTTCTCTAATGCTAATCCCAGCCTCAGCACATACACCTTCATTCTAGATTGTTTTTACCCTGTTATATGACTCTAAATTAGAAGCCCATATATATTTTACATCCCTGGTGATGGTGGTGCCCATTCTAGGTGGGAGGTAGGCAACAAAGAAGTCATTTCATACTTTATGGTCTTCCCAAATATAACTTTGCATCCAAGTATGTTTAAGAAGTCAGTTACCAAATAGTAAATTCTCTCTCTCTTTATACACACATATATGTGTATATATGTATACACACATTTACATAGATACATGTATACATTATACATATACATGCACACAAAAGGGAGTAAGATGAGAAGGATATATATTGAAAAGCTAATAATGGGTAGAGATTATGGGAAGATGTTGGAGTAGCAAGTTCCAGGAATCAGTTCCTCCACAAGAACAGCTATTAAATAGTCAGTAACTGTCTGAATCAACTATTTTGAAACTCCAGAAACTACTAGAACACTGTGTGGTATCCAGGTAAGAGCTGGAGAAAGAGGGAGGTAAATTGTGGTAAGTACCATTGAATTTCACTTTTGCTGCAGCAGCTAGCAATACCCATACCCCAGCCTTGTGGCAGACAGCAATAGTCCTCAACCCTGACCCCTGGTGCAGCTGGATGGTGCAGGGTGGATATAAAGATCTAGTTCCCCAAGATCCAAGGGTGTGCAGTCCGATCGCTGACCACTGCTTTTTAACAGCTAATTCAGATCACCAGAGGCCAGGGCTCTGAGGGCAGCTAATGTTCCAACCCAGCTTAGGCAAAAGCAACAGAGGAGCCTTAAAGACAGTACCATTTCTCAAAATTACAAAGCAAACAAAAAAACCCAAACAGTTAAAAAGCAGCATTTACTAGACAAGTGCCAAATCAAGAAAACACAGATTCAAAGTGCCATGCTTCCATGGCACCCATGCTTGCCCCTTCCTTATCCCCTTTCCAGGGCATTGTGGAGCTGGCCAATGCTCCCAATGTGGATTCCTGGCCTCCTTTTAGCTGTGAAAGACTGACCTAGGAAACTCCTCTCAGATTCAACCCCTCCCAGAAATTCCATGCCTGGATAGTGAAAGCAGGTAAAAGAAAAAATAGTGTAGGGCAGTCTACGACAAGGGCTTACCTGCTTTAAGTCCTGTGGGGAGCATCTGGAGAAGGAGAAGGTCTGTTTCCTAGGGAGTAGAGGGAACATTCAAATGCCTGTAAACAGGGGAACTCCTAAGACTACTAGCACACGCGAACTCAGGACAAGATACACAGTCAGCATAGAAAGGGAGGACATTGCACTTTTCATTCACATTAGGCTGGCCTTGACAGAAGGCCTGAACTCTGAAAGAGAGCACCAGTCAATTTGCAACCACTGTGAAAAGTGTTTTGTTTTGCTTTGGTTTCTCAGGTTTTGTTAGTTCCTGGAGCTCAAGAAAATCTCTGTCATGTCACTGGCTGGATACAAACACAAGAAACAGACAGCTCAGAGAATATATACCAGGATACAAAATCAAGAAACAGCTCAGGGAATAAATCTCAGAGCTAACATTTTAAACTATTAAAATGTACAGTGTGTACTAAAAGATTACAAGACAAACAAAGAAAAAGGAAATGATAGCCCATCCAAAGGAAGAGAATAAAAATCCAAAAAATATCAACAAAGAAGATGATGGGTAGAGAGGAAGGCAAGATGGCATCGGTTTAAGTGGACGCTCACCATCTCTCCCACAAAAGACAGCTGATTGGGGACAGGATTCTGCCCTAGTGAGCTGTTCTGGGAGCCCATGGAGTGGGAGACTTTGGAGCATTGATCTGGAGAGAGCTGGACAGGGAGATAGATTGCTCAAGATAAAACCGTGAGTTTTTAGCCCCATTCCTGGAAAACATGGATGGCTAAGCCCCACCCTCAGAGCAGGGGCCTAGGGTGAGCCCTGACTCCCCTCAGCCACCCAGCGAGAGGGAGCATTCTCCAAGAGTAGGAGGGTTCTGGCAAAGGGTGGAAAGGGGTTTCCTTTCTGTGGGTTGGTCGCCTGGACCTCCTTAGAGCTTTGGGGAGCACATCAGCTGGTTCAAAGTGGCACCAGGCTGAGGGGAAAGGCATATCTGCTGAGGAAGCCTGATTTACCTAACCACCCTGGGATACAGAGGCTTGGCTTGAGAGAGGGCGGAGTCAGCCAATTTAATAGTTCCATGCTGAGGACTATCAGAATTTCAATTCCCCTCAGGGAGGCAGGCAGTGGGAAGCCCTTAGTAAGTTTTCAAGATCCTATTTAGGGTCCACTGGTAGGAGGGGGTGGTCTAGAAGAGGCCTGAAAATCATTTCAGTGTGCTGTGCTCAGTCATCAGGGTCCAATTTGAATTTCAAAAAGGAACTCAACCTGACCAGGAGAGGGAAGGGGGGATTTGCTCATACAGCCTGCTGAATCCTGCTGCCCTAGGAGAGTAAAACCTGCCCGGAGGCAAGTGACTGAATAGCTTTCTGAAGAGCTAACTGACCCAATTAGAAAAGTAGTTCAGTGGAGGAATTTCTGCCTTGAATATATGAGGTCCCTAGTTCAATTTCTGGCTCCTATAAGAGTAGTGATCCACAGGGATATCTAACAGCCAGCTGATACCATAGGACAAGGAAGAAATAGACATTATTTTTGTAATAGCTTCTTTTGGGTTCCTTATTTTTCCAAAAAGCAAAAAAAAAAAAGGTTATTTTTTAAAAATTTAACTTAGTTTACTCACAAAAACCCACCACAAAACCTGCAGAGAGAAGCCTGCAGAGTAATTAATTGATGAACACAGGCAGCCTGAGAGGCTCCACAAGGGCCCAAGAAGGAACGCGGTTCTTCCTTAGCTTTGTTTGACTACTTGTTTGTGTGTTTGTTTGGGGTTGTTTTTTGTTTGTTTGTTTGTTTGTTGTTTTGTTGTTGTTGTTTCTTGTTTTTTCTTTCTTCTTTCCTCACCCCCCCTCTTGTCTATTCTTTTTTCTTTTTTTTTTTTTAATTAACTTTTTTATTTCTGTCCTTTTTTTTCTTTCCCTCTCTCCTCATCATTCTGCCCTTTTAGATCATTCTATATATTTTTCTCTATTCGGTTTCCCATTTCATTGTAGGTTTTCCAGTTTTTTTTATTCCTATTACTCTACACTGCTTACATGAGTTAAATATTCATTTTACTAAGTCTTATATGGGCCTCTTCTAACTTTTATCATTATTACTATTATCCTTTTTCTTTTCTCACCTCTTTCAATTTCTCTGGCACTAATCTTTTTCCTTAAAAGGAACATAGAAAACAGCAAGGAAATAGAACAAGAAGAGCAAAATGTCAAAGAGAAAAGTTACACACACAAAACCAGCAGCTAAACAAAACTCTAGAGCAGAGAGAGAAGTTAATCAACTGAATAAACCCATCAAGATAAATGATGACCACAGGGCAACAAAAAATTACAAACCATACTAAGAAGCAGGAAGATATGGACCAGTCCAATGAACAAACTAAAAATCAGGAAGAGATGGAGAATATCAAAAAACTAATCAAAGGTGTCCAAATAAATATCATGGACCAACTTAACGAAATGAAGGAAGAGATTAAGGGTATTAAGAAGACACTGGGAGAACATACTGAAGAAATTGTAAACATACATAAAAAGATAACGGATATGATGGTGATAAATGGCACAATCCAAGAAATCAAAAAGACACTGGAATCACATAACAGCAGATTTGAACAGGAAGAAGAAAGAATTAGTGATGTGGAAGACAGTACATCTGAAATCAAACAGTACAACAGATAGATAAAAAGAAAAAATCCAGCAGAGACTTAGGGATTTAAATGACAACACAAAATGCACAAACATATTCATTATAGGCATCCCAGAGAGAAAAGAGAAGGGAAAGGGAACAGGAGTGTTGAAGGAAATAATGGCTGAAAGCTTCCAACAGTATTAAAGGAGATGGACATACATGTCCAGGAAGCACAGCACACCCCAAACAGTATAAATCCTAACAGGCCAACTCCAAGACATATACTTGTCAAAATGTCCAATGACAAAGAGAAAATACTCAAGGCAGCAAGAGAAAAGAGAACCATCACATACAAGGGAAGCTCAATAAGATTAAATGCTGATTTCTCATCTGAAACCATGGAGGCAAGAAGACAGTGGTATGACATAGTCAAGGTACTCAAAGAAAAAACCTTCCAGCCACGAATTCTCTATCCAGCAAAGCTGGCATCCAAAAATGATGGAGAGTTCAAAATATTCACAGATAAACAGAAATTAAGAAAGTATGCCAATAAGAAACCTGCCCTTCAAGAAATACTAAAGGAAGTTCTACAGGTTGAAAGGAAAAAACAGGAGAGACAGAGCTGGAGAAGAGTGTAAGAACAACAACAAAAAAAAAGAGAAATAAAAACAACATATGACATACATAAACCCAAAGAAAATATGGCTGATGTAAGAAATTCCTTGAGAGTAATAACACTGAATCTTAATGGATTAAACTCACCAGTCAAGAGACACAGATTGGCAGAATGGATAAGGAAATATGACCCATCTATATGTTGTCTACAAGAAACCCACCTTAGACCCAGGGATTCAAGGAGGCTGAACATGAATGGCTGGAAAACAATTTTATAAGCAAACAACAACCAAAAAAGGGTAGGAGTAGCTGTACTAATATTGGACAACATAGACTTTAAATGCAAAACTATTGTAAGAGACAAAGATGGACACTATATATTAGTAAAAGGGGTAATCTTTCAAGAAGAAAGAACAGTCATAAACATTTATGCACCTAATCAGGGCACCTCAAAACACATGAGGCAAACACTGGAAAGACTAAGTGGAGGCATAAATGCCTCTACAATTATAGTGGGGGACTTTAATACACCATTATCACCATTAGACAGAATATCTCGACAGAGAATCAATAAAGAAACAAAGACTCTGAATAATACATTAGAGGATCTGGACCTAATAGATATATACAGAATGCTACACCCAAATACAGTGGGATATACATTCTTCTCGAGTGCACGTGGATCATACTCCAAGATAGAGCACATGCTAGGCCACAGAACAACTCTCAATGAATTCAGAAAGATTGAGATTATACAAAGTAATTTCTCTGATCACAATGGAATGAAATTGGAAATCACTGAGGGCTAGAGAACCAGACTAGGCACAAAGATATGGAAGTTAAACAACACACCTTGACAAACTGGGTCAAGGATGAAACCTCAAAAGAAATCAGTAACTACCTTGAAATGAATGAAAATGACAATACAACATATCAAAACCTATGGGATGCAACCAAAGCTGCACTAAGAGGGAAATTCATACCCATAAATGCATATATCAAAAAAGAAGAAAGAACTAAAATATGGGCAAGTGACCTGAAATGACACTTCTCCAAGGAAGACCTAACTGCACACTTGGAGGAATTGGAAAAAGAACAACAAATTAACCCTAAAGGAAGTAAAAAGAAGGAAATAATAAAGATTGGAGCAGAACTAATGAAATAGAAAATAAGAAAGAACTAGAAAAAATAAACAAAACCAAAAGCTGGTTCTTCGAGAAGATCAATAAAATTGATAAACCCTTAGCCAGACTAACAAAGAAAAAAAGAGAGTAGATGCAATTACACAAAATAAGAAATGAAGACGGGAATATCACTGACCCCACAGAAATAGAGTATCATAAGAGGATACTTTGAAAAATTATATGCCAACAAGAATGATAATTTAGAGGAAATGGACAAATTCCTAGAAACTCACAAGCAGCCTATATTAACAAAAGAAGAAATTGATGAACTCAACAATCCAATTATAAGTAAAGGGATAGACTCAGTCATCAAAAACCTCCCAACTAAGAAGAGCCCAGGCCCAGACAGCTTCACAGGTGAATTCTACCAAACATTCTGGAAAGAGCTAACACCAATCCCACTTAAGCTCTTCCAAAAAATAGAAGTATAAGGAACATGACCTAACTCATTCTATGATGCCAACATTACCTTAATACCAAAGCCAAACAAAGATACCACAAGAAAGAAAAATTACAGTCCAATCTCTCTAATGAACCTAGATACTAAAATCCTCAACAAAATACTTGCTAATCGCATCCAATAACATATCAAATGAATTATACACCATGATTAAGTGGGTTTCATCCCGGGTATGCAAGGATACATAAGAAATCAATCAATGTAATATACCGCATAAACAGACTGAAAGAAAAAAATCACATGATCATCTCTATAGATGCAGAAAAAGCATTCGACAAAACATAGCACCCATTCCTAATAAAAACACTGCAAAAGATAAGAATAGAAGGAAAATTTCTGAACACAATAAAGGGTATAATATGAAAAACCCACATCTCACATCATCTTCAATGGTGAAATCCTAAAAGCTTTCCCTCTAAGATCGGGCACAAGACAAGAATGCCCACTATCACCACTCTTATTTAACATTGTCTTAGAAGTACTTCCTCGAGCACTGAGGTAAGAAAAGGATATAAAAGACATCCAAATTGGAAAGGAAAAAGTAAAAATTTCACTATTTTCAGATGACATAATCCTATACATAGAAAGCCCTGAGAAATCTACAACAAAGCTTCTAAGACTTATAAAGGAGTTCAGTAAAGTCGCAGGCAATGCTCAAAAATCAGTAGCATTTCTGTACACCAATAATGAGCAATCTGAGGAGGAAATCAAGAAACAAATACCATTTACAATAGTAACTAAAAGTATCAAACACCTAGGAATAAATTTAACTAAAGATGTAAAAGACTTATATACAGAAAAAAAAAAATGTAACACTGTTAAAGGAAATCAAAGAAGACTTAAATAAATGGAAAAATATTCCCTGTTCATGGATAGGAAGACTAAACATCATCAAGATGTCTATCCTACCCAAACTAATCTACAAATTTAATGAAATCCCAATAAAAATCAACACTGTATTTTTTAAGGAATTGGAAAAACTTAACTACAAAATTTATTTGGAAGGGTAAGAGACCCTGAATCACCAAAGACACATTGAAAAAGAAAAATGAAATTGGAGGTATCACACTACCTGACTTTAAAACATACTACAAAGCTACAGTGGTCAAAACTGCATGGTATTGGCACAAGGATAGACATACTGACCAATGGAACTAAATTGAGAGTTCTGATATAGATCCTCACATATACAGTCGTCTGATATTCGACAAGGCCACCGAGCCCACTCAGTTGGAAGAGAATGGCCTCTTCTACAAATGGTAATTGGAGAACTGGATATCCATATCCAAAGGAATGAGAGAGGAACACCATCTCACACGTTATACAAAAATCAACCCAAGATGGATCAAAGATCTAAATATAAGAGCCAAGACCATAAAGACCTTGGAAGATAATGTAGGGAAGCATCTACAGAACCTTGTAATAGGAAATGGTTTCATGAACTTTACACCCAAAGCATGAACAGCAAAAGAAAAATAGATAAATGGGATCTCCTCAAAATTAAAAACTTCTGCACCTCAAAGGACGTTATCAAGAAAGTAAAAAGGCAGCCTACCCAATGGGAGAAAATATTTGGCAACCATATATCTGATAGTAGCCTAATATCCTGCATATATAAAGAAATCCTACACCTCGAAAATAAAAAGACAAACAACCAATTTAAAAAATGGGCAAGTGACCTGTAATGACACTTCTCCAAGGAAGAAATACAAATGGCTAAAAAGCACATGATAAGATGCTCAACATTGCTAGCTATTAGGAAAGTGCAAATCAAAATTACAATGAGATACCATCTTACACTCATTAGAATGGCAACTATTAAAAAAACAGCAGACTATAAGTGTTGGAGAGCATGTGGAGGAATGGGAATCCTCATTCACTGCTGGTAGGATTGCAGAATGGTCCAGCCACTATGTAGGACAGTTTGGCAGGTCCTCAAAGAACTAACTATAGAACTTCCATATGATCCAGTGATTCCACTGCTGGGTATATACCCTGAAGAATTGAAAGCAAAGACACAAACAGATATATGCACACCAATGTTCATAGTGGCATTGTTCACTATTGCCAAAAGTTGGAATCAACCCAGGTGCCCATCAACAGAGGAATGGATAAACAAAATGTGGTACATACATACAATGGAATATTACTCAATTATAAGAAGGTATAAAGTGCTAACACACAGGACTACATGTATGAATCTTGAAGACCTTATGTTGAGTGAAGAAAGCCAGGTATTGAAGGATGAACAGTACATGACCTCACTGATATGAATTAAGGAAACTGAGCAATCTCAGAGAGTTATTATTTGTAAGATAGGTTTACAAGAAATAGAAGGAGAAGGGAAGGTTGTGAGCCATCACCCATACGAACGTAATCTATGGTAAAGCGATAGAGTGTAGTTGCATATTGAAGGGATAAGACAGGTGGGTAGTGATATTATTGGGTTGGGTGGTGCAGGGTTGACAGGTGGGTAGATTAGGAAGGGTGGGTTAGAAGGTCCAGGATGCTGGGGGGAGGGTTAGGAGAGGGACCAGGTGAACACTGGGGATTTGTGGGTATGAGATTGAAAGTACAGAAGTGGGAATGCTTTTATGGCAATATGACAAGCAAGGGTCACTGGTTTAGGGTGTTGGTGGGGGCGGCATTCGGGACAGGGCGCACCTGGAGCAGGCTTCTAGGGAGAGTGTGAGTGTTCATTCTGTCATAATGTATTGTATCAGTGGGTGGAGACCCATATAATGAGCGGGAAGGAGTTAGACTCCCATCTTTAGGAGGACCAATTTGTTCAGAAATAGACAGGCAGGAATCTCTCAAGAGCAAGTGCAGTTCTTAGTAGGGGACAACAAACCTGTGTGTCAAGACCTCTTGTTGCATGTAACTGTAAATCTTGTCATCCAGTGAGTCAAGCCAGGGGGTCGTTGTGGGCCCTGGGAAGGATGGGGTGGGAGGAATAGAGTAGATCAAACGGGGGGTATTTAGTGGTGAGTGGAAATATTCTTCATTACCATACAGTGATGGACACAGGACATGGTAAATATCATCAAAATTTATAAAATTGTACGGACTAAAATGTAAACCATAGTGTAAACCATTGACAATGTTTAGTAGCTATGTTTCGCTATTTGTATATCAGTTATAACAATGCTACAATCCACATATAAAAAGGTATTAATATGGGGGGGAGGAAAGGAAGAAGATGTTGTGTATATGAGAGTCTCCTGTATTCTGTGTGTGACTTTGCTATGACCTAAAACGTCTTTGAAAATAAAATGAAAAATAATGAGACACTGGGGAATGAGACGGGGAAGGTGCCGTGGTACAGACTGGACACCAGATATTGCAATGATGAAAGGCGAAAATGCCAAAAAAACTTTTTTTTATTTTTCATATTTTTTAATATTCCAATCTTTTAATTTTATTTTATTTTTAGTTTTTTTAAAAAAATGTTTATGTATTTCTCTCTTACATTTAAACTTATCATTATTATTTCATTTTCCTATTAATTGTATTCAGCTATTGTAATGGCTTCATCTTTGAAGAAGCTTTGGATCACAGAAGGTTTACAACTGGGGTGGGGGAGGATTGTTGGTGTGGGGTGTCAGGGATGGGGGATGCATGGGAGGAAGTTCACCTGAGCATAAATATAAGGTATATAAAAATGCTCAAATATTCACGGGGCATTGTCACAGTGGGTGGACAATCACTCAATAAATGAGAGCATACTGAATCCCCATCCTGGAGAGCTCTGCCACATTCTCTAAGGGAGCAGCAACGGTCCCCCAAGTGTAGGGGCAGTGACTGGTGAAGGAGGATGATCCACTGATTGGGCCCTTGATATTGATGACTAGCCATATGAGTCTTTGCTCTTGAAATTGAAACTTAACCTATTGTTATAGAGTGCCTAAGGGTTGCCTCCTAGATCCTCTTTGTTGCTCAAATATGCCCTCTCTCTAAGCCAAACAGCATATGAATGCATTACCTTCCTCCCAGTGTGGGACATGAATCCCGGGGATGAGGCTCCCTGGCACCGAGGGATTGCTATCAAGTGCCAACTGGCAATGCGACTGGAAAAATACCTAGAATAAAAAGGAGAAAAGGTAAAGTGTCTTATATGGCTAAGAGACTTCAAAATGAGTCGGGAGATTATCCCAGAGGTAACACTTACACACATCTCAGTAGGATCTTATAGAATTCCAAAGTGGATATCACCCCAAATAGTGGGGCTCCTGAGGGCCGTGGAAACACCCAGATCCTATGTCAGGGTGGATAGCTCTGGAGTTTGGTGCCTTGCCAGTGGGTCCTACTTTGGAGTTTGTGCTCCTGAGAGTGACAGAGTTGGACTCAACTATGTCTTCTGCACATGGCTCATCTGTTCCTTTTATCCAAACCTATACTTGGTGCTGGAGTTTGTAGGTGTACATCCAGAGACTTGAGTCTTTGCATTATCCATGTGCCAGCTGGGCCCAGAACCTCGGTGAAGCAGCAACTCCTACTCTACAGCTCATTGGATTCACCCAGGACAACTGGCAGGGAGATGATGATGGACAATGGCCATCCCAGGAATGGAGAGAGTCTGTAGTGGCCGTCAGGATAATCCCATCCATCTTCCCCATGGGGTATAAGCCCCCCTCTCAATTAGAGGTGGAGTAGACATCTCCATCCAGACTCCTCAGGATGGGGGGAAGAGCTATGGACTAGAGTGGACTTATTGGTATTCTATTATAGACATATTGTGATTCAAGCAATGGAAGAAATTACAACATTGATGGGGAGTCCGTGGCCACTGAAGGCTCTGGGGGCAGGGAGAGGGAAAAGCAGTTGTAATATACAGGGGCTTTTTCGGGACTTGGGAATTGTCCTGAGTGACATTGCAATGACAGATATAGGCCATTTTATATCATCAAATAACATGCAGAACTGTGTGGGAGAGAGTGTTGTCTACAATGTTACAATGTGAACTATGGTCCATGCTTAATGGCAAATCCCCAGGATGCATTTATCAATTGCAATTAATGTGCCACACTAATGAAGGATGTTTATGTGGGATGTTGTGGGAGGTGTGGGATGTGGGGTGTATGGGAATCCCTGTAATTTTTGTGTAACATTTATGTAATCTAAGTAGCTTTAAAAAAAATAAAAAAAATAAAAAATAAAAAATAAAAAAGAAGACCCATTTAACTCACCAACCTCTGAAATGACTTCATCACATTTATTTTCTGGTAGGTTGCCCCTAAAGGGATACAGGATGCAGGGCAACTCATCTGCAGTAAGACTTCCTCAAGATCATTTTATTTGAAATGAAGCTCATTGTTTACATCTTTCACTGGTCTTTTGGGATATTTTGAAAGAAAATATTTTAAAATAGAATTTTAATAATATTTATTAAAGCTCTTAGCCATCCCCATACATGCACAACATTTTTCTCCCTAGTGCTATGTTTGTTCTTGAAGAATTTATATAATGGTATAATTTTTGCATTGTATGCTACCAAATAAACAGATTAATAAAATAGAAATAATATAGTGATAAAAAAAGATGATGGGAAAATAGAGAAATAACTAAAGGATATCAGGAAAACAATGAACAATATGAGAATCTCAAAAAAAAAAAAAAAAAAAGAAGTAGAAATTTTACAAGGAACCAAATATAACTCCTTGAGTTGAAGACTGCAATAACTAAAATAAAAATTCCCAGGAGGGTTTCAATAGAAGATTCTTTCTCCTATCTGGTAGGAGAAAGAATCAGTGAACCCGAAGAGAAGACAATTGAAATGTCAAGATGAGGAGCAGGAAAAAATAAAGAATTAGAAAAGTGAAAATATCCTAAAAAATCTGTGGGATAACATCAACATACCAGCATATGCATTACGGGGGGTCACAGCAAAAGAAGAAGGGAAGAAGCAGAAAGAATATTCAAAGAAATAATGACAGAAAACTTCCTAAACTTGGCAAAAGATGTGACTATGCACATCCGAGAATCCCAATGAACACAAAATAGGATAAATTTGAAGAGAAATATGCCCAGACACATAGTGGTCAAACTGTGAAATGCAAAGGATGAGGAGAGAGTTCTGAAAGGTGCAAAAGAAAAGCAAATTGTCATGTATAAAGAAGTCTCAGTTAGAATAAGACTGATTTCTCATCTGAAACCATGGAGGCAAGAAAACAGTGGGTTAAAATATTTAAAGTACTGAGAATAAATAATTGCCAAACAAGAATTTTATATTCAGAGAGACTTAAATTCAGAAATCAGGGAGAGATTAAGATATCCCCATATAAAGATAAGCAGAGGAAGTTCATTACCACCAGACCTATCCTACAAGCAATGCTAAACGGAGTTCTTCAAATTGAAAAGAAAAGACACCAGATACTGGATCAAAGTGGCATAAAGAAATAAAGAACTCTGGTAAAGGTAACCATATGGGTAATTATACCTGCCAGTATTATTGTATTGTAGTTTTTGTATGAAACTCTACTTTGCACTTCTTACAGGTACTAAAATGCAAATGCATAAAAAATTAATGATAAATTTATGGTGCTAGACATACAATGTACAAAGATATAATTTGTAACAATTACAAAAAAGGTGGGGGGTGATGGGGAGGTATAGGAACAAAATATGTGTATGTTATTGAGTTAAGTTGGCATCAAATACATAGTGAATGTTATAAATTTAGGGTGGAAAATTTTAACTGCATAGTAACTAGAAAGAAAATATATGAAAAATGTATCCAGAAAGAAATGAGGGGGGAACTCAATATGATACAATACAAAAAGTCAAATGAATCAAAAGTAGGCATAATGGAAGAATCAATGTCAAAAATGTTATAAGATTTACAAGGATTAAATAGCAGATTGGCAGGAGAAAGGCCATCATTACCAGTAATTCCTATAAATATAAATGGGTTAAACTCTCTATCAAAGGCAGAGATTGGCAGAATGTGTAAAATGGCATGATCCAACTATATGCTGTTTAAATGAGACTCACTTTAAATTCAAAGGCATTACTAGGTTGCAAGTGAAAGGATGGTAAATATATATATATATATATCCCATGCACATAGTAACCAAAGGAGAGCTGGGATAGCTCTACTGATAACAGAAACAATTGTGAGGGAAAAAGAAAGTAATTATATACTGATAAAGGGGTAAATTCAACAAGAAGATGTAACAATTATAAGTATATATTCACCTAGGCAGAGCACCAAAATATATGAAGTAAATATTGATGGATTTAGAGAGAGAAATAGGTGGTTCTATATTAGTAGTGTAAGACTTTAATATACCACTTTCAGTAATGGTTAAAACATGTAGACAGAAGATCAAAAAGAAAATAGAATACTTCAGTAATACTCTAAACAAACTAGACATAATAGACATATGTAGAAAACTTGACCCAACAGAGGCAGAATATACATTCTTCTCTGGTGTACATGGGTCATTCTCCAGGATAGAGTATATGCTAGGTCATAAAAACAAGTCTCAATGAATTCAAAATATTTAAATAATACAATATGTCTTCTCTGACCACAATGGAGTGAAACTAGAAATCAATAACATGGGGAGATACATAAAATTCACAAATATGTGGAAATTAAACAATGTTCTTTTAAACAACCAATGGGTAAAAAAAGAAATCACAAGGAAAATTAGGTAATAACTTTAAAGCAAATGAAAATTAAAATATCACATACCAAATTTACCAAACATACCAAAACTTATGCAAAGGCAGTGCTGCAAGAGAGGGAAATTTATAGCTCTAAATGTTTACATTTAAAAAGAAGAAAGATCTCAAATCAGAGACTTAATCTCAAAACTGGAAGATCTAGAAAAACACAAGAAAACTAAACCAAAATATCAGCAGAAGAAAAGAAATAAGAAAGATTACAGCAGAGATAAATGAATATAGAATTTTTTAAAATGGAGAGAATCAACAAAAGCAAGAGGTAGTTCTTGAAAAGAACAATAAAATTCACAAACCTTTAGCTAGACTGAAAAGAAAAGAGAGAGGATACAAATAACTAGAATCAGAATTGAAAAGGGGGCCATTACTACTGACCACATAGAAATAAAAAGGACTATAAAAGGATGCTAAAAACATCTTAGATAACCTAGATGAAATGGACAAATTGCTAGAAACACACAAACTACCTACACTGACTGAAGAAAAAAGTAGAAGATCTTTACTTGTTACCAATAACAAGTAAAGAGATTAAATCAGTCATCAAATACCTCCCAAAAAAGAAAAGTCCCAGACCAAATGGATTCACAGGGGAATTTTACCAAACATTCTAATAATAGTTAGCACTAATCCTGCTCAAACTCTTCCAAAAAGAGTTTGAAAAGGAGGGAAGAGTCCCTAATTCATTCAACAAAATAAGGATACCACAAGAAAAGAAAATTACAGACCAATATATCTTATGAACATGGATGCATAAATACTTAATAAAATACTAGCAAACCAAATCCAACAGAACATTAAATGAATTATACACCTGATCAAGTAGGATGTATCCCAGGCACGTAAGGTTGGTCCAACATAAGAAAATCAATAAATGTAATACATTACATTAACAGAATACAAGAAAAAACTACATAACCACATGATCATTTCCATTGATGCAGAAAAGGCATTTAACAAAATCCAGTACCCCTTCTTGATGAAAAATAAAAATAAAATAAACACACACACACACACACACACACACTTAGAAAACTATGAGTAGAAGGAAACTTCCTAGATGTGATAAAGGGCATATGTGAAAAACCCACACCTACCATCATATTTAGTGGTGAAAGACTGAAGGCATTCCCTCTAAGATAAGGAAAAAAGTAAGGTTGACCATTGTCACTACTATTATTTAACATTAAACTGGAAATTACAAAAGGCACCCAAACTGGAACGGAATAAGTGAAAATTTCTCTATTTGCAGATAACATGATTCTACATACAGAAAATCCTGAAAAGTGCACAAGAAAGATTCTAGAGCTAATAAATAAATTCAGCAAATTGGTGGGTACAAAATCTAAATCCAAAAATCAATAGTGTTTCTATGTACCAGTAATGAAAAATCTGAAGAATAATTGTAAATTATTTACAATAGAAATTAAAAGAATAAAATATCTGGGAATAAATCAATCAAGGATGTAAAGGTCTTGTACTCCATTTTTTGGCATACAGTTGTTCATAGTATCCTCTTATGATTTTTAGGATATTTATTTCTTTGGGGTCAGTGGTAATGTACCCCCCTCTCATTTCTGATTTTGTGTCTTTTCTCTTTCTTTCTTTGTCAGTCTGGATAAGGATTTGTCGATTTTTGTTGAACTTCTCAAAGAACCAACTTTTGATTTTGCTGCTTCTCTCTATTGTTTTTTTGTTCTCAATTTCATTTATTTCTATGCTGATCTTTACTGTTTCCCTCAGGTTGGTTAAGGATTAGTTTGCTGTTTTTTCTAGTTACTCCAAATGTGCGGTTAAGTCTTCAATTTTAGCTCTTTCTTTTTTTTAAGATTTATTTTAATTATTTATTCCCCACCCCCTCATTGTTTGTGGTTGCTGTCTGCTTTCTGTGTCCATTGTGCTCTCTGTGTCTGTTTGTCTTCTCTTTGGGAGGCACTGGGAACTGAACCCAGAACCTCCCATGTGGAAGAGAGGCGCTCAATCAACTGAGCCACCTCAGCTCCCTGGTTTTTTGCATCTCTCATTGTCTTTCCTCTTTGTGTCTCTTTTGTTGTGTCATCTTGTTGTGTCAGCTCAACCTACCTGCCCACTGTGCCAGCTCACCTTCTCCAGGAGGCACCAGGAACCAAACCCAGGACCTCCCATGTGGTAGACGGAAACCCAATCACTTGAGCCACATCTTCTTCCCATCTTCTTTTTTAATATAAGCATTGAGGGCTATAAATTTCCCTCTCAGCACTGCCTTTGTGGTGTCCCATAGGTTTTGGTATGTTGTGTTCTCATTTTCACTTATCTCAACATATTTGCTAAATTCTCCTGCAATTTTTTTCTTTGACCCACTGATTATTTAAGAGTGTGTTGTTTAATCTCTTTCTTTATTAATTTCCCTTTTCTGTCCATAATTGATTTCTAGCTTTATTTTGTTATGATCAGAGACAGTGTTTTGTATAATTTCAATTTTTTTTAAATTTATTGAGACTTGTCTTGTGACCCAACCTATGGTATATCTCAGAGAAGAATCCATGAGCACTTGAAAAGAATGTCTATCCTGCTTTTTGGGGGTCTAGTTCATTTATCATAATATTCAAGCTCTCTGTTTCTTTATTTATCCTCTGTCCAGATGTTCTATCCAATACTGAGAGTGGTGTACTGAAGTCTCCAACTATCATTGTACAGACATCTATTTCTCCCTTCAGCTTTGCCAGTGTGTGCCACATGTATCTTGGGACAATGAGGTTATGTGCATAAATATTTAATATAGTTATTTCTTCTTGCTGAATTGCCACTTTTATTAATATGTGATGACTTTCTTCACCCCTTATAGCAGTTTTGCATTTAAAATCTATTTTGTCTGATATTAGTATCATTACTCCAGCTCTTTTTTGGTTACTATTTAAGTGGAATATCTTTTTCCAACCTTTCAACTTTAACCTGGTTGTGTCCGTACATCTGAGTTGAGTCTCTTGTAGACAGCATATAGATGGCTCATATATTTTTTATCCATTCTAGCTGTCTATGTCTTTTGACTGGGAAGTTAAAACCATTAACATTTAATGTTGTTACTGTAAAGGCATTATTTACTTCATCCATTCTGGCCTTTGGCTTTCTGATGTCATATCGTACTATTGTCTATCTTTTTACCCTTTTTAATAATCTTCATTTCTATACTCTTCTCCAAGTCTCTCACCCTGTTTTTTTCCTTTCAGGCTGCAGCACTCCCTTTAGTACCTCTTGTAATTCTCATCTTTTGGTAACATTCTATCAGTTTTTGTTTGTCTGTGAAGACTTTGAACTTCCCTTCATTTTTGAAGGACAGCTTTGCCGGATACAGAATTCTTGGTTGGCAGTTTTTCTGTTTCAGTACCTTAAATACATCAAACTTTCTTCTTTCCTCCATGGTTTATGATAAGAGCTCTGCACTTAATCTTATTGAGTACCCCCTTGTATGTGATATTTTGCTGTTTTTTTGTTGTTGTTTTTTTTCTACTTTCAGAATCCTCTCTTTATCTCTGATATTTGTCTGTAGGTCCATTCGTGTTTATTCTGCTTGGGGTGCTTTCCTTCTTGAATATTCATATTTATGTCTTTCATAAGGGTGGGGAGGTTTTCAGTCATTCTTTATTCAAATATTCTTTCTGCCCCTTTTCCATTTTCTTCTTCTGGGACGCAGATAATGCATATGGTTTTGGGTTTTGGATTTTGTGTTGTCATTCAACTCCCTGAGACCCTATTCCATTTTTCCAATTCTCTTCTCTTTCTGTTCTCCTGTCATTTCTAGTTCAGATGTTCTGTCTTCAAAATCACTAATTCTATCTTTGACCAATTCAAATCCACTATTACATGTCTCTAATGTATTTTTTTTTTTATTGTGGGTAAAAATAAAAATTTTCACAATACATACCAACATTTGCAAAATTATCTATAAATATATATGCATATATGTGCATTTGCTTACAAAAATGTTATTTATATATATATATAAATATATTTTAAGAGGTGCTTAGATTACCCAAAATATTACACAGAACCCACTGGGATTCCCATGTTGCCCACCTCCCACACCTCCCACCACATCCCACACAAACATCTCCCACAAGTGTGGCCCACCACCCTCAATGGACTTACACATCCTGGGGCCTTGCCACCAACCATAGACCACAGTTCACACCGGAGACCACACTCTCTCCCACACAGTTCTGAGTGGTGTGTGCTGATTTAAAATGGCCTACATCCTTTGCCACAACGGTACTCAGGACAACCTCCAAATCCCAAAGAAGCCCCTGTATTTCAACTGCTCAACCCCTCCCTGCCCCAAAAGTGTCAAGTGGCCACTGGCTCCACCTCATTGTTATAATTTCTTCCATTGCTAGAATAACCATATGTGAACAACAGAATACCATCAAGTCCAGTCTAATCCATACTTCTTCCCCTAATCCTGATGGGACTGGGATGGTGATGTCCACTCTACCTCCAAGTGAGAGAGGGCTTATATCTCATGGATATGGTGGGTGGGATGATCCTGCCTGCAGATGCAGGCCCTCTCCATTCCCTGGGATGGCCATTGCCCATCGTTGTCTCCTCACCAGGTGACTTGGATGAGTCCATTGAGCTGTAGGGTAGGAGTTGCGCTCCACCGAGATTCCATTCCCACCCGGCACATAGGTAGGCCAGAGGCTCCAGTCTCTGGAAGTATACCTAAAGACTTCTGCATCACATATAGGTTTGAATAGAAGGGACTGATGAACCATGTACGGGAGGACTTATTTGAGTCCAATTCTGTCACTCTCAGGAGCACAGATTCTAAAATATAGCCCAATGATAAGGCATCAGTCTCTGGGTCTATCCCCACTTATATAGGACCTGGGTGTCTCCAGAGCTCTCAGAAGCCCCTCTGTGTGGGGTGATAGGCACTTAGATGTTCTATGAGCTCCTACTGAGGTGTGCGTAAGAGTTACCTCTGGAATGACCTCCCGAATCTCTTTGAAGTCTCTTAGCCACTTGAACTCATTTGTCTTTACCTTTTCCCCCTTTAGTTCAGGTCTTTTTCCAGTTGTGTTGCCAGTTGGCACTTGGTATTAATCCCTCATTGCCAGGAAGGCTCACCCCCGGGAGTCATGTCCCACATTGGGAGGAAGGTAATGCAATCATATGCTGAGTTTGGCTTAGAGAGAGGCCACATTTGAGCAACAAGGAGGCTCTCAGGTGGCAACCCTTAGGCACCCCACAACTGCAGGCTAAGTCTCAGTTACAAGAGCAAAGGCTCACAAGGGTAGTCATCAATAAAAAGAACATATCAGTGGGTCATCCTCTTTTGACAGACACTGTCCCTGCACTCAGAGGACTATTGCTGCTCCCCTGGAGACTGTGGCAGAGCTCTCCAGGCTAGGAATTCAGATTCCCTCATTTATTGTGTGATTGTCCACCCATCATGACCATGCCCCATCTTTTGATCTTTTGAACGATTTTGTATATCTTTCATGTATATTCGGATGAACTAATTCCCATGAAATCCCCCTCCCAGATACCCCCCACCAATAATCCCCTGCAGTACCCATTGTAACCCTTCTGTGACCCAAATCCTCCATGAACATGTAGTCCATAAAATAATCAAATACACTTACTAGGAAAAAGAAACAAGTATGATAAGCTTACATGCAAGAGACAAACATAAGGAAACTCAGGGGAAAAAAAAAAAGAAAAGAGAAGGAAAAAAAACAAATAATAAAACAAAAAACAAAACAAAATAAAATATAATTAGCAGATTGGGACATTCAAAAAATGGGCAAAAAAGCAAAGGAAATGCCTTTAAAAAAAAAATATATATATATATATATTCATTTTTTTTTCCTTTCTCTTTTCTTTTCTTTCCTTCCTTTTATCACTGTGTTATCAGATGTCAGGTGTGCCGTGACACCTTCCCCATCTCAATCCCCATTGTCTCCCAATTTTTCATTTAATTTTCAAAGAAGTTTTAGGTCACAGCAGAGTCACACACGGAGTGCCAGAGACTCCCAGATACCAAACCATCCCCCCCTTCCCCACCCCATATTAACCCCCCCTTTTTTTTTGGATGTTAGCATTGTTATAACTGTTATACAGATAGCAAAATATAGCAACTAAACATTGTCAATGATTTACAGTATAGTTTACAATTTAGATGATACGGTTTAATAATTTTGATATTTACCATGACCAGTGTCCATTACTGTAAGGTAATGAAAAACCTTCAGCATGACCACCAAACACCCCATTAGATCTTGACTGTTCCCTTCTCCCCAGCCCCCCAGGGCCCATGATACCACCCTCTCCCGACCCATGGAATGTCAAGATTCACAGTTACATGCCCTGGGGATTTGAACCTGCCCTTCCTAATCCACCCACCCGCCAGTGCTGCACCACCAAACCCAGGAACACCACCACTCATCTGTCCCATCCCCCAACATGCAACCACACTCTATCCCTTTACCATAGATTATGTCCATATGGGTGATGGCTCAAAGCCTGCTCTTCTCTTACTCTCCCTTGTTAACCTATCTTTCAGACAATGGTTCTCAGAGACTGCTCACTTTCCTCAGTTCAGATCAGTGAGGTCATATACTGTTCATCCTTCAGTGCCTGGCTTTCTTCCCTCAGCATAAGTTCTTAAAGATTCATCCACGTTATTCCATGTATTAGGACTTTATTCCTTCTTACAGCTGAGTAATATTCCATTGTATGTATGTACCACATTTTGCTTATCCATTCATCTGTTGATGGGCACCGGGGCTGATTCCAACTTTTGGCAATGGAGAACAATGCCGCTATGAACATTGGAGTGCATATATCTGTTTGCGTCTTTGCTTTCAGTTCTTCTGGGTATATACCCAGCAGTGGAATTGCTGGATCATACGGAAGATCTATTGTTAGTTTTCTGAGGAACCGCCAAACTGTCCTCCATAGTGGCTGGACCATACTGCAGTCCCACCAGCAGTGCATGAGGGTTCCTATTCCTCCACATCCTCTCCAACATTTAGTGTCTCCTGTTTTTTTAATAGCTGCCATTCTGATGGGTGTAAGATGATATCTCATTGTAGTTTTGATTTGCATTTCCCTGATAGCAAGCGATGTTGAGCACTTTTTCATGTGCTTTTTAGCCATTTGTATTTCTTCCTTGGAGAAGTGTCTTTTCAGGTCCCTTGCCCATTTTTGAAATGGGTTGTTTGTCCTTTTATTTTCAAGGTGTAGGATTTCTTTATATATGCAGGTTATTACGCTCCTATCAGATATATGGTTGCCGAATATTTTTTCCCATTGGGTAGGCTGCTTTTTATTTTCTTAATAACATCCTTTGAGGTGCAGAAGTTTTTAATTTTGATGAGATCCCATTTATCTATTTTTTCTCTTGCTGCTCATGCTTTGGCTGTGAAGTTCATGAAACCATTTCCTATTACAAGGTCCTGTAGATGCTTCCCTACATTATCTTCCAAGGTCTTTATGGTTTTGGCTCTTATATTTAGATCTTTGATCCATTTTGAGTTGATTTTTGTATAAGGTGTGAGATGGTATTCTTCTCTCATTCTTTTGGATATGGATATCCAGTTCTCCAAGCACCACTTGTTAAAGAGGCCACTCTCTCCCAACTGAGTGGGCTTCATGGCCTTGTCAAATATCAGATGACTGTATATGTGAGGATCTATATCAGAACTCTCAATTCGGTTCCATTGGTCAGTAGGTCTATCCTTGTGCCAATACCACGCAGTTTTGATCACTGTAGCTTTGTAGTATGTTTTAAAGTCAGGTAATGTGATACCTCCAACTTCATTTTTCTTTTTCAATATATCTTTGGCAATTCGGGGCCTCTTGCCTCTCCAAATATATTTTGTGGTTAGTTTTACCAGTTCCTTAAAAAATATAGTGTTGACTTTTATTGGAATTGCATTAAATCTGTAGATTAGTTTGGGTAGAATAGACATCTTGATGATGTTTAGTCTTCCTATCCATGAACAGGGAATATTTTTCCATTTATTTAAGTCTTCTTTGATTTCCTTTAACAGTGTTGTGTAGTTTTCTGTATATAAGTCCTTTACATCTTTAGTTAAATTTATCCCTAGGTATTTGATTCTTTTATTTACTATTGTAAATGGTATTTTTTTCCTGATTTCCTCCTCAGTTTGCTCGTTATTGGTGTACAGAAATGCTACTGATCTTTGAGCATTGATCTTATAGCCTGCAACATTACTGAACTCCTTTATAAGTTCTAGAAGCCTTGTTGTAGATTTCTCAGGGCTTTCTATGTATAGGATCATGTCATCTGCAAATAATGAAATTTTTACTTCTTCTTTTCCAATCTGGATGCCTTTTATGTCCTTTTCTTGTCTCAGTGCTTGTGCAAGTACTTCTAAGACAATGTTAAATAGGAGTGGTGATAGTGGGCATCCTTGTCTTGTTCCCGATCTCAGAGGGAAGGCTTTTAGGGTTTCACCATTGAAAATGATGTTAGCTTTGGGTTTTTCATATATACCCTTTATCATTTTCAGAAAGTTTCCATCTATTCCTATCTTTTGTAGTGTTTTTATGAGGAAAGAGTGCTGTATTTTGTGAAATGCTTTTTCTGCATCTATAGAGATGATCATGTGATTTTTTTTCTTTCAATCTGCTTATGTGGTGTATTACATTGATTGATTTTCTTATATTGAACCATCCTTGCATACCCGGGATGAAACCCACTTGGTCATGGTGTATAATCCTTTTGATATGTTGTTGAATGCGATTAGCAAGTATTTTGTTCAGGATTTTAGCATCTAGGTTCATTAGAGAAATTGGTCTGTAATTTTCCTTTCTTGTGGTGTCTTTATTTGGTTTTGGTATTACGGTAATGTTGGCATCATAGAATGAGTTAGGTAATATTTCTTCTACTTCTATTTTTTGGAAGAGCTTAAGTAGAATTCGTGTTAGCTCTTTCCGGAATGTTTGGTAGAATTCAGCTATGAAGCCATCTGGTCCTGGACTCTTCTTAGTTGGGAGGTTTTTAATGACTGAGTCTATCTCTTTACTTGTAATTGGACTGTTGAGTTCATCTATTTCTCCTTTCATCAATGTCGGCTGTTTGAGGGTTTCTAGAAACTTGTACATTTCCTCTAAATTGTCATTCTTCTTGGCATATAATTGTTCAAATTATCCTCTTATGATACTCTTTTATTTCTGTAGTGTCAGTAGTGATATCAATTTGCTCATTCCTTATTTTATGTATTTGCATCTGTTCTCTCTTTTTCTTTGTTAGTCTGGCTAAGGGTTTGTCAATTTTGTTGATATTCTTGAAGAACCAACTTTTGGTTTTGTTTATTGTTTCCAGTGCTTTCTTATTCTCTATTTCATTTAGTTCTGCTCTAATCTTTGTTTTTTCCTTCTTTCTACTTCCTTTAGGTTTAGTTTGTTGTTGTTTTTCCAATTCCTCCAAGTGTGCAGTTAGGTCTTCAATTTTAGCTCTTTCTTCTTTTTTTATATATGAATTTATGGCTATGAACTTCCCTCTCAGGACTTCTTTCACTGCATCCCATAGTTTTTGATATGTTGTGTTGTCGTTTTCATTAGTTTCAAGGTAGTTACTGATTTCTTTTGAGATTTCCTCTTTGACCCACTGTTTGTCTAAGAGTGTGTTGTTTAACTTCCATATCCTTGTGCCTAACCTGTTTCTCTGGCCCTTAGTGATTTCCAACTTCATTCTGTTGTGGTCAGAGAAATTACTTTGTGTAATCTCAATCTTTCTGAATTCATTGAGTGTTATTCTGTGGCCTAGCATGTGGTCTATTTTAGAGTATGTTCCATGTGCACTCGAGAAGAATGTAAATCCCGCTGTATTTGGGTGTAGTGTTCTGTATATGTCTATTATGTCCAGGTCTTCTAATGTATTGTTGAGTGCCTTAGTTTCTTTATTGATTCTCTGTCAAGATGTCTATCTAATGATGATAGTGGTGTGTTGAAGTCCCTTGCTATAATTGTAGAGGAATTTATTTCTCCTCTTAGTTTTTCCAGAGTTTGCCACACGTATTTTGAGGCACCTCGATTAGGTGCGTAAATGTTGATGATTGTTATCTCTTCTTGAGTGATTACTCTTTTTACTAATATGTAGTGTCCATCTTTGTCTCTTACAATAGTTTTGCATTTAAAGTCTATTTTGTCTGATATTAGAATAGGTACTCCGGCCCTTTTTTGGCTATTGTTAGCTTGTAAAATGGTTTTCCAGCCATTCACTTTCAGCCTCCTTGAATCCCTGGGTCAAAGGTGGGTTTCTTGTAGACAGCATATAGATGGATCATATTTTCTTATCCATTCTGCCAATCTGTGTCTTTTGATTGGTGAATTTAATCCATTAACATTCAGTGTTATTACTCGTATCAGATTTCTTACTTCAGCCATTTTTTCTTTGGGTTAATGTATGTTATATGTTGTTTTGTTTCTCTTTTTGTCTTTTCAGTTGTTTTTAAACTCTCCTCCAACTCTCTCTCCCTTGTTTTTTCCTTTCAACTTGTAGAGATTCCTTTAGTATTTCTTGAAGTGCTGGTTTCTTCTTGACATACTCTCTTAATTTCTGTTTATCTGTGAATATTTTGAACTCTCCATCATTTTTGAATGCCAATTCTGCTGGATAGAGAATTCGTGGCTGGAAGTTTTTTTCTTTTAGTGTTTTGACTATGTCATACCACTGTCTTCTTGCCTCCATGGTTTCAGCTGAGAAATCAGCACTTAATCTTATTGTGCTTCCCTTGTATGTGATGGTTCTCTTTTCTCTTGCTGCCTTGAGTATTTTCTCTTTGTCTTGAGCATTGGACATTTTGACAAGTATATGTCTTGGAGTTGGCCTGTTGGGATTTATACTATTTGGGGTGCACTGTGCTCCCTGGATATGCACATCCATCTCTCTCAATAGAATTGGGAAATTTTCAGCCATTATTTCCTTCAACACTCCTTCTCTTCCCTTTCTTTTCTCTTCTCCTTCTTCTGTGTTTTGTATTATCGGTTAATTCCCTGAGTCCATGCTGGATTTTTTCTATCTTTTTGTCTATCTGTTCTACAGTCTCTTTGATTTCAGCTGTATTGTCTTCCATATCACTAATTCTTTCCTCTGCCTGTTCAAATCTGCTGTCATGTGAGTCCAGCGTCTTTTTCATTTCTTCGCTTGTGCCATTGTTCACCATAATATACATTACCTTTTTAGGCATGTTTGCTATTTCTTCAGTATGTTCTCCCAGTGTCTTATTTATAGTCTTAATCTCTTTCTTCAGTTCTTTAAGTTGGTCCATGATATTTGTTTGGATAGCTTTGATTAGTTGTTCGATGTTCTGCATTGCTTCCTGGTTTTTATTTTGTGCATTAGACTGGTCCATGTTTTCCAGTTTCTCAGAGTCATTTGTATTTTTTTGTTGCCCTCTGGTCATCATATTATCTTGATGGGTTTGTTCAGTTGATTAGCTTTTCTCTATGCTCTAGAATTTTATTTAGCTGTTGGTTCTGCGTGTGAGTTAAGTTTTCTCTTTGGCAGTTTTTCTTCTTATTTTATTTCCTGCTTCTTTCTATGTTCCCTTGAAGGCAAAAGGTTAGGGCCAGAGGAATCAAAAGATGTAAGGAAGGCAGAAGGATAATAGTAATATTGATAAAAGTTAGAAGAGGGGCAAAATGAGACTTGATGAGATGAATATTTAACTTGTGTAGGCAGTGTAGAGTACTAGGAAAAAATATGGAGTTTCTACAATGGACTGGGAAAACAAATGGAGGAATATATATATAGTGATTTAGAAGGCTAGAATTATGAGGAGGGAGAGAAATAGTAAAGAAAGGTCTGAAAGGAAAAAGTTAATACTAATAAAAAAAAAAAGAAGAAGAAAACAAAATAGATGGAATAGAAATTGACACCCTTAAGTTGTGGGCCTATGAAAAAATGTTGTCTCTAAGAGCCACAACAGAAAACAGAAGGTGGAAAGATGCAGGAAGGGTAAGCGATAGTTTGTAATTCAGAATCAATATATACAGCGAGTGGGAAATTACTGAAAAAGAAGCCCAGCAAAGAAGCGACAGGCTGGCAGCACCTAATTAAGAAAAAAAAAATAGAAAAAAAAAAAGAAAGGGGGGAAGAAAGAGGAAAGAATAGCAAGAGACCAGAAAGAAACAGAGAGAAACCAAAGATCCACACAGGCAAGCAGTCAAACAGAACTAAGGGGGGTCTATGATTCCCCTAGGGTCCACGTGGATCCTTCCTGCCTACTTGTGTTTATCAATCATTTTCCCCACAGGGTTCTATATGCAGGTCCTGAAGCAGCTTTTAGGTATTGAACTAAATTGAAAAGAATTTATTTTTCATTTGTTGAAGTGACCTTCTCACTTTTTTTTTTTAATTTTTATTTTTTTAGTGAAATGCAGGACCCAAAATAATTCCTCATCTAGACCAACCCCCTTACAGAAGGGACCCTAGCTGGGCCCGTGGAAATTAATCAAGCACGTCCCACTTTCTGGACTCCCCAGGTTAGCTGTAGCTCTGATGTTAGTCAGTGAGGAGTGCTAAAGACAGCCGATTCTGCCCCTTCTGGAGCCGAGCTCGAGAGTCACCGGGCTGCTAAGTAAATCAGTTTGAGTGCAGATTCGAGTCTGCTCTCAGCCTGATGCTGCTTCAGGTCGGCTTATCTGCTCCCCAAAGCTATGGGGTAGTGCAGGCAGCCAGATCGATGTCTAAAAATAAAAAATACCCTTCCCTGTCCTCCAACAGAACCCTCCCTCTTTTGGGAAGTGTCCCTTTTTCCTGGTTCCACACCGGCCCGGGTCTTATCCCTAGGTGGCTAGGGAAATCAGCTCCGTTTCCCGACCAGAATCCCCCCTCCAGTTCCCCAGGTGCTGATTAGCTCACTTGTTCTGTTCACACAAGGTCCAAGGGGTGCCAGGCAGCCAGATCCCCAGAAAATAAAACTTTTTCGCCCTGCTCACAGCTCCAAATGGCCATTTTATTTTATTTTATTTTTCCTCCCTAACCGCGGGGCTCAGCCGTCTGTGCCAACCACCACCGCAGCCTTAAAACTCACAAATCTCTACCATTCCGTCCACGCCGTTGATCCACACAGATAGATGTCCCAAGCTTCTCACTCCACGCGTGCACAGCACAGACCCCCGGGCAGGACCCCGTCCACAATCCACCTTGCTCTGGGAGTTTGCAGTGTGTGCCCTCCTACACTAACGCCATCTTGGCCCCCCTCCTCTCTAATGTATTTTTAATCTCGTCCATTGTGTCATTCATTCCCATAAGGTCGGTTACTTTTCTTTGAAGGTTTTCAACATTTTTGTAATTTAAAGCTTCTTTAAAAATAAAATAAAATAATTTTTAAAATATCATTGAGGATCCCAAAGAGCTTTTGTTTATATGGGTTCTATCAAGATCTACCATACTAGAAATTAAAATGGAAACATTTAAAAATATTTATTAATTCATTTAAAATAGCAATAGACTGTTATGTTTTAAGATGAATAAATGTATTAAAATAGCCATACTTTCCAAACAAATATTTGGCCCTGAATAGCCAAAGCCATATAGATAAAGAAGAATGAAATTGGAGGACTCACAATTCCTGATCTTAAAACTTATTACAAAGTCACAGTAATCAAAACAGGGTGGTACTGGCATAAAGACAGACATATAGGTCAATGGAGTCAAACTGAGAGTTTAGAAATCAACCCTTATATTTATGGCCCACTAATTTTTGACAAGAGTGCCAAGTCCACTCTACTAGGAAAGAAATGGTGCTGGGAAAACTGTCTGTCCACATGAAACAGAATGAAGGTGGACCCCTACCTCACACATATATAAAAATCAACTCAAAATGGATCAAAGAGCAAGAACTATAAAACTCTTAGATTAAAATGAAGGGAAGCATCCATCTTCAGGACTTTATATTAGGCAATGGTTTCCTAGATTTTATACCCAAAACAAAAGAAACAAAAGAAAAAATGGTAAATGGGACCTCATCAAAACTTAAAACTTTTTCACATCAAAGATTTTACTATTCTGCAAAACAACGACCTACAGAATGGAATAAAATATTTGAAAACAACAAAGCTAATAATGGTTTAATACCCAGAACATATAAAGAAATCATACACCTCAGCATCAAAAAGACAAACAACCAAATTAAAAAATGGGCAAAAGACATAAATAAACATTTCTACAAAGTAGATATACAAATGGCCCAAAAGCCTATGAAAATGTGCTCAACAGTATAACCATTAGGGAAATGCAAATAAAAACCAAAATGAGATACCATTAGATACCCACTAAAATGGTTATTATTAAAAACAACAACAACAACAAGTAATTACATGTTAGAAAGGATGTCAAGAAATAGGAACACTCATTCCTTGCTGGTGGGAATGTGAAATCATGCAGCCATTGTAGAAGACAGTGTTGCTGTTCCTCAGAAAGTTAAGCATGTTATTGCCATATGATCTGGCAATCCCACTTTTAGGTATGTACCCAAAAGAAAGTAGGGACCCACACAGATATTTGCTGATGTTGATAGAATTATTCACAATTTTCAAAAGATGGAAGCAACCCAAGTTCTTTTATCAATTGCAACAAAGGTAACACAATACCACAAGGTGTTAATAATAGGGTGTTAGTAATATGAGAACTCTGTATTTTATGCATGATTTTTCTGTAAACTTACAACTTCTGTAAATAAAAACATTTTTAATCTAATGGCAATTTGTGAGGTTTGCCTATGAGATTGATGAGATTTGGTTTTTCTGATTTTTACTTTTGTGATCAGAAAAAAATTATTTTTAAACTAATAAGACTATTTTTGGGGAGTGGCTGTAGCTCAAGTGGCTGAGCACCTGCTTCCCATGTACAAGGTCTTGGGTTCAATTCCCGGTCCCATATATATATAAAAGTCTATTTTGCCTCAAAGTATCCCCCCCCTGAAATATTCCCCACCCCCAGAATGGTTTTAGTATATGTCTACAAATTCTTTAGTACTCAGGAGTTAGAGTTCAATTCCCTTCACCTCACATGGAGGCTTGACTTAGTGTCTCACTTCTAATGAAAAAGGAATACAGTAATACTAAACTGGAGAAACCCAGCAGGCACCACCTTAACCAATCAAGGTTAAGATTAAGATCATCAGCAATAAGTCACACTGATATCATATTCACACTGATATAATACGATGAAAAAGGGCACTTCACCTCAGTACTTTTCACCAAAATCCATAACCCCAGTTTAAGCATGAGAAAATATCAGACAACACAAGTTGAGCAACGTTTCATAAAATACCTGATGAATACTCTTCAAAAGTAGCAAGGTTATGATAATAAGGAAAGACTGAGAAATTATCATAGATTGGAAGAAATGACAATCTAAGGAGACATAACTGATTTGGATACTGGGACAGAAAAAGGACATTAGTGAAAACAATGGTGAAGTCTGAATAATATCTATACCAATTTTAATACCTGCATTTCGATAGGTGTACCATGATCATATAAGTTGTTAACATTAGGAAAAACTTAGTGAAGCATATATGGGAACTTTGTACCCATCTGTGCTGTAACTGAAATTATTTCAAAATAAAAGGTCAAAAATATAATAAGACTCCTGGGCATTAAAAATCAAAACCTACAGACCTCCCTTTGTCAATTGTACATCACATGTCCAGGCAGCTATTATGTGAGGGCATTTCATTCAATCCTTGAAAACACAAAAGCTCAAAAAACTTCAAGTATTATTTTGACCATCTCCCAAGGGAACATCCCCTCACTTAGGAAGACAAGTGAAATTGCATGCTGCTTGGGGAAGAGAACAGTTGGAACACATTCTGCTTGCAGCAATGCCCTGCCTGGCTCCATTGTTGAGCACTCCTCTGCCCTGACCATCCCACTATGGCATTCATTGCACCCTTCCTTATTGGTTGTCCCAGAGAAGAAAGGGAGCCACTGAATTTTCAGCCATTTTATCTCTTCCAAGAGAACCCACCCAGCCAATATGCTTAATTCTCCATTTGTCATACACACATGACAAGGATATTTTAAATCCATTTTTGCTTGGTTTTGTTTTTTACTCCCAGAATGAAAAGAGCTCTTTTACCTCTGAGGGTTTATGTTCCATTATTTCATTGGCATTGATTTCTTTGACACATAGCCCAGCTTATTTCAAAAGCGTGAAATCTATCCTCGCTATACATTGCCACTGGAGTTCATTTTCTATACTAGTTCTCAGGCTTTGCTTCTTTTTTTTTTCCTTTTTGAAAAACAAAGGATGCTTCCAGCACACCGATCTTGCTCACAACCTATTTCAGGATGACATCTGACCCAGGAGGTTTGCATTTTGGCTCAGCTGTTGCTGGTACTGTCATCACACAAGATTTCTCTGTTGAGCAAAGACCCTCATGTCCCCTGTGGATAACAAAGGGCATATAACTGAAGAGACAAGAAAGGTAGCAATGGACATCCACTATCTACAGGGTGCCTCTCCTTTGGAAACCACTCGCACTTCATCCTTATGATCATTTTCAAACATTCAGCGAGGGGCACCTTGATGAGGGAGATGATGAAAACATTAAACAAAACCCAGGAGATCCTGTCTCAGACATAGATCATTAATTCTCACCGGCTCCCTAAGGCATGTCAGGATAGAGGAAAATAATGAAATCAGGTCAGTCATGGCTTCCGTTCCCCAGCCTCCAGAGGTTGGAAAGCAATTTGGATAAAACAAGAACTGAGCCTAAAGGATGGAGACCACAGGAACCAGGTGGTGACCCACACGTACTCCAAGGTTCTCTGACTTCTTTTTTGGTGGAGAAACTAAGACACACTCAGAAATAGACTACTGAGTAATTGTGGGCTAACTTGAGTGACAGGTATTGAGCCTGACCATTTCCATAATTATTGACAACTACTATTCTAGTCTGATGTATTCTTGCTTCTTGCCTAGACTATTGCAGTAGCCACCTAACTGGACTCCATGCTTCTGATCATATAACTTTCTAATCTTTTTTTTTTTTTTTTTTTTTTTTTGCTGTAGAAGAGAATTCTTTCCAAAGCACTTCATCCCTGTGGTTAAAATTCTTTATTTTCCCATTTCCCTTTGCATGCTTTTGAACTTTTCATCACAGTTTACAGAGCCACCTAGTATCTGACCCTTTCCAAACTCTGCAGTTTCATCATGTGCTACTCTTCCCACTGTTGGTCTGTACCAGCCATTCTTGTCTTATTTTAGTTCCTAAAATGTCTCTTCTATACTCTTGCACTGGAGCTTACACATATGCCTTTCTCTCTTTTATCCCCACCCATCCATACATCCAATTATCTAAATCTGACCCACCCTTTGTGTCTCATCTTAAATGTTTCCTTCTCAGAAATCCCCCTCCCCCCTCTCCAATCATTACTACCACCATGGCCTGTCCTAGTGGAGTGATATGCTTTCACAACTCTATGCTTCCCTTTCAGTAACATTTAATCTCGTCTTCTTACTTATTAAATGTCTGTATTCTCCACCAGATTGTAAGCTCCTTGAAGGAGCTTGATTACCACTATATCCCCAGCATCCAATATGCAATTGAGATATAAATATTTGTTGAATGAATCAATGAATGAATGAATGGCCTAGCCATATTCTCCCACCCTATTTTATGACGACTTCCATGATATTAAACAGGATATTCCAAAATCCTTACTCCCAAAGATCCTGGCTTATAATTCAGAGCTCCACATTTCACACCAAATTGGCCCTAAATAGCAAGAGGAATAATTTAACAGTTGATGCTCTCCCCCCAAATGGGGAGATTATTATTACAACAGTAGACCTGTGAGTGAAGGTAAAACCGATTTCTATATCTTTTCTCTTCTTCCCTGACTCTCAAGCTTGTACTTTTAGAGAGGAGTGATAAAACAGATGGATTTAGTTTTTATGTCAGTCATCATCAGCTGAGTGGAGATTTTCGTGTGAAAGAAAAGGCTAGCATTCAATTGATTGATGGTCCATTTTTCCTATTTGCTCCTTGGTCATTGGAGTGACACCGGAGAGGGCTGTCTAATTAGAGGTGTGTGAGACAATAGCTATGACGCAGGCTATTACTGACACACAATTCATGACTTGTAAATGATCCTGGAAATGAGCATATTCACACATGGAGACCAATAAACTTGCATGCTGAACTGCTTGGGGAAAGTCTATCCTGTACTTTTTCAAGGACTATTAGAAATTAACATTAGCATGTAATCTCATCCGGAATATTCATAGCAGAATTTCTCTTATGTTACAAATGGGAGATGAGAAATACTTTACATGTATATTAATAAGTTCATCTTTGAGTTTTCTTTGTTTCTGCTCACACAACCAGGTCCCACAAGATATGCAAATCCATGATTTCTATATGCTGCCATGGTTGCATGCGATACAGGGGTTATGTCTAGATCCTATTGCTGTCATCACTTTTCTTATTAAAACATCCGAGGTTTTTGCCCTGGAAGATGAAGCTCCAGGCAGGAAAAAACAATTCACCAAGTGGACCAATATTGCCTGCCAGAGTTTCACTTTCCCCCTGGGACTGCACCTGTCAAATTCCTCTGCCACTGGTCTGCTGTCATGCCCAGAAGTGGCTGCATCCCCTTGAATGTGGACAAAATCTTCTGCCCTGCTTAACCTTAGCACAGCTAAGCCTTGCTGGACCCATCAAAAAAGAAAAATTAAAGTACAAAAGGAGCACAATGGAGGGATAAACACAGAGAGAGCAAGAATCTTAAACACTGCTTACACAGTGAAGATTTCTGATCCTTGCCTAGTTGCTCTGGAGACTCAAGAGCCCTTCTCTTTCCACAGTTTTTCCCTGAGGATACTACACCTTAACTGCAACGTGTGTGACTTCCTGGCTTCTCAGCAGCGGTGTCTCTAGTTACAATTAAGTCTCCATCCCAAGTCTAAGCGAGTTCTCCCTTTGTTCTTCCCCTGCAGACATTTTCAAGTGTCTCATCTTTCTCCTTCCAGGAGGAAAAGTGAGTGTATGAATAAGAGCACCCATTTGTTGGATTCTTTCTTAGGCCCTGCATTGTGCTAAGAGAAGATTCTTATGGCAACAGGGAGGGGTAGGTGGAGAGAAAAGAAGGGAGAGGTTGTTTTGTGATTCAGGAGAAAGAGCAAGTTCACAAAGAATATAACATGGATTCCATGGGGTCATTGGTGACCAGGTATCTCCTCTCTCTCTCTCTCTCTCTCTCTCTCTCTCTCTCTCTCTCTCTCTCCATACTTCTCTTTTTTGGTGGGAGTGGACTGGGGGTTGCTGCCAAATGTAGAAATTAGCTTCCGCCATACCTACTGGCCTGCTGGCTGCAGACGCACTCTAGATCAGAGCTGTCCTGTAGAGCTTCCTGAAATGATAGAAATAGACTGTATCTGTGCTACCCAATATGGTAGCTACTAGCCTCAAATGACTACTGAACACTTGAAATGCTACCAATGTGGCTAAGACACTGATTTTTTTATTTTATTTTATTTTAATTATATTAAATTTAAATAACCATGCATGGCTGGTAGCTAAAATTTTGGACAGCACAGCTTAAGAGGCTAGTTATGATGGCAACCCAGTGGAAACTAAATCCAGCACCACTACAACAGAGGTGAAGCCCCACACCCACCAGCCTGCTTGTCGAGCCATCAGACCCAGCACAAGAAACCCTTCAGGACCCCCTGCTTATATCATGAGACCCACACATACCCCTGGTGATATGTCACTTTTCACAGTTGTTAAATCAGAGACTCATTGGCATTGTTAATTCGTTACTTATTTTGTTTACTAAACAGATATTTATTGAGCATCTACTCTGCATGTCCCAGGCACTATTTCAGGTGATGGTAATACACCAGCGGACAAAGCAGACAAATTCCCTGCTCTCAGGAGCTCGCATTCCAGTTGACAGAGAAAAATCAAAAACAAGAAAAGAAATAAATATATGACAGACCATGATAAGAGCTCAGTAGAAAAAAGTTAAGTAATGGAATTGTATGGAGACTAATAGGAATGCTATTTTACATGAGCTAGTTGGGGTGTCATTTGAGCACAGACTTAAATGAAATGAGGGTATGAGGCATGTGGAAACCTGGGGTAGAATAATCTAGGCAGAGGTCTTAGCAAGAGAAAAAGCATAAGCAGGTTTCCCATTTCTAGAGCATCCAAGGATGGTCAGAATAACTGGAATGGGGTAAGTAAGGGTGCAAGTGGTGAGAGACAGGGTCTGAGAGCTTTGCTGGCCACTTGTCTATCTCCTCTGCTAAATGTTCAGAGCTTTGGGAACAGAGGGTATGCCTGCCTTGCTCACCGTTTTATTCTTATCACTTGTCACATAGTAAGTGCTCAATAAATATTTATGGAATAAATAATCCACTGGTGAGGGCATGGACAAAGTTAGTGAACCTTGTAAATAAAGTCTTGCACTTTCTAGCCTGCCCTCTGTATACAATTGGCATCTTCACCACTGACTCAGCATTTCCTGCATGGATGGGGTCTGTAGGCAATGGCACACCATGCAAGTAGGCGGGTGAGTTGCTGGTGAGTAAGATGGCCATTGACCCCAGGTGCCTAGATGTTTGCAAAACTAGTACAATGCTTCAAGGAGGCAGATGGAGGTCACAGAGAAAGAGATGGAGTCATGGCTCATTTGGGTATCTTAACTCATCAGAGAAATGGATGCTGACAACTCAGGTGGGTTGAGGCAGGAGAGGCAGTGTAATTAGGAACTTACTCTTCTGTAATAACAATGGTAAGTACATTGATCCCTTATCCTCCCCCACGGAGAACAGTCAGTTAGTGTTCCTGCCTCCTCCTAGCTCTCCTTTTCAGTTAATACAATGTCCCCAATGTGCCTGAGTTGAGAGGATCTGTGGGACCACCTCATGTGACAGTGAGACCCATTTATCCTATGGTTTTAGAAGGATGGACAGGGACATCCTTTTCCTAGGAGCCTTAGGAAAACATAGAGATTGAGAGGACAGAGCCGACAGTTGCCCTCCACTTCCATCACCCACCTCCACATGGGGTCAAGGTGCCTGTGGGGCATAGCAGCAGTTGACAAGATTATGTGTCAAGGGTGACAACAAATTTTGACCTTCGGCTGGTGACCTCCTACCCCAGCCAGGCTGTTGGTGCCCACAACCATCCATGGGCTTGATAGAACATTGCTGATTTGGTTTAGTTTCTTGTTTTACATGTATTTGCTTAACATTTATTTATTGGAAAGCCCATAGGTTCATTCAGGTTTTGATTAACATTGCATTCGTCTATTAATGACATTACAATTAACACCTCCACTGTTTGAAGCAACATACAAGTTCAATACACAGTTTCCATTTATATATATATATATAAATGATGATGGTGTATATTGAGTTTTTCCAGATGCCCCAATAATATCCTTTTTAAAAGTTATTTTTTGTTAAAATTTTTTTATTAGAAAAGTTGTGGGTTTACAGAATAAGCTTATATAAAATACAGGATTCCCATGTACCACCCAACCACCATTTTACGTTGGTGTGGAACATTTGTTACAATTGATGATAGAAGTTTTTTGTAATTGTACTATTTTTTAAAAAGTCTTTACCTTTGTTACAATTGATGAAAGATTATTAAAATGGTACTATTAACTATCATCCATAGTTTACACTAGGTATATTTTTTCCATATACCACCCTATTGTCAACACCTTTTATCAGTGTATAATAAATCATACATTTATTATAACTCATGAAATAACATTCTTAGACTTGTACTATTAACTATAGTCTATTGTCTACAATAGGGTTTACAGTGCAATACAGTCTTATGTTTTATCTTTTAATTGTTATTCTAGTAACATATACAATTGAAAGTTTCCACTTTTAACCACATTCACCTATATAATCAGTACTGTTAGTTAGAGCCACAATAATTAACTACTATTCATTTCCAAATCTTTACAATCAACCTAAACAGAAATTCTGTACAAATTAAGCATCAATTCCCCATTATCTAACCCCAATCTATTGGTTAGTAATCTATATTCTAGATTCTAACTATATGAGTTTGCTTATAATAATTAGTTCATGTCAGTGAGACCATACAATATTTATCCTTTTGTATCTGGCTTATTTTATTCAGCATAATGTCCTCAAGGTTCATCCATGTGGTTGCATTCATCAGGACTTCATTCCTTTTTATGGCTGAATAATATTCTGTTTTATTTACATACCACATTTTGTTTATACATTCATTGGTTCATAGACACTTGGGTTGCTTTCATCCTTTAGAAATTGTGAATAATGCCAGTATGAACATTGGTGTTCAAATACCTGTTCGAGTTCCTGCTTTCAATTCTTTTGGATATATACCTAGAAGTAGAATTGTCGGGTCAAACGGTAATTCTATACTTAGCATCCTGAGGAAATGCCAAACTGTCTTTTACACAATTTTCCATTCCCACCAGCAATGAAAGAGTGTTCTTATTTCTCCCCATCCTTTCCAACACTTGTAGTTTTCTGGTTTTTTTGTTTTGTTTTGTTTTTTTAATAGTAGCCAATCTAGTGGGTGTGAAATGCTATCTCCTTGAGGTTTTGATTTGCATTTCCCTAATGGTTGTTATGTTGAGCATCTTTTCATGTACTTTTTAGTCATTTGTATGTCCTCTTTGGAAAAATGTCTATTCATGATTTTGCCCATTTTATAAATTGGTGTTTTGTCTTTTTATTGATTTGTAGGGTTTCTTTACATATTCTGGATATTAAACCTTTATGGGCTATGTGGCTTCCAAATATTTTCTCCCATTAAGTATTTTGTCTTTTCACTTTTGTGACAAAATCTTTTGATACACAAAAGTTTTTCATTTTGAGGAAGTCAATACGTGTATTTTTTCTTTCATTGCTTATGCTTTGGGTGTAAATTCTAAGAAACCATTGCCTACACAGGAACCTGAAGATGCTTCCTGTATTAGTCAGGGCTCTCTCAGGAAACAGAATCAGCAGGAGATATCTGTCAATAATATGAAATTTTAAAAGAGTCTCTCACGCGACCGTGGGAATGCACAAGTCCAGGTTCTGCAGGCAGGCTGCAAACCAGTGGCTCCGATGAAAGCCCGATGAAAGGTCGTTGATGAGTTTCTGGGAGAAGTTGCCTGTCCAACGACAAGCTGGGAAATTCTCTGAATGTTGAAACCACTTCCACTTTTAAGTCATTCAACTGATTGGATGAAAGCACCACCCATTGATGATGTAATCTCCCTGACTGATGCAGATGTAATCAGCCATCCACGCAGTAAACTCACTGGTGATTGAAGTCCATAAATGCTCTTGTATTACAATTAGCCCAGTGCTTGCTGGAACAAACACCTGGACACAACTACCTGGCCGAGTTGACACATTAGCCTAACCATCACACTTCCCTACATTTTTTTCTAGGAGTTTTACAGTTTTGGTTCCTATATTTAGGTCTTCGATCCATTTTGAGTGAATTTTTGTATGTGGTGTGAGAAAGGGGTCCTCTTTCATTCTTTTTCTTATAGATATCCAATTCTCTCAGTTCCATTTGTTGAAGAGGCGATTCTTTCCCAATTGAGTGGATTTAACAACCTAGTCAAAAATCAATTGGCCATAGATATGAGGATCTATTTCTGAACTCTCAATTCAATTCCTTTGGTCAATATATCTATCCTTGTCCCAATAACATGCTTTTCTAACACTGTAACTTTGTAATATGTTTTAAAGTCAGGAAGTGTGAGTCATCCAAATTTGTTCTTTTTCAAGATGTTTTTGGCTATTCAGGGTCCCTTATGCTTCAAAATAAATCTTGATGATTGGCTTTTCCATTTCTGCAAAGTAGACTGTTAAAATTTTGATTGGGGTTGCATTGAATCTGTAAATCATTTTGGGTAGAATTGACACCTTAATATTTAGTCTTCCAATGCATGAATACAAAATATTCTTCCATTTATTTAGGACCTTTTTTATTTCTTTTAGGAAGATTTTTTAGTTTTCTGTGTACAAGTCCTGTACATCTTTGGTTAAATTTACTCCTAGATATTTCGTTGTTTTAGTTACTATTGTAAATGGAATTTTTCTTGATTTTCTCCTCAGATGCTCATTAATAGTGTATAGAAACATTATTAATTTTTGCATATTGATCTTGTACCCTGCCACTTTGTTTGTTAGCTCTGGGAACTTTGTTGTAGATTTTTTGAAACTTTCTATTTATAGGATCATGTATTCTGCAAATAGTAAAATTTTACTTTTCTTTTCCAATTTGGATGCCTTTTATTTATTTTTCTTGCCTAACTGCTCTGGTTAGAACTTCTAGAACAGTTATGAATAACAGTGGTAACAGTGGGTATCCTTGTTTTATTCCAGATCTTAGAGGGAAAGGTTTCAGTTTTTCACCATTGAGTATGTTAGCTGTGGGTTATTGATATATGCCCTTTATCATGTTGAGGAAATTTCCTCAAAAAAGGATGCTGGATTTTTGTCAAATGATCTCCCCCCCCCCCCATCATTAGAGATGATCATGTTTTTCCCTCCTCATTTTTTTAATGTGATGTATTACATTAATTGATTTTCTTGTGTTGAACCACATTTATATACCTGGTGTAATGCCTAGTTGATCATGGTGTATATTTCTTTTAATATGCTATTGGATTTGATTTAAAAGTATTTTATTGAGGATTTTTGCATCTATATTCATAAAAAAGATTTGTCTGCAATTTTCTTTTCTTGTAGTATCTTTACTTGGCTTTGATATTAGGATGATATTGGCCTCATAGAGTGAGTTAATAGTGCTCCCTCCTCTTCAAATTTTTGGAAGAGATTGAGCCGGATTGGTGTTAATTTTTATTGGCATGATTGGTAGAATTCACTTGTGAAGATATCTGGTCCTGGTCTTCTCTTTGTTGTTAGTGTTTAATGATTGATTCAATCTCAACTCGTGATTGCTCTGCTGAGATCATGTATATCTTCTGAAGTCATTATAAGGTGTTCATGTGTTTTTGGAGTTTGTCCATTTCATCTAGGTTGTCTGATTTACTGGCATACAGCTGTTAATAATAACTTCTCTTGATCCCTTTTTATTTCTGTGCGGTCAGTAGCAATGCCCACCTCTGATTTCTGATTTTATTTATTTACATCTTCTCTCTTCTTTCCTTTGACAATCTAGCTAAAGATCAATTTTATTGATCTTTCAAAAAACGTCTTTTGCTTTTGTTAATTCTTTCTATTGTTTTTCTATTCTCAATTTCAATTATTTCTTCTCTAATATTTATTCTTTCTTTCCTGCTTTCTTTGGGATTCATTTGCTATTCCTTTCCTATTTCCTCCAGGTGTGCAGTTAGGTCTTTGATTTTAGCTTTTTCTTCTTTTTTAATGTAAGTGTATAGGGCTATAAATTTCCCTCTCAGCACTGTCTTCCCTGCATCACATACATTTTGATATGTTGTGTTGTTTTCATTCATCTCAAGATATACTGTTTTCCCTTTCAAGTTCTTCTTTAACTGACTGATTGCTTAAGAATGTATTATTTAATTTCCATATCTTTGTGGATTTTCCAGTTCTATGCCTGTTATTGATTTCCAGCTTCTTTGATTATTGTTACAGAAGCTGCTTTGTATAATTTCAATCTTTTTAAATGTATTGAGACTTGTTTTGTGAATGTGATCGATCCTTTAAAATGAACCATGTGCACTTGAGAAGAATGTATATTCTGCTGCTTTGGGGTGCAATGTTCTGTATATATCTGTTAGGTCTAGTTCATTTATCATTTTATACAAGTTCTGTGTTTCCTTATTGATCTTCTGTCTAGATGTTCTGTTGATGAAAGTGGTGTATTGAAGTCTCCAACTATTATTTTAGATGTGTCTATTTCTCCCTTCAGTTTTGCCAGTGTTTGCCTCATGTATTTTGGTTCCCTATGGTTTGGTGCATAAATATTTATGATTGTTATTTCTTTTTGGTGGATTGCCCCTTTTATTAATATGTAGTGTCTTTATTTGTCTCTTATAACAGCTTTGGACATAAAGTCTATTTTGTTCAGCTCTTTTTTGGTTAATATTTGTATGTAACATTTTTCCAGTCTTTCACTTTCAACCTATTTGTGACTTTGGGTCTAAGGTAAGTGTCCTGTAAACAATATATAGTTGAATCATGCATTTTATCCATTCTGCCAATCTGTATCTTTGGAAGAAGGAGTTTAATCCATTAACATTCAGTGATATTACTGTAAAAGCAGTACTTTCTATAGTCATTTTGTCCTTTGGTTTTTATATGTCAATTTTTTTTTTGTCTCTCTTTTCTTTTATTGCAACCTCCTTTTCTGTATAGTCAATCTTTTTTATGTATCTGACTGATCTTTCTCATTTCTGTTTTTTCATATTTTTAAAAGACTTTCTTTGTTGTTACCCTGGGGTTTTTATTATACAATCTACATTTATAACCTACTAATTTGAAATGGCACCAAGTTAGCTTCAATAGCTTATACAGTCTTTGCTTCAACATCCTTATGTTTCCCCTATTTATGTTGTTTTTTGTGTATTTTTGTTCCACTTTACCACTTTATATTTTACATGTTCATTATCAGGAAATGTCTTTTCTTGTTCAATTTTACTCTGACTCTTAAGGGAACTAAAGAGTAGAGCTATATATTGAGGGCACAGTACTACTGGATTTTTTTTAATAGTTCATCACTTTTACATTAGGTGTATTTTTTCCCATAACTACCCTATTACTAATACTTTTAATAGTGTTGTATATTTGGTATAATTCATGAAAGAACATTCTTATATTTGTACTATTAACCACAGTCCATCATCTACAACAGGGTTCACTATGTTATACAGTCCCCTGCTTTTTCTTCTATAATTTCCTTCTAGTAGCACACATGACCCCAAACTTCCCCTTTAAATAATATTTACAAACATAATTCAGCACTGTTAATTACACTTCCTAGAATGTGATCCCATCACCACTATCCATTTCCAAACATTTACAACCAACCTAAATATAAATTTTGCATAAATTAAGCATCAGTTTCCCATTCTCTACTCCATTCTATCTCATGATAACCTGTATTCTAAATTGTGACTCTGTGAGTTGGCTTATTATAATTAGTTCATATCAGTGGGATCATACAATCTTTGTCATTTTATGTCTGGCTTATTTCACTCAACATAATGTCCTCAAGCTTCATCTATGCTGTCACATACATCAAGACTTCTTTCTTCTCTGATTTCATTTAGCAAACTTTTGTGGTTTTTTGCACACAAGTCATTTACATATTTGGTTAAATTTATTCCTAGATATTTTATTATTTTAGTTGCTATTATAAATGGAATTTTTTCCCAATTTCCTTCTCAGATTGCTCATCACTAGTGTATAGAAACATTACTGAGTTTTGCATGTTGCTCTTGTATCCTGCCACTTTGCTGAACTAGTTTATTAGCTGTAATAGCTTTGTTGTAGATTTGTTTTGAGACTCTTTATTTATGGGATCAAGTAACCTGAAAATAGTGAAAGTTTTACTTCTTCTTTTCCAATTTGGATGCCTTTTATTTCTTTTTCTTTCCCAACTGCTTTAGCTAGAACTTCCAGCACAATGTTGAATAAGAGCAGTGACAGCTGACATGCTTGTAGTGTTTCCAATCCCAGAGGGAAAGCCTTCAGTCTTTCATCATTGAGTATATTAGCTGTGGGTTCTTCATATATGACCTTTATCATGTTGAAGAAGTTTCCTTCTATTCCTATCTTCCAAAGTGTTTTTATCATGAAAGGATGCTGTATTTTGCCAAATGCCTTTTTGGTGTCAATCAAGATGATCATGTGATTTTCCCCTTCAATTTGTTAATGTGGTACATTACTTTAATTGATTTTAATGGTGTTGAATCACCATTGCATATGTGCAATAAAACCCAATTGATCATGATGTATAATTCTTTTAATGTGCTGTTGGATTCTATTTGAAAGTATTTTATTGAAGATTCTTGCCTCCATCTTAATTAGAGAAATAATTAGTCTGTAATTTTCCTTTATTGAATTATCTTTATTTGGCCTTGTTATCACTGTGATGCTGGCCCCATAGAATGAGTTAGGAATGATTGGTAGAAATAACAGCCATCTGTTCCTTAGGTTTTTCTTTGTTGAGAGGTTTTTGATGACTGATTCAATCTCTTATAGTTGGTGTGGTCTTCAATTTTTTCTAGAGCCAGTGTAGGTTGTTCATATGTTTCTGGAATTTGTTAATTTCATCTAAGTTGTCTAATTTGTTGATATACAGTTGGTAATAGTATTCTTTTAGGATTCTTTTTATTTCTGTGGGATCAGTAGAAATGATTTTATTATTCTGATTTTATTTATTTGCATCTTCTCTCTTTTTTCTTTGTCTAGCTAAGGGTTTGTCAATTTTATTGATCTTCTCAAAGAACTAAATTTTGTGTTTTTTTTTAAATTCTCTTTATTGCTTTTTTATTCTCATTTTCATTTATTTCTGCTCTAATTTTATTCCTTTCCTTCTGCTTGCTTTGGTATTAGTTTGCTGTGATTTTTCTATTTCTTCCATGTATACAGTTAGGTTTTTTATTTTAGCTCTATCTTTTTTTTCAATGTAAGTATTTTGAGCTATAATTTTCCCTGTCAGCACTTTGGGAAGTGCTGGTCTTTGGAAAGAAAGCATCATCTTCATGATGCCTAGATGTGGACATTTTCTCGGCCTCAAAACTGCACACTAATAAATCCCCATTGCTTAAGCCAAACCATTTCGGCTTAAACCATTTGCTTTAAGCAGCCTAGGAAACTCAAACAATGGAGGCGCTTGTATGCCATACTCAGAATCTCTGTCCTGGGAAAAGGGAAAAGTCTCATTCCTAGGGCTCTCAGAGACAATCCAGAAAGTGAATTCTGTTATGGATTGAATTTGTGTCCACCAAAAAATATGTGTTGCAGTCCTAACCTGCCAGGACCTCAGAATGTGAACTTATTTGGAAATAGAGTCATTTCAGACACAGTTAGGCAAGATAACATAAGGTCATACTGGGATAGTGTGGGCCTTTAATCCTTTGACTGGTGTCCTTATAAAAAGGGGAGATTTGGACAGACACACAGACAGGGAGGAGAACACTATGTGATTATTGAGGCAGAGAACATCAGGGATTGGCAGAACACTACTGCCAAAGCCAGGAAAAACGCATGGAACAGATTTTCCTCTACAGATTTGAGAGGCAGAATGGGCTGCTGGCACCTTGATTTCAGACTTCTGGCCTCCAGAACTGTGAGATCATAAGTTTCTCCTGTTTGAAGACACTCGGTTTATGATCATTTGTTACAGGGGCCCTAGGAAACTAAGACCCACCCACCCCCCTGCTTTTTTAGGGGTCCAGATGTACTGTTGCTCTTTTCCACCCCATCTGTGCCCCATCACTGCCCCCTGTCCTGTGGGTCCCAAGTTCTCTTCTGTGCTGTGCTCCTACACCCAGTTAAGTGGTAATCCTGGGCTTTGGGGCCCTCCAAAGGAGCCTCTTCTCCTAGTTCACCAACATTCCTCAAACCTGCTGACTCAGAATCTGCTGAGTCATCATGTCTTGAAAAGCCAAGAACAGGACTCCAAGCCTGGGGAAGTAGGTTGGTGTGGAAAAGGGGGAACACTGAAGGCTGAAGTATGGGGTAACTTTGACTAATCCCCACAGCCCCCAGGACCTCCCTCTCTTGGGTGCTGAAATAAGTCTGAAAAAGGAGTGGGGCTCTGTGGGCTGCACAGCCATGCCTTGTCTCAGACTAGACCCCTTGGTTAACCCTCTGCCCACCAAGCTCAGAGATCCAGACCTCACCAGAAGCCCCACCATGGTCAAAAGAAACATGAAGCACTTCTCTTTGGAAAGAACTGCTTCAATGTACTAGCTTGGGAGGAGAGAGAAACTCAGGTCAATTGGCATATCAAGATCAGAGTCCTCCCCTTAATTCATATTAAAAAGGAGGATCTAAAAGCAGGGAAAGGAAGCCAAATGACTGACCTCTAAGTGGGAATCAGGGGAGAAACCTTTTGGAACTGAATCCCCATGGGAAAGCAACAGAATTAGTAACAGGAATGAGGCCTCCCTCAGAGGATAAGAAGCGCTGGGTTGGAAATAACCACAAGGTCATCTAGTCCAGCTGCCACCAATTCCCTGAATTCTTCCCCAAAATTTCTGTATAAGCAGTCAGCCTCATCCGGCTTCATCTAGTGACACAGTGCTCCACATGGCAGCATGTCCTGATGGTGGGCAAAGCTTGGAAGGACCCACCGGGCCCACCACTCCCTGGGGCAGGCTCAAAATGAGCAGAGGGCAGGACATTGGAACCTGGCTCCAGAACATTCTTCTGTCAGGGCGATGTGACTATAGACTCCCTTGTGCCGCAGAAAAGATTCTTGGTGAGATCAAGGTTTCTTTATTTTAGGCTTTTTATGTGGCTGCTTTAGTAAATCAGCTTTAATACATTCCCCAGGGGGAGAACAAATTTTTGTTGCTATCACTCCTATAAAAGATCTAGGAATCATGATTTTCAAACAGGAGGGAACTTAACAATCATCTAGTCCAACCTCTTCATTTGACTTTGAAAACTGCCCTTGAGCCTCTCAATCTTCTTCTCGTCCTGCAGCCCCAAGGACTCTGGGCAGTTCCTGCCTCTGAGTCCCCTCATGAAGGTGTCCATTGACCTCTCTTTTCAACCCCCCATGTTACCCGATCCAATCATCCCTGTTGACTCTCCTCATTCTCAAAACTCTCCTCTCTTGGCTTCTGCAGCACCATTCCTGTCTGTTTTCCTCCTCTCTCTCTGAAGGTTTCTTTCCACAGGGCTGTATGTTCTTCTACCTGCCCCATAAATGCAGGTGCTCCCTAGGGCATGTCCTATGCCTGTCTCTCTGCTTATTTCCCATATGCCCTCTGAATGAGCTTATTCATTCCCTTAGATATCACCACTACCTATATCTGGATAATTTAGAAATACACATCTTCAACACACAGCTGTCTCCCGGCTTGTAGGTAGTGATTCAGATCCATAGATCATCTCCATCTGGGTATCCTATAAGCATCCTGATTCAGGATGTTGAAAACTGAATTCATTATCCAGGCCCCTAACCCTGTTCTGTTGCTGTATTGCCAACTTCTTCAATACCTACCTCTAACCATCCATCAAGTCACTAAACCCAAGAATTATCCTAGACTTCTCCATTTCCTTCAATAACAACATCCAATTAGTTTCTGCCATGATGAAATGATGGAAGGAATATAGCAAAGGAATCATGCATCAAGGACTTGGGAAACTGGCCTCTCCTCCCAGTCTGGAAGCATGTCAGGAATAAAATAAAGAACAGACCCTTCTACTAAGTCAGGAGACATGGCTGTGCTTTAAGGATGGGACAGCCATAACTTTCAGCCATTGACTGCTATGTCAGTTTCCTGTCCACCCACCTCCTCTGTCTTTATCTCCCTATCATCCAGCTCTGATTCAGTAGTCTAATTTTCAAATACTCTCTTGCCAAAAGCTCAAACTCGTTTATCCAGCCATCACAACACTGGAAAGAAAAAATCCAACTATCTATATTCTCCATGCTTGCAACTGGACTACTGAATTCTGATAGATGAAATTTCCCAACCAGTCATATCAGCACGACTAAAAATTCATAGTCCCTTGACTCAACCTTGTCCTCAACACTGCCTGTTTCTAACTCTGTTTCTGAAGTCAGCTCACTCTTCTTTGCTCCACAAGGACTACTGCAAAGCCTCTCTCCACCCACTCCTGACATCTCTTACCCCTACCCACACTCCCATCTGTACTTGTCACTTTATAAAGTAGAGGCCATCAGATAGGAACATCTTCAAATAGTTGTCATAAAGCTGCAAGTACTCATCCTTTGTTTCTCCCCTCCTGTAAAAATGGAAGAGGTGTCCTTCTTCCTAAGACCAATCATCTTTCATTCATTTTCTGGAAAGTTAGTTACTAAGTGCTTACTATGTGTCAGGATTACAAATGCAGCCATCCACTTCCTTATCACTGTCTCCTCCCTAAAATGTTTAAGCACAATTAAATCTCATGCACCTGTTTTATGTGCCAGGGATTCATCAGTACACAAATAAGAACTGCCTGCCCTCTTGGGCTTTCATTTTAGTAGAGGAAAGTGTCGATAAAAAGCAATAAGCAAAATATACAAAATGTCATATAGCAATTAATTAATTTTTTGAAAAGTTAGATATGGTGTCCAGAGAAGGACTCGCTGAAGAAGTGACATTTAAACAAATACCTGTATAAGGTTAAGTGCAGTGGATTGAATAAAGGTTCATGCAAAAGATATGCCCAAATATTGACTCCCAGATCATACACTTTAAAAAGGTGTAATTACATCAAGGATGTCAAAATGAGATCATCCTGGATTTAGGGTGGTCCCTAAATCCAATGACAGGTGTCTGTATTTGAGAAAGTCAGAGAGGGATTTGAGGCAGAGGCACACAGAGAGGAAAACTTCATGAAGATAGAGGTAGACTGGAGTTATGAAGCTGCAAGCAAAGAACAACAATGGTTTCCACCAGAGTCGAGGAGAGCAAGCTGCAGAAGAGATTCTCCCTCAGAGAAGAAGGGACCAACCTTGCCCACACCTTGACTTCAGACTTGTGGCCTCCAGAACTGTGAGAGACTACATTTTTGGTGCTTTAAGTCACTTGGTTTGTGGTAATTTGTTACTGCAGCCCAAGGAAATAAATTCAGTAAGAAAGAGAGGGAGAAAAATAGAGAGAGAGGGAAAGAGAAGGAGAGAGAATGCAAGCCACGCGGATATACAGGTGAAGCGCGTTCCAGGCAGAGGTCACTGCAGGTTCAAAGTCTTGGAGGCAGGAGCTTACCTGGCAGGTGTGGCTGGAGTGAGTTAGCGGGGTTGGGGAGTGGGGGATGATGAGACCAGAGAAGGGCCAGATTACATTACTCTTCATGGATCAAAGGGCTTTTACTCTCAGGGAAACAGGAGAATATTGTGGGCTCTTGAGGAGAGGAGAGGTAATATCTGAATTATATTATCTGGAGCATTCTTCTGTGTACATGTGTCCCACCCTCTTTCAAACTCTCAGGGTTGCTGTGCTATCAATCACCCCCTCTACCTCTCTTTTCCATTTCTTTCTAGAGGTATGGTATAGAGAATCCCTGAACACAGTGGGGAGCTGGAGTTAGGCTAGAGGCAGTGGAGCACATCAAAAGAGGGGAGTGACCTCCCAATTAGAGATGGAGTGGGCATCACCATGCCAGAATCCTCAGGATTGGGAATAAAACATGGACTAGAATGGACTTATTAATATTCTACTATAGACTTATTGGGATTCTAGCAATGGAAGAAATCATATCATTAATATGGAGACAGTGGTCACTGGAGGTGCTGAAGTCAGAGAGGGAAAAAGAGGTGTAATATGGGAGCATTTTTGGGACTTGGAATTGTCCTGAATGACATTGCAACAACAGATACAGGCCCTATATGGGCATATGCCTCAAGAGGACAGTCCAGCAAGGAGTCCAGTGTGACTACTGTGAGGCAAGGGAAAGAAATGAGAGCTATGTCTAGAGAGGCACAAAGGCCTTGGAAAGCCTGTGGGAGCTTTCATGATGAGTGCCATAAGAAGTCAGTGGAGAGTTTTCAGTAGAGGGGTGAAATGGTTGAGCATGGATCTCAGCACGCTGACTCTGCTGTGCTGGGAAGAGACCGAATAGGTGCCATAATCTGGGGATGTATCACCACGGCTTGAGCCAGGGTGCTAGCAGAGAAGGTTGGATGCTGGATCTGTGTTGACAGTAGAGTCGACAAGATTTACTGCTGGACTGGATTGCCATGTGAGAGAAAAAGAGAAATAAAGGATGATTCTAAGGACTTTGGGGGCTGATCAAACAGAAAAATGGTGTTGCCATTAACTGACATGGGGGAAGGCTGGGGAAGGAGTCTGTTTGAGCATGTTAATTTTAACCAGCCTATTTGACATTCAAGACATTTCGTGCAGATCATAGTTGCATTTTTAAAATTAAAATATCTCTTGTCAAAATGCCTGATATCTTTTAGGATTAGCCTCATTTCTTTCAGGCCTAAGGCTCTGGCTCTATCCCAAATTTCAGAGATGTCGTAAAACTGATCTAAGGGTATAAATGAGTTTGGTACCGTCTGTGGTGCCAGATCTTCAGAACTGCTGCTGTCTGGATATTTACTCTAAGCATCTTTTTAAGAAATCTAATAAGCAAAACATTCCTGGTTGTGCAGAAGGCTTGGAGCCTATCTTCACTCTAAAGCTTCCCAAACTCAGAGGTATTAGACGAGGTTTCCTTGGCCAAACCATGTGCCAGGTCCTCTGATAAACCATCTGCTAGGATTCTGTCCTTCTATAACACTGAGCCAAGAGCTCCAGATGGGGCCATGGAAGGACTCTAGCCTGGATAAAGAAGGCAAAGGGATATCCATGAGCATGTTTACAAATCTTTGCCCGTGGGCCACACGAAACCATTAGATAATGTCCTTTCGGGCCCTCAGAGAGTAGTAAAGTAATTGATGACTTAAGGAAGGGATATCCAAGCCCAACCAGTCCTTAAGAGAACTCCTGTGGATAAATTGGGGGCAGATGTCACCCTAAGAGTAAGGTGAAATAAATACAAAACCCCAATGTGCAGAAAGACAAAAGTTTTACCTTAAATCTACAGTGCTAAATGGGTGAGTGCATTTTCTTTTCTTAAAATAACTTGCTTGCTAAGGAAAAAGATGTGCACATTTCTCAGACTTAAGAGTGCATCCAAGGAAAACAGCCAAGCTCTACAGACAGTCCATCATCCACCTGCAGGCCTAGTGACAGACCCTGGGGCGATTAAAATGTTAATGTCTCAATTTGGAAATGAGTGGCCCCTTCCTCAAGGACCCCTGGAGCAAGACATCCAGTCCAATTCCTGGGGCAGTCATGGTCAGTGCTTCACTTGCTGTTTTCCCACTTGAATGTCAGAATAACATTTCCTATGCTCAGGATAAGGAGCATCCATCAAATAATCACCCTGGTTTTTCTGTCTGTGAATCAGCTCAGAAGATAAGTCACCAACAAGGTTTCCAAACCCTCCAGGAAATAGGCAGCATCCTTGAAATGGGAATAGAGCTCCTGAAAGTGGGGCTTTGTAGACAGCGTGCATTTGAATATAGAAATGCTATAGGTTTACTGTTATTTTTTAAATTTTATTGAAATATATCATTACTACACGAATATACATAAACAATAAGTCTATAGTAAAATTTGTGAACTTACAAAACAAGCATGCATACAACATACAAGGCTCCCACACATCTCCACCAACACCTTGCATTGTTGTGAAATATTTCTTAGAAACTATGAAAGAGTTTTGTCAAAATATTTCTATTAACTATAGCCCATACCTCACATTTAGTATATTTTTCTCCCAGCCCACCCAATTATGAACACCCTGTATTAGTATTATATATTTGTTATCATTCATGAGAAAACGTTCTCATATTTGTCCTGTTAACCACAATCCATCTTCCACCACTGAATTCCCTGTTATACAGTCCCGTGCTTTGTATAATCCATTCAAATTGTGCACTCAGTGACTCTCATCTCATAGAGTTGTGCTGTCATCACCTTAGTCAATTTTTGAACATTTTCATTACTCCAAAAGGAAAAATCCCATAGCCCCTTATAATCTCCTACTGTTGTCCCTTAATATTGAAATAGTATCTTCTTGCCATTGCTGTAAAATATTATTTCTGTTAACTATCATCCAATAGGTTTACTGTTTTAAAATTCCCTGCCATCCAGAGTTGACAGATAAGTCATGTGCTGGGTAAATAAAAATAGATGAGGTTATATTATTAATAAATTCATTAAATAATTAATACTAATAATGAATATTAATAATTCATTAAATAACATCATGCTCTCTTATCCATCTAAACCTTGAAAGATAATGGAATTAGCTCAAGTAGATTCTGTTCCTTATCAGTATGTAGGGCAGAGGTTCAAATGGAGCTACCCCTAAAGGGATTTGTCAGTATCTCAGAGTGGGAGACTACTTGTAGAAACCATATAGGCCTTCCCCTAGCTGGAAATTCTGGTATGCTGCCTGTACCAGGACCCGTACTTCCATCCCACACAGATACACAAGGGAGTGCGGGAACGGAGGGTCCTCCAGCGCACTGGAGCAGATAAATGTTGTGAACAAATGGAGAGAGTGTCAGTTTATTCATCCTCAGGTACAGTTGTAAACTTGTGTGTGATTGCAGGCGGCAGTGACCTTACCCTGAGAACTGCTATGAAATTTTTCTGGTGACACCAATTATTAATGGGGGATTTGAAAGTCTAGCCAGAGGGGCACCAAAGCAGGGGTTTACCACACAGGCTATTGTCCTGGCTGGACCACTTATTGTGCAAGTGAAGAAAATTTCATATGCCTCAATCTCTTCATCTGTAAGGTGGGTAGAATAGAACAGACTTCACAGGAAGTTATGAAGATTAAATTATTTAATATGTGCAAAGCACTTTAGCTGGTGCATGGAGCATAATTAGTGCCATAGAGGGTGTGATGGTTAGGCTAATGTGTCAACTCAGCCAGGTAATGGTGCCCAGTTGTTTGGTCAAGTAAACACTGGGCTAATTGAAATACAAGGACATTTTATGGACTTTAATCATCAGTGAGTTGATTGCATATTTGGCTGGTTACATCTCCAATCAATAGAGGAGCTTGCTGTCAGCAATTGTGACGTCTTATCCAGTCAGTTGAAGGCCTTAAAAGGGGAAGTGATTTCAGCTTCAGAGAGAATTCCCATCTCTACTTCAGACACCCAGCATCTCCTGGGAACTCATGAAGGACCTTCATCACAGCCCCTGGTTTACAGCTTGCCCTATGGAATTTGGACTTGTGATCCCATGGTCACGTGAGACAATTTTATAAAAGCTCATACTATTTACAGATATTTCCTGTCAATTCTGTTTCCGTAGAGAACGCTGACTAATACATAGGATTTGCTATTTTAATAATACTAGCCTTGTTGACATAGACATGCATTCTAAACCTATTCTGCCAAAAGGGTGCAAGCAAACAAGTTGCCCATATGCCCACAAACAGCAATGATTACCAACCTGAGAATACTCAGGAAATCAAAGCAGGACAGCATATCATGAAGCTTAGGTCAGGCACATTTTAGAATCTGCCATGCAGGGGAGAATGAACTGGGAAAGTACTCTGGCTAGAAAATAAAGAGGGAGTTCAGATCCCTTTCTTCTTTTATAGAGATGGAAATCTTTTATCTTTCCCTCTTCCAAGCCTTCTCATTCACACCCACCCCATTTCCCAACAAAACTAAAGATTTGTGGCATAGATGTGTGAATTCAGAGAAAACCCTGAAATTCTTAGCCCTTTTCTAACCTGTTGATGTTCAAGAAAATTTTTGCATTTTAATGATTTTATTAGGCTGAGCCATATGAAATTGCCAATTTGTGGGTCAAATAAGATCAAATACAAGCAGCTTTCTTGGGGGTCAATTTATAATATGCCCTGGACATTGCTATTATGTATCATACATTTTAACTAATTGGTATTTTTTATGTTTTGTGCCTTGGGGCAAGTTTATTAAAGGGCGTGTTTAAAAAGATGTATATGAAATAAAGACAATTCAGGGCCAACCTTTGGTTGCATAAATACTGAGTTTGCATGAAAACGTCCAACCATTTTTTCTCACTAATATGTGGAACTGCTAAAACTGGAAGAGCATTTAGAGAAACACTTTTCCAAACCTTCCTTCTGATAAAGAAATTGGGGTCCACAGGGGTGAATTTCTTTGCCCAAGAACACAGTTGGAAAGTATCAGAGTCAAGAACAGCTCTCAGTCCCCTGAGTCTCTATTCAGTTTCTCTTGTGGGCAAATCGAATCTCTATTGTCTGGAAATTTGTCAGGCAGGTCTGGGACATGTTCATAAAGAAGCCAAAGGTATGGTGTGGAAAACCTGGGGGTCTGAGCACATCCGCCTGGACCTGAATGTGGAGACCAACTTTGCTCAGGTACTTAGGCTCCTGATTCTGGCCCTAATAAGGCTTGACAAAAACAGTCATGTGTCCAAGAAATCTTGGGCCATGCAGTCCAGCAGCACTGCTGTCACAATGTCCAGGAAAGAGAGTGAAAATTATGGCAATGTTTCCATGCAAGCTATCTAATATTATCCTTGTTTCAGATGAGGCAATGGGTTCAGAGGAACTGGCAACTGCCAGCGTTCATGTCTGCCCATATTATCACAGAAAGATGAGTCCACCTTCCTACCAGCTTCCAAATATCACGTGAGTGTATTCAAATGGGAGAACTTAATGGGAGAAACCTGGTTGAAAAGAGTTTTGAGAACGCAATGGTTAGCCTTCTAACCTCACCAATTGAAAGAGGGTGGAAGAGAAGTAGGGAAAGGCAATTCAAGTACAAAACACTATAGGGAAATGCCTTGGACTGATAGGTTTGGGCCTGTTTCCTTGTGTGGTGCAGGGAATGGGAGTATCCTAATTGGGTTAAAGTAAGGATAATTCCTTTAGAGGAGGGTTTGGTCATCTCATGAAGTATATGGGCTGGTGGTAGAGGGAGGATACTCTAAGAAAATCTGATACCATTAAGATGGGATGGGACAAGGGGAAAATGAGTAATCAGCCAATGAATACACATTGTCTTTTGCCAAAGGGCTGCTGATGCAAAGTACCAGAAATAGGTTGGTTTTTATAATGGGGATTTTATGGACGGTAAACACTTACAGTTCCGAGCCCATGAAATGTCCAAATCAAAGCACCATGAGAAATGCTTTCTCACCAAGTCAGCAGCCACGTGGTGAAGCAAGATGGACAGCAATCTCTGTGGAGGTCCCTTTCCCTTTAAACTCTACCATCTCCTAGAGTTCAGCTGTGGGTAACCAGGCATAGGGCTCATCTCTTCAGCTTTGAGCTGCTCCATGGGCCCAGGCCCTTGGGGATCTCTTTCTGTGCCTCTGTGCTCTGCTGATTCTAGACTCCAGGACCTCTCTTAGCCTGTCAGGGCTTCTCTGTTTTCCTGCAGTCCTCTCTTTTGCATGACAGGATCAAATTGTGGCTTTCTTTCTCTGTATGTGTCTCTCTCTCTGTGTGTAAGGGCCCCGCAGCCACAGGAATGGATTAGTTCAAGAACATAATCCTTTTCTTTTGGGGATTCATAAAAGAACTTCAAACCACCACACCCAGTATAGTTTCTCATAGTTGGATGTGCCATAATCTAGCCAACAAATTCACTACAGTCAGACATTTATACTGCTACTGATTTTTTGCTTTTATTAGTCACCCCTGCAACAAACACCTCTTGTAACTCTACCGTCATGTACATCCTTGACTATTTTCCTAGGATATATTCCTAAGGTTGAATTGCTGGGTCAATATATAGGAATGTCTCAATATCTTTGACTGGTCTTGATAAGTGTTCCTCCAGAACATTTGTTTTACACCAGGAGAGGAGTCTATAACCTCCATCAACCACCAAAGAGCTGCATGTATGAAGGTGTGTTTGTTAATCTTTGCTAACTTGGTAGGGAAAAGTCTGTGCTTCTCAGGCAGCTGTCCACACTGGTGTGCTGGGGTGCAAGGGACCACAGAAAAACATAGCACATCTTCATGGAACTGCAATTCTTTTAGACTTAGGAAAAACTATGATTTTTACTCTTTAAAAACACTGATTCATTACATAGAATGCAAAATCCGTTTTACTGATTAAAAATTTTATTGATTAAACCTGAGGTTTCAAAGAAATTTCTTATTTACAGTAGGATGCTTCTGTCCCCACACCTGCTATCACTTCCCTAACCCCAAAGCCTCAGAAGTACAAGTCCACTTCACATTTAGGAAACCTTGATGCAAATTTTGAGAAATAATTTCTCTTTACCAGGATTCACCTATTATAATCATTCATTGAATAAAACTGAGAAGATGCAAGGAGATAATGATGGCCCTAGATGCAGAGCTCTAATTCAGAAGCATGAAGTAGGAAAAAGATGAAATGGATAGAAGATGGTACACAGGAAGACAGTAACCAAGTAGTTTCATAAAGGACAAAGAAATTACCACAGCAGCCTAATGATAGAGCAGTGGCCTATCATTTCTCATGACAGACAGAATCCAGGAATCCTGCTTTCTGCCAGAGGAAATCCTAGCCTGCAACTGAGAGCAAATGGGTGGTAACAGTTGACCTGGCTGCTGCATGTTCCACCATCAGAAGGAACTCCCATTAATTCCCAGCACAAGCTAATCCACATGGACTTTTTGTGATTGTTTAATCCTATTTCTCTGATTAAAATGGCTTGAACTGGTTTGCTAACTAGAATCACTTGGCATTTGGAATGCTGTGACAGTCAATGAAATAAAGAGGCAATGTCCAATTAAATTCATTTCAGAACACAAGGGGTCACTGTGAAGGCATCCTAGCTGTTTCTGGGCTCCTCAGCTAATTTTCCTAAGGAGAACAGAATTACTGCTTTTCTTTTGTGGTCCATCCCAGATGAATGAGTACCAAAACAGGCCAGGAAGTTTTGACGCAGGGACACTGCTAAGCTAAATTAAAACTCTGTGCCTTCATGACTTCAAATACAAGAATACAAAATGCAACAAAGCCATCAAAACATTCAAACTAAGTAGTTTTCACCTTAATGAACACTTACTCTCTTACTAACCTTGATGTGAAACAGATTAAGAGCTTGATTGTGTTCCACTGAGTGAAGAGTTCTCTTTTGGGCATATTCATGATCGGAAAGATATCCCTTATAACACAGTGGTTACATCTGGAATAAGACGACTATTTTTCTCCCATCCAAATCTGGCTGCATTAGGCTTTGTGGACATTCTCTGTTTGCTCCATAGATCTGCTCCCCACCCTTCTCCACCCTGACATAGATCCTAGGAGGCTGATCTTTATGGACTGAACCAACTAGAGTCCCTTGCCCTCTGCTTCAGTTTGGGCAATGGGGGTTGGGTTTGGACAATGGGAGGCCCTGGCAGGGATGGGAAGGGTGGGAATGATTGGGGTCAAAGTGTGTGTTCCCTGGCTCACTCTCTGCTGTGCTGTGGGTTGGCAGTGACTTTTCTCCAGCTCTCTCCGACAGTGCCTTCAACTCTCCAGATTCCTGTATCTACTCATTCCCCTTGCTTCCTTCAAGCCTCAGTGGTTTCCTCTGCTCTGGGCTTTGTAAACACTCTCTCCATTAAACTCTCTATTGCTCCATTTGAGTACGCTGTGTGTTCTTCCTGAACCGTGGCTAATGCAGTTCAGGGGGATTCCAAACAGTATGAGAAGTGGCTCCATAAAACACACAGGAGAAATACTCATTTTCCCATAACCCACACTCCAAATAGAAATGAGCACTTGATGAAGAATTTGTGTTGTTGAAAATTCATATTCTTTTTGAGACGATTCCTTTTATAAAATAAGTCATTTTGGTCATGATTTGGTTTCCTTTCCAGTTCTGTCCCAAGGGTTTGATGACTTGATAACTTGAACACTTGATACACAAGTTTACCCTTCTCTGAGCTAAGGGCATTATATAGGAAGTACCTGATTTCCAGGAAAAATGAACCTGACTTTCAAGGACAAATAACACATCATATAATATACACCACACTGAGAACAGTTAGTGTCACTAACCTTATTTTTTACTTCTCATATAACCATGTTAAATGGATCAAGGTAGATAATTAGCAACCCTAATTCTGGTATCCAGTAAAACATGTCTTGCTTCCAATGCCTAGAAACTTAACATGAAAAATTGTAAATTACATGGAATTTATATAACAGTTAGAGGAAATATGCATTGTCTGCCTGTCTCTTTGTAACCAGTCTCAAGAATGGAAGCAAAATGCTTTTGGATCCTTCCTATATGAAATAGATTGGGTCACCATGAGAGCACAGGGATTTTCAGGGCCATTAGGTATTGGATAGGTCAGAGCTTACAGAAATATTTGAGAAGCCAAGCACTTCTAACCTCTGAATTGGGACCACAAAAGGAAGCTTGTGGAACGGTCTAGAAACTATCGCCTCTATGTAACTACCACCCATGTGCATCCACAGGCATGTATCTGGTATTAGGTTTAGCACTACTGTTGACCCAATAGGGCCAGCAAGTAGGAAGAATAGCTAAAGGCAGAGGAAAGGAGAGTCAGGTAAAACTAGGCTGTGCTGGGCTCCTTTGTGCCTGACTATTACCATTTATGTAACAAGCCCTTTAGAGAATAATGGCTACTGCTTTCTTTCTATCTTCCAGATCTCATGCAAGTTCCTTGTGCAGAATAGGATGTAGACTAGAGAAGAGAAATGGCAAGCTGGAATCCCTTGGGCACCTTTGTATCTATCCTTCACCACATATTTGACTGCAAGATTTTCTAAGAGTCATGAGTACAGCTTTACTTGTACTTTCCAAATTTTGTGCAAGTTCTTTTTGCCAACTCTAATCGGGAAACATAACAGTAATGAGGTTATAGGAAATGTAGTCCAGCTTACCAAGTTGACACAGCACAATCTAGCATTGTCCCAGAGAAAGAAGGCAGGTTAACCTTTCATTCATTTATTCATGCATTCGAACAACAAATATATTGTGCCAGGCAATGCTCCAGGTGCTAGGTTGGCAGAACTTAAAAACAACCTTAATGGAGCAGGGAGATTGTAAATATCTTTCAAATACTTAAGTTCATAATCATCAGCATAAGTGCTTTGAAGGAAAATAAGAGGGTCCCATGAGAGCATAAGAGACAATGACAAAGGAGGAACAACTTAGATTGGGTGGTAAGAGAATCCTTTGCTGAAGGATGACATAAAAATTGTGATCTGAAAAATGAAAAGTGTAGGGAAATAATTGAGAGAGAGGGAAGAGCAAGGAGCTACATCTCTAAATGTCTTGAAGAGTTGTGTACGCTTGCTGAAACCTGTTCTTCACCTGCCATTTTATCTAGAACTCCCTCCAATCAGATTTTCCTTCCCACCCCTCCACTAACTCATGATGTCAAGCTTACTTTCAAACCTCTAATTGCAAAATCCAGCGATCAATTCACAGTCCTCATCACATTTGATCTCCCAGCATCACTTGACCAGCTGATCAAGTGTTTCCTTCTTAAAACTCTATCTTCACCTGACTTCCTGAACATTATTTCTGTCTCTACCCACTAGAACACAGTTCTGCTCCATAAGGGAAGGAACTTTGACTTGTTGATTGTTGAATCCCTCATGCCAAGAACCATGCCTGTCCACATAGTAGGTAATAAATACTTATTGGATGAATTAAAGGAGTCCAGGAAGATACAGCTAATGAAATGGGATGGAAAACAAGAAAGAATGGTGTTCTTGGAAGCTAAGTGAAGAAATTATTTCAAGAAGAAAGGAGTGATCTGTGACTTAAATGCTGAGAGTTCACCTTTGGATTTGACAACATGAAGGTCATCTTGGTAAGAGTTTGAGGTAAAAAGTTAGGCTGGAGTGGATTCAGGATAGAATTGAAGAAGAGGAATTAAATGCAGCAACTTTTGTTCTTTTGAGGACTATTGCTTTAGAGGAGATCATAAAATGGACAGGGGCTGGAGGGGGATATGGAAAAAGAGGACTGTATTAGTTTGCTAGGCTGCTGAAAGCAGATACCATGAAATGGGTTGGTTTCACAATGAGAATTTATTACCTTACAGTTTTGAGGTTGGGAAAAATGTCCAAATCAAGGCAACATCAAGGCAGTGCTTTCTTCCCAAAGACAGGCTGCCAGAGATCCTTGACTCCTCTGCCACACGGCAGAGTTCTCTGGTCTCTCCCTTCTCTTCCAGGTTCCATTGCTTTCAGCTTCTTGCTTCTGTGGCTTTCTCTCTCTTTGTCTGAATTTCATTCTGCTTATAAAGGACTCCAGTAATAGGATTAAGACCCATCCTGAATGAGGTGGGTCACACCTTAACTGAAGTAGCCTCATCAAAAGTTCCTAATTACAATGGGCCCACACATACAAGAATGAACTTTAAGAATATAGTTTTCTGGGGTTCATAGAGTTTCAAACCACCACAGCAGCTTTTCCTTTTTATTTATTTATTTTTAAGCAGGATTTTTATATTCTTATAGGAAAGGTCTAGTATAGAAGCAAAGTACTTAATATGCACAGAACTGAACAATCTGATTTCTCACTTCCTTCTCCAAATCAGGTGCTCGTTCTTCACAGTAAATAACAACACACACAGAGAAGCTTAAGCTAAAAATGTTGACATCACCCTAACTGTTCTTTCTCCCATCACTCTACATTCAATATATAAGAAAAGGCACTAATGACTTCAAAATATACCTAAAATCCCTATACTTCTCACACCTTCCCTGTTATCATCCTAGTATAAGCCACCATTTCTCACCTAGCCTACTGCAATGGTGCCGTATGGTCTCTCCACTTTCACTCTTGTCTTCTTTTAGTCAAACTTCCATGGAGAAGCAACATGACTCTTTTGAAAAGCAAACTTGATCAAGTTGTTTCCCTGCTCAAAATTTTCCAATGCTTTAAAAAATGAAATCCAATCCAAAGTCCTTTCCAAGACCTATAAGGCCCTAGAAGATGTAGTCCAAGATTAGCTCTGTAACTCTTCTGCCAACATTTCCTTGATCATGACACACTAGCCACACAGACCCACATGTTGTTGCTTTAAAGTGCCAAGCCAAACTCATCTCACCTCAAGACCTTTGCACTGGCTCTTCCCTCTGCCTAAAATGCTTTACCCTTTTCCATCACTTCCTCAGGTCTACGTTCAAACAAATATGCCCCAAGAGGCCTTCCGCAGTCATAATCTCCAATGTAGCATGTTCCTCTTACAGTTACTATCTCCTTACTCTGTCTGGCTTTCCTTCGTTGCATTTATCACATCCTGACATTACGTTATGTATAATTATTAATCACCTGTCTCCATGTTCCTGTCAAATAGAATGTAGGCTCTGTTGAATATAGAGTTGTCTGTTTTGTTTGCCTCATATCTCTGGCAACAGTGCACATAGCTAGGCACTCAAAACAAAAGGTTCAATAAATGTGAGCTGTGGAAGAGTTTTGAAAAAGGAAGAGGGATGATGTAATCAAAAGATTGGAAGGTGGCAAGAATGGGAGTGGGGATGCCAATTAGAGGCTTTTGCAATTGTCTAGGTGAGATGAGGTGGAGGGAGTAGAAATGTTAAGAAGAGACTGAGTCAGGTCTTCTGCCCTACAAAGTTGTCCACCTCAATTTTGTTTGAGATTTAGTTCTCTGTTTTATTTACAAATTTGATTCTATGGGGATTGTGTTGTGGCCAAATATTTATTGAATGTCTTGATGCAGAATGATAGAATGTTAGAACTAGTAGGAGACACAGAAATTATCAAATTTGATTCCTTCATCCTACACATGAAGAAACTGATCCTCACAGAGGTTGAGGGTTTTACCCAGAGTCTCTTGGCTTGTTAGTGGAGGAAGGAAGACTAGAACCTAGTTTGTCTTATTCTCATTCCTGTGTTCCTTCTACTTCCTCATTGGTTTTATATGCAGAATTGCCTTGGAAAAGATAAATGAACTTTTAACATCTTAAGAACTTTTAAATTGCTAATTGTTTTAAAAATAACTCATTATGTGATTACAAGAAGTTCAAGTTTGACTTTCTGCAAAATTTTGAGCTGTGCTGAGAGTTCCCAAGGGTACATTACATTTTCATATGGGCCTTTCTGTTCAAAGGTTTGGAATTGATAATGCAGCAGCCAGTACATGTCAGGGCTGTTGATTTAGGGTTTATGCTCCTCCTTTCCTTTATGACCCTCCTGGGAATATACTCAATGTCATCTTTGAGGAAGGACCTAAAAAAATGGGGGCGGGGGAGGGATTCTGTCCAGTATTTTAAGGAAAATGCAAAATAAATTGAGTAAATAGGCTGAATAAAGTTTAAAAAAATTTTTTTTCACACTAATGTAGATTCGTTGCATCACACTTTATTAATGTAAATTCTCTCCTTCAAACCGCGAGGGCAACAATATCTCATCACTAAGTGTAACAAGCGCTGAGGGCATTTCCCACCTCTCTACAAACCAACAGCACACTTTTCTTGCCTCCTTCATATTATGCAGGTCTAATTTGCACAGCATTTTAGAGCATTTCATTAATTCATTTAAATAGGTTGCTCGTTCCTAATTATCTCACCCACACAAAATCAACCAGGAGCTTTCCTCTCCTGGGAGAGAAAACGTGTAATCCTGACACATAGGGTGAGAAAAAGTTAAAAACAGAATCATTCACTTGGGCCTGATGGCCTAAGAATCTGACAAACCCCTGGGTGGAAGTAGTATTGTATCCATTGGCAACTACTTTCACTTTTACCAAAGCGTGGCCTTCCTTACACCCTTCCAGGCTGAGCAGGACAGACCTTGGACACGTGGTTGATAGGTGAGGCCTCCCTGTGTCACACTTGGCTGTTTCTGTGCTGCATCTTCTCCTTACTAATCTCTTTGGAAGAATTTATATTTTTAAGAAAGTTCTCTCCTAACCTGAAACTATAAGGAAGGAAGCTATAATGGAAGAATGGCAAACACTGTTGATTTTGCAGGTCTTCTTCCATCTCAGTCCATACTACCTATTGTGAGCTTTTAAAAAAGTGAATCAGATGCTGTCATTCCCCTCCTTAAAACCCTACACTGCCCCTCATCACCCTTCTTACCAGGCCTAAAGACATACCTGATCTTGCCCCCCAGGAAGCTCTCTGACATTATCTCCAGTTCCTTCTCTCTTTTCACTGTCCACAACGGCCTCTTGCTGTTCCTCAAACACCAAACATTGAGATCGTCATATATTTTTTCCTCTCCTGCTTAAATTAGGTTTCTGTAAAAAAATAATTTAGTGATAAAAGGATTCCTTGACCGCCCTATCTAAAACATCACTGTCTCCACTTTATCTCACCTTATTTTATTTTTTCCCTCAATTACAGTCATCACTACCTGACATTATAGATCTATTTGTTTATTGTTTGTCACCATCTGCAAGCACATAATCTCCTCAAGTGTAGAAATTGTATCAGGCTCATTGTTGTATCCTCAAAGCCCAGAAGGGTAGAGTGCATAGAAGGAGCTCAATAAATATTCATTGAATGAATGAATGAGCGAAATACTTGCCAGATATTTAGGGACTTTATAGTTTTAAATTTTCAATAGCTAGTTTCAAGATATGCCTAATTGCTGCTTCCACTTTCTTTGTGCCCTCTTCTTACATATTTGAAAACTCTCTCTCTTTTTCTCTTTCTCTCAAATACTTTGAGCCTCAGGAATGGCATTTCCTAAATGAGAAAATACAAAGGAAATGAGTTTGCCACGGGAGATGATTCTCTTATTCAACAGTTTACCCCCAGCACAGCCTGGCACAGAGTTAGTGTTCAGTCAATGTTGATTAAGGAATTAGCAGGAAATTGTTTTTTACAAAGATCTTAATTTTAGATTCAACTAAATTCCTCCTTTTTCTGGTGTATGAAACAACCCATGCCTTTCAGATGAGCCTCATACTTGTTTCTACGACCTTTCAAGGTATTCAGCCGGGGTAGAGAGCCTCTAGGATGGCCCCAAAAGAGCTCTCCCTCCTGGTATTCACGTGCTTGAGTGTGGGCTGGATTTAGGGACTCGCTTTTAAGGAATAGGATAGAGCAGAAGTGATGGGGTGTCACTTCTGAGATCAGGTTATAAAAAGACTGTAGCTTTTGTCTTTGGTGCTCATGCCCTCTCACGCTATCTTAGATGGCTCATTTTGAGAGAAACCGGCTAGCTGCCAGCCATACGAGAGGCCCCCATGAGTGACCTGGGAAGCAGACTGGGAAGATGACTCAGCCCTGTCACTGTGATTAAAGCTTCATGGGACACCCTGAGCTAGAGCCACCCAGATTATCCACTCCCTGATTCCTGACCCACAGAAACTGTGAGAAAATGAAAAATAAATGTTTGTCATCTGCAGCTGCTAATTTTTGGAGTAACTTGTTACATAACAGTAGATAACTAATACACCATGCTCTGACAGTGTCTGAGTTGTGCTCCTAAAATATCCTTATAAAAGCATTATTAAGTGAAAAGTTTACTCAAGATGCTCCTCCCCAAAGGCTAACACACACACACACACACGAGTTTTTTTCATATTTTGAGGTAACTTTAAATGTGTAGCATTTTATTTGTGTATGTATATTTTAAAATGTTGGCTCAAATGCAATTCAAAAAGCTCTCATTCACTGTCTGCTCTGTGTCAGGGACTCTTCTAGACATTTTACACATGTTATCTCATTTGATCCTCCCAAAACCCTCTGAAGTAAAGTGCTATTATAACTCCATTTTAACTATGGAGAAACTGAGGCAATTTGCCCAAGGATAGACAGTATTAGATGGAATTGTAAAACAGGTTAGTTTTAAAAATCCATCCCAGTGTAGAAAAGTTCATTAACCAGGGCCTGAGTTTTTATGATTAAAAGATCCATGCTTAGTGGCAATGCTCCAAAATGTTTTCATCAATTGTAACGAATGTACCACACTAATGAAGGATGTTGTTAATGTGGGAAAATGTGGGAGGTGTAGGGAGCGGGGCATATGGGAATCCCCCATATTTTTATGAAACATTTATGTAATCTAAATATCTTTAAAAAAAATAAAAAACATATTTAAAAAATAAAAAACATAAACATTTTTTAAAAAGAGAGTATGACATCACTCTTTGATGGATTCTTGGGAGGATTAAATGAGATACTAGATACAACTGCATAGCATACTGCCTGGCACATATGAGCACAAAAAAGAGCATTTAAATGATAAGAGGAGACAGACCCCGAGCTATCATTGCACAAAATAACTTTCCCTTTCTGAGGAGAGGCTATTGCTCTAGGAAATCTCACCAGCACTCACTGATCAGACTCCAGCATCATTACTCAGTTTATTGACACACTGATGCATTTCAAATTCATCAATACATGCTGACAGCAAGAGGGGCAAGGACTGTGACTCAGCCATATTTCCACCTGACCTTGGATCCCAGCTGCTGTCCACAGTGCAGGCAGTAGCTTCCCGGGGTGATTCTCAGAAGAAAGGCCTTGAGAATTGTGGAGATAATTCTGGAAAATCAAACATTCCTGTGGCACTGCTGTATCACAGATGAATGTAAGAGAGCATTCCTTGGAGCCAGACCCCTGGTTTTGAGTCTTTATTTTGCCAGTATTTTCAATCTGTGTGACCTTAGGCAAATCAGATCATCTCTCACCAGTCCTTGGTGTCCTCTTTTCTAAACTGGAAAGAGCGAAAGTTTGCCTTACCTGTCTCTAAGGACTGTGCAGAGGGGAAAGACCTCCTCACCATAGATCATTTGCAATTCTGCTACCCACAGGCAGAGAGCAGTAGCAACTGAAATGCACTGCTATGTGGCGGTGCTGGGATGAAGTCCAGCAGCACACACGTTCCCAGGCAATCGATTCAGATACGTAGGCAGCATCACGGCACCAGCCAAGAACTGGCCGGTTTCCAGTGCTACCACAAGTAGCTGCGGTCTCTGAGCTTGTCACAGATATCCACGCAGAACTTTCAACTTTTAGAATCAAAGCACATGTAGCTGGTCAGCCAGAGAATCTAGAGTTAGTGCCCACAGGCACCCACACACAAGTGCTGGGGACTCACTTACTCCACAAATATTTCTTGACTTCTGGTACATGCTGAGATGGGACTAGGAGTTAGGGTACCGAAGTGTCTAAGGCAGACCCACAGAGCTGAACTTGGGCAACTTACAGCATGAAATGGTCATGCAAATAGTTAATTGTGAGTACACCTGGGCAGTTAGGGCCAGCATATTTTAAAACCCTTCCATTTTGATGTAATATATGAATTTCTTTATTCTGAGCCATGAAGAAAAACAGATTTTCCCAAAACTATGGAGGTGAGAGGGAAGTAGTAGTAGAGAGATCAACCAATGTAGTCCCTTCGTTATTAGAGATGAAGATGTAGGGGCTGGGAGAGGTGTCCAAGATTACTTACTGGTGAGAGGGGCTAAGGCTCTTCCAGTACGTGGTGGATTGAATGCATGGGCCATTCTGGAGTTTGCCTTTCCCCCATTCAGGGCCTTCAACACGACCCCAATGTCCTCTAGAGGGCAGGGCATGAAGTGATGTTTGTGAGCCATCTGTATTTGTTCTGCAGTTGAGGCCTCTCACCATCTAGCTATGTGCTGGGTCATAATTTGCATTCACTTTGACCCAATACACCGTGCCTAGAAATTCTGGATCTTGCTGTTATTCCCAGGGCACAGCCAGAGTCCAGAGTGCTTCAAACAGAGTTTTTTGTTTGTTGCTCTCAGTTATTATTTCCAGCCATCCAGTCAAATCAGTGGAACTCATCTAGAGAGAAGATCCCTTTTGACCCCCTTACTGGGATTTGTGCACTGCTAACAATAAGGGGCTTCCAACGTCTGCCAGACCTGGGTGCCTAACATTTCTAATCAGAAACCAACCAATCCCCAAAAACTAGTTGCAGTGAAAAATGAAGTGACTTATGGTCCAAGTCTAAATGATTATGAGTTGGGTGAAAATTCCATTTTCCTAGTTAAAGTAATGTGGAGCTGTTAAATTCAACTTCTGGGATTGTTGGCAGGTTTGCATATCAATCTTCCTGAACATATACCTTTTACTCCACCTGTAATTTGAATGCTGAAAATCAAGCCATGTGTAAGAAATAAAGCACTGACCCTCAATAGTATTTAAAATAAAGGCTCTAAGCCCATAATTTGGCATCTGAATATTTTACAGTTCATAAAGGGAAGGAGATCATCATTTCTTAAGTATCTATGATGTGCCAGGCTTTGCACTGGGGGTATTTTTCATGTGTTATCTTGTCTATCCCTCACAACAGCTTTCTTGGATACCTATAATCATCCCTTTATTACAAAAGAGGAAAAGAATGCTCAGAAAAGGTAATGGCTGAGTTGAGTTTGACCTCAGGTCTGAGTGATGTTACTAGTCCCACTCTTCCTGTGTCACCAAATGGTTTAATTTCCTTCCTAGAAAGTCCATTAAATTTGGAACCTGCAATTTTGCCCCTTAATACAATAAATGAATCTGGATATGCTAAAGGAATTCAGAGATTAAGATGGCAACTACCTGAATTTGTCAGCAAATACTTCTGACGATGACAGCGGCAGAGATGACGACAAAAACAGCTCCCCCTAAGCCCGCCTCAATTCCACTTTTTATGTCGAGTCTCAGTTTAGTCTCACAGCCATCCTATGAAATATGAGGTATTATCATATCCATTGGCTTAGGCCCTACGTGGCAGGGCTGGGATACAAACCCAGGCAGGCCGGCAATCTGACTTCAGACTGTCTTAGTTTCCGTGGGCTGCTGTAACAAAGTTCCACAACTGGGTGGCTTAAGACAACAGACATTCGTTGCATCACAGTCCTGAGGCTACAAATCTGAAATCGAGGTGTCAGAAGGGCTGTGCTTCCTCTGGGAAGACTCTGTTCCGTGCCTCTCTTCTGCCTCCTGGTGGCGGCCTGCGCCCAGCGGCATTCTCCCCTCTGCTGGTGTGTATCCAGTTCTCCCCTTCTTATAAAGACACCCTTCGTACTGGATTAGGGCCCACGTTAACACAGTTTGGCTTCATCTGAACTAATAAGATTTTCAGGCACCCTATTTCCAAATAAGGCCACATTTGCAATACAGGGAGTTGGGACTTAAACATGTTTCTCTGGGGACAATTCAACCCGTAACAGACTCCATGCTTTTATTACTCTTCTATACAGCTGTCAAATTAAGAATAGAATATGACTCTTAAAGACTGGCCACCAACATGTTTTACTTCCATTTCTTGATTTTTAAGACAAATCACTTGAATATTAAAAAGTATATATTCCTATGTTAGCAATAAAGGGGTGTGTCTCAGCATTGCCACAAAGCATGATTGGCAGTGGTGGTGAAGATGGTGGTGATCTGGTACAAGTTCTTCACGGTCTAAAACTCACATAAAATTTAGCATGTAGAAGAGAAATGATAAAGATATAAATGTGATCAGCTCCTCCAGTAAAGGGAGTGAGGGCTGCATAACACATGGTATTGTGTCATACACAAAATATATGGGGGATTTTATAATTCTGAGCATGGATATGATGGTGATGTCAAGCATCAACTGCTACGGAGGAACTGGCCTTCCCTGGTCAGAATGCTTCCACCCTCTCCACGAGACCATCTGCTTCCAGGAAAGCATGCTTCTGAGTCTCTGGCTGGGGGTCATTATTTTCTAATGCAAAAGTTGAATCAAAGTAGAAAAAAAAAAAAAAAAAAAGAGTTCAATCTCTGGCACCAATCTCTCTAAGCAATATCTGTTTGGGATTTTCTCTGAAGGGATAGGGAAAGGGGCATGTTTCTGAATTCTGTGTTGCTCTTCAATTATGTAAAACACTCTTTGGTATCAAGTGTTTCTTCTTAGCTATGTATCTTAGAAACACACTCAATCTCTTTTGCCTCAGTTGCTATAGTGCACAAAGTGCGTCAGTAGAGGCCAGTGAATAGGGGTCTAGGCTCTGGAGCGATTGCTCAATCTGAACCCCTGCTCTCACAAACTGCCAGCTGTGTGACTTTGGGCAAGTTGCAACCTCTCTGTGCCTCAGTTTCTCCATATGAAAAATGTTGATAATATAGGGTTCTACCTTTTGAGGTTGTTGTAAATTAGTGCACCTAAAACACTTAAAACAGTGTGCATGGCACATAGTAAGCAGGTCAATATGTGTTATTTGCAACTATTCAGTTAATCTTAGAGTTCACTGTTCATAATTTATGCAGCAATCTTGAGTTAAACTTGACCAAAATCAGGGCTTCCATTCCCATGCTTATTATCTGGTTGGAATATGTGAGTCATAGAATCATCCAATGGAAAGACTCTTCAACTCTCAAGAAATCAATTGAATGCAGTGGTAACTATTTATTGTATTGACATATTTACAAAATATTACAAAGTGAAATACCACTCTGATTCACCATATTACACAAGGGCTGCATATCGGCAAGACAAAGTATATGGAAAAAACATTTACTTCTGTCTTTGGTATTAGAGATCTACATAAACTTGCAACATTTAAAGTTTCCAGTACAAAGTATTAAACACAGACAAAGAAAATGTAATCACGAAGAGGGGCTCTAATCTCCCATGCTAGGAAACCCCCAGGTCCATGAAATGAAACAAAAAGATGAAACACCATTTTTTAAGGGAAGGAATCTGCTTGCCAAATAAACAATATAAGGTCCATACCGTACACAGGAGTGCCTCGATTTGTGTGAAGTTGTCTGACCATAACAACATTTGGCTGACAGTAACAGACAAAACATTCCCGAGACACAGAGTCACAGATAAGACTTTATAGGAAAGAATCCACGCTGAGAGTACACCCTGAGGGTGTAACTTTACTGTACAGAACATTTTATAAAATACATTTTAGTGACCATTTACACATATACAAAAACTTAACTGGTTTTAGCAAATAATCATTTTTCTAGAACACAATCACAGTTTACAGGATTCTGAGGTAAAAGCCCTGAATCTACCCTAAATGAGAAGTCATAGCCCATGGGGGTCTCTAAGATATGGAGAGAGGGGTCCACTGAACATCAAGTTCTGGCCTTGACAGGGCTGGGAACTTGGCAGGCCAACCTACCTTGTTTTAGGATGACTCACAATTTCAGAACTGAATGCTCCTAGTTTGCTCTATCAAGTTAATGCTTCTAATGTTTTCTTTTCTTTTAAACAAGAAACACTCTCTGAATCCTGTCAGAACATGACTTCGGCTATGGAGAAAATATTTAATCGGGAAAAGGCCAAGTTAATATCTTAACTCGACTGTCTTGACTGGGGATTCTGGATCCCATATTTAGACTCTTCACATAAAAAGGGGAAGGCTGGGAAAATTAATGCACTGTGAAATTGATCTTTCCACCAGTTAGTCCCCACCCACAAAGGGTCTGCTGGTGGAGAGACTCTCAGAGAGGGGCTAGAAGCCCTCAGTGAACAAGATGTGAAAAGTCTGGCGACCTTCCTTCTGTCCAAGAAACGCAGAAAAGACCCAGCTGTGCTTTCTTTCCGAAATCCTCATTGCAGTTCTTTGTGCTACTGTAAATGTTCTGGGAAAATGTAGGAATCAGCAAATCTGTCCCAGGTCTTTTTGGGGGCAGAGGAAAGGGTATGTGTTAATAGATATTGCTGCCATAAAAGGACTTTCTATAAAGTATAGCCTTTGATCTGTTTCTGTAAACAATGCCACCTTACTCAGCTTACTTGCAACTACCCTTAATATACCAAGCCAAGATTATTTCATAAAGTGAATTACTATATTTCCAAAATCACCCTATGAAATCATGGAATTTAATATAAAGATTCTCTCTTTGATGTGCAGCTTTGTTTTTCTCTAAAGAAAGTTTGCAAATATAATCAGGAAATCAAATGAATAATTAAAACCCCTCTAGGATATATCACTGACGAAGCAAACCTGAGGATTTGCTTCTTTGATTTACCATGAGGAACAATGGGGGTTAAAAGTGTTTGCCAGGCAATGAGTCACCTTGCTGGACAGTTTAAGACAAATAATGCTGGACCTTTCCAATAAACTGGCCAGATGATGAACTCTAATATTTTCCATGCTGGGAAAAGCAAAATTAAGCTTCTGGTTTTCTGTGCCATCAAAAGTCCTGGTGAATGGGACATGGGAAGAGAGAAAATAGGTATTTAACTTTTACTAGTACCTGGCATCATGGTGTCTGATCAGATGAAGTAAAGAGAAACTTGTGTTTGCAGGACTCTTTTGGGAAGAGAAGCTTTTGGCTTTGCCCTGGTCCCTGACAATGACAGACTGGCAGGCTGTTTCTTGCACAGCTCCAGGCAAGCCATTAATCTGTCAGTACCAGCATCTTTAGAAATCCCAGCATTAAGACTTAGGAGGGGAAAACGAGGGAGGATGTTGAACAGCCAGAAATGCAGCTTTTTAAACACTTCAGTTAATTTGTAATGCTGTGCAGGTTCTTGTTTATCCCTTCTCTGAAATGTCTGGTGCAGAGTGCAAAGCTGGATTGGAAATTTATTCATCCTCTTCCACATACGTGGATGGAAACCAGCCCACCTAAAAAAGGAAAGGAACCAACATTGCAACATGACTTTGCATCTGGCACTTCAAAGGATCCTACAAACAGCATTTCATTTTCCTAAAACCCCAATTATGCTAGGGTTTAATGCCCATTAGAGGCGAAGACGATGGGCTTAACTGCTCTAGAAGCCTGATAGAGTGAGGGATAGAAATGCAAGAAAAAACCAAGCTTAGACAGTGTTATAATTTGCTAGCACACAAATAAATATGTAAATTACATGTAATACAGGAATCTACTACATAATGATTCCTATTTCTGCTATAGAACAGGATGTGAAGAGAGAGGTACTATGTCCCATTCTTTCCAATTTAGATCAGCAGCTCTTAGAGATATTTTGAACTAGGCATGAAGTTTACACTCCAAGGCTTAGGGACTAAAAGGACTGAAATATCTTGGTAATACCTCAACCTGTTTCCCAAAAGAAAGCCATTAAACTTGCCCAGGGTGAACATTTTTTATCCCACTGTCATATTCATTCAACACATTTTTACTGAGTGCCTATTATCAGCCATGGACAGCATTGGTCTCTGGAGGCCAGGGGTCTGCGGGGTGAAGGCTGCACACGCGGTAGACGGGCTTCTCACCAGCACCACAGGGGACGCCAATAGCTGCCCAGGCCCCTTCTTTCACATGCACAACCACCCTGAGAGGGACAACTCACCCTGCCATTTACTTCTCCCCTCCACCAGCCATTTGCACTCATCTTTGTGTAAATCTTCACCATATCTCCTTTCAACAAGGACAACTCTCGCATGTCTCTTGCACAGAAGTCATAGCGGGCAATGGCGATACCCAGCACTTTTGGACTCAACACTGCAAAGAAATGATGGGGAGTGAGAGTTGATTTGCAGGTGGTTAACAACCCTAGGAACCTAATCAGATGAATGCCACTGATGCTATCAAAATGCACAGCCGTGATTTCATTACAGACTAGTGATAATGGCAGGGGAGCTGGAAAGCAGCAGAATGACTGTTTCAATTCAATCCAGTTTTAGTCAAGTTCATATCATGACGTTTAAAGAACCACTGTTCTGTTTTTCTGTTTTCACACTCTTTCTGAGAACTTAAAAAATATGCCTGTTTTTTGTGAAACTACTGGTTAATACCTAAGTTGCAATAGAAGGAAATAGATAAAATCTGAAGTAACATTAGCGTAAATTTCCTATTAATGGGAACAGTAACCTATTTCTAACTAGAACTTCTGAGATAAAAGCTTTACATTTTTAGCTAATGTAAATCCCAAAGTAACTCTTTGACTAATACTTGTAACTAAATTTTTGCTCTGAAAGTCTCCTGTCAAGTCCATGTCATCACTTCTAGTTAAATGGCACTTTACCCCCAACCAGGCTTTTTTGTTAAAATTACTTGGGGATAAACACAGATATTGCTCTATATGTAATTTCATTAATGTGAAGAAACTTGACTTGGGTTTCACAGAAAGAACACACAAACACCATGCATAGATTTTCCTTCCTTCCAACAAACAGTCTTGTAGAAAATCTTTACTAAAGTATTTACTCAAAAACAAGATGTCAGGATGTTCATAATCCATATTCAGATTTTTTTTTTTTTTTTTTTTTTTACAGTAGGATAGGAACTAACTCACTCCCTGCCCCTACCTGCTCTGTTCTGAAAGGAAAACTCTGTCAAGCTGTACATGTTTGTTAGTCTCTGGTGTTCCATAACACATTTTATGCTAACTTTACTACCTGTTGCTCTTTGGGGTTACAATGTGTTTTCAATTATATGTTCAATGATTCTGAGAATCACTCACCTGAGATTGGTGAGACTTTATAAACCTTAAATGGTAGAGGAACTTAAGTGTAAGAAAAAGAGACAAATGGGAAATGCCATCCATCTGTGTTTCCAACAATTCTCTCTGACCAGGTAGCAGCAGTTATGAGCTGCATTGCCCTGTTAGAGCCCACCCACTTGGAGACAGGGCCCACTGGCCTATTATTCATTGCTACATCATGGCAGACATTTTTTAGTCCCCAGGTGTTGATCATAAGATAAATGTGAAGCCAATGCTGTAGATTTCAGAACTGTCAAGGGAGTAAAAGTAGGTCATTTTATTTTACAGTACAGGATAAAAACCATTTTAATAGTTTTCTTACTGAAAACTGTCCCATTACTGGGTCACTACTTTTACAGTTGGTGCACATAATAGCACCCCTGTGATGGAAAAACCCAATCATCAACTTAACTACACGACCTTGCACAGGTCTCTTAAACCCTGTGGGCCACATTTATCTCAACTATAAAATGAAAGGTTTGTATTAGATGACTTTTAAGGTCCTTCTGGTTCTAAATTCCATGATTCTTTTGGGACCTACAGGTTAATTTTTTAAAATCTGTAAGAAAACATACATTACCTAGCCATAATGCACGTCCCTAAGTGCCATATAAACAACCATTAAACCCTCTGGCTAATGACAAAAATCAAGACCAAAATGCCTGTGCACCAACTGAAGAACTATAGCACTGAAGGGTACCAGTCATCCTTTACAGGCACTATGTACAAAATTTTACTCTAATATTGGAGACAAAGCTTGGATTTTGGCTCCACTTATTTTCTTAATGGAAATACATAAACACTAGCTCTTCTCAATTAAGATTTTTTATTCTCAAGAGAACAAATGATTTTTCAGTGATTCACCACCCTCCATTTTACTTCCAGCCCTATCCTTCTTCAGCCTCTCTCCAAAAGATAAAATATAAAACGTCCAATTGAAATACATAACATGAGCATACTCACAAAAAAGAAGAGTCAAACGTCATGACAAACAATGATCAAATGATTTTATGAGAAGAAGAAAGTGCATGGTGGAAATGAAGTTCTGGGGACTGTCTGTGAGGTGATGTATCTACATGAGAAGCCATACATAGAAGTAGGAATATTTGCAAACAGAAGCAAGTTGAAAAGACATATAAAAGCAGTAAAGCAGTACCTGACCAGAAAGGAGTAGAAGGGGGAACAAAGCTGTAGTCTGGAGGAGTTACAAAAGAAAACCCACAGAACAAAGAAGGGGCTTAGAGGAAGAAAAAGAGAGAAGCAAAAGAACATTTAAGTATTGGCAAAAATATCTCATGACAGCTATTTTGTAGTCTGCTCTCCTAAGGAAATTGTCACATCAAAGTTGGGATGTCAAGCTTCACTCTCACCCACTCCTCTCCTATCACCAATACTAAATGAAGAACAATCCAAATACATATTTTTTAACTTATTTATTGACATCATTTCTGCAGTTCAGAGCTGTCTATCTCTTTACAGGAAAATATAGCAAACCCACTTCATCTTCCATCTTCAAACCCCACCCATCCAAGGATAGCCTTCTCCCCAGGTAATTCCCACTTTGTTACATCAGTGGAAAGGGGGATTCTGTAAATATTTAATATGAAGAATGTTTCACATTAAAACTAATATCAAGAAATAAGAGCTTGTAAGGTAGTGCCAATGAAATATGCAGAGCCCATGGAAAATTCATGAAAATAACTCATACAATTTGTTAGGAACCACCACTACCCCCCAACCCAGCATGCACATGCCAGTTTATTTCTAATAGGGGGAACTAGAAATAAAATGGAAATCATTCTATATCTTTTATCTAGAAAAAAGAATATATCTCCAAAATTTTAAGGGTATAGAGCAAAGTTATATGGATTTGGATGCTCAAAAACATTTCACTTTACTTTTAGTAATAAAAGCTGACATTAATCCAATGCTTCTGTGATGTTACATTCATGTTCAATGTTTTACATTTATCTAAAGCTGTATTTCATTTAATTATCACAACTCTAAGAAGAAGGTACTAATACTATCTCCACTTTATATGTGAGAAAAACCTAGATTCACACGCAGGCAGTGTGTCTCCAGATATCACGTGCTTAACTGCCATATGACTCTGCAAACACCACTCTGTCAGGATCCTTGCAAGCAGCTATAAAACTCCACCTGCCTGGGCCACGGTAACTGTAACAAAAGCAAAGGAAGGCACAGCCACATATTTTCTCCCAACATTTATCCTCTCCTTCTTAGGTGTAATTGATTATTTGGTTGGGCTATAGTTTCATAAAAGGAAGACTACATTTTCCCAACTTCCTTGCAAGTCAGTATAGCTATATGATAGTTCTGGCCAATGAGATATAAGCAAAAGGCCTCTAAGGCAGCTTCTGGGACCTGTCCTTAAAAGACAGCTGGCACACATCCTTTGCCCTTCTTTTTGGTTTTTATTCTATCCTGTTACCTGGAATGTGAGAGTTACCATCTTGGTTATTACTTTAGACAATGGAACATAGGTTGAAGGAACCTGGGTCACTGTGGATTTTATGGAATAGAGCTCAGAGAAGGTTTCTCTTCCCCTTTCCCTCCTCCTGCCATGCTTTGGACTAACTGCTTCCAGGTTTTTATGTAAAAGAGAAATAAATTAGTATTCTGTTTGATACCAGTGGTTTTGGGGTTTCTGTTACTTGCAGGTAAACCTAATATTAACTGATACAAAAAGATTTCTATACCCAAGGATGAGGTGAAGGTGGGCTTAGCAAACTGTGAATGAGTTCAAATAACCTACCAATATATCCTACCTCTTTTTAAGTCACTGCATGATTTGAGGGTCACAGGATTCTTCCAAAGTTAAAACCCTCATCAGGAAGGAGTTCTAGGGACACCTAAGAATATCAGTAGCTTATTAATGGGATTCCTGGATAAGATCCAAGTGGGACTAGCCAGGGTAAGTTGGAGGGGTTCGGCTGTTCCTAGAGCCATGGACTGTGAACCCTCACACACACAGTGATGACTCATGACTCATTGTCCTTGTGAATAGTCTCACGTGTTTACTTTTAATCTACCCTAAAGTATATCCTTATTGATAATCAAACTTCAGTTCCATTCCACTGCATGTTCTTCAGTAAAGTTTGGTTTACAAAATACATTGGCAATGTCATTGCAACTATTTCTATAATCTTTCCAATTCATCTATTGTCATGCAATTGTTACATTTTCATTTCCTTGAGATCATGATATATCCATTATTAGAGAAAAAAGATGACATTTCCAATTTAGTGCAATAAACAGCACACACCTAAGTGCTATTATGGGCAGAAAATCTGATGCCAAAATTCCTATCCCTGTGAGAACTTAAAATTGGAAGCCCTCATTTTTCACATTAATTCTGGTTACTACTGAATTTTCCCCTTGAACTATTTTCTAACTGTCCATCCTTAATTGTCTCTCTGGGACTATCATATCCATGAAGTAATAAAGTGAAACCATATATCCCCCAAATTTCTAATATAGGTAATTTAAGCCAAGAATCTGAAATATAACAAGACATAAGTTCAAGTCCAGAAGGATAAAATAGGAAATATATGAAAACACAATTGAATGCAATTTAAATAATCTAAATAATAGGCAGATACATTAGGTCAGATAACCTGTCTGGGTAAAATAGCTAACACTACTGAAATGTTATTGGTAATGCCTCACCAAAGTACTTGGATCTCTATTTTCAAATACATGATATCACTGTGCTATCTCTGTCTCTTATTGAATCCTAAAAGCATTATAAGCATCTGCAATTAATTTAAATGAATTATCTTAAATATTATCTAAAATATTATGATCCTAACTAGATGATGGTTGTCCCCATGGTTAGTCCTTTGCCCCTCTGTTGACTTGGCTCCTAATAACCTTTTACTTTCATGAATGAAATGCATTCTTCACCATGCTTGGCTCCTTACCAGACTTGTATTGGCTCCATTCCATGACATCAAATGTTTTCATGGCACTGGCATGAGGTATAGCCATTATCTATAATTTAAGTTTTCTAAAACCAAACTCATCATCTTCCTCTCTGTAATCCAGCTCACCTTCAACATTTTTGGGTTTTTTTTTTCACTGACTCCACTGTTCTCTTTGACAACCATCTTTGCAAATTCATTGTACTATTTGGCTCTTCCTGTTCATTCTCTAAGTAGGTGCCTTTTTCCTCTGAGATATGAAGTTTTTCCCTCACAGAATTATCAGTTATATCTAAATTCAGGTATTTATGTCATTTCTAAACTAAGGCAACTGCCTCTCAATTGCTGTTCTTGCTTGTGTCTCTTTCCCATTCCATCCTAAATACTGCCTCCTAGCTAATCACTCTAAAAAGTAGATTCCGTCAGTCCATTTCCTAAATGATGAAATCAAAGCTCTTAGCCTGAATGCCATAGCAATTCATAATCTGGTACCACCCTGGTTTTCTAACCAAATCTTTCATAATCTCCCCACAAGAAGTCTCTTCATCCAGTCTGGCTTTCTACTACTCCCTGAGGCCCCCAGCTACATTTCCAACTCAAAACTTCTGCTCATTCTAGAATGCTGTTCCCTCACCTTGCCCCTGCTTACCTGTCAGTGGTAGTACTACAATAACTGTGGGGCTTTTTTTCCTGAGATACTGAACAGCTACTAAATACTATACGTCTCATGGTATTAGCTATACTGTGTGACTAAGGGATCTTCTTAGGAGTAAAAGGTTAGTCAGTTTCGCCTGTCACCCCATCTATAGCTCTCAGCCAAACATTTTAAAGTTTGATAGGGATGCTTTCTACCTTTCTACATATTACAGCGTAATGTATTGTTGCCACTCTTTCTATATGTCAAATTTTTCTGCCTTCAGGTCCTTAATTCTCTTGAGCTGGCACAACAGTATTTGAATACCTGGCACCTATGGGGACAAGCATATCACGTAATATGTTTCTCTAGGAAAGTACAGGTTTAAGTCTAGATATAAGCAATATCAGAATAAGCTATTTGATAAAAAAATATTTTGTAGAATGGTTTAACCTGTAGAATATCCTTAAATCCATTCAGAGAATGTATCTACCTATTTCTACACATATATAGAGATACGGTTTCTTCATCTAATTCCTGCTACCATACCAAGGTGTCCCTCATGTAAGAATTATTGGTAGGGGTATATCCTGGAAAGAGACTTAGAAACAGCCCAGTAATAGTAATAGTCAGATGGGAATACTGAGGTGACTATCTTCTGACCTCTTCCATTCACAGCCTGATGTTATAGATAGCCTGACTGTGAGTGTATCACATTATTTTGAAAGCTTCTTGAGAGAAAGAACTCTTATTCATATTGTTATTCTCTCAGACAATATTAAATCAGTGTTGAGATCTTTTTCACTGAAGCAATCATTTGCAAACTCCTTTCTTCAGTTAAGGGCCTAATTTTTCTCCTTCCTCAAATACTTTTAACTCCATATTAAGCACAGACAAGGGAAAGCATTGCTTAGAGACACCATCACATTCAAGCAAGTCCCTCTGGTTATTCTTCACGTGCATGGTGTTCATTGAGCATTAGCAAATGAGTGGCTCATCATTTAGTTCTTAATATTTCTCATTAGGAACTATTAAAAGTAAATTCAAATATTATTTATCAAAATTTCCAAGTTAAACAAAACTTGAAATACATACAATCTCCAATTGAAACAGTAGTTTTCTGTTATATAAATAAATTGGGACTAGAAGCATAGCCATAATAAACTTATTTGAAAATCATTAGTGGATTCACTGAGTTTTGAGACTTGACTGAAAAGATAAAGCCATACAGGTGGGTTAACTTAAAAAAAAAAAAAACAGAATTTACAGTGGAATAAAAAAAAGTACCAGTGAATTGGTATCTGTGTTACCTACACTTTTGATATCAAGACTAATGAACCACTGTTGTAATATGTCATGCCTTAATTAGGACATTGACGTTCATGAGTAAATGAAAAGTGCCCCAATTTTCAGTAACGTTTAAAATTTGTACACAGTAGAGACCAAACTCAATCAACACTCTTACTTGGGAGTATTGGTTATCAAATTCTAAGGTATTTTTTAACTAACAATTATCCATTGCATGTGTAAGTGAACATTATGCTAATTATTCTTCTCTGAGATAGGCATTAGCTGAAATTCAGTCTTCAGTTGTAACAAATGCATGTGTTCACACTCATTTGTTACATAAAGAAGTTAGTAAAAATATTGAGCAGTTGGACCCACAGTCCTATCAATCCAACCATCACTGCAAGTCCTATGCAGTGGCCTGGAGGTCTTCACAAAGAACTCTGTTCGTATGTGGGTGCTTTGATAAGCCATCCAGGAAGTTCTTTTTACCAGCAGTGTTTACAGATGGCCTAGCAGCAGAAAACATGCTGGGCAATTAATGAAAGTTTAACTCAAAGTTGTGATCCTTAACCTGATTTTATTTTAGAACTCAGGCATGCCTTCCTGTTAGAGTCCCAGTCATATTCACAATTCACACAGCATCAAATATCTGCTCCTCTGCCATACTCACTCTAATATAACAAAAAACCCTGCTTAGTATTGATTGCATATTTTATAACTGTCATTGAAAAACTAGGAATACTTCAGATCTGTTTCATTTAATTGAATGTTGGCCTCTGGTAAGTGGACACATTACCTTTAGCCTGAAATGCTAAGATCTAACAAGGAAAACCTATGCCTAGAATGACTGGAAAAATAAACTGCTACTTCATATTCAATGCTGTGAGGCAGAAACATATAAGGCCATTAACAAGAAAACAAAATGAGTAGAAGGCCTTTCTTATGCCTTCTTGTTATGGAAAATTAGATCTTTTGCCTCGTCTAGGAATTTCAGATTATTCTTAGGCATCTCTAGTTTATCAAGATGTGAACATGATTATAAATCCATATTCTTTAAAAATAATTTGCAGACACTTATTAAATAACTACTAACGTGTCAAGTACTGTGCCAGGTGCTACAGGAGATATAATAAATAGGACAGGGTCCCTGCTTTCAAAGGAGTTTACAAATTAGTGAAGAGAGACAGACACATATAGAAACCATACAGAGAAACAGAAATAATTCGTTTTTAATGAGGAATATTAAGACTAGACCTTGGGCTCTCTTGGAACCCTTAAAATAGCACCATAAAACTCCAATCTTCCAGTTGCTCAGGCCAAAAACCTTGTTCTTGCTTTTAGGTCACACATCTGTATCAGAATATCCTGTTGGATCCTTTTAAAACATAGCCTCATGGCTATATTGGTCCAAGCTTCAAAATCACCTCAGGGAAGCAGGTGTAGCTCAGTGGTTTGAATGCCTGCTTCCCATGTACCAGGGTCTTGGGTTCAATCCCCGGTATCTCCTAAAAAAGAAATAAAAAACATCGCCTAGATGACTACAGTACTCTCCTAACTGGCCTCCCTGTTTCTCCCTTTGATCCGCAATACTTCGTGGTCTTTTATGAATACAAAAGCCAGAATTGGGAGCAGATGTGGCTCAAGTAGTTGAGGGCCTGCCTCCCACATGGGAGATCCCAGGTTTGGGTCCCAGTGCCTCCTGAAAAAAACAAAAAAAAACAAACGAAAACACCAATTCAGGGAAGCCGATGTGGCACAGTGGTTGAGCACCGGCCTCCCACATACAAGGTCCTGGGTTCAAGTACTGGGCCCTGATACCTGAAAAAAAAAAAAAAAGCCAGAATAATTTTGTTAAACTTAAAGTCAGGTCTCTTCTTTGCTTAATCCATTCAATGGCTCTCCATTTCTTCTAGAGTAAAGTCTAAAGTCCTAGAAGGCCTTACGTGATCTGGCCTCCCTTACCTCTCCTATCTCATCTCCTACTACTTTTACTCATTCTCCCTCTGCTCTAACCCCATTGCACATTCATCTATGTTCCTTCCATTGCACTAGCTGTTCCTTCTCTCATCTCCTTCAACCCTTTACTCAAATGTAGTCTTCACAACGAAGCCTACTTTGTTGTCCTGTATAGGGGTTCTGGACACACACCACTGGTGCCATGTGGTACAGAGAAAAAATTGGGCTTGTTGGGGGAATGGCATACAAGCAGAGAAGTAGCAGAGTGCAAGCAACCCCTCAAATTCCCATTGGATCAGACACAGATGGTCTGCATGCACCATGGTCAAATTCCCACATTTTTTACCAGGGCTCTCCACATTTTTAGGGTATTTATATGACATTATAGCAGTAGAAGCTCCCTGGACAAACAAGTGGCCTTGTAAGAAAGGGGAGCCTCTAGAGGCAGTGGCCGGTGTTAGCCTGTCCTAAAATTGAGCTCAGAACTGCTGAACCATTTTTCCACTAAGCCCCCAGCCAAGCCATCCCAGTACTCCTGGGCACCACTACCTCAACAATTTTCCATAGTACTTATAAACTTCTAACATACTATATAATTTAACTATTTTAATCTGGTATCTGTCTTCACTAGCATGTAAGTTCCATAAGGGAAAGAATTTCTGACTTTTTTGGTCCCTACTGTATATCCCCAGCACTTTGAAGAGTGACTGCCCTCAACTAGGCTCTCAATAAAGGTCTACAGAATGAATGAATGTAGGAATCTATGGAGAGGGTTATTGGGGAGAACATAATAACTAATGAAGTGATAAGGAAAGAAGTTCTTGGGTTCATTCAAGTCTGGAGAACTGTGTCTTTTGAGGATATTAACTGGGAAGAATGAGCTTTGAAGGGGAAAAGTCTGAGCCAACAGGTCAGATGCTATTGAAATTCTGACACACTGGAGTACATCCATAGGAGGTAGCCAGAATTGTGAGATATTTGGCAACCACTTATATGAGGAGGATTTGAATCATTTGTTTATTAAAAGAAAAAAAAAGAGAGAGAGAAACAGAGTGGGGAAGGGAAAAGAGCATAGCAGATAAAAGGCTATCATGGTAGAGAGAGTATGTAGTGTATTTTGCATTGCTCTAGAGAGATGAACTAACTATGGCAAATAGTCAAATTTCTGGATCAATATAAGAAAAAAACTAAATTTGTTCAAAAAATAAATTGGGGACAGGCTTCTAGGGAGTATGTGAGTGTTCATCTTGCCATAGTGTGTTATATCAGAGGATAGAGACACACATAATGAGCGGCAAAGTGGTGGACTCCCATCCTGGGGAGTCCCGCTATGTTCTTAAATAGAGAGGTAGGAGTCTCTTGAGAGCATGGGCGGTGCCTAATAGGGGAGGACAGACCAGTGTGTCAAGCCCTCAGTGTTGTTGCAAGTAACTATGAATCTTGTCCTTCAAGGAGTGAAGCCCAGTGGTTGCCATGGGTCCCAAGGGGAGGGGAAGGGAGGAATAGAATAGATGGAAGAGGGGGCATTTTGGGGGTGATGGAAGTGTTCTACATGATCTTGCTATGAAGGATATAGGCCGTGTGAAATTACATCAAAATTACAAAAGTGTATGGTCTAAAATGTAAATCATTGACCATGGTTGGTAGCTCTGTTTCAATATTTATACATCAGCTATAACAAACGTACCATCCACATATAAAATGTTATTAATAGGGGAAGGGGGAAAAGGGGGTGGATGTTGGGTATATGGGAGTTCCTTGTATTTGGTATGTGACTTTTCTGTAACCTAAAACTTCTTTGAAGACAAAATGAAAAAAAGTAAGACACTGGGGGAATAAATGGAAGAAAATGTCACTGTATATAGGACAACAGATCATATAGTGATGAAAGGCAAAATGTCAAAAAAAATTTTTTTAATATTTTTTCATTAATTTCTATTATCCTCCAAATTTTATTTAAAAAAATTTTTTTGTATTTTATTTCTTATTTTAAAACTATTATTAGTTCATTTTCTCATTAATTGTATTTGGCTATTTTAATGGCTTCATTTTTGAAGAAGTTTTGGATCACAGAAGGATTACAACTGTGGCAGGAGAGGATCATTGGTACAGGGTGTCAGTGATGGGGGATACATTGGAGGAAGGTCACCTGGGTATATAAGACATATGAATGTGTTCAAATGTTCATAGGGCATTGTCACAGTGGGTGGAGATTCACACAATAATTGAAGGAATATCAAATTCCCATCCTGGGGAGCTCTGTCACATTCTCTAATAGATCAGCAAGAATCCCCCAAGAACAGGGGCAATGACTAGTGAAGGAGGATGGTCCATTGACGGGCCCTTGATATTGATGACTGTGCTTATGAACCTTTACTCTTGAAATGGAAACTTAGCCTAGTGTTGTAGGGTGCCTAAGAGTTGCCTCCTGGGAGCCTCCTTGTTGCTTAAATGTGGCCTCTCTCTAAGCCAAACTCAGCATATAAATACATTACCTTCCCCACAGCGTGAGACATGACTCCCAGGGATGAGCCTCCCTGGCACCAAGGGATTACTACCAAGCACTAACTAGCAATGCAACTGGAAAAAGAGCTTGACCAAAAGGGGGAAAAGGTAAAGACAAATGAGTTTATATGGATAAGAGACTTCAAAGTGAGTTGTGAGGTCATTCCAGAGGTCATGCTTATGCACATCTCAGCAGGATCTCATTGACTGCTAAAGCAGATACTACCCCAAATAGCAGGGCTCCCGAGGGCTCTGGAGACATCCAGACACTATAGTCAGGGCAGACAGTTCAGGAGTTTGGTGCCTTGCCAGTGGGCCATACTTTGGAATTTATGCTCCCCAGGGTGACAGAGTTGGACTCAGTTGTGGTTTCCCTACACATGGCTTTTCTGTTCTTCTATTTGAACTTATAATTAGTACTAGAGTTGGTAGGTGTATGTGCAAGAGACTTAATTCTTTGGGCTGTCCATGTGTCAGCTGGGCCTTGATCTCAACAGAGTTGCAACACCTACTCTCCAATTCATTGGTCTCACCCAGGTCAACTAACAAGGAGGTGATAATGGACAACTACCATACCAAGGAACCTAGAGAGTCTACAACTGCAAGCAAGAGAATCCCATCCATTGGCCTTAACGGATCACAGCTCCCTTTCAATTAGAGGTGGAGTGGATATCACCATCCCAGAATCCTCAGGATTGGGAAATTAACTATGGACTAAAGTAGACTTACTAGTATTATACTGTAGACTTATTGTGACTCTAGCAATGTAAGAACTTATATCATTGATGTGGAGGCAGTGGTGACAGGAGGTTCTGAGGGCCAGGAGAGGGAAAAACAGTGTAATATGGGGACATTTTCAGGACTTGGGAATCAGCCTGAATGACATTGCAGATACAGGCCATTATATATCTTGCCATAACCTACAGAATTGGGTGGGAGAGAGTGTAAACGACAATGTAAACTATAATCCATGCTTAGTGGCAATGCTCCAAAATGTGTTCATCAATTGCAATGAATGTGCCACACTAATAAAGAATGTTGTTAATGTGGGAAAATGTGGGAGGTATGGGGAGCGAGGCATATGGGAATCCCCTATATTTTTTATGTAACATTTATGTAACCTAAGTATCTTTAAAAAAAATTATAGGTGTAATATGGTGGCATTTTTGGGACACTGAAATTGTCGTGAATGATGTTGTAGTGATGGATACAGACCATTATATATCTTGTCATAACTTACAAAAATGTGTGGGAGAGAGAGTAAACTACAATGTAAACTATAATCCACACTTAGTGGCAATGCTCCAATATGTGTTCATCAATTGTAACAAATGTACCACACTAATGAAGGATGTTGCTAATGTGGGAAAATGTGGGAGGGGTAGGGAGTGGGGCATATGGGAATTCCCTACACTTTTTATGTAACATTTATGTAATCTAAGTATCTTTTTTAAAATATATATATAAATATATATAAATGATGCATGATGGAAAAAAATAAATTGAGTGCTTTGTATGTTATGAACATATAGTCACTTGAGTGTCCAAGAAAAGGCTAATGATAACTTCTCAGGAATGTCATAAAATGGAAACATCTCTACCAGGGCTAATTTGGCTGATACAAGAAATCCTCCCCCTGCAGTCCTACTTATTGTTTAGACATTAAGCTATATTGTATGAGACGTTTATGGGGTGTACATGATAGTGTGTGGTGCAAGTAGATGCTCAATAAATGTTGAATATATAAAGCAATGAATGAAAGTGTGAATGAATGAAATGGAAACCTAGCTGAGTCTATACTAAACCTCTCAGGCTATTAGGAGTAAAGAGAGTCACAGAGTTAAGACCTTCTACTTTATGTGGACTTGGAATTTGGTAGGCGAAGTTGCATATCAGTGGTATATGTCAAGAAAAAAGAGCTCTCAGTATTGATCTTGGCAGCTAAAAGCCTGGACCAACCTTTAGAAAGAAAAAAGTAAAGTCCCCTTAATTTAGACATACTTCTGCTTATTTTCAAGGCAAGAGAGACTACAGAAATGAAAGCTTTGGATCAGGGTTGCCATAGGAGGCCCCTATACTCAATTAAAGAACATTATACATATTAACTGAGTTGAGATCAACTTTGAGTTTAGAATATAAGGTTTTATTAGAAAGGGTAGCATAAAAGTTGAGAAATACTAAGAATTTAAGGGCTGCGATTTGAGCTTTGAAATACTTATTTCTTTTTAATAGCTTTGAATATGGTTATATGAATTTTTAGAATGTACATCTGTAAGCCACATTTTGCAGCAACCCTGGGTATTGGCTACCAATTTTTAAAGTTACCCTGCTCAGTATAAAAATGCTTTGAAGCAGCCAGTAAAGCTCTTGAAATAAGTAAATAAAAAAGAGAAGCCCCACATGACATTTTGATGAAGATGTACAACTGTGGTTGATCAGTTGCCCAGGACTATAAATTCTGTGGACCTAAGAGGCATGTTGATAAAAATATCAGCAATATATTATAACTAACTTAGTCCATGGAATAGTGCACATACTGGGGAAGTATAGGTGAAGACCAGGAAAGGGAAGTAAGAAACTAAAATCCCAATAAAAAGGAAGAGGACTTTATGAATAGGTTAAAAGTTGTCAAATGAGGGTAATGTAACATTTCATACTGGGTAATCGTATTGGGATTGGAAACAGCAGCAGTAATAGCAGGAGCTAAAACATACAGCACTTCCCACGTGCCATACATTGTTCTAAGTACTGCACAGATGCTAACTCTTTTCAAGCTCCTAGCATGAGTATTAAACACTATGAGATAGTCCTGGATGGTGAAATAAGTTAAGGAAATGCAAGTGAATAAAGCTAACCAAATTTCTTTTGTGCAGGACTTCTCAAAGCCTTTAAAATGCTGATATAAACAGTGATTTTCCTAGAGGAGAAGAGATCATATAAGCAGCATTTCTTACATATCTGCTTGAAAAAAAGGAAACCTTTTAACAATGGTCCTTGTAGGGCTGGTGGTACATGAATATTCCATTGAAGACATTAATCTAATGTATGCAAAAGGGAGTTAAAAAATGCAGTGTCCTGGTAATCACCAAATTATTGTATATTATATAGGATTCTTAGGTTCTCTTATTCCCTAGGAAATATTTTATAGTGTTTCAGACAATGGTCATCCAGGTATTGCTTGGAAGCCTGAATTGGCTAGAAGTGCTAGTTCTGAGAAATGCAGAGCAGTTTACTGTAGGGAAGGTACAATCCATGGAAAATACTTCATTGTATTAAGGTAATGGTTCCTTTGTAATTCCAATCCATGGGAATCCCTAGCCTGTCTGTCCTAATAATGCAAAGTCCTCTTATAACTCTAGGTTATAAACACCGAAAGAAGAAAATGTTAATTAAGGATGGAAAAACTAGAGAAAAATTAAAAATTAATACCATAAGTGTAATAAAGAATTTGCCTCAGCCCAAAGAGGTCTGGCCTTTGTCCCTGGTTCCTGGTAGGTAACTCTCTAAACTCCTGGAATTAACCTTGTAATAGGAGCATCTTTCTTTTTCTTGGTTGGCCCCCATGATCACACCTGATAGCTTAAACTAAGGACATGATTGGCATGGGGGCTGGCCCACCAGAAAGATGGACCAAATGACCTGGGCTTTGAGTCACATGATGTCAGCCTGACTGCAGGGGAAGCAAGGGAAGGAAGATTGGGGATTGAGTTCAACCATATGGCCAATGTTTAACTCCATCATGTCTATGTATTGAAGCCTCAGTAAAAACTCTGTACACCAAAGCTTGAGTGAGCTTTCCTGATTGGTAAAAATTGTTGACTATGCTAGGAAGGTAATGCATTTCTGAGGACAATGGAAGTTTTGCATTTGGAACCCTCCCAGATGTTGCCCTTTATCTGATTCTAATTTGTATCCTTTTGTATAATAAAACTATAATCATAAATACAGTGCTTTCCTGAGTTTTGTTTCCCTCAAACCTGAGGGAGTCTCTGGGGACCACCAACATTTGTAGCCAGCTGGTCAGAATTGAGGCTTGCCCTGGGGACCCCTAGACTTGCAGCTGGTATCTGAAGTGAGGGCAATCTTGTGGGGACTGTTCCCTCAGACTTGGCAGTTTAGCAAACTCATTGAACTGAAAGAAGAAAAATTAAAATAAGGATGGAAAAATTTAGAGAAAATTAATTTTATAGTTAATATTATGTATATTAAAATATATATTTAAGATTACCATGATAAAATTAGTTGATTTCAAAACCAAAAGCCAAATGGCCAAGGAAAAGTTGATGACAAAAGACTGAAGATAAGAGAAGAGCAGAAAATAAGAGTAGAGGAATATGAGTATGTTAAATTAGGAGGGTAAGAAGGTAAAAATTAAATTAAGGGGATGTCTGAGGAGTTAGTTTGTAAGGAGGAGATAAATATTATTCCCTATTACCCTGTAATATATCTAAATACTAGTGATTAAGGAATGACCAGGAAGTTTCACAAAACTTTATTATGTTATATAAATCTAAATAAATATGAATGATGAAAATTCTGCAAGAACAAATTTTTTGCCTAAAACATTGGTTGAAAATAAAGCTTAAGTATGTAGTTAAAAGAATAACATGAATACATGGGTGGAAGGAAAGACCATACCCAGGCCTGGGGTCAGCTTCTACTTCTTCCTCCTGGACATTTGTAGGGCTCCAATGAACCAGGAAGCTTTTGTCAATTCTTGAAGAATTGTTGCAATATTTATCACCATGCCAAAAGGAACTTGCTGGTCCATGTTTTGTTTTTAAAACCCACCCAAATTTCCGTGCTTTTTACCAATTTTAACAACTCTTAGCACCCAAATACCTGCTATGTCCCTCATGAGCATTGATCCCAACTTTACCTATTTCATGCAAGGTACTGTGCAAAGTTCAATTTAAGAAGGAGAAGCAAAGGAGCCTGGTTCCTGGGGCTTCAGGGATCAATAAGCCAGAAGAAATAATGAAACTTACATACAAACAATTGCAATTCTCAAATTATATATTCCATATGAACTATGAAGTAGAAGTGTTAATGATTCATAAAACTCTATCTTCAATGCCTACAACTCTCCTTGGTGCCAACTACTTACTGGACACAAAAACATGTGCAAAACTGAATTTAGGACCTTCTCCCGTAAACCTTTCATATCTCTTCTGTTTTCTGGTCAGTTAATGGTTCCACCATTTACCAGTTGCCCAAGGTGAGTACTTGGGTATCATACTTGTAACACTAACCTCAGCTCCTGGATCCAATCAATCTACCTCTACAATGTATTTCAAATCTATACCAACTGTCCTTCTCCACGGTCACCACTCAACTCTTGTCCAAACCATCATCACCTCTCTCATGGACATCTGCAATAGCTTCCTAACTCATCTCCTTTATGCCCATGCCTGCTACCAAGCCACTCCTCACAGAGAAGACAGTGGTCTTTTAAAACAATGCCAATCAGTTCATGTCATTTTCTGCTTATAAAGCTGCAATACATTTCCATTTCATTTATTAGAATCCACTCACAGTGCCACAAACATATTGACTTCCTTTCAATTCCTTAAACATAGAAAGTTCTTTCCAGCTTAAGGGCCCTCACACAACCAATTCTTTCAGTATAACATTTCCTCACTCACCACCACTCCCTTGCCCTGCCAGCCCACACAGATCTTTTATATTTAGCTGAAATGTCAGCTCTTCAAAAAGTCCTTCCTGATCCTACAGATTAAATGGGCCCCCATTATACCCTCCCACCAGTGCTCTCCCTAACTTAACAAGACTATAACTATTCATGTAGTTCTTTGTTTCATCTCTATTCCTATCCAGTAGATTATTTATCTCATTCAGTATTATAATTCAGTGTGTGTTTTCTAAAAACAAAGATATTCTCTTCTCTAACACAACCATAATACAATTACCAAAAGCAGAAAATTACCACTGGTTGACCCTATTACTTGAGCACTATCGCTTAATCTAGAGAATGTTTCAAAACCTGCTAATTGTCCCATAGGTGTATATGTGTGCATGTATATGGGTGTATACACACATGTATGTATCTAAAAAAAATTTTCTGTTCTAGGATCTAGTCCAAGATTGCTTGCTGCCTTTAGATGTCATGTCTCTTCAGTCTCCTTTAATCTAGAACAGTTCCTTAGACTTTGTCTTTCATGACTTTGACATTTTTGAAGAGTACACGCCACTTATTTTGTAGAATGTCCTTCAGTTTGGGTCTGTCTGATGTTTCCACATGATCAGATTCAAATTATGCATTTTGGGGACAAGAATACCACCCAAATGATGTTGTCTCCTTCTCAGGGCATCATATTAGGAGGTCAATGAGGTCTATTTGTCCTATTATTGATTATGTTAACTTTAATCACATGGTTAATGTGTTGCCTGCCTATAAGTACTATGTTACCTGTATATATATTTTTTTAATTTTATTTACTGGGAGGTCCCAGGGATCGAACCCAGGTCCCTCCATATGGGAGACAGACGCCCAACCATTTGAGCCACATCTGTCCCCCTATGTTAACTATATTATTAAAAGGTTCTTATGGGAAGATACTTTGAGACTATGTAAAAATCATGATAAAGTAAAAATTTTTGTTTTTAAAACTTAGAAAATTAGCCATCTCTATTTTGTGGTCCAACTAATTCTCCATAAGTAAGAATTTGAGAAAAATGTATAAAGTCTGTTACCAGGTTACAAAATAGTTAAACATGCAACTTTTCCTAGTGTAATGGTCCATTAACATTATATCTCACCTCCTTCTCTCATGCATACAATGAAAAAGCATAGGATGCTCTTTTTAAAAGAACATAGTAAAATATCTAATCCCATTCCTCATTCACCAGATGAGAAAGCTGGGGCTTAGAAAGGCGAAGGGAGCTGTCTATGGTCAGATGCTATTCAGTGGCAGACTTGAAAATAATTAAGTGCTCAGTGTGGAGCAAGAAAAGCAAAGTCAATTCGATGCCCTTCAAATAAACAAGCCCTAAAGGTACACCTAAAGCAGTCTAAGGCTGGTTTGCTATGTCCATATTTGGAAAGTAATGAGATTCTCACACAGATCTACAGAACAGGGCAGGATAACTTACATGGAGCCAGGGCAGTTTCTAGAGGAAGCACATCTCACTACTCCACCTGAGTTCTGGTCGATCCCCCTTCCCCTTCCCCCTTCCCTTATCTTCCTCTCTCTCTCTCTCTCTCTCTCTCTCTCTCTCTCTCTCTCTCTCTCCACTTTTAAGTCAAAGGTAAAGATAAAACTCCCATCACTCTGAGAGACAGCCTAGCCTATAATAGCTTCCTAATTCGGAAATGCTGAGCTCCTTTCCCAGTACCCTGGATTCCTGTTTAATTCTAATAAATATTTTGCTTGCTTGTTTGCATTTGGATGAAACAGTTGAGTCATAATCTATCATATTTTAAAGGTTAAAATTAATTGGTGATCTCCCCAAGAGCATTCTAACGTGGACTAATTTAGAAGCAATAAGCCTCTACAATTCCTTGGGATTTTTCTTTTTCAAGGTGACTATATTATTAAAGAAAATAATAATAATAAATAACAGGGTTCAGGAGTGGGAACTCCATTCTCAACCTGGTTCTGGGCTTAAGAAGTAACAGAGTTGTCATTGTCCTATTCAATAGGTAGCCCAAGGTAATACTTCCTAATAAAAGTTACTTTTAGATGATACTTAGCAGCATACCCAGAACTATGATCCAGGGGTCAGGACAATAAAGTCACACAATTGCTCAGTACAAAGACATGTGGGCAATCTTTCTGTGAGGAACATCCTGCATTCCTACCTTACTACCTTCTGGGAAGCACATCATACATAAAAATAGAGCAACATGTTAATGATGGGTTAACTCTTAATCAAGATTGGTATAAAATAAGCCAAGATATATATTTTTAAAAGTCCTAAGAGCAAAGATATAAGTTGCTATAAGAATTGCAATACATAATAATTATATTGTAAAATTATTCTTCAAATCTTAAAAATTCATGAAAATGGTTTCTGGGTTAGAATAAGAGACAATACTTTTAATAATAGTAGTGGAAGTAGAAGTGATAGAAGTGGTAGTGGCAACAGTGGCTATAGCTGACTCTCACTGAGTATTTACCATGCACTGGCACTGTGCTAAGTGCTTTACACATAGCATCTCATTTCATCCTCAGATGCCCCCGCCCCTTAGTATGTCTCTCTCTTATAGAAAGTCAGCTTAAACATCAAGATAGGAGGGTAAGTTTGATCTAGGATTCTAACCCTGCTGCGTTTTAATGACTGAATAATCTTAAAGAGCCACCCATTGTGCAATTACTGCTGACTAACTCAGAGCATACTAACTCACTTTTCTTACTTCCTTCAGATCACTTCAGGAGTGAGATCTTCCCTGAACTCCTTATATAAAAATATCAAACTCCCCCAATCCACACTTGCGAGTGTCTCCAATACAATGTAAGGAGCATCAGGCAGGGATTTTGTCTTCTTAACTGCTTTATCTTGGACCTAATATGTTTTTACTGAATTAGTGAACAAATGGAAAAATGAACAAAATCAGATGATAATGAAAATTAAATTTTAAATGGATGATTTTCTTTCTCTTCTCAATTATATGAGGGTTTTTGTGGTATGACCTAAGTTGCCAGAGTCTCTTAAAAAGACAGGATAGGGATGTATGAACTGATGACTTAATCTCTTGAAAAACTGCCCAGTAGCTAGCACAGATGTTCAAAACCTTCCTATTGATCATGCTTTTAAAATTGGCCGGTAATTCCCTTCGTAAGCTACAGACAAGTTTGAGCATTAAGTACTTCATTAAACACTAGAGACAAAATTGTAAATTAGACAATTTCATTTATCACTGGACAATATTCTCTGAGTGCCGACATGGGCCAGGTACTAAGGCAAATGCTTGGGAGTATAACGTGCAGTGAGATGTGAAGAGCTGACAACCTTCACATCTAATATGGGACATCTGCTCCCCTTGCTTGCTCCCCTCTCTTGGCTCTCTAGAACTAAGTGAACAACTCAAAGAGGATTTTAGGTATAACCAACCTCTTTGGCAACTTTTATTGTCTTCTGCTATTGGGAAGGCAAAGAAGAGGCAATTAAAAATTATACATTTCATGTTGGGAAAATAGTCATAAGTTCGGCAGACTTTTAAGAAAACTGTAGGAAAATTGGTTTCGTTTTTTTTTTTTTTTTTTTTTTTTTTTGAGGGCTAATTTCCATTTTTGAATGAGCAAAAATTATGATTTATATGCAAATCTAAAGTAATTGGGTTAAAAATAGAAAAATACTTTTTATTGTGTATTTAAACTTTCAACAGAAAGTGTGCTCTTACTACTTTCACTGCACTAGCTTGGGCATTTGTCACTGATCCCTGTGAGAATAGTTACAAAGTTATTCAAATAAAAAAACTGTCAGTTGATGTGACAGATTTCTCATATATTTGCTTATATTCTAAACGTATGAAATTTTACTGTTTTGGGATCCTTAAGTGTTGTTACCTGTTTCCCTTTCGGTTTCTGCTTTCAGAAAAAAAAAAAAGTTAAAATTATATTATAAAAACGCATGCTTTTTTTGGTCAAATATCTTTAAATATTCCAGTTTAAAGATTCTAAGAGTAATGAAATTGTATACAGTTCTCTCCCATTTTTATTATTTAAAAAATGATATCAAAATAAGGGAATGAAATCACACTTTTTCACAGTATTTTTCATCACAATGTTCTCTTTACATTCCTTCAGGAAGATTACATGGCATTAAATGGTGAGGGGTAAAAAAGATTTTGACTGAACTCGCATTCCAAGTAAAAAATGTGTTTGTTCTGGGGCTAATCTTTTGTGATTAGTTGTGGCACGGTGGTTATTTGGAAAGAAGGTGGCTAATATATAATTTTAGCAATAGTCGGCTAATAATTTACTGGCGACAGTGAAAACATGCTTTGGTCGTTTCAAAATTTGGAAAGTAATCATTTAAACAGAATCATAAGCAGACTTGAGATAGTAGGATAGATTGGAGAGATGTGTACCAGTCTTGCTTAAATATTATTACTAACACAGCATTATGACCACAAATATCGTGTGCAAGTTACAAAAGAGTTTGGCCAATATAAAAGTCAGGGAAAAGTACAAAACTTGCAAATTAACACACCCTTCCCATTCCTGATGGATTTCTGAGCACAAGTATGATTCTTAAGTTGGCACAAAGAAATACGACTAGACATGTTCGTAAACCTGTTGGTCTATCTGATTCTGCTTAGATCCAGAGAAAAGTTCTTGCTAAATGCATTACCATATTAATTGGTTATATTTCAGGATTTGGAATGAAGATTGTTCAATGTTATTGTGCCTCCAATCCTTAAGTGACAGAAGATTGTATCCTAAATCACAATACTCACAGTTGTTGCCTGCTCTATTACCCCTCTGTCCAGCTGAATGTTCTGGCTCCTTGTATGGAAACTGTAGAGTTGTATCTAAGGTTCTGAACCCTTCTTTAAGAGAATGGTGCTTGTAGTACTCCACAAGTTCCTTTTGGGAAAAAGGATCAAAGATTATTTTTGACAGGATACTTTTGTTCTCAACTATATGAACTCCCAGATGCATAATCATACACATAAGAATAATCCGTTTAGTGCTAAATTTTCCAGAAGTATATGGAAGAGAGATTACTTTCTAGAAGTAACCTCTCCCTGCTGCTGGGATAGACATGACACCTACCAGTAACTGTCTTTGTTACTGAAGCCATTTATAATGTAGTTACACCCTATTGCATTCATGCATATAGAACATCCTGCTAATCTTCTATCACATGCGGTAAATGAAAATAAACCATACTAAACCTCAATTTCAAAGCAGTAATTATTGTTATTATTTACGAAATACTTGCTTTTTAAAACGCAAATAAAGGGAGCAGCTGTTTGCTGAATATATAGCAATTTCTAGTTTCCTGCATTTTTTTTTCAAAATGGCAGAAAAACAAGCCTGGTCCTCAATGTACTTTTCCAAGGTAAACCAAAGTTGATAAACCACAAGTGCTACTTGACATTACATCTGATTTATGATGACGTGTTAGTGCACATCCCAAAGCTCTGTATATCACCTTATACTCACAGAGGTAAATAATGTGGTTCTTTCCACTTTTCTCCTATAAATAATTTGTCTCAAATACATCCAAACCTAATGGAATAAACACCCATCATCTTTCTGACTAAAATCTCAGGAAGTTACTTTTGAGATGTTGGTTTTGCAGATTCTGCACAAATCTGAATCTCTCTTTTAAAAAATAAATTGAATAAGAATTAATTCATAATGACAAAAATGCACCTTATCATTAGATGAGTACTCTCTATATATAGTTTCACACAAATATCTGAAATGAAAATCAAAGCAAAATCACTTTTAACCTAATTATTCAGTGCTTCTAATACAGCTTTTTTTTTTTTTTTTCTTAAATCAAATGTTGTAAAAGCAACTCATTTCCTCTAAAAATCACACAGCCAACTCCATTCAGTGGTTATGTGCAAGGTTCCCAAAATAAATCAATCAGAACAAAAATCACCCCAAAGGAGAACAAAAGAACCATCAATGATTTATTTATTATTTATGACCAAACAGAATGTGTTGTGGAATGCATTGTGCTGGGAGTTTCAGGGGTCACAAAGATGATGAAGATAAGGCTCCTGCCCTCTAGGAGTTCTCACCACATAGGGAAAGTGAAGGGTTATGGGAGTTCAAGGGCAAGAGAAAGAGCTTGCTTTGGGGAGTTGGATGGGGAGGATGAGGAAAGGTTTCATATCGAGACAGGAAAATTTTCAATAGCCAAGGGGGAAGGACTATTGCAGGCAGAGCAGCCAGGCTGGAAATAGAAACAAAGGTGATAAAGACCAAGTTCAAACTAAGAGGAGCATGGCTTGGCTGAAGCATTCAGTAAAACTAATGGAGATTTTCCAATCCCCACCCTTGTATTATGGGGCTAATAAACCATTTCACAGACTACAAGAAGGATATACAAAGTGAACTGTACATGTCTGGGACCTGTGGCTAATCACAACAGCTACCATTATTCCATGTGCCACATCCTTCCCAGAGTTACCTCACTTAATCCTTACACAAAAAACTCCATGCGGCAGAGCCTTACCCTCATGGGTGTCCACATCTCATGAGGTTAAACAACTATATCAGCATTGAATAGCTGGTATCTGTCTCCAAAGTCTGTCCTCTTAACTACATCACACTATTAGCAAATGTAAAAACACAAAAAGTGGGGCAAAGGGGAAGTAGCATTTGCCAGGTGCCCCTGCTATACCAGGAACTTTCTTTTCTTTTTTTAAAATTCCTTCTTGCTTCCTTCCTTGGGCCTACATCATGGAAATCTTTGATGAAGGTAAAGGAAATGTGGAATCTGACCAAGCTTAAAAAGAAAGAATAAAAGAGACAGAATACCAGACAGAAATTTCTATCTTCAAAATGGCTTCAGTGATACGAAAATGGCATATGTATTATGGTGATTTGCAAAGGCAAGGTCTGAAATTAAGTTTTACTTAGTGACTGACATTGCTCTTCAGTTTTTTCTAAAAATAAAAAGCAAAATTTTGTAAGGTCTCTGGAAGAACTGCACATGCATACCTTGTGCTGCTGATTCAAATGATGCCAAAGAGTTGTTCTTTTAGTCTTGTTATTTAAATTGAGTTGAATAAAGTGTGTCCTTCTCTTCAGCAAAAAATATGAAAAGAAATTTGAAAGGAATCGCAAGCCAATAACTGAATTTCAATGAAATTTGATGTAATAAGAATTTTTATTGATTATGAATTGAAGTGTATATGAAGTTCGCTCAAAACCACAGGATTATCAAAATGTAGAGGAACTTGGTGATCATCTAATAGCCACCCATCCCCAAATTTTTTCGATGAGAAAAGTGACTTTGTCAAGCCAAAGTTCATGTGGCTTAAGAAGGCTGTAAAACACTATCACTTCTCTAAGCATGGGAGATATTTTGGTTCCATTTTGTACAGTTTATGAAGGTAAATCTTCCTACATGTATCAAATTGGGTAGAATTAAATAGAGCCACCGTGGATCTTTTCCAATTTATGCATTTATGCTTTTTGTATTTTAGTCTAATCCACCCCTGCTTTAGCAGTCATTGACCTTCAGGTACTACAAGTAAATAATAAGACTCTAAACAAAAGAAATCACTAAGCTCTCCTTATCTCACACTGACACAGCAGTGTCAACAATTCAAGTCTCTCTGAAAAATAATGAGTGAGAGCCAGTCATTCCAATTACCAAGGAAACAGGCAATGAAGAAGGCTTATAAACAGCATTTGGACATGGACTGTCTGGCATACATGAAAATTAGAACAAAATTAATGCCTTGTTATCTGGATACAGAAATTCATTTAGAATTTGAGTTTAATGACTAAGAAAAACAAAAATTATGATTAAGCCACTGAAAACCCCCGGGGAGGGGGGAGGGCGGAGAAGGTTAGGTCATAACCACCTAAGGACAATCTTCTCTTTAAGAAACTGATTTTTTTTTTTAAGTTGGGGAGTTTGCTTGCCTTTCACATCCTTTCCAAATTAAAATTTAATTCCAGGTCCTAATGAGCTTCATAAGCAGAAGAATTTAACTTTAACACCTATGATGGGAGATCTGAGCTCTTAAGAAACAGCAACTTAAAATCAGAAATCACTACCTATTTATAATGGTAACTGTGTAATCTGACACCAACAAGAATAAAAGGTGACTCCTTGAGGTCATTTTATTGAGATTTAGGGAAACCCCTACCCTCCCAGGGTCAAGTCAAAGATGCCAGTTAACCTTCCCTCTCTCCTTTGGAAGGGGCTGGTTACTGAAATGTGAGCCAGTCCTTTTGATCAAGTATCCATGTGGCATTTCTCAGCTTAGGTTCAAAGCAGAGAACTATTGTAAGCATCTCAGTACAGATGGATTTACTAACCTGTAAGCTTCCTTAAGATACTCAGATTCCTTTCTGAGTTCTCCACAAACAGTGATTTCACACAGTAAGGACTCAACATAAATTTGTTCAAAAAATACATGGAAGCAAAGAGCAGGGACAACTCCCGAGTAGTTAACTGCCTCTATCTAAGCAATTTTTCACCATTTTTAGCTAAATCTCACAAAAATATTTTTTTGATACTGAGAATTTTCAGCTCCATGTTTTTTTAAATACTGCATCCTTTTTCTAATGCTTTTAGTTTCATTATAAGTTTGCTTTTAATTCTTAATCCCCTCCTTGTGACCCACGGGGATCCCCAGATATGGAGGAAAAAAACATTTGCATGTAGCTTTAACGGTGAAATTTCTGCTGTTTTAGAAATACCATATAAGGGCACCTTATTTTAGATCTTTGACAAATACTTTTAATTTCCTTTCCAGAACATCACTGCAGAGACTTTTACTGCTCTCTGGTACAAATTAATTGAATTCTGGGTGTCTGTTGCTTTTACTATAATCACAGCTTTCTATGCAGATAGGAACTCAGGGATCTATGTCCACTAATCCAGGACACCACAGAGTCGCTGACTTTTCACATCTAACCTTAGGTACCGAAGAAACTTTCTCGAGCCGAACCCAGTTGACACAAAGCTGAATTGATTGGCCCTTTCCAGTGACTATTCCTTTCATCCTCTTTGCTTGTCTCCTCTGATGGGAGTTCCATTTGTTATTTTTCAAAGACTGCAGGGCTAACAGTCCTCTGGCCCTGCAGCTTTTTTTTTTCAAGTCCCGTATTAGCCATAATACTGTGGAGCAGCCTCATTACCATCCAAGGATGTTCTGCAGGTGAAAGCTCAAGCTGGGGTGTCTTGCAGAGATGTAGAGCGCCCCCTCCTTCTGTGCTTTTATCATGTCACAGCTAGGTCTGTCATTCATTCTTTGTGCATCCACTTGCCACCTCCCCCCTAGGTTTTCATTTCATGAAGAACTTCCTCAGGTCCAGTTCTCTCTGTGTACAGCCTGCTTGTTCCAAGACAATGTAAGCCACTTCCAGTAGGGAAGATGCCTAGATATTGGTTACCAATTGGACAGCATTTACATTTTCCAGGACATGATCTTGCTGCTCATACTTAGTGTCTGAATTGGGAATGTGATATTTATGACCATACAGGTTTTCTTATTTTTCTTTCAACTCAAGGTGTTTCCATTTCCTTAAAACACTGATCTTGGTCTTGAAGCAATTCTAAATGTTGAGATAAGGCTTTTAAGCTGGCCCATTTTTTAAGACTCTCTTACACTCAGTTTTAACTTCAATGTTAATATCTACAAATTGCTTTGAGCTGTTTTCTGGAAGGATGTGGTATATATCATTTGACTGATGGCTCAACCAATGAGTGGTCCTTCCCAATGCTATTCAAAGTACTTAGCAGAGTGCTACAAATGCATCTTATGTCCTGTATCCAAATTCTTAATTATCACAAGAAGCTCTACCAAACTCTAGAAAGACAGACTTGAGACCACTTTTAAGGAGAGTAAACTTTTTCTTTATATGTATTTTTATATGATATTGACACAATACTTTTACATGCTAATAAACTTATGAATTAACCTAATGATTTTTGCTCATTTGAAACAATTTAGCATTAATATCTTATTTCAATTTAAATATAAAATTTCTATGAAATATCAACTACTGTGTGGTAAGAATGCTACATTATAATGCTAAATTGCCCAAAGTAATGAAGGAGAACTTTAGCAGAGTTAATTTAAAATAGCAGGAAATACAAAAGGGCTTTCAATTTGATTTTATATTGCAATATGTATAAAATGAACCTAAACATGAGGTTCATTTTACTGATTACAACTTTTTTTATGCTGTAAATTAAAATATCCTGGTTTGTCTAAGCTATGAAAGAGTAAAAGTAAAGGAAGGAAAAGAAGGAAAGAAATGTATATTGAAATTTTGCAGCGTACTATTCAAAAAGGCAAAACTCACAAAAGTGACTGAAAGCTAATTGCACTTGTATTTGAATTTTTCTATTGCTTTGATAGGAGTCAAAAATAGTGTAGAATGAGTATCTAAAATTTGCAAACTTAGTTTACAATGAAAACTATGATTAAAGTAATGTAAAACTTAATTGGAATTCTTAAGATCAGAATTTTCAAGATTCTACTCTCCGTTTTCAGGATTCTAATATCCCTTTACTATGTAAAGGGCCTGGCACATGGAATAATGGTAATTGTTATGATTCTACTTCAAAATTCTAACTTTTCAGTGAACAAAATTACAAGAAGCTATAGAATTAACACTGACCTTTTTAATAACAGAAAAAAATAAGAACCACAGGTAGAAAATAACTCATGAATGCTTACCATTAAACTTTTAAACTTTCTGTTTTCTGCAATGTGAAAAAAGCCATCTCTTGTTAAAATCTTGATGTGCTTTGCTTCATTATTGTACCTGTGGGCAATGAATACCTTATGAATATAAATGTGTTTTTAATCAGTAGAAATCAATAATTACCAGAGGGCATGTCGCAATAACATTATAGGAATTAGTTCTGAAGACAAAATATATACCTATGCCAATACACTGGCAACAGCTAATTAACAAAATATATTTACTAGATTCATTGAAGACACAACCAATACTTGAGGTGAGAAGGCAGGTATAAGATTTAACTAATCATTATGTCCAATTTATTTAGTTAGTTCAATTTGAAAACGTAGAAAAACAAAATATAAAACAAAGTCTAGTAATTATACTCTTAGAATTTACTAGAAATATACATACATCAAGTCACCAAAAATATAATGTTATGAAAGAATTCTAATATGCCAATTAGCAGCCTATAACACTATTGCTGTTTTTCTAACAGATATTTTCAACTATTAATGAACTGTCTGGATAAATGCATTATTTCTGCTGCAATTAGAACCTTAGTTTTCAACTTCAGTGTTATATATGTCAGATGGTCTATGCAATTATGAAAACAGGAAATCTATTTCTGTAAGAGTACTTGTCCTACTTACTTAATGCTAATTGCATATTCTCCTGACTCTTTGGTCCTGTGCCTCACAAGGTAAGTACTATTTACCCTATTAATAAGTTCAGTCTCTGCCTGCAATCTTTCCATTGCTCCAGCATACCTGTAAGAAATGACACAGTAAAGTTGGGTAATGTACCTGGAAGAGAACAGAGGCTAAAAATAAGTATCTGTTATGATTTTAATTTAGTGGCAGATCTGAGCTGTTTTTATTTTTATGCTAACTAATTATATTGCTTCAAAAAAAGTATAATAAATTAATTCAGAAAAAGATCCTTTAATATGTCTAAACACAAATGCTCTACAAAGCTAATAACAGTAAAATGAACAGTGCCTAATACACAGTAAGCATGCAGCAAATATTTATCAAATGCGTAAGTAGGGCAGAGGGAGGAGTCAGTAGGTATTGCGTTGGAAAGAGAATTGTGGAGAGTTTAGGGACAAGAAGGGGAAAGATTTGGGGTGAGAAAATGCCTTGCATAAGACACACACACACCTTACTTTATGCTGTTTTATATACACTATGAAATGAAATCTCCCTTAAGCATTTTAAAGAAAATTCCAATAACAATTTTAAATTATTTTAAAATAAATATTTTGGTTGTAAGATTAAATTTTGTCCACAGTTGTGATAACCCAATTTCTTAAGAAATTAGTAGCAGTAACATTTATTTTTAAAAGGTAGATATTTTTCAAAATCAGAATTCATTTCTTCCTAGACTATATTGGCCTTAAACATATCCAAACTCCATAACAATAACAATGAAAGGCCCAAGTTCAAAGTTAAAATATTCTTCAATGATACTTCATATCAAATATAAACTTAGTGTTTACTAGTCAAAGTGAAAGGGGAAAAATTCTTATGTTTAGCTGTCTTTCAAAATTTTCCAGAAAATTCTCTGATTCACAGAGATTCATATAACCCAGGCTAAATAGCCATCTCTAATCTACACCAAATATTTATTTAATATACATTTAGCAAGTCTGTTGAGGGAGGGCATGTTAGGTTTCCATGAAGTATAGAAGAGAAGGCAGGGGCATTTTATGCAGGTGGTACATTGGGTTGAAAGCTGTTATGATAACTCTTGAATTGTTAGGACCTAGCACGATCTGACCCACTTCTATCTCTTCAATGTCATCTCTTACAACCAACCACCTTCTTCACTAACTCCAGTCTTCTTTCAGGTACAGAAACGCACCAAGCTTTCTTTTGGTCTTAGAATCTTCTCATAGACTTGCTTGGAAATCACTCGAGCCCCATCCACACACATTCCTTCTGACCATTCAGGTTTAGAGAGGTCTTCTCTGAGCATCTCATGCAAAAATGTTGCTCCACACCCTGCACCCTCCACCCTTTACTCTCATTACATATCCCTTTTTTCCCCTCCAGGGCATTTATCACAACTAGTATATAGTATATGCATTTTAATCAAAGTGATACGAGAGCATAGTTTATATTATAATGAAAAAACAAAAGTACCACATGTATTTTTCCCCTTTTTTCTATTTCTGCTGGCATATTTCAAAATTACATGATTATACTATAATTTCTTAATTTATCAATTTTAGATGTCAAGAAGGAAAATCAGTTTTTCTCACCTTGCTCATTCTTTCATAAAGCTGCTCCTTACTCTTTCTTTTTGTAAACTCTACAATGCCATGTCACTGTCTGACCCAGCTTTGGCATGTTTTCATGTTCAAAGAATATATGTCTGACATAACAAAAATAAGTGCCTCATGTTTTGTTTCCTCAGGCTCCTTTGTCTCTATCATAAATTCTTTCCCAATTTCCAAGATAATTTATAACACCCCTAATAATACATTTTTCAACATCACAAAATTTACCACTTCACTTTTTTGTATAGAGACATTTCTCCTTGAGCCCTCCAATCTCTTTGATAACACTTGCTGTCTAAGTCTGCTGAATTATTGTAGTTCTAGGACTTCTCTTTGCCTTTTTCCTATGCGTGCTCCTATTTCCTGGATTCTGTATATTCCTCTATCTTGGGTTACTAGCCCATTCTTCAACTTCCTGTAAAAGGATACATGGGATGTAATATTCTCAGAAAACAACTTTATTTTATCCTAACATTTAATTCTTAGTTTGGCTGGGTATAGAATTCTAAGTGAGAAATAATTTTCTTCTGAGATCTGTAAGGCATTGTTCCATTGTCTTCTAATTTTCAATTCAATTCTGATTTCTGATTCTTTATATATGATCTAGTTATTTTCTCCCTAGAAACTTTCAGATTCTTTCTTTATTCTCAATATTATGAAATTTCATGATAACGTACCACCTTGTTATATGCTGGAGTTTTTATTTCAATAGTGAATTAGGCTCTCAGTAGCATCTTCAATTTGAAGCCACAAATCCTTCAGTTTTGAGAAATTGTTGTATTATTTCTTTGATAATAGCCAACCTCTGTTTCCTTTTTGGGGGGGAATCCTTGCTAGTTGAAGCTGTGCTTCATGGGTTGATTGTGTAATTTCCTTATCTTTTTTCCCATATTGCCAACCTCTTTGAATTTCTGGGAGGTTCGCTCAACTTTATTTTCTAACTCTTCCACTCAACATTTAATTTAGAAGAGCTCCTTCTTATTTTTTTTATTTTTCCTTTTGTAAAGCATATGTATCATTTCCATGTATATTATTCCTTCTTTTAATTCTGAGGATAGAAATTAAAGGTTTTTAATTTTTGTTTTCCTGTTCACTCTAATGTATCTATTTTTTTTTTTTCAAGTTTCTTTTGACCATTTCTTTCATTTCATTTGGTCTACAGTTCAAGAATTTCCTCAAAGATCTGGTTCCCTTTGGTAGTCTGTTCATATTTAAGAAGGAGGCATCCAAAAGTTGACTGGGTTCTGTGTGTTTGTGAGCTACAAGGTAGGGTAGGCTCACTGAGTAAGAACCTGATCATTTGGCAAGAACCAGATGGTTTGTCTGGGTAACACCCAAATGCCAGGATTTTAAGTTGTTTTTTTTTTTACTCTAAGGCCATTCAGTTTCTTTCGAGAAAGTTCTTGCAAATATCCATCTGGAGTCAAGGAGAAGGTAGGATGTTTGTGTGAGGCCAGTTGTCACAGTGTTAGAATTAAGCTATGCAACAGGACTAGAGGTAGCATCTTTCATCATTCATTATACAGACTTTGCAACCACCCCTCTCTTTTTAGTATGGCATCTCCCTCAGTCTTTACTGGGCCTGGTGTCTCCAAGTCTGGAGCCTCTCTGGTTCAATTTTTCCATATAATATATCTTCTAATTCTAGTGTTTCCTGCCACAGAAAGAAAAAGAAAGTCACCTGACTACTTGGAGGAGGGAGATAGGGATCTTGGCATCTATCTCCTGTTCTTTATACAGATTTTCAAACAGTTCCCTAGTTTTCAGATCTATGCTTAATCCATGCCTTCAGGATACTCAAACCAAGGTAATTCCAATAAAGCAGTTTTTATCTGCATTGAAGATAATCAATTCTATTTCATTTTATGTGCATTCCATGTCCTAAGTAAGAAACAAAGTTCACCTGGAGGGAACAACTTGCTTTTAAACATAGAAATAATATTAGTAAAGATAATTTTATTGGTGATATTCAATTTCTCAGTGACTTGAAAACCATTCATTATAATTTTTTTTCTAAACTGTTTAGTATTTCTAAAATTGAATGTTCCACTTTCTGGTGGAGTTGATCATTTTGCTCCCAGCAGAAGGCTTTCACATGGAATTGCCTGCTCAGTTTGAATAAACCGTCTAGGTTGCTCAATTTAAAAAAGTAATTTTAAAATTCTAGTATGAAATATCTTTATTTCCTTCTATTTTCAAAGTTCTTCCTTGGTTTGAATATCTTTATTTTTATCATTAAGAAAAATATTATTCTAACATGTCATATTTTCATTGAAATTTTACATGTTGGCAAATGTACATTTTAAGACAAAGGGTACAGGATTGTGGGAAGATTTCAGAGTAGGAAGATCCAGGAATCACTACCTTCACCAAAACAATGATTGAATTGGCAGGAACTATCTGAATCAACTATTTTGAAATGCCAGAGTCTAGTAGATCATGGTGCAGCATCCAGGGAGGACTGGGGGGAAGAGGCTAGTAAATTGCAAAAAATACCAGTGAGTTTCACCCTCTCAACAGTGGCTACCCTCCCCCTTCCCCCAGCCTCATGGTAGGCAACAGTGGAGACTACAGCTCTGGCTCCTGGCATAACTTGCTGGTGCCAAGGTGAGACATAAAGAATTAGTCCTCCAAACTCAAGGGGGCAGAGGTGTTTGATCATCTGGTAACTGCTTTTGATCTTTTGATCACTTACTTCAGATCACTAGGGGCAGGGTATGAAGGCAGCTATTGTTCCAACCCCCCTGGGGCAAAGGCTTCAGAGGAATCCTAAAAACTGTAGCCTTCTATGGTTATTTCTAATTATGTAAAGCAGTTAAAGGGCTGCACTAACTGGGTGTGTGCAGTTAAAGTGCTGCACTCACTGGGCGTGTGCTGCTATCAGCTTCAAAAGCCAAGGTAGAAACTCCTGATGCCCTTGTTGGCCCCTCCTCTATCCCCTGAACAATGCAGGGTGGAGCCAGCTTGTACTGCCATTGTGGGCCCCTGACCCTGTTCCAGATGGAACTGGAGTCCATGTATGTCAGTGCCAATCCATCAGCTGAAATATGAGAAACTGCACCAGGGAACTTGTGTCAGGTTCACCCTCCCAGAGTTTGTTCTGAGGGCAGAGACACAGCTTACAGATAGCTGGGACGGTGGGAGAAATAATTTAGTTGAAGTAACTTGGGTCAAAGGACTACCTGCATTAAGTCACTCAAGAGAGCACCCAGGATGGGGAGAAAGTCTATTTCAAAGGGTACAGAGTAAGCATTCACTCAAACTTTTGTAAAGTGTAAATGGGAAAATCCCAAGGCCTCTAGCAAGCACAAGCTCAGAAAAGGAGTAGACTCTGCAGCTCCACAAAGGCTCAGATAAAACAGAACCCTTCATCTTGCATTTGCCTTGGGCTGATCTTCCTGATAGGAAGGCTAAGCTCTGAAGGAGAACACCAGCCTAAGCAGAGCAAATTTGCAGAGAGAGTGAAAGGTGATTTTGCTTTGGCTGGTTTGTTTCGATTAGCTTTTACATTCAAGAAAATCTCTCTGATATCACTATATGGATACAAACTTAAAGAACAGACAGCTCAATTACTAAATCCCAGAGATAACACTTAAAAATACTAAAATATACAGCATGCAAAAAAAAAAAAAAAAAAAAAAAAAAGATTACAAGAAAAACAAAGAAGCAGGAAATGATTCCTCTCCAAAGGAAAAAGATAAAAATCCAGAAACCATCAAAGAGGACCAGCCTTTGGACTAAGTGAACAGAGGCTTAAAAAAAATCCTCAATTTGCTCAAGGAAAGAAAGAAAAACATGGAGAAAGAACTAAAAAACATGCAGAAAGAATGAACAGTATGGGAATATCTCTGAGATTCTAAATGGCAATCAAACAGAAATACTGGAGTTGACAAACACAATAACTGAAATGATCCTAGACAGATCACAGATGAAAAAATCGGGGATCTTGAGGACAAGGTAATTGAAATTAGTCAGGCTGGGAAGCAGAAAGAAAATAAAAAAGAATGGACAGATCCTAAGAGATCTATGAGACACCATTATACATACCAATATATGTGTTATGGAAGTCCCAGAAGAAGAAGAAAAAGAGAAAGAGGCAGAAGGAATAGTCAAATAAATAATGGCAGAAAACTTCCCAAATTTAATGCAGGACATTTTTATGTACATTCAACAAGCCCAAGGAAATATAAATAGGATAAACTCAAAGAGAACCACATGCATACACATAGCAAACAAATTGTCAAATGCCAAAGACAAAGAGAGAGTTCTGAAATCTGTGAGAGAAAACAAATGAGTTATGTATAAGGGAATAACAATAAGATTAAGTGCTGATATTCATCAGACTCAATTGAGGCAAGAAGGCAGTGGTATGAAATATTTAAACTGTTGAAAGAAAACAATTGCCAACCAAGAATTTTATATCCAGCAAGACTTTTTTCAAAACTGAGGGAGAGGTTTAGGTATTTCCCAGATAAACAAAAGATGAGGGAACTTATCACTACTAGAACTGCACTACAAGCAATGCTAAAGGGAGTTCTTCAAACTGAAAGGAGAGGTCACTAGATAGTGGAGTAATAAAGATCTCCAGTAAAGGTAACCATATGAGTAATTATAAATGCAAGTAATATTGTATTGTTTGGTATGTAACTCCACTTCTTACTGCTTACACATGCTAAAATGCAAATGCATTAAAAAGTAATGACCAATCTATGGTTGTAGACATTCAATGTAAAAAGATATCATTTATATCAAGTACAAAATAAAGGTGTAGGGATGGAGCAGTACAAGAACAGTGTATGTATGTGGTATTGAAAATAAGTTGTTACCAAATCTAATATATTTGTTACAGATTTAGAATATAAAATTTTAAACCCATGGTAATGACAAAGAAAATACATGAAAAATATAATCAGAAAGAAATGAGAGGGGACCCAAATGATGCAAAACAAATATCAAATAAATGTGAAAGTAGGCATTAATGGAAGAATTAAGTATAAAAAAGGTATAACATTTACAGTGACAAAATAGCAAAATGGCACAAGAAACTACTGCATTATCAGTATTTACTTTAAATGTAAATGGATTATACTCTCTAGTCAAAAGGCTGAGAATGGCAGAATGGATTAAAAAGGCATAATCCAATTATATTCTGTTTATAAGAGACTCACCTTAAATTAAAAAAACATAAGTAGGTTAAAAGTGAAAGCATGGAAAAAATATATATACCATGCAAGTTGTAACCAAAAGAGAGGTGGGGTAGCTATGCTAATATCAGATAAAATACACATTAAGTAAAAAACTGTTATGAAGGACAAGGAAAGTCATGATATACTTATAAAGGGGTTAAGTCAACAAAAAGACATAATTATAATTATATATGCTACTTATAGCAAAACCCCAAAATAAATGAAGCAAATATTGACAGATTTGAAGGGAGAAATAAACAGTTCTACATTAATAGTAGGAGATTTCAAAACACCACTTTATAAAATTTTATTTCAAAAATTGAATATCTGGACAGAATATCAATAAGAAAATATAAGACTTGAATGATACTCTAAACCAGCTAGACCTAACAGATAGATATTGAACATTTCATGTAGCAGTAGCAGAACACACTTTCTTCTCTAGTGCACATGGATCATTCTCCAGGATAGAAAATAGCTCAGGTCACAAAACAAGATTCAATAAATACAAAAAATATTGAAATCATATGATATATCTCCTTTGACCACAATGGAATGAAGCTAGAAATTAATAATAGAAGAAGAAATGGAAAATCACAAATATGTAGAAACTAAACAATGTACTCTTAGACAAACAATGGGTCAAAGAAGAATTCACAGGGACATTAGGAAACATATGGAGAAAAATGAAAATGAAAACACAAAATACCAAAACTTATGGGATGCAGCAAAGGCAGTGCTGACAGGGAAATTTATAGCTCTAAATGCTTACAATGAAAAAGAAAAAAGATTTCAAATCATAGACCTAACCCCAAAAACTGAAGGAACTAGAAAAAGAAAAGCAAACTAAACCCTAAGTGAGCAAAAGGAAGCAAACAACAAAGATTACAATAGAGATGAATGAAATGGATAATTAAAACAAGAGAGAGAATCAACAAAACAAAAAGTTGGTTCCCCAAAGTTATAAAATTGACACATCTTTAGCTAGACTAAGAAGGAAATAGAGAGAGAGGGCATAAATAACTAAAATCAGAAAGGAAAAGTGGGACATTACTACTGACCACACAGAAAATAAAAGGACTCTAAGATGATATTATGAACAACTGTATGCCAACAAATTAGATAACCTGGATGAAATGGAAAAATTCCTAGAAACACACAAACTACCTGAACTGACTCAAGAAGTATTAGACTATCTCAACAGACCAATAACAAGTAAAGAGATTGAATCAGTAGTCAAAAACCACCCACAAAAAGAAAAGTCCCCCACAGGTGAATTTTGCCAAACATTACAAAAAGAATTAACACCAATCCTGCTCAAACTCTTCCAAAAAATTGAAGAGGAGGGAACATTCCCTAACCTATTCTGTGAAGCCAACATCATCCTCATACCAAAGCCAGATAAAGATACCACAAGAAAATAAAATTTCAGACCAATATATCTTATGAATATAGATACAAAAATCAACGAAAGACTAGCAAACCAAATACAATAACACATTACAAAAACTATTCACCATGTTCAAGTGGGATTTATCTCAGGAATACAAAAGCTGGTTCAACATAAGAAAATTAATTAATAATTTTCTAACATTAATAGAACAAAGGGAAAATTCCACATGATCATCTCAATTGACACAGAAAAGGATTTTTACAAAATCCAGCAGTCCTGCATGATAAAAAACACTTAGAAAACCAGGAAGAGAAGGAAACTTTCTCAACATGATAAACTGCATATATGAATAACCCACTGAACTTAACACTGAACTTAATGGTGAAAGGCTCAAAGCTTTCCCTTAATATCAGGAACAAGACAAGGATGCCCACTGTCACCACTGTTATTCAAAATTGTATCAGAAGTCCTAGCTAGAGCAATCAGGCAAAAGTAAAAAATAAAAGGCATCCAAATTGGAAAGGAATAAGTGAAACGTTTCGTATGTACAGGTGACATGATTCTATTTTCAGAAAACCCTTAAAAATCCACAATGAAGCTTCTAAGCTGAGAAATGAATTCATCAGTGTGGTGGGGTATAAGAATAGAACCCCAAAATCAGTTGAGTTTTTGACCCTAGTAATGAAAAATCTGAAGAAGAAATCAAGAAAAACATTCCATTTACAACAGCAACTTCAAAGAATCAAATATTTAGGAATAAATCTAACCAAGGATGCAAAGGACTTATATACAGAAAACTGTAAAACATTGCTGAAATAAAGAAGTCAATATACAAAAATCAAGTCAAAATGGATCAAAGACCTAAATATAAGAACCAGACTATCAAACTCCTAAAATAAAACATAGGCAAATGTCTTTAGGCCCTTGTGTTAGGCAACAGTTTCTTAGATGTTATATCCAAAGCACAAGCAACAAAAGAAATGAGATAAATGGGATCCAATCAAAGTTAAAAACTTTTGTGCATCAAGGGACTTTATCATGAAAGCAAAAAGACAATCTATACAATGGGAGAAAATATGTAGAAACCACATATCTGAAAAGGTTTTAATATCCAAGATATATAAAGAAATCCTTCAATTCAACAACAAAAACACAAAAGACACAATTAAAAAATGGGCAAAATATTTGGATTGACATTTCTCCAAAGAAGATATACAAATGGCCAAACAGCACATCAAAAGATACTCAACATCAATAGCTATTAGCAGAATGCAAATCAAAACCACAATGAGATACCAGTTTATACCCACTAGAATGGCTACTATTATTAATTGCTGTTGGGAATGTTATATGGTGCAGCCACCGCAGAAGGCACTGTGGAGTTCCTCAGAAAGTTAATTATAGAATACCCATATGGTCCAGGAGCCCCACTACTAGGTATAAGACAAAAGAATTTTTGAAAGCAGGGACTCAACCAGATATTTGCATACCAAAGTTCATAGAGCATTATTCACAATTGCCCAAAGATGGCAGTAACCCAATTGTCCATCTGCTGATGAATGGATAAATACAATATGGTATATACATAAGATGGAATATTATTAAACTGTAAAATGGATTGAAGTTCTGAGACACGTGTGACAACAAACCTTGAAGAGATCATGCTGAGTAATAAAAACCAGACACTAAAGGACCAATATTGCATAATCTCATCCTTATGAAATAATTAGAATAAGCAAATTCATAGAGTCAGAAGCTACAATATAGGTTACCAGAGCTGAGGTGGGGGTAGGGAATGGGGAGTTAATGCTTAAATTGTACAGTATTTCCATTTGGGATGATGGAAAAATTTTGGTAATGGATGGTGGTGATTGGAGCACAGCATTGTGGAATGTAACTAACAACACTGAATTATATATTTGAATGAGGTTAAAAGAGGGAAATTTTAAGTTGTATATATGTTACTAGAGTAAAAATTAAAATAAAGGGCATAGGACTATATACTCAAACAGTGTACCCTAGTGTAAACCAAGGATGATAATTATTAGTACAATTATAAAAATGTTCTTTCACCGATTGTAACAAATGTACTATTCTAATGCAAGGTGTTAAGAATAGGGTGGTATTTGGGAACTCTGTATTTATTCATGATTTTTTTTGTAAACCTACAAATTCTCTAATAAAAAATAAATGAAATCATTTTATTTATTTTTATTTTTTACGAAAAGGATGCAAAAGCTAGTTTCCTGTGCTCTGAATGATTCTCAGGTATCTGGTTTATTTCATAAAATTCATATAGTTTTGTGGCCTTGGTATTTGTTTATAAAATCATTATCTTTGTGATGATAGGGCCTGGTTACATCAAAAGTTGCAAAAGAAACTGAAGGAAACAACTCTTTATACCCGTTCCTGACATCTTCCAATTTGATTGCCCATGTTTCATCTCTATTCTCCAAGCTTTCATCTCTATTCTCCAAATGAATTGCTGTCAGGATTAGTTTTAATTTCCACAGAATCTAGGATTTCCAATCTGTAAAAGATTAGCTAACATTCCTAGTTCTACAGCAAACCTGCTACAGCTTCTTCAGCAAGCTCAGTGCTGAGGCCCATGGAAGGAAGTCAGAGGAAGTATTATAGATAATGGCTACAGAAAACAGAAAATGACTTTTCAGAAAGAGCAAAGGGGTCCGATAAGGAGAAGAATCTCATATTTTGGACAACGTATTCCCACACCTTGAAAAGTAATCTAGCATTTTCCAGGCTTTGGTTATATAAAATAAAATGATGAGAATATTATTAAAATATCACACAACTCAGGTACATCTATACGTGCAAACCAAACTAGTAGTACATAGTCTCAGGATATCTCATTTATGTACATATTCTGTATGCGTATACTTTTATAACAAGGAAATGAAAATAGATTCTGTCATTTTAAAAGGAGTCAAACACAATATTCAGGAAACAACAGAAATGAGTAAACATGGCCAGATTTTGTATTTGAGCAGTTATAGCAAGGTACAGGTGGCATAAATTAGGATACTGATTCTATCACACACTAGGTACATGGCCTTAACTTTTGTTTCCTCATCTGTGAAAAGGGGATAACAAAAACTTTCCTTATATCGACACTGGGAATCAATGAGCTAAAACGCATGATGTACGAAGCATATTATCCAGCACATAGTAAGTACTCAGTATATGTTTTCATAGGATGAGCCTACCTATCTGTATCCTAAATATATTTTCCCAGTTGAAGATTCACTGTTGTTTAAACTCATGTCTAAAAAAAATAAACACATCATTATCCACTTCACTTCCTTGTTTTGTCTATTAATGATACTGCCATCCTCCAAGAAGTAGGTGAGCCTCAGCTAAAACCCCAAATTTTAGATGTCAATAAATCTTGCTCCCAGACTGCATGCTGTAAAGTCATATTTTTATGATCTAGCATTCTTTTGGGGCTAATTTTTAGTTTTAGACCATGAACTCATATTTCCTTCCTGCTTCATGAAATCAACTTTTCTAAAACACATGATAAATATTTGCCTATATTCCATTCCTTTCTGTGACTGTTGTAAACTTTGAATTTATAGTCATACACAAACACACACACACACACACACACCTCTGATAGAGATATGGAGAGGTCAGGAATATATAAATCCATTATGGTGTTTTGTTACATCTAAAACACCTTTACCAGGACAAATGGAAATGGGACGTGGTTTACTACCCACACATTTAAGGCGTCCTCAAGCTAAGCGTATTTCAACTTAGCTATATAAACATTTTTAATACTTACCAGGGTTGGCAAGAATAATCTACTGGTTTGGGCACCTAGGATATAAAAAGGCAAAAATAGATTAAGTTTACTTAAGGGAAGCTTTTAGCAATCAATCACTAATTCAGTCCAGCTGACTCAGCTCTATAAAACCCTAAGTAGCACAGTCCTGGAACTATCCATTGGCAATTTTATACAGAATGAATCATGGTATGTGTCAGATAAGAAGAAAATAATTTATTTCACTTTAATTCATTCTTTCATTCATTTTCTTGCCAGTATACTTCTGAGTAGAAAGATTTGCAGGGAAAAATATGAACTGGAAACTTTCAGTATTTATTATAAAGGCAGTTTAATACTATCATAGAAAATTAAAATGAAAACATTATTAAGAAAACCAAATAGCACTTCGCTTTCCAAAGTTGTTGGAAAAACATGCTAAATAAACGATATACATTGGCTATAGGCTCTTATTTTTATAACACATATTTCTAACTGATTCTGAAGTCTATCAACTGAAAAACCTTTTATTCAGGAAAAAGCTATGGTTAATTTCATTTTTCCCTTCTCTCACTCCTATAAAGCTTCACACAAGAGAAAAATATTGCATTTTCTATGCAAATAAAGAAAGAAGACCTCTTGTAGTTGCTGATGGCAACTAGACATGAACAAAACAAATAAGGTATATTAATAGTCATAAAATGAAATATAGACTAAATAGTACAGATAGAGAGACAAGGATTATACATTCCTGAGAAAAAGACTGGGAGTACAGATGGTTTGTCTTGTGTTTAGAAATTTTTCATGAATTCTCTGTGTTTGTGATATGTACATTCCTTGGTATTTCTGGGCCCTTTTATTACAAGTGATTAAAATATTTTGCCCTCAATTATAACAGTAAAAATATAGTATGTTAAAAGTTTGATCAATATGAATATTTCTCTCACTATGTCAATCTTCATCATAGGCTATTATAAGACTTGTATATCAAAATAATATTTCTGGTTGGAATATCCATATGGTTATAATATTTAGCCATTTTTATCCTATGGATCACATTTTTAATTTCACCACCTTATAAAGTCCTGATGCACAGCAATTCATATTGAAAGATTATGCCCATTGAGATCTTATTAATATTTTCTTATGCCATTGTTTCACAAATAAAAATCAATCTTCAGTGGTTTCTGCTTTGATGATATCATAGACATGGCATCTGAAATCTGATGGGAAAAATATTTTCTCTTGCTGTGGCAGTTTGATATTGTTTATGAATTCCAATAATAGATACTGGATTATGTTTGTAAACTGGTCTGTCCCTCCGGGCATATTAGATTATATTGGATTCAGAGGTTTCACTTTTACTTGATTAAATAATGATTAAGGCTTTGATTGGGCCACATCAGTAGGACATTACATCCCTGCCCCATTGGTGGGTGGGGACTCACAGAGAAACGGCACCACAAAGAAGGGAGGTTGGAGTTTTGATGCTGGAGCCCAGGAAGTAAGCACACACAGGAGCAGAGAGAAGGCTCAATTAGACACGGCAGAGGTCCCGGGAAGAGAAACGAGCCATTTGCCTGAAAGTCTACAGCTGGCCTTGTGGAGAAAGCAGAGCAGCTGAGCCCACAGAGAAACAAGCCCCAGGAAGAGAGGAACCCAGGAAGCCTAACCCTTGGCAGACGTTGGCAGCTATCTTGCTCCAACATGTGGCAACAGACTTGGGTGAAGGAAGTAACTTATGCTTTATGGCCTGGTAACTGTAAACTTCTACCCTAAATAAATATCCTTTATAAAAGCCAACAGATTACTGGTATTTTTGCATCAGCACCCCTCTGGCTGACTAATACACTTGTACTCTCCCCCTCTGTTTTGTTTAAACATATACTTATACCTAAACGCATCTCTTTCCCTGGAGAACAGAAAAAGAAAGGATATGGGAGGGAGGAGGGCAAGGAATGTCAACATATTCTGGCCGTGGATTCCCTTAGCCGGGAAAGGCTGGAGATCCACAAAATTGAAGGATGACACAGAATTCTAGTGCAGAACAGATTTCTGAAGCTGCTCTATCCTGAAGTGGCCTGTTGGAGATTAGTGTCTCTAGCAGGTCTGCTTTGATGTGTGAAGAGATGTGACTCTCTTAGCTATGCTCCCCACAACCACGGTGGGTTCTATTCTTTTCCATCTGCCAGGGGCCCTCCCAATGCCTCTTCTGTGTACTCTGGGCCCCTGCTTGGACAGATGTTTCATATTTAAGACTACAGACAATTTTCTCCTGGGTACTAGCTCATCCTTGACCATATGTTTACTATTTTTTCAAAATGCTTTTTCCTGCCTTCATCATAGGCAATTTACCTAGCTAAACTTCTGCTGTATACATATAGACTTAAAAAAATATTTTATTGGGTATATAGCATGCATATAAAATAGGACAATAAGACATAGGCTTATTCCTGAAATACATCTTGTAAAAGTTCCTAGAGTGAATTTTCTCTGTGTTTGTTTGACTAGAAATATCATTATTTCACCCTTATTCAGGAGTGATAGATTTGGTGAATATAAATTTCTAAGTTGACAATAATTTTTTCTCAAAACTTTCAACTTATTATTCTGATTGCTTCAAATATTATTTAATATATTGCAGGTTTTAGTTCTAGAACCTCCATTTGGTTCTTTTTATAGTAGTTCCTATTTCTCTGCTGAGATGACCTATCCATTCATTATGAACATATTTTTCTTTATGCCCTTGAGCACAGTTATAATACCTACTTTTAAAATCCTTGCCTAATAATTGTATCATTTAAGTCATATCAGGGTTTCTCTCCTTGGATTGTTTTTTTTCTCTTGAGTATGTTTCAGGCTTTCCTGTTTCTTTGACTACAGAGTAATTTTGGATTATACCTTGGACAAGTTGAATGATACACTGTCTAGGCTCTGGATTCTATTATTTCCTATAAGGAACATTCTTTGTGTTTTTGTTTTTAAACCAGTTAACTTGGGTTGAACTCCAACTGCAAACTCTGCATCCCCTGTGATGAGAGGAAGTGGAATTCTCAGTTTAGCCCTTTTAGCTTAATCTGTGCTACTTGGGGTCCATACCACTCAGCCAGAGACTGGGGTAGAATTTATATACAAATAATTTGAAGTTACTCTTCTCTGGTTCCTTTCTTTCTGAAAATTTCCACCTCCTTTTCCAGGTGCTGTGGTTTCCCCAAATTTTGTACTCTGGTTCTTCAAGCCAGTAATACTGAGGATTTTCTATCTGAATTTCAGCTTCCCTGCAAGGTGCAGCCTTGTGCCTAACTGCCAGCTGAAAGCCATAAAACCAAGAAACTCACCTAATACCATTTCTTTTTTCCAAGGGCCAACTCCTCTTCTAGCCAGTGCTGTCAAATAGTTCATGTGTATATGTGTGTATGTGATATATCTATCTATATAAAATGGATGTAGGTGTAGATGTAGATGTAGATATAGAGATACAGAGATATAGATACAGATATTCCAGATGTTATACTGGAAGAATGGTGCAATAGAAGCTACTTTGTAATTACCAGAAGTGGAACCTCTTGTTGCTTCGATACTGCTGCTGTTAGCTGTGAGTCTAATCATCAATCCATTGTAGGCAACTTGTGTTTTCTCTCTGGTTGTTTTTAATATTTCCTCTTTGCCTTTGATGTTCTATAGTTTCACCCAAGTGTGTCAATGTGTTGCCTAATTTTAATCTACTTTTGATGCTTAATCTGAAGATTAGTTGTACCACAGATTCTTAAAAATTCTCAGCCATTATTTGTCTGAATATTGCTTCTCCACAATTATATCTATTCTTTCCTTTGAGTAGAGGTATTTGAACTCCATTCTTTGTTATATTTTCCATTTCTTCATCTATCTGGGCTGTTCTCAGATATTTCTTCAGGTTTCTCCTCTAATTCTTTTAATATCTATATCTAGTATGGCATTTAATATATCCATTAAGGATTTCATTTCACTTACTATATCAATTATTCATCTTTAGAAGTTCTGATTCTTTTTTAATATACCCAGACAATTTGGGTAGGGACCTATTCCCCTGTTAGAATTTTATTGCCTTTTTATCTCTTCAATCATATTAAAATAAAATTTTGCATTTAGTATCTGATGCTTCCAATATCTTCCATCTTTGTGGGTCTAATTCTGCATTTTGTTGTTTCTGCTCATTTTTGTTCCAGGTGGTTGGTTTCCTCACGAATTTAATGATTTCAAATTACGAACTCATGTTTCCTGGAACTTTATCTGTAAGATTTTTGGAGAACTGTGTATAGAGAGACTCCAATCTAGAGAGAATTTGCATTTGCATCTGTTATGATCTGGGGGGAGGGGTATACCAGCTAAGATGGAATCACTTTAAATTACACTTTTAGCTTAGAATGATTTATGCCACAGGGAAGGTATGAAGTCCAGCCCCATCCCTGCATCGTTTTTGCATTTAAGGTTAGGAATTTTCAGAGAAGACTGCTATCTTTTTTATACCCCATCCAGAGCTAAGACCAGGATAGATGTATCTTCTTCTTTAGGGTGTTTGTGTTTTTTCCCCCTAGTTCACTCATAGAGGGCTCCAGAATTTACACAGAGATAACCACACCATACTACTGGCTCAAGGCTTTGTCCTCAGTCACCTATTGCCAGAAATGAAACAATCTCATTTATCTTCCTCCCATGTCTTCTTCAGTTCTAGGTTCCTATGTATACACTGCAAGAATTTTTAGGAGACTGGCACAGCAGAGGCAGGCTGATAATTTTTCAGCTCAGCACTACGCATGGATCCTGATAAACAATATGTCCCAGGACCAATGGAGATACCATTTTCCAAACTCGCTCAGTCTATCCTCCCTCCAATATCTCCTCTTTCTCCTTCTCTTCATTTAACTTGTCTTACAACCAACAAATGAACCTATAATTTCATTTAAGTAAGCAGTAAAATTTTAATAGTTATTTATTAGTTTCAAGGTATAAAATAATCTTATTTAGTCTGCAGTTCTACCCATATTTCTCAGCACATAGTACAAATCTGTATCATCTTAACATTTCTGAATAGATTTCTTCTTCTAGTGACTGAGTCACCATATACCATATAATATGATCCTATTATATGGTGATTTAATTAGGATCTACCATTGTTAATGGCCTACATATACAGCTGCTTTTCATTTATCTGTTTTCAGCCAACAAAAATTTATAAAAGACCTCTATGTGCCCATTTAGTCCTATGGTAAAATTTTAAATGTTCATCTTATGCCTTCTTTTAAAGGATGTAGAAGAAAACAATATTTAAAAAAAACAAATCCTTACTCTCTCTGATTTGACTTCTCGAGGTTTTCAAACATCTAAATGTTAGAACGTATAATTTTTGCCACCTGACCATATATAAACGCAACCACATTAGGGATGGGAAGTCTGAATTTTGTTCATACAAATGACAGATAACTAGTTAAAGAAATACTTTTGTTTATCTAATTAAATAAAAGTAGTATCAAATTTCAACAATCTTTCAAGATTATAACATAATATAAAAAAACATGTGACACTAGATCACAGGACCAAAAGACTAGCTTTTTTAAGCCCCTTGCCTTTGAAATAAATTAAGCTTGAATGAGTGAAGTAGGATTTTTTTATAGACTATACTCTGAAATCAAGGATGGCAGGCATTCAAATTTATAATATGAAAAAGAATGTCCAGTTCAGACATTCAGGAAGGATTGAAAGATAGCAAGAAAGGTAACCTAAGGAGGGATTTTTGTTGTTTTGTTTAATTTGCTTGTTTTTTTTAAGCCACAAACTCCATTATAAAAGTAAAGGAATTTCATTAACTTGGAATTAATAACTTTTTGTAGTACAATCCACTCTAACCACGAAATTATGATAGCGAAATCATGTCACTCAAAACACCAATTTATAAATCTCATAAAGCACCAGAGAGTACATCTTATATTGCATTCACCCAAAATATTATTTGAGTAAATATTCATCCATTCTCCTTGTATCTTCCTAATGTGTTTGTTGTTTTCAGAACATTTCATTATGGCATTAAATAAACAGTAATGACATGCTAAAACATTAAAAAAAAATGTATTTAGAGATTTGATTGAAGAATGTATGGGCTTTCATGCTTCTTTTGCACACTAGTTGAAGTGTAATATCTCTCTGTAAGCTAAAGTGACTGGGGAATAGATTAGACCATATCATTCTCACTTCAGAGGGGAAAGATAAATTTGTATAATGCATCTAAACTTTAGCCTGGGCTTATTCCTCCTAATGCTTTATAGATAATATAATTTTGTAAATTCTATTAAGTTAAATTTACCTTTTGTACATTTTCCTTAACTCTTAAAATATTTTCTGAAAATACTCATGATGATGTTGGAATTCTAGTAGCATTGGCTGTAACATTTAATCACAAAATAATATGATCCCTCAAGAAAATAATAAAATTAGTGACCAACCTGGCCAATTTCCTTTTTATATTCCTGCATAATCAATTACAGTATCAAAAACAAAACAACAACAAAAAGGAATAAGGTACTGGTACTTACACATGGGCAAGGCTTGACAACATCACTTGGAAAAAATCCAACCTCTCCAGATGCTAAATTTCTACCCTAGGTTAGGAAAAGAGAATCCAGCAGTGAGAACAACTTTACCACAAATGCTGACCCTGTATCGCAGCTTACATGGTACTGTTCTGTATGATCCTTTGAGTTACAAGTCACATCTAGTCCTAAGCATTAACTTAGGCTCAGGAAGGGAAGCATAAGCAGGGAGAGAGTTTTTGTTGTGTTTTTTGTTTGTTTGTTTTTTAAACTGTTAAACTTTAAATGTAGTTTCATGTCATGATCATAAGATAAGAATTCAAGTAAGATTTTCCAGTCTAGCATTCAATTTCGTTAAGTTTTTACATCTTTCGATCCTATACAGAGAGAATAGCATATTCTATTTTCAGTTGTTTATGCATTAATAAAAGTAAAGTGAAATCATATTGCTTTTTCACAGGCTCATAATTAGAATTTCACCTTAAGTGGTTATTATTTGTGTCACTATCAGAACACATAATGATATTCCTCCACTGAGATAAGAGGCATTTAACAAGACACATATGGAAATGGAAAATATAGCATGACATGGTGAGTTTTAGATGATTTTTTTAACGTAGGCAAAAGGAATATGACACTGAGTAAAAGAAGAGGATAGTTAAGATCTTGGAGGAGAGAATTATAATTCAAAAGGGCATTCTAAATGATAGAAGAGGGAGAAAATTAGCAGAAAAAGAAAAACCAAAGCACAAAATGAGGGAAAAAAAAAAACAACTTAAGAAGAATCTGTTCTTGGAGACTTCTGGTCAAATTTCCCTTAAAAAGATCACATGACGCCAACCACACAATTGTTACCCCTTTTCTAGAAAGACAAACTATACTCCAAACACACCCAATGATCAGAACATGTAATTACAAAGTTCTTTTGAGATTACTTCTCTTTGTCCAGAAATTAGGACATATAACAATTGCCTGCTACTCAGTAGCTCAAATGAGTAAATGGCATTATGATTGGATGTTATATGCTCTATTAATTTTGATCCAAGAAAAGTAATGGAGAATAATCTGAAAATAGCTCCCTCTTGAAGCTTCATCCCTGCTATGCCCAAGGAGCTTTCTTATGAACTTGTAGGGAAATTTCTTAAAGTAGGAATCCAGAACTTCAGAAAAGGATATGGATGAAGAAAAAGAGGAAAAAAAGGAGAGGAGGAGGATGGAAAAGAGAAAGGGGCAAGTGGAGCAGAGAGTGGGAGGGCAAGGATGAAAGGGAAGGAGAGGTATATGTCTCCTCAGACAGGGAGGGGAAGTGGGGGAGGTTAGGACAGAGAGGGAGATCGTTTAAATAACCAAGCAAAGAGAAGGTATTAATTTTTGCAAGATTCTAAAACTGCATATTATGGAAAAAGCAAATGGACATGTGAAACTTTCATTCATTCATTCAACAAATACATTATAATATTAATTCATTTAGTATTACAGACACTGGGAAAATGTTTAAAATGATCAACAGTTGCTGTTTTCCCCTATTTTTTTTAGAGCAATGGCATGTATACATATATAATACGAGATAAAAAGGGCTACATACTATTAGAGAGGTACAGAGGAAGGGCTATGGAAATTAAGAGGAGGAACTGAGTACTATGGGTTTGCCTGAAAGCGACAAGGAAGAGGTGGCACATGAAATTTCAGCTAGGTTTATAAAATGCATAGCATTTAAACAAATAGAAAAAGCAAATGGAGGAGAACATTCTGGAAACAAACAAAAAAAAATCACATGAGAAATGCACAGGGGCATGAAATTAGAGGATACACGTAGGAAATGCAAATAGTGCTCTTTAAATGGAGTCTCATAATGGCTCATATTCATTGAAGACTTCCTACATGCTAGACACTGCTCTCAGTGCTTCATTTCATCTTTACAGCCATCCTTTTTGGCAGGTCAAATTGCCCTCCGTGTTTCACGAATAATGAGGAAAATGAGACAGCAAAGTTAAGTGACTTGCCCATGGTCACAAAGAGAGCAAGCAGCAGAGCCAGAATTCAAATTCAGATGTTCTAACTTCAGAGCTGTGTCCTGGATCTCTGTACAAGCACAGGACTCATAAAGGAGAGTGGGAAGTAAGTCTAAAAGGTGGCAAGGAATGAGTTAGACTACAATATTTGAATTTTATCATTGGCGATGGGCTTTCACCAAGTAGGGGTGGTATTTTAGGAAAATGGAACTCATAGCCACATCAAAAATGGATTATAGATGGGCCTGAATATGCAAGGATAAGAGAAGAGGGCCTGTAGGAAGGGGGAAAGGTGCTAGAGTTATTGCTTACCTAGTCTGTGGGACTTGTCTGCGGATCAGATATGTAAAGAGCAGAGAAAATAACAAGGGTAGGGTTTGGAGGTGATTATATAATCCATTCAAACAGACAGAAGACTTAGAAGGGAAGCTTCAAATCATAGGAGCAAGACTGCCATGGGAGAAAATAGAGAAAGAAGAAGGTAGAAGCCAGACCTCACAGAAATTACTGCAATTAAAGACAGGAAGGAATCGCCAAGAGGAAGGAGAATCAGAGGCTGACAGTAGCACCATAATCATGAGGCTGGAATGAAGGATTTCACTCATATTTATTTACTGAGTGCATTATGGTGCTTTATGTTAAGCATGATACTGAGATGCAAGCAAATAAGGGCAATATTTAACTAGACCTTTAAGCACAAATGTCCTGCAATACTGAGTGCAAAATATAAGGCTGTGTGGGTGGGGAACCATACACAGATGGAGGCTCAGAAGAGAAAGGATAAGGGTGATTTAAAAAAAAAAAAAAGAAAGAAAAATAAGACCTTTGAGAGCACACTAAAGGAAATAAGTCTATTTTGCAGGAGAAAAGCCTGAGCGAGAACCTTAAAACAGTCTTTCAAAACTATATTTGAAGGTGTATCAACAAATTGGAAAATCATGGCTGTTATAAGAATGGTGAACTGCCAATCCCCATTCTTTATCAGAAGAACAAAAGGCTATAATCTATAGAATGTGGCATTTGGGAGAAGCAGTGATATTTTTGTGACAGTGAATGTTGGCCAATGTAATAGTAGCTACTTCTTCAAGTACAAAATCGATGAAGGGCCTAACGTACAGACTGATGCTTTCACTAGATTCCTCTTCCAAAACTCAGTTCACACATCACCTCCTTCGTCATCTCTCCTATTAAGCCTTTCTCGGCCTGCAGATTCAGATTTAATCTCACCTCTGCTCTCTCACTGCACCTTCACAGTCCTCTATTTTTAAACAATTCACATGCAAATATTTCTTTACAAGGCTTTCATCATCAGGCCATGAGCTCTTTGAGATCAAGAACAATGTCTCAGGCAATTTTATAAATCGTGATCTCTCTCAATCTGATATATCCAGGCCAATGAGTGGTATGCATCTTTATTGGAAAGAATAACGTACAGCACACTGTTTCCACACAAGCAAGCACCAAGAAGCATTAAATTGTCTTTTTCTTTAAGAAAATATTCATATAGCGACATCCCTCAACCTCTCCCTGACATTTTGTGCAAGGAGTGTTTGCCTGAGGCACAACGACGCAAAGTTGCTAGAGAGAGTGGAGGTGGGAGGGAGGACCCAAAGATTAGGAGAAATTTCCATGAATTTTCTAATTTATGAAGGGGTAGTATTGGCACAACTTTTCTGTTTCCTTTTCTCCCTTTTTAGAACCAAGGGTTCAACTCTAAAGGCATGAATGGGTACTGAGAGCATTCTTGACCAGAGGGAAAGGCGCCATAGCTGTGAACAAAAGCCTTAAAACTAGGGAGAACAGATAATTTCCCATCTAAAGCAGGACTTTTTGAGAATAGGAGATAGCGATTAACAACTACACCAGGAAAAGAGGTATAAATTGGGACTGTTCTGGGTATAGTGGAACATATCTGGTCACCATATCTAAACCCATTTTGTTCTTTCTCTTGTCACTTTAAGGACTCTATCTGCAGTCTTTCCAGGAAGGGCAAAATTTCACTAAGCAGACTGCCAAGGCCATTCTGAATAGGTTTTTTTTTGTTTGTTTGTTTGTTTGTTTCCTTAATAGAATGTCCTAGCAGTGCTGATTGCATTGATTTATTGGTTGTATTAGGCAGCCAAAGCGATGCAGATGCAAAATACCAGAAATCTGTTGGCTTTTATAAAGGGTATTTATTTGGGGTAGAAGCTTACAAACACAAGGCCCTAAAGAGTCCAACTTAAGGTATCATAAGAGGTACTTTCTCACCCAAAGTCATTGGTCACGTGTTGGAGAAAGATGCAGGCAATATCTCTGAGGGTCTAGCCTTCCTTCTGCTGCTGCTTAAGGTTCTGTGATCCCAGCTCCTTCCAATCTCAGCTATAGGCTGGTATAAGTCTCTCCCTGGGGCTCATTCCTCTCTGGGCTCAGCTGCAGCTGTGGGCTCTTAGGCTCATTTCTCTTCCTGGGTCCTCTGCTGTGTCTACGGAGCCATCTGTGTTCTCCTGTGTGTTTACTTCCTGGGGCTCTGGCTCCAAAACTCCAACCTCCCTTCTTCTGTGAGTCCCCACCCACCAAGGGGGCAGGGACTCAACGTCCTACTGACATGGCCCAATCAAAAGCCCCAATCATTATTTAATCAGGTAAAAGTGAAACCTCTGAATCCAATATAATCTAATATGCCCAGAGGAACAAATCAGTTTACAAACATAATCCAATATCTATTTTTTGGAATTCATAAACAATGTCAAACTGACACACTCTACCCTCTGAATTCCAAAAAGAATTATAATTTTCAAAAAAGCCTTAAATCAGTACAATGCTTGTATTAGCCAAAGGGATGCTGATGCAAAATATCAGAAATTGGTTGGCTTTTATAAAGGGTATTTATTTGGGGTAGAAGCCCACAGTTACCAGACCATAAAGCATAAGTTACTTCCCTCACCAAAGTTTATTGCCGCATGTTGGAGCAAGATGGCTGCCAACGACTGCAAGGGTTCAGGCTTCCTGGGTTCCTCTCTTCCTGGGACTTGTTTCTCTCAGGGCTCAGCTCCTCTGCTATCTGCACAAGGTCAGCTGTAGACTATGAGGCTCTCTAGGCTTTGCTTTGCTCCACAAAGCCAGCTGTAGACTATCAGGCGAACAGCTCATCTCTATTCCAGGGGCCTTCTCTCCTTTCTCACGACCAAGCTCCTCTGTGTGCTTATTTCCCCCAGCTCCAGCATCAAAACTCCAACTAACTCCTCTGCTCTGCTATGTAGTTTTATCTCTGAGTCCTACTGACGTGGCCCAATCAAAACCCTAATCATAACTTAATTACGCCCAGAGGAACAGACCAGTTTACAAACATAATCCATATTTATTTTTGGAATTCATAACTATATCAAACTGCCACAATGCTAAATACAGAATCATATCACAATCAGTTTATGAAAATACAGTTTGTCTTGGCATAAAGTCCCGTCTGGCTGTAGATCTCTGAAAACAATTTATCTGCTTCCAATACACAAATGGACAATGGATAAACATTTCCATTATCATAAGGAGAAATTGGGAGGGAAACATGAGTCATGGGTCCTCTACAGTTCAGTAAACCTGCAGGGCATACTTCATTAGATGTCAAAGTCTGAGAGTCATTCTTAAGATGATGCTTTCTTCTCCTTGGGGCCACATCGGGACCCACCCTTTCCACAGGCTTGCCCAGTGGCTATTTTCTTGGTTCCACCCTCATCAAGCATCTGGGTGGCGACCAAGAGCATTGGGGTGATTGCCACACTTTACCCAATCTTTGGGTTAGAGTCTTAACACCACCCATGTGTACAGAGAGGGTGCGTTTGCCCCAGCAGTTGAAGAAGGTGGATGTTCCTGCCTGATGTTCAGGGAGAGTGTTGCTGCCACAGGGTTCAGAGAGGGTGGAGCACATCCCCCAAGGATTAGGGAGGTTGAGGTCCATGCTGCACAGGTCTGAGGGGGGTGGGCCTGTTCCCCATGGATTAGGGACGGCCAGGTCACCAACTCATTGCTCAAGAGGGTTGGACATGTATGCCAGTGTTTAGGGAGGATGCTGTCTTCACCTCACTGTACCATGAATCCTGGTTATAGGAGAAACAGCACCATAGCGTGGACATTGATTTAGGGCATACACAGCCTCCTGGAGAATATTGCCCCAGCCATGCAAGGTATCACCACCTAGTTGGCGCCGTAATTGAGTCTTCAAAAGGCCATTCCAGCGTTCTGTTAATCTAGCTGTTTCAGGGTGGTGGGGAACATGGTAAGACCAGTGAATTCCATAGGCATGTGCCCATTCCTGCACATCATTTGCTGTGAAATGGATTCCTTGATCAGAAGCAATGTCGTGTGGAATGCCATGGTGGTAGGTAAGACATTCGGTAAGTCCTTGGAAGGTAGTTTTGGAAGAAGCACTGCATGCAGGAAATGGAAACCCATATCCAGAGTACATGTCTATTCCAGTTAAAACAAATCGCTGTCCCTTCCATGGTGGAAGTGGTCCAATGTAGTCAACCTGCCACCAGATATAAATACCCTTTATAAAAGCCAACAGATTTCTGATATTTTGTATCAGCACCCCTTTGGCTGACTAATACATTGGTCAACAGGCATTCCTCAGATGACAAAGAGGAGAGAGAGAATAATTTAACACATCTTAACAGATTAATAAAGCTACATTTCCTCCCATTTTAGCAATGGGAGATAATATGTGCTGTATAAATGATTTTCTACTTATTAAGGAAATAGCTGTCCTACAACATTTGGAGGATTCAAAAACAAAGTAGTGTGTAGGAGGAATGTCTTTGGTTCCCTGGTAGATGTGAGTGGGATGTACGAAGGTAATTCATTAATACTAATGGGTGGAGCAGCTGTCAATTCCCTACACATGGAAGGAACTCCAGACTATAGCTATGAAATAAACTTCTTTCAAAGCCAATGATTTAGTGTACTTTATGTGATGATCTACTTATGAGATTTTTTTACTAAGCTTGATGGGAGATAATGTAGCTGAATTTCCTTCTTTACATTCCTGTGTGGGCATTTTATTCTGGGTCAGATAATCAGCTTGTCATACCTTTTATGCCTATTACCAATGCCAGGATAGGAAATTTTCTTTAAATTTATCTTCCTGTGTGATATTCGTTCTCATGTGTCCCTTAACATCTTCAAGGTCAATTTGAAAGCATTCCTCTTTCATAGTTATGTGTTATCTGATATACTGTATGGTACTATCTTTATATGTATTTATTCTGCAGGGCATCTCTGCATTATGTGATGGGACTTTCTAAATCTAACAGTACAGTTTGGGTCATTCTTATGAAACATTTCTTAGAAAGTACCTGAGAAAACAGGTTATGTGTTATACATGGTGAGAAAAGATATATTTTAATAATTTTCATTAAATAAATTGTAGTAGACAAAAGGACAAATCATTAAACTAAAACTCATAAAATAATAAAGCCTTTGTTTCCTGAAAAGAAAATTGCTTCCTGGAGAAAAATGAATCAATCTAAAATTATTGACATCTTTCTCTGAAATTCCCGAACATAACAAATATGAATGGATACCCACTTATTTCTAACTGACCTTAGGTTTTAATTATTCTTCATTGTGCATCAATAATAAATCCACAGTGAATCATAATGAATTAAAGCTCATGATTTTCCAGTAGATATTATACTTACAATCTATCTGTTCAGAGAAAAACATTAATGTATGCCAGCATGGCAGAGCTAAAACTGCATTTTTAAACACCGCACAACCTGCAGACAAGGATGGCTAAAAATGACAAAGGATATCGTCCAGAAAACCTTAATCATAAATTGCTCGGCTCCTAACTTTGTGAAAAGGAGAAAGAATTGCTTTAAGAAAAATACAGAATGCCTCTTCCCTGTGGCTCATTTATCCCTTTAATACCTCCTGGATTGGAGCTTTAATGCACTCCTGGAACAGTAGTGAACAATTTGAAACAGATGTGGAAGGCTGAATGTAAAAAGGACAGATTAATGGTTATTTATGAAAGATTGGAAATTCTCCCAAGTTGCAATGCCCTAAACATGCTCAATGTATGCATGATGGCGCTGCAGAGATTACTAAGCAATTTATCACACATGGGTAATGACCAGAGCAACTGTCACCCTGCCCATTCACTCTCCCACTGTCAGAAACACACAATCTGAATGTGTGTGGGGGGAGGGGGAATAGGGACAGGAGGGCCATGGATTCTGGGAATACAGGCGAATATGTATAATAAATAGTCTATTGATTGGTTAGAGAGATAGACAGATACAAAATGTAATTAAGTGCAAATCTTTTCTTTTTTCTTTACCATTTAGAAAACATTACCCTTTTTAAAATCAAAATATTTCCCTTTCAAAATTGTTGATCATTCTGCCATCAACATAAGTTTATTCAGTATTGCTCTAGACATTTGTGAACAAGGGTAGTTTATATGTTTTCCTGCCTTTGTAAGTAAAATAGACCAAACAGAATTTAATCTTCCTTTCATAATTCAGGGTTTTAAAATATCTCAATGTAAACAAGGTATATTAGAAAAAGCCTGAGTATATCATTATGAGGTTGGATCACATATGTACTAACCCTACATTTTTAAAAGAATCTCTTCATTTACTTATGATTTTCTTCTTTCTCCTAAATGTTAATTACAGAAAGAACAATTTTGATTACTGAGAATGGTTCTGTGTTTCATTATAACTAGTTTATAAAACTACAAAAGCATTTGTAGGGACAGGAAGCAAGATACTGGCTTTAAAATGCTTCATGGGGCTGGCATTGGAACTCAAGGCCAAGAGCTACAGAATAAGGGGAAGTATAAAAAGGGAAAAGAAGAAATATGTAGAAAAAGGTGGGTTTTTTTTTTTTGGGGGGGGGGTTATTCTTCAGGTCAACCTGTCTAGAACATCTTTCTTCCTATTCAAACCCAAGTGACAGAATAAATAGTCCTTCCTAACTTTAGGAAAGCAGAATCCAGAGGAATTACTAAAACATGGAAAGAGAGAGAATGACAAGGTAAGGCCAAAGTTGGCTATGGTAGTTGACTGGCAATGTGACTAGACATGAACAGAGCTAAGTCCCTCCACAAGATCAGAAAATGGACCTAAGGAAGCCCCTAACCCAAAGACTATTGGCCAGGAGGACTAAGAGCTGGGAGCATAAGTTAATGTAACCTCATGGCTGGTACAACACTGAAACACTGAGATCTGTACAGAGATCCAGAGCACCGAGTGCAAAGTGTATTCTCTAGAAAGAAGAGATGTGTCTGGGAAGAGAAAAAATATCTTCAACACTACAGCATAATTCAACATAAGATGTGTGTTGGAGTGAGAGGAAAGATTAAAGAATCACAGCAACAGAAGACCAAATAGCAGATATAAAGGCAGAAGGTCTTGTATTACAAGGAACTTGACTTAATTAACAGCAGCCGAGGAAAAAGAGCAAAATAGTGTCTATAGCAAGCACCATTTTTAGAATTATCAGTACTACAGTCCACTCTGTCAGGCTATGTGAGAACACTCTATGGAACAAAAGGAGAGGAAAAGTGGAAAAGACCAGGCTTGAACCTAATCTTTGGCAAAGAGCAATTTGTAATCACACCTGAAGCCATATCATAACCATTGTCATCTGTTAGGTATTTGTCATTGCTAATTCTCTGGAGAACAAAGAAAGGCAGTAACAGGGAGGATGTGGCATCAGGAAACTGTGCAACCTTAGGCAAGTCTCAGTGGCAAAACAGGGATAATGACAAAATCTTTCACACATGCCTTACCAGGTTGTTATAAGGATCAAAAGAATTCATATGTGTGAAATTACTCTGTAAACCCTATAAATACTTACATTCTATTTTATTCACAATTTTTTATTATTCCCAACTGATTCTTTCTTTTCTAAGTTCTCATTTCAAATGGCCCATTTATGTGTATTAAAATATAAATGCCTAGCCCTGTGCATTATCCCACCACCATCCTTATATTTAATCAAGCATACTAAGCCACAAGTAACATAGACTCTCATATAACTTTCACATGAACAGAAATTACTAGATTCCAGACAGTCCATTTCTTTACCTCAAATGCCCTAATGCTTTCTTGCAAGTACACATTTTCTTTCATTGTTAATTGCCTCTTCCATGATGAGTAAGATATACATGTTTCCACCACTAAGCACCTTGAAAGCTTGTCAAGCAAAACTCCATATGGTTATACTGAATGGTCACTACAACAAATTCCAAAATATGTATGCACACACACAGAGGTCACAAATCATGAGCCATCAGCTCTTATCATTTCTTGGTCAGAAGAGGATGGCATCTCTAATATTGTCCAATGTAGAAATAGTAAAAGCTCATGAGGTTTCCAAAAGACTGTGAAATTCATATTCCCGACATAGTTTACCTGTAGTTAAGTGGCTGCCATAGAATTCTGGATAATTCTAAAAAACCTTGGTCGAGGATCTTTGAAATTAAATTGATCTTCTATTTGTATGGGTTTATAATTGCTTCACATCATGAAAATATATGACAAAGGCCTCAATTATACTGGATGGTTTTCCCAAAACACACAAAATTGTTTGTGTTTACTTTATCTCTGACATTTTCATAAATGAAAGTATCAAAAAACTAAAAAAAAATTTTTTTAAAGACTCTAAAAGTTGTGAAATGTATAGAGAGGAAAAAACTAATGAACCACAAATAGCCTTCCACTCTTATTAAGTGTGAGGCAAATATAACAAGGGATTGAGGCTTTGAAGAATATTTTTCTTATCCATAAAATGTATTCTGTGCTGCCCTGGATTTCTCTAGCAGAAGAGGAAACTCTCTGTTATGGATGTCAGTGATTTTTCTCCAAAACCTTATTGGGTGAGAAGTTATACATGATGCAATCTTCAATCACAACCTTAAGACAGTGTTTTCACGCTGAAGCAAGCAAGAGAGTACCTTTAATGACAGAAAAAAATTGTAGCAAGCAAAAACCAATCTGCATGTAGGTAAGCCAAATTCCCAAGTGAATACTCAATTCAAAACCTGGAAAGAACAATTGTTCTACCATATCTTGCAAGACGTCCTATTTGGGGAGCGGCCATATAATCCAAAAAATAAACCATGCTTAACAAAGGGCCAAACTATAAAATTTGATTTTTCTAATCCTATCAGACAATTAATAAATGATTTCCTGTCCTTGGCGATTTTAATCTTAAGTACCCACATAGAAAACATTCTGTGCATTAGCACCATACACATTAAATGTTCATGGCAGCATTAGATATTTTTAAAGAATGTTACTTTTCTACTAGGAACAAAATGAATGTTTTAATGAAAAAGTTATTGATCTCTTAATATGTATAAGGGACTATGCTAGGCACTGGGGGAGTAAATAAATGAATATACATGGCCACTGTCTTCAAGGATCTTACTCAGATAATGTCATTTCCTCAGTTTTTGCTTCAGCATTTTTTGCTTCAGTATTCAGAGATTTTTACTGGATTTTTGAATCAGGAAGAAAAACACTAGGAGCCTGGGTAAGTCATTTAACCTCTCTTGGCTTCATTTAACCTCTCATGGGTAAGTCATTTAACCTCTCTTGGCTTCAATATCCTCATCTATGAAATGGGAGAGATTGACCCAAGGATTTCTAAGGATTTTTTCTATCAAAAAAAATTCCTTGCTTATACAAGCACCTTTCCTGAGTCCCTAAAGTTCTCCACTCGGTTATTGTTGCTCAAGAGCTATCTGAACCACAAATTCTTAATTAGGGATATTACATATTGGTAATTTAATCTGATTGCACTTATTTATGGAAGTCAGGGCATTTCAGTTCCTTAGCACTTTCATTGTAACTCACTGTGAAGTTGTCTATTTTGTAGGATACATAGGGTTGACTTGTTAGGAATTATATTCATTCATTCTTCAAAAATTTAGATTATCATGAATAATTAAAATTCATTACGTTATAATTTGATAAATTATTTGGTCTACAACTTCAGGGCATGTATGTGCACAAGTTCACACTACAGAAACCACTTGTGGTGTCAAATTAACACTCACGTCAAATCCAATCCCAAATTGAAGGCCCAGAGAAAGTACTCTTTGATTGACACCAATCTTTAGCAATTATGGCAGTAAGAAGCTTATGTGACTTTTAAAAAATGATGGAAGGTAAAAGACCGCAACAGGATTTCTCAAAACTTGCCCCTTAATGATGTTACTCTATTTCTGGAAATTAGATGTCAGTGTCCTCAGCTGGGTACATTATAATCTACATTTTGCCCTGTACTAAACAGGCAAAGTAAAAATAAGGAAACTGCTAACCAAAAACACCCATCTGGAGAGTTAACAATTAGGACCTCACCCACTCTGTCAGGAGGTTCACCAATTCCCATAATATAGTCTGTACACTTGGAAACATTTCTGCAAACTCAGTTTATGATCTATTCAATCAAAGCCAGTTGGCAATCACCCAGGGAAAATGTTTCTTACAGGTCTCTACTAATGAATATTATCTTCTATAATCAGCTCTCCCGGGGCTTCCCTTGTTCTATCATAGCCATGTGTCGCCTTTTTCTCCTTTCCTGCAATTAGGAACCTTGATTTAACTTGATGTTTGGAGGTAAACACCTTCCTAAAAAGGTCTTATGATTACAGAGCATCGTAACACCAAATAAGCCTCTTCATTGCTTTTTATTCCCACACCCACAATTTCAATTCTGCCTAGACTTCTCCTGATTTTACACAAGGGACAGGTAATACATCAGCAAGTAGAGAGAGGCAGTTTAGAAGCAAAGCCAAGGTGAACTGAGGAACACCTTGAAATAAGCTCTGGCACTGCCTGAAAAGGTCACCGCCATGATAAAAACCAAGCATGGTACTTCACAAAGAAATGCCTTCGGGACAGGAATCTGAGTTGGGGGGGGAATTAGTTCCCAGAGATGTTTACTCTCCCTGTTTATAACCCAAATGCAATGACAGTCCTTTGGTGTCACAAACCAGTTCCCTTAGCAAAGGATGCTTTTGAGTCTTTTATTCATTTCTTTAATGTTCTTCTTTGCCTCTGACTGTGATGCAGGCTGACACTTGAATTTTAGATCAAGAGAAAATATATCTATATATGTATAGTTTTAGAAATTGCAGTTGGAAAGAATAGTCTTGTGTGGTCTACAGGGATTAGAAAAGTCTCCTTTTAATCTAGGGCAAAGGAAAAGACTCCTTTGAAGAGACTTGGCTAATAAAGCTGCAGGGAGAAATATTGGGAGAAAAGGCCTCCTATGGCCACACCACCCTGCCCCTCTTCTCTGGCACTCTGAAGGTTTCTGGGCCAGGCCCTTTATTATCTGACAGATCACTTGAGCTCTCACAGGGATGACATTCCCCACAAATGAGGCCATAAGCAAGCAAGCCATTCCCTAGGCAAAGTGTGCTTTCTGTAACCCCCCCCACCCCCCACCTCTGCTTCCTTTCCACTCATTTTCCCTCTCCTTGAGGAATCTTAGGCCTTCCTCATCCCAACCTGCTCTGAGGAAAGAACTCATAATTTCTACCCTGATGTTTACTTAAATCAACCACCCCCCTTCAGAATTTATCATTAGAACTTTTCTATCTAATTAGGAAGCAAAAGGTTTAATCTCTGAAGGGAAAAGTAAACCACCTGGAGGGCAGAATGGTCTTCTTTGAGCCCACATATGTCAGTGGACTCTTCATAAGAAATATAGGGATGATGAAATTTAAAAAACAAAAACCAGATTATCATTTTCCTGCTTCTAAAAAAATAAAGCATAGCTTACAGATTCATTAACCATATGAGGGAATACACTTTTTCTCCTTTTCAATTCCCTTTCAAGTTTACTTCCTATGATTTTTATAATACCCTTGTGAGGTATTTAAGTATTAAAACCCCCATTTTATAGATGAGGAATGTGAAGAAACAAACTTAAATAGCTTAATGGCTATTCTGAGAAAGCAAACAATAGTTCAAATATGGCAAGATGAATAAATATTTTAGTGATCTTTCAAACAGCATCATAAAGTGTAATTTAACTTAAACACTGCATTTGAAAACTTTTAAATATCATATTATGGAAATAGAATGAATAGAATCATTCATTCAAGACACATGTGCTAAGTGCCTGTTTGCTCTAGGCATTAGATATAACAAACTGGAAGCCAAGCTTCTGATCTTTCTGGAACACGTAACCAGAAGGGGGAAAAGGATGAATACACAATTAGGCTACACTATCGTTATGATAGAATCTCTTTCGGTTCAGGGAAGATTCCAGAGAAGGTGACCCAATGTTGAACCCTGATGATAAAGTGGGATTTAGGAGGAAATGAGGGTAGGTGAAAAAACCAGGGAGACTGTAAAATAAGTATCAATGACTGAATGATTGTAAAAATATATCTTCTGTGAGAAATATTTCTTCAACTGAACCAGGTTAAAATGGAAAGAAAAAAAACCCACCTGGACTGTTGTTTGTTTGACACCAAACATAGCAGTCCTGGGGAAGTAAAAATTCTTGACAAGGTAAACTAAGACAAGGGCCAGCTTAAGGTACAGTGGCTGCCATTGTATCTTGAGGGCTGAGTTGACCTTGACGGGGAATTTAGCACCTTACTGCCCATGGCCAAGTCAAGCCACTGGAGCCACCCATTCCCCAGGGTCCTTGCTTCCCTCCTCCTGAGAATCTCCAAAGTATTCTCAAAGCTTAACTTATTTTCTGACTTTTTATTCTTCCTAAAGATGAGCCTCCTATATAAAGTAATGTTTTGTTTCCTGGTTGTTCTGAAAAGGAGAACTAAACTGGCTTATAAAATGTGTTTTCTTAAAGGTCTTAAAAATATATAAGTAAATCTTCTAAAACAAAGGTAGGATGGCCTACCATGTAGAACTAAAGTAGGTGACCAGAAGTCTGAAAGAGACTCTAATTTTAATTCTGCAGTTGCCATCCTATAGACCCATGATAAACTTGGCCCTTAAAAACCACAGTTCTAAAAGAGGATAACATGGTTTTCCAGTTATCCTCTTTATGGAGATCTTTGTGAATTAATCAGAATTTGTATAACAACATTTGCACTTCTTAGAATAAAGATCATGTAGATGCATGATTTGTAACTGTGAAGTATCACAACTATTTTCTAGGTTATTTAACTTTCATTGTGGATAAAAATATATATTTTTGGCACACTAATTACAGCTCTACTGTTTATAATTGCCTTTTGGTTCCAATTAGCTTACAAAATTCTCCCTGTGGAACATTTGGGTATTCTTAAATGACAATGGAGCAAATAAAAACCCCATGATATAGGACAGCAGCTTATCGTTGTTTCACAAGTTTTATTCTAAGAAAACACATATAAAGCATTTGATTATAATCGAAACCATAGAAGGCATGGCATGATTTTACATTTGCCTATTTGTCTCTCTTGTCCCCTCTCCATCTATGATAAGCAAAATCTCTCTCTTTTCTGGGAAAATAAAATTTCCCAATCTAAACAATTTATTCTAGAAGGAAGGATGTCCTTAATTATTAACACCTTATTATCATTCATTGTAACAAGGACTTAAAAGCAACAGGTTTATTATCAGTCTGATGACATGATCAGAATTATTCCATATGTTGTTACAGTCAAAAAAAAAAAAAAACTATGCCTTCCACCTGCACTAGGAAATGTACCCTAAATAGCCAATTTCCTATTTCCTATTCATTTCACTAGAAGACATTTTATACAGCTTTCAAGGAAAAAGAATGGAAAGAAGAAAAGAAGAAAAGGCTACACAAATGAATCCCTTCAATGCAAAGATTGAACAGAGTACATTTCTACAGCTCAATTGACAACTCATTGTTTGAAAGAAGTTATAATGAAAATGCAGGCATCCCACTCACTCGAAAAGCATTAGAAATTTCCGCTGTTAAAATAATAATACAGACTAGACTAATAGCTATTCAAAGAAAAAGTTCTTGATAGATAGTGGGAGATAATTTGTATTCTCTGGGCATAGAGTATGTAGAAAACATGACAATCTACAATGAAATCTGACTTCTACACTAATTGAGTAAAGTGATTCATTTGAAAAAAACAGAAGAGAAAGTTTAGAAAGTGTAAATTTTTTAAATTTTCCAAGTAAAGCAAAGTATTAAACTAATAAAAAGACTTTTTCAGATTCCAATGCAAAGTCACCATTATATCCCAATAACTATTCTAGATTTTTATCCATAGGTTTAACTCTAGACATATTTGTAAAAATATGATGTACAAATCCCTCAATAAAAAACTAATAATAGAAACCGGATGCATCACCTACTCTGAGCTTTGATAATTCTATAGATCATTAATGCTATGAAGTTGAAAATCAGCTGTCTTTTCTGTGGTCCTTCCAGTTGTGAAACACAGTGCCCGGCACATAGTAAAGCATTTTATAAGTATTTAAATGGATGGATGTATAAATAGAAGCTACTTTTTCAATAAGCACGGTGCTCAAAGATTTTTGTATATTTTTTATTTTATTCCACATATAGTTATCATTGTTACTCCCATTTTACAGATGTTAAAATTGGGACTCACAAAGTTTAAGTAATCTCTTTAAGGTCATGCTGCAAGTAGATAGCAGAGTCAGTAATACAAAATGAGCAGGAAAGAAAAACACACTTGCTTCTCTGGGACTAATTACGTGCAGTCTCAAATGAGACTCAAACAATTGGATAGGGACCAAAATTTAAAGGTACTTAAAAATGATATTCTCAGAAGCAATTCATTTTAAATATTCCCAACAGATGAGTCTTATATATTAGGTTGAAAATCATAAAGCACATGTCTTCTTTCAACATAAAAAAAACTACAAATTAACATACATGAAACAACTGTGTATACATATAAGGACACATACAAGTTAAAAAAATCAACCGGCACATCTTCATAAATTTAAACCTAATAAGGAAAAAAGATTTTATTCATAGATTTTAAGACCTGCCATTCTATAACATGCCATTAAGTACAGATTTATCCCAGTTTCCTACATGTAACTTGTACAGTCTGTGTAACAAAGCTTATTTTATCATGACAAGTTTTGGGTATGATGTGAAGTGCCTTTTGAACCAGAGAAAATAATTACATCAAGTTCACTATAAGGCTTGTAATAGGTATATTTTTCATTTATACCAATTCTTTGAAAATTACTCTTTATTTATTAACTAGCATAGCTGAAGTATTTAGTTCATTATAACCCCTTATTTTGCAGCTATGTGTAATAGGTCAGTTTGCTCTCAATGACCACATAATGAGCTGGGGATAATACCCTAACTACTAAGGAATCTTACCAATTGGATCATCTAGTCAAGTGGTTACCAACCCAAGCTCACATTAAGTTTATCTGGATTTTATAGAAACTACTCACACCTAGGCTCAACCCAGACCAATTGTATTAGAATCTCTGGAAGTAAGGAACACATAAAACAATTCTGACTCATGCTATATCCTTGTCAGAAATATTTGATGAACAATTAACATATCTCTGAAAATTCAAATGTACTGCTATCTGCCAGCAAATGTGAATGGTTCTTCTAAAGACAGAAGACTTTATATCAAATCAACAATGGAGCTGATAATTAAAGTGTGAGCCATGTCTTAGTAACAAGTACAGAGGTGGCACTCAATAGATACTTGCTGATCTGAAATAAATGTGCTAATTGTTTTTCTCTGTTCTAGATATTGGCTTTACTTGTCCTTACCATTACATACCTTCCTCCCCAACAGACATACACAGATATTTTGTCATCCAACAGTTATCTCATTTCTCCTACAATTCTCCTGAGAGTTTCCAAAGCCATTCTTTATGTTTCCAGGTTGCTGACGGGAAAAGACTAATAATAAGGTATTTCTTTTTGCCTAGAAAGAATAGGAGGTAGTACAGTTTAATGAAAAGAGTGGTGGACTGATAGTCACAGACCCTGAAATATAGTCCTGCTTTCAATACATTACTGAATGAAATAATGAATCTGAAAGTATTATAAAAAACTCAAAAGTACCATCTACACTTAATGTGATATAAAAAGATAGTAAAGAAAATGGAGGAAAAAAAGAGATGATATTACCCATTTAAGTTTTGAAAATCTAAAGTGTTAGTAAAAAAATAAGATTAGGAAAGAACAGAGAGCTTGGTTAGAAAAATATGAAGACTAAAATTATTTTTTAAAACTGAAAGGCTTCTATGCTGTACTTGTTTCCAGATTTCTGATGGGCTATACCCACAGTCCTCAGGGTGATCTCAAACATACCATAGTTTGAGAACCACTTGTATACACCAAGATCATCAACACTGTGTGTTTTGTTTGACTACTTCCTATCTATCTCTACTATAAGGCACTGACTGGCTTTCCACGTCCTTGGGAACAACCTACAAAATCAGTGTGTATTTAGGACTGTTCAGTTTCAAAAATGTTTTCCTGCCTGTAGTACACTCTTATTTTGTAGTCTCCAGTGAACCATACCTCCTGGTATTCAACTTGTATAAATCCCTCCCCTTGTCTCTGAGCTGGCTCCATGCTCTGCTTTAACCAATAGAATGCAGAAGAAAATTGTGCGGGAAAGAGTGTAAACTTACAATGTAAACTATAATCCACACTTAGTGGCAATGCTCCAAAATGTGTTCATCAATTGTAACAAATGTGCCACACTAACAAAGAATGTTGTAAATGTGGGAAAGTGTAGGAGGGGTAGGGAGCTGGGCATATGAGGATCCCCTATATTTTTTATGTAACATTTACGTAATCTAAGTATCTTTAAAAATAAAAAATAAAAAACTATATATCTATATCTATATCTATCTATACATATAAAAATGCACCAGAAATAATACTGTGCCAGTTCTGGGAGTAAGTCTTAAGAAAGCCTGGCACCTTCTTATCTTACACTCTTGGGAGCTAACTGCCATCTAAGAAGATTGGCTTCCCTGACACAATGCTGTGAGGAAGCCCAAGGAGCCACTGGAGATGCCGCCATGGCAGACAGTCTCAGCTGAGCCCCAGACAGTGGCTACTACCAACTGCCAGCCCCGAGAATGAGGCCATTCTGGACTTGAAAGCTGTCCCATTACCCTAGCTAGCATCATATGATGGAGAAGAACCACCTTGTCAAGCCATAGCATTGTAAGGAATAATTAATTGTTGTATAATAACTGAAACCCTGTCACAAATTTGATGGTAGCAAAATGAATCCATGAAAAGATTTCTAAAACCAGTTTCTTTAATTAGCATAAATATAGCCATGGTATTTTACAGCACAAAAATCTTAAATCGTCTATTCTTTAGAAGCATAAAGTTTAGGAGGGCAACATGAGCTTAATCATAAATAATATACCATAAGAGAAACAGTAGGGTGTAGTGGTTAAGAGCTTGAACTCTGGGGCAAGAATGGTTAGTTGTGAATCCCAGCTCTGCCAAGTTACTTGCTGAGCAGCCTTGGGCAAACTACTTAAGCCCACAGTGCCTTAGTTAACTCATCTGGAAAATGGGGTAATAATAGTATTCATTTCATAGAGCTTTCCTGAGTATTACATATGCTAACGTATGCAGACTAGGCTTAGAAAACCATCTTGTGCATGAGAAATGCATAATGAACATTTGTTATTATTGCTATTGCTGTCATTATATCATAAGAAAGGAATAAATAAGAGGAATGTCTGTCCAATTCTGCCTGGAAAAGGAGGAAGAGGGTAGACAGGACTAGAAATGCTTCACAGTGGCAGCTCCAAGGGAACTGCTGTAGAAAGGCAGGTAGGGGTGTGTGTGAATGATGAAGAAGACACAACATGTGGGTGAATGCTAAGAGATGAAGTCAGAGAAGTAGGCAGGGACCGCATCGTGGGTCCTCTGGTTCCGATATGCCTCAGTTCAGGCTAAGAAGAGTGAAAGCCCCCAAACAAGGGAGTAGAACAATACTTCCCCCCAAAAGCAGAGTACATATTCTTTTCAAAGGTCATGCAGAACATTTTTCAATATAAGCCATATTCTAAGCCATAAAACAAGTCTTAAGAAACTTAAAAGGATTCAAGTCATACAAATTATGTTCTCTAATGATAATGGAATTTAACTAGAAATTAAAAACAGAAATATATCCAGAAAATCCCCAAATATTGGAAACTAAAATAATGTGTTTCTAAATAACCCGTAAGTCAAAGAAGAAACTGAAAGGGAAATTATAAAGTACTCTGAACTAACAAAATATGAAAATACAACATACCAAAATTTGGGGAGGTAGCAGAAGTATTACTTAGAGGAAAATTTATAGAACTAAATGCCTATATTTAGCAACAACAACATAAAGGAAAGCTCTCAAATCAACAGGTGAACCTGCTACCTTAAGAAACTAGAAAAAGAAGAATTAAACTCAAATAAGGAGAAGAAAGAAAGTAGTAAAGGTCATAGCAGAAATCAATGAAATAGGAAATAGGAAAACAACAGAAAGAATCAGAGAAATCAAAAAGTAGCTTTATGAGATCAACAAAATTTATAACCACCTTGCCAGATTGATCAGGAACAAAAAGGAGAAGACACAAACTACCAATATTGAGAATAAGAGAAGTGACATAACTACAGAGTCTACAAATATTAATGTTATGAAAAATGTTGTCATTAAATTTGACAACTTAGATAAAATGGACAAATTCCTTGAAAAACACAAACTACCAAAGCTCGCTCAAGAAGAAATAGATAACTTGAATAGCCCTATACTTATTGGGGGGGGGGGGTGCGACTCTTACCATAAAGGAAACTCTAGGCCTGAATGGCTCACTGGTGAATTCTACAAAACATTTAAGGAAGAAATTATGCCAATTCTATAAAAACTTTCCCAGAAAACTGAAGAGAATAGATCCCAATTCATTCTATGAGCATTGCACTATTACCAAAACCAAAGACAGTACAAGAAAAACTGCAAAGGAAGAAGTAAAAACATGTTTATTCACTGACAGCATTGTCATCTATACAAAAAAATCCAGTGGAATCTAAAAAAAAAAAAGAAAACCAGCTACTAAAACTAACCAGTGAGTTTAGAAAGGCTTTAGGATAAAAGATCAACAAAACAAAATTAATTGTATTTCTATAAACTAGCAATGAACAATAGAAATTGACATAAAAATACAACTAACAATGGCATAAAAATGACATATGACATAATTAGACTGAAATATGATGAAAGATGTGCAAGATTTGAACTGTGGAAACTAGAAAATATAGCTGAGAAATGAAAGATTTAAACAAATGGAGAGATATTCCATGTTCACTGGTCAAAAGACTCAACATTGTTAAGACTGTGAGTTCTCCATATTGATCCATAACTCAATATAATCCCAATCAAAATCTCAGTAGACTTTTATTGGTAAAATGAAAGGTGGTTTCTAAAATTCATGTGAAATGCAAAGGAGTTAGAATAGCCTAAACATCTTTGGGGAAAATATGGAGGGCTAACACTGTCTGAGTGCAAGGCTTTGATAGCTGTAGTTATCAAGATGGCATCATATTGGCTTAAAAATGGACAAAGGGATCGGTAGAACAAGATAGAGTGTCTAGAAACAGATCCATATATATATGGGTAACTGGTTTTCAACTAATGTGCACAAGCAATTCGGTGAAGAAATGATTATCTTTTCAGCATATGATGCTGGAACAATGGATTTTCATGTGCAAAAAAACCAATGCCATAGACACCATACACAAAAATAACTATAAATAGTTCATAAACTTAAATGTAAAATCTAAAACTATAAAGCTTCTAGAAAAAAACCCAGGAAGAAGTTTTTGTAACCTTTGGGTAGCAAGAACTTTTTTAGATACAACACACATAGCATGATCCATAAAAGAACCATTTATGGCATACTGACAAATTGAACTACATCAAAAGTAAAAACCTCTGCTCTATGTATGACATTATTAAGAGAATAAAGACAGTCACAGACTAGGAGAAAATATAAGGAAATAATATGTTTTATAAAGGACTTAGATTCAAAGTATATAAAAAAACTGATAGACTCAATAATAAGAAAATACACAAACCATCAAAAAATTTGACAAAAGATTTAAACAAACACTTCACCAATGGAGGTATATGGATGGCAAATAAGAACACTGAAATATGCTCAACATCATTAGTCAATGGGTAGGTGCAAACCAAAACCATGAAATGCCACTAAATACCTATCCGAATAAACTTAAAAAGACTGATCACAACAAATGTTGGCTAGTATATGGTGTACTTAGAACTTGTATATGCAGCTGGTGGAAATGTAACATGGTACACTCACTTTGATAAACATTTTGGTAGTTTCTACAAAAGTTAAGCTTATATCTACATATGATCCATCCATTCTCCTCTGGATACTTATCTAGGAGAAAAGAAAGCATATGTCCACACAAGACTTATACCTCAGTGTTTAGACAAGATTTATTTTTAATCATCCCAAACTGGAAGCAAATCAAAATGTCCATCAACAGGTTAATGGACAAATTGTGGTATATCCATACATGGAATAATAATCAGCAATAAAAAGAAAGGACTATTGTTACACATCACAACATGATTGAATCTCAAGATAATTATGATGAGTGAAAGAAGTCATATTGAAAAGAAATACATCGCAAAAGATACAGTATATAAAATCCTAAAGTGAAAGAAAGCAGAGCAGTAGAGTTGCCTGTGGGTTGGGGACAACAGGTATTTAGGGAGGAAGGGACTCAAAAGGGCACACATGAACTTTTGGGGTTGATGTATGATATGTTTATTACCTTGATTGTCGTGATGGTTTCACTGGCATATATATATGCCAAAAATTATCAGATTACTCACTTTAAATACGTGCAGTTTTTCATGTCAATTATATCACAATAAAGCTGTTTTTTAAAAAGTGGTATTAGTGACCAAGGTAGAAGTAGTTTCTGCAGGAGGCTGTATCATGAATAGAGACAGTGCAAATGGACCACTCTTCCAAGACACAGCAAGGGAAGGGTGAGGCAGTCACAGAGACAGGCTGCCAGAACAAGACAAAAAGTTGAGATATGTTTAAAGGCAGGAAGAGCTTGAGCATATTTTTATGTTGAAAAAAAAGGAGCCGAGGGAGAGAACGAAGGTGAAAATTTAGGGGATAGGAGGCAGCTGACTGAATATGGGAAGGAACATCCAAGAAGAGCAATTTTGTCAAAGAGGCACCTTATGGGGCCAAATGTAGATATGCTTTGTGGCTGGGGTGAGGGATGCAGGAGTGGACTGAAGGGTTAATAGGATTTAAATGTATTGTTCTCTCTTTTCTGGAAAGAATGAGGTATGAAATGAATAGAATTCTTAAGAAAGGTGTTGGGCTTTGGAAAAGTAATAGCCTACAGCAAATGAAATGGTGTTTGGAGACATGTGTTCCACTCAAAAAGAGGGTGGAAAATAACTTAGTTTTAAGCAAACAAAATAGCCATCACTAACATGTGCACAATGAATTGTCATCCAACAATCCTTCTGTTCGCCCTTCCTTTACTCCCAGCCAAATTTCACTCTTGTGCTATCTAGTCTTTCTGTTGATTCCCATACTCTCCCTTCCCTCAACATACAATAGATTTTTTTTTTTGTAGACTTAATACTAAATGTTTATTGAATAAATCATACATATGAATGAATAACCATATTTATGGAATGAGCATGGACTCTGTATACAATCAGGTACACCTGCTTTCAAATCACAGTTTGCTGCTCATTACTTTCTTATCATATAACCCTGAGTTAACATCTCTGAGGCTAGATTTTTAATATATTCTTTTCTTAACATTGTTGGGAAATATTTCCAACTTATATATTAAAACAGAGAATAATTTAATGACCAGGAATGTTTTACCCTCCAGCTTTATCAAACCTTAATATGATACCATATTTAGACCAGTTAGCAAAACCCTTGAACCAAATATACGCTTACTACCAGCAAACATCAACATGCACACTTACTTTTCACATTTCATATATTTCATGAAAAGTGCCCAGAGCCCCTTTGAGAACTTCAGGTATTAGTTTGGGCAGGCACAAATCACATATGGCAAGAAATGGCTACTGGCAAGCTAATGAGGTAGTTCCCCTGAAGTGAATATATTAAAGCCATGCAAATTAAATCATACCCATAGGTCCTGGGTTTGGAAAAAAATGCTCTGGCAAAGTATGAATTTTTAATAAAAATGGTAATTATGACTCACAGCACTGATTCCATTTTTCTTTAGTATCCTAACACTCGTTGCCACTTTGGCATTGGTAAATATGGAGAGGTTAATAAAAAAAAAAAAACCTGTATTTCTCCCCAAATCATATAAAATTTCTGAAGCTGAAAGCATGTAATCAGTTCCTAATGACAAGAGCTTTAATCACTAAGCAGTAATAAATCATCCATTAAATCTTAAATTTGTAATTTGGATAGTACCTGCCAAAACAGACTGTGTGCATCTCCTCTCAGAAGTTCAACCGTATCTCCTGCCTGGATGTGTAACGGGGGCCCTTCGTGAAGAGCTGGGGGTGGTGTTCCAGCATAGTTTCTAATGACCTGCATCTTTGGTAAACCTGGAAATAGGCAACACAAATCTTAGAGTAAAAAATGGTGTGTGAAATCCAAACGCACTTTAAAAAAAAACGAGCAATTATTAGCATCAAAAAGTTTTAACAACGCCAAGACCCAGTAAGCAGTTGAAGTAGCTACAATGGAATGCCCTGCAACTTCTCTGTTGTCTAACATGGTCATGAAATAAGACACATATTTATCCCCTGATCCCTTACATACTTTTCCTCTCCCTCACCATCAATCTCTTTTTAGTTGAAAAACTATTTCTCTTTCAGCTGATGCTTGCTTCATAAAAAAAAAAAAAAAAAAAAAAAAAAAATCATGTACAGGTTAACGGAAAAGAATCAATTTTTCCATCAGCTCTATCCTTTCTGCCTATTACTTTCCTCTTGGGCATTCGCTGATTTCATCACTAAGGAGGCTCACCCATTCTGTGTATGTATCATACTGCCCAGTCTAAGGCTCCTATCTTAAGGTTATCTTTATAATTCAAAAGCAAAAAGGTGATGGATGTGCCTCTGCAATACTTAAAGACATTTAAATGGAGAAACTCTTCAGGCTCAACTTTAGGCTTGCAAAGCAGACCCAATAAAGGGAACATGCCTAAGCCAACAGCATCAACAATACTTGAAATACAGATCCATCCCTTTTCTTCGTATTTCCTTGAATGTGCAATGAAGGCCTCAGCTCAATATTTCATTCTTGAGAATAGCAGCTTGAATTGAATTGTACCTAACTGCAATCCCAGAGACACCTTTTCATTTAGAGGTGAAACTGCTCCCTCCAAAGATAGAGTTCACTCTTTTTTTTTTTTTTTTTTTTTTTTTAAGATTTTATTTATTTATTCATTTATCTCCCCCTTGCTGCTTGTGCTCGCTGGGTCAGCTAGCCCCGCCGTGCGGGCGGGCTTGCCTTCACCAGGAGGCCGCGGGAACTGAACCCGGGGCCTCCCATATGGTAAACAGGAGCCCTACTGATTGAGCCACAGCCGCTTCCCTAGAGTTCACTCTTAAATGCAATATTTGCTGCACATTCAGGGACTTAAGTCATTGTTTCTTACACTTTGAGACTTTTTATTCTAATGATTGACCATGGTAAAGCTGTAACCAGCTGAAAATACTGCACTAAACATATAAGGGAGGATGAGTGGCTGCCCTTCTCTTCTAGATACCCAAGCTAACCAGAAAAGTCCTCAATGGCCCACATGAAATACTCCAGCCAACAAGTTAATAAAGTCCCCGAAATTCTTTTTATCAACCACCTCAGAGTGGGAAGAGAACAAGTGTTGCTGTAAATTAAACAGAACTGAAAAGTTTTAGTCAACACTTTCTTAGCAATCCAGCCAATCAGAAGGAAGACAGACTAGAAAAAAAGAAACAACCCACCATACCCTTCACCCCAATTTAGCTGCTGTGACTGCTGGGACATGCTCTGAATTGCTACATTGCCCCATTGCATCAGTTCTTGTGCCACAGAACCCCTGGAGAAATTATTTTAATTCCACACCTTTCCTGGAGCATTTCCCCTACCAGATATTATAAGGTGGTGCTCTAACACAAACAACAGACCTTTTTGCCCTTTCCCCAAAACAAGACAAGAGGACTCTCCACAACAAAGTGTTTATCAGACTTGTTCTCAACACACTCTACGAGTACAGAGAAAGCTTGCTTTATGCAATCTATTGCTGTGATCGCTAATTTAAAATGGAACCTAAATATCCCATGCTCAGAACAACCTATTGAGAAGTCCAGTATGTTGAGGAGGATGCAGTATAAAGTAGATTTTAAAAACTGGAGTCTGGTTTGTTCTCATACCTGCGATGATGTTAGTCCATATTTGAGGGTTAGAGACAGAGTGAGCTTTGGTTTCATTGTGCATTTCTGGAGCAAGGAAAGCATCTCATTCAGTAGGCTCCCTGGGTAATTTTTCTGCCAGTTTTTTTTTTTTTTTTTTTAGGAGGTATGGAGATTGAACCCAGGACCTTGCACATGGGAAGCAGGTGCTCAACGACTGAGCTACATCTGCTCCTTTATGCCAGTTTTTTAAGAGGCTAAAAGCAACAAGGAAGAAATTTTAAACTTGAAACACCGATGTGGCCTCCAATACCAGGGCCAGTCAAGTGCTCAGAAGGGCCGTGGCCTTCCCTGCAGTTGTCTCTCTGTTGCCAATACCCATGGGAACAAAAAGGAGCAGTGCCACGTGACAAATAATGGCAAAAGCACTTTTTTTGTGGGGTTTTTTTTTTTTTTTTTTTGGCAACAAGCCTAAGTTAGTCTTTCTCAGGAAGAAATGATTGAAAATTCATAGTATTTAGGGGAAAAAAATTAACTTTGAGGATATAGGAATGCTCAGGCTGCAAGATGTCGGGCCTGGAGCAATGCTACCACACACACATTTTCAGATGTACTGGATGCCCAAAACACATGGCCCAGTTAAACAGTAACTTCTAAATTTGAAAATGGTACATATTAATATACTCTGATCAAGCAATAAGACCTATCTCTCCTGCAAAGTAGGAACAAGGGACTTCATTTTTATAGTCTTGCTTATTTCTGATTTTTTTTTTCATTTACTCTCTCTTGCTATTACTTTTTACTTGGTTATGGGTTTCATTTGGGGAGTTGATCTGGCAGCACACTAGCAAAGGGCATATATGTGGTTAACTTCATTCCTAAAACAAAAATATTGTCACCCTCCCCAAGAATCATTGCTACCAGCCTGAATTCAGCCATAAATGACTTGCAAAGTCATTTATCTGCGGGAGTGGATGTGGCTCAAGCGGTTGAATGCTCGCCTCCCACATGGGAGGCCCCAGGTTGGGTTCCTGGTACCTTCTGAAAAAACAAAAACAAACAACAAAGAAAACAAATGGGAAAAAAAAAACCAAGTCAAGGAAGCCGATGTGGCTCAGTGGTTGAGAGGCAGCTTCCCAGCATATGAGGTCCTGGGTTGAATCCCTGGCCTCCAGGGCCTCAAGAAAAAAAAAAAAAAAGTCATTTATATGGGATGAGTTGTGAGTTTATAATATGATGGAACGTATTTGTGAGGGTCAATTGTTAGGATAATCTTTGGCTATTTATTTCTGATTGGTTAGCACTCCCCATTTTAGCACTACTTTCAGCACTCTGTCCTCAGGGCTACAGAGATCAAAGGACAAAAGGATTGAAGCAAGAGAAAGAGACATGATGAATTCTGACACTCTAGCTCTTGCTTCTGATGGTTGCATATAGTGGACAACACTGGTGAAAGGAACAGTTGCATTCCAAAAGGCCTCTTTTTATTTCTTTCTTTTACAAAAAAGGCATGGTAACATTGCTAAGAAGGCCAATACAATGTTAACTGATAGATAAAAATGCAATTAAAATAAGAGAACAGGGAGTGGGTTAAACTTCATGTCAACACTCAACCATCAATATAATTGCTAATACAATCTACTGCCACAGCAGGCATCACACCTCATAAATGAGATCAAGAACAGGGAAGAAATTCGATTTACAGATGCTCATATTTCAAATAGCCATTTAGTGTGATTTAGTGTAGGCTTTCTTCTTCCCTTATAAAATAACCCGGACAGGTCCCAACCAGTGCTTAAAAATGTCCAGAACAGAATATTCACTACATGTTCCCATGGCAACTCATTTACTATTGCATACAGGTTACTAACAAGGTCTTCCTGAAAATTAATAAAAAATCTACCTGTGTAGCTTCTATACATTTACCTGCCTCCTTCCATGTGGAATTATGCCAAATATGATAAATCTCTTTTTTTATAGTTTAACCTTTCAAAATTTGTTCAGGCTTAAAATCCCTAGTTCCTTAAAAATAACCATTCATATTTTCCTTTAGCTATCCATGTTTCAAGTAATTCTGAGATACAAAACCTCATAAACAATAAAACTAGAACTGTAGTTTCCTTCCTTGACACTGACCAATTCAAAATAAATATCAAAAGGGTATCCCTGAAAATGACCAAAAAATATAAATGCCACTATATTATATACTCACAACTCATCCAAGGCTGTGCTTTTTTTCTTGGGAAAACATAGGCCCGATAATTTAGTTTCTTTTTCTGCTTCAGAATTGCATTTACAATGGATATGTTCATATAGTTACAGGGCTGTTAATCAAAATCTGGAAACTTTATACTGCAACTACCTTCAGGTAGTAAATGTAAAATAATGATATATAATTTCAACATATATATTTTAGCCATCTTGGATGTCCCCAAAACTTTATATAATCAATTATCTTTATCTAAGGAGAAATGATTTGCATCTCTTGTCAACTCTTCAGTTGGGAACTGGATTCCCTATCTTAGCTTGCTTTACTCTGTACAACAATGCTTTGTTGCACAGCTAACTACACCATTGGTAAATAACGTGTGGACAATTGTGCCCTTTAACTTTTGTTCACACTAGTAATTATGCTTGGTGTTAAATCAGACAAGGTTCCCAAGTCATCTTAATGCGTGAGGAATAAACACACAGGAGAAGTGGCAAAATGCAAACATCCCTTGGTTACACTCCAGGAGAAGCCATGGGGCTCAGGTTAAATAAAACTGAAGCCATATGTAATTATGTGGAACACTAGCACTTCCCCAAACAATACATACATGTTTTTAAAAAGGGGATCTGAAACAAGATTTCCTTTCAAATATGAACTCAATGCTACTCAGTGTGACACATGCCAAGAAATACAAAACATGCTTTTTTTAAAAAAGTTAAACTCTAGATACAATCCTATTATTAATAGAAAATGTGCCAGATATAAACTATTTCACTGATAATTTTCACAAGAGTCCCCAAACTTCAGGGAACGTCACAGCTAACTATACCAGTATCATGCACAGTGCCTTCTAAGCAGAGCATGGAAGAGTGATGGCCACAATATAGATTAGCATCTCTTCAAGATGCTGAAATCACGTTCCTAATGCAAGGGGCTTCCCTGGGGCAGGAACGCAGAGGAGAGTGCTGCTCGCTAGATAAATGGGCTGTCAGTAATGTGCTGCCCTTTCACCTCTGAGGCCTAATTTAAAATCTAAACAAAGCCACATTAAAAAATAATTAGTTGGTCATGTCAGAGGATGTCCTTGTTTTATCCTGGGAAACTGATCACAAGCATAACATATCCATTCATTCATTAAATGTGTCTTGAGCACCCCATAAGCAGTTGGGCATGGCTGAACAGAAGAGCAAGGGGCATGCCTCTTGCCCACACAGCGCCTGCAGTCCAGTCCACTGAGTACACAAACTGGGTTCAAAGGCACTAGTACAAATGGCCTGTGCCAATTCTGATTTGATAGAAATGGGTAGGATCCTGAAATATGTTTTTGTTTTTTTTTTTCCTATCAGTTTCCTAGATATTGTGTCCAAACTCTGGTCAGGTTTGAGAGTCATATTCTTGTGGACACAAGTACAAAACACCATGGTCAACATCCACCACTCTCAAATTATTTTGGGGGGAAAACTACATTGAATTAAGTGCTGTCTGGTATGTTATCAACCAAACCCTCCTTAAATCAGCTCTGGGTTCTTCTTGTCCATGCTTGTGCAATCCAAGCATCAGTCTCTACGATCAGGCCGAGTGGCCCGAGCAGCCTGAGCAGCTGGCAAGCTGGGTGGCCTGAGGATAATGGGTGCTGGGCTTCAGCCGCCCACCGCACCTGACAGAGCTACTTCCAACTAAACACTGTCCTTTCATTCACTCGTTGGTCTTCATATAGGAGCAAAAGTAGCTGAAGAAAGGAAACCATCTGTTACAAAAGAAGCAGAGAATTGTGTGGAAAACAAACTGGTCTAATTCCACAAAGGGAACGCTCCCCTTCAATGATTTTAAAAAATTTTCCCCAGGTAAAACCTACTTTACTTTTATAAACAATGATGACTGGAATGAAGGAAATAGCACTGTCACTGCTCCTATAAAAACAAGGATCAGCCAGAGAGGCCTTCCTCCAAACTATGAACACTGACTAATCACTCTCTGGCATTACCTCTTGGTGTATTAGAAAACCAAGGTGAACCATATACCTTTTAGAAGCTATTTTTCCCAATGTTAAAAAGATTTTAATGAGGCTATCAAATTCAAAAGAACTATACAATTTCATATGCTACTTTAAATCCACGTAAATTTGACATCCTGGTCTATAGTTTGTGTACATTTTAGTGAAAAAAAATATATTTTCTCCCTAAAATTTTTAAATAAGATCAAAGCTCCAGGAGAACAGTCCACGCTGATCCTATGACCTTGCAGGCTCCTAGCAAACAACTATTCCTAGGGCACAGTTTGAGGAGCACAGCCCTGAGCTATCTCAACTTTTTCTTAAAAGATAGAAAACAAATGCAATCACACAATAACAAAGTGAAAGCAAGATCACCCAGTCTAACCAACTCATTTTCCACATCATAAAACTAAGAACCAAAGTAGCAAGTGCATTGTCTAAAGCTAAACAGCTAGTTAGTGGCAGAAATGGGCACTAGAACCCAGTTTACCCACTGCTAGTTCAGTCTACCTGGCTGCAGGGCAGTAATAACTATAATCTACAAGGAACGAGCTTGTGGGGGAAAAAAGGCCTTATGACACTGACTGATTTACTTTTGGGGATGATATGGATTCCCTGGTAGGTGTGCATTGTTTTCTTGGGAAGCTGGAAAGAAGGAGGGAGAGCTCTACTACAACTGGTGAAATGTTGAGAGCTCCCCAACAAGCCTGGGTGAATTCTAGGACGAAGGCAACAACTTTCACTGGTACATTCTAAAGATAGATCCTCAAGAACCCTTAACTTAAAATATATATCATTGTACTAGACAATCAATGGAACACATAGTGCCTGATATGTCCACACACAATTCAACAGATCTGGGGAAAAGTGGCCACAAGCAGTTCTTTCTACCTAGACTTACAATCATTTAAACCGTGTCACTCTATTATCCTGACCACAAGCAAGTGGATCAGGGATGGTGGTTAAATCAAACACTGCAGTAAACAAGTTGAACATGTGTGATGCCAATAGACAAGGAGGTGGATTTAAGGGAGACTGTCCAAAGGGGTCTGCATTGGATGATGATAAACTCATCAGATTTGCTCTTACAGAGCATGAAAATGGGAGACAGATATATAGGTCAGTAAGAAGCAATAGTTTCTGATTTGAGAAGGAAAGATGATGGAGAGGATGATTGCTATCATCGTGGTTCCAATTCCCATGAAGCCTGCTGGCCTCTTCCCTTCATAGGGAAGGCTGAGATCCAGAGGGACTATTAAGATGACTTCCTGGGCTGTCTTCTTACCCTCGTAGCAGAAGCCTCCACTCCCCAAAGCAACTGAGCATGTTTCTTTCTTGCAACGAAATGAACTTATATCAACCCAGTCATAAAGAATATCTAAAAGATAAGATGACCAAGAAAATATAAAAACAGCACTTTGCAATAGCCCAGTTTTCCCTCTTTGTTACAAGGGCTCGTTCGTTTATTCAACAAGTGTTTTTGGACCATGGAAGTGCAGACACTAGTTTAGGTACTGGAAAGGCAGCTGTAAGTAAGATTGACCATGTCCCTCTTCAAAGGGGTTATATTCCTAATGGAGTACATGGAGAGCGAGTGGTGGTGGTGGTGGTAGGGAGGGGCTTTAAGGGAAAGTGATCAGGTCAGCAAACATTTGGAGGAAATTTTTAACAGGCAAGAGGAACAATAAACATGAAGAATCTGAGAGTGGAATGAACTTGAAGTAATTGAGCAACGGTAAAAAGGTCACTGGCATTGCATGAAAGCAACCGATAAAATTTAAAATTGATAAAATGCAGGCCCTAGCCCATCACTCCTTTCCTACACTTGTCTGTTAAATTATTTAAAAATTATTGACTAAGTCCAGCTCTCTGTAACATGCTGCACCTTCTTCCTGGCATAGACTTGGTCTTGTCTGTACACCCAGCTCACCCCCATCCAAGGGAAGAAAATCTGACCTACTCTTCTCATTTCTTAAAACTCAAACGTCATTTCTGCAAAAAATACTACGGAGATTCCTCAAGTATGGGTCACACTCCTTTAGGCACTCATGCTTACTAATGGGAGTAACACTTATTGCACTAATAATATATATTTATTTAGCTAGTACAAAATATACACACTAGACCATAAGTATCTTTCCATGTACAGCCTTTGCATACTATCTATATACACTGGATTCTGACCACCTTCATGGCAGGAACTGTGTTACTTTAATAAATTCTTCTGCATGAAAGAAGGAAGGAAGGTAGCTATTCTTCCCCAATGGCCACCCTTCCAAATGCCCACAGACACACATGTGCTCGTCTTTTCTTATTCACGTAATCCATCAGGTCACAAGCTCTGTTGAATCTACGTCTAAAATATCTCTGTAATATCTCTAACTGGCCTTTCTCCCTCCACTCTTAAAATTCTTCAGTTTGCCCTGCACATAGCAGGCTGAATAACTATTTTTAAATATAGATTATATAATAACTCTCTCATTTAAAACCCTTCTCTCTGTACTTACATTTAAATATGTACCCCTGGCCACAGCATAGAAAATGTATTTTCTGGCCCCTGATAACTTTCCAAACTCATCTTGTGCTGATCTCACAGAAGCTCACTGTTTTTAGTAAAACTGACCTTCTTTTAGTTGAGTAAGCATCCTGAGCAAGTAAGTCCAAGCCAAGACAGTATAGAGTATGAACCCTAATTTGTAATTTATATATTTATTTTTCACTGGCTGTGTTTCCTCTCCTTTCCATTTTAAAATATATTTCTGTACTGCCTAAATTTGTAGGATAAGCATTTATTATTTCATACCCAAATACATCCATTAATAATAAAATTCCCGTTTTATTGGTATTACAGAACAAACTACAACTTAATCATTAGTTTTGACTTGCTTTTAAAAATTGTTTGCATTTCTTTCTGCTTTTACCTATAACTATTGATATGCCACAGGTAACAAATTGTACATGAAATAAAATTTTAATAGATAAAGTCGCTAATGTATTTCTTAAAAGTTAATAGTGGCTCTTTTAGTAAATTTATATTCATTCTGAATATCCTTTAAATTAAGTGACTTGCATCATTTATGGTAATTTGTTTTCCTTCCTATAAACTCAGTTGGCAATCACAACAAAAATAACACAAGTTCTCACAGATAACTTCCTAAAACATAAGTCCCTCTAGTCTCATCCTTCCACTCTTGCTCTTCATTTTTCTTTTCTCTTGACCCTCATATACTTGGCTGAGTCATGGGCAGCACAGTTAGTGGCATTTCCAAAAGATTCAGCTGTATGCAGACACGGTTTGTTGATTTATAAGTTAACATGAATGGCATATGTAATTGGTATTACTGACCGGCAAAGTTTCAGAGAAAGAGAATGACTGTGGACCATCATTTAGATGTGCTGATTTTTTAAGAGGCCGGAGAACCCTTAAATCAGAGACCAACAATCAACATATCTACATAAAATGCACATAAATTGAACAATAGCGTTACTCTTCTTATGAATATCCTTCGATAATAAACTTCTGAAACAGGAAAAAGCAGAAGGGTAGCATCCTCGTTATGAAATGGCACTAGATTGAAAACATTAACTTGGAAGAACATCCAACCTGCTAAGTCTTTACAACCTATTATATGCCCTCTTTCAAATTCTGAGGCTCCATAACCAGCACAAGAGCTTACAGCTTAATTCTAAGGTTTAGTCCCTCTCCTATTGTTTACCTTTTCTCTTCTCTCTCTCTCTCTTTTTCTCTCTCTCCTTAACCTTTTTCTGAATTGGGGGGAAAAAATCCAAGTCTGATAGAACCATTTAGTTACAATCTAATGGGTTCAAATGTGAACAAACTGATTACATAAATCCATCATTATAAAGTCAAGTGAATGAACATTACCAGGGCCAAAGATCAACATTGAACGTGTCTACATAAGAATGTACATAAACTGAAATAAAAAATGCCCTCTTCTCAGGAACATTCCTGCTTAACAATGTTTATCCTGGGAAGATGGAAAGATAGCATAAACAATGCTGAGTTATGTGTTCTTTTGAAATTATACTGTTCCAACAGTGGTAATGCTGTACACAATATATGGCATAGTCACTATATCTAAGAAGGCTCTTGAGATAATTTAGTTAAAAATTTTGACTTACATATGAAACAACTTGAGCCCTGTTGCATACATGGAGCTGGAAACAAAAATGATGTCTTTTCTAACAAAGCTCTATCACCCAATGAGGGTGGAATCATAGGTTGACTAGGAAAAATAAGAGAAGTTGACGGAAAGATCACATATGCTTGTTTCAGATTTTAGCACTTGATGAATAAATCCCTAACTTTTCCAAAGAAAGCTGGGAAAGGATCAGATTCAAACTACCAGTAGGAATGACAATTTTATAGGCACCAACAATAGTTCCTTCAAACTATTTATGGACAGTTAAGAGATTAAGTTTCACAATTTCCAAAGCCTTAGGATTATTATCTAGGGAATACATATTCTGCCTCCTTCTATGAATTGATTGGTAATACCAAAAATTTAAGGTATTGGCTTATAATCTTTTGTCATCTAAAATTATTCAATTTAAAATATTTGAAATATGTATAGAATACTGACTTTAGGAATAATATTGGTATTTTTTTGTCCTTCCATACCTCAATTTCCTTTCTCACTCCCCCATTCATTGTAAAACTACTACTTCTCCTCCTGGCCTTTCTTTTTCTTCCCTTACTTCCTTTATGATTAGCCTCATTCTTTCCCCTAATTTTTAGTTTCCCCTTTTTTTCCTCCATAAAGAGCTTCTGTCAATCTTAAATATCAAAATTGTTGTTATGGTTTCAACTTGTTCAAATGTAGCATAATAAGCTATTTAAATGGTTGGACATACAGTTCTTCTAATCATCTAGAAAACAGTAATAATGAAATGGAGCCTACATCCTGAGGATACAACCAAAATATGAAAAGGTAATAATTATTAAAATGTAAACCTCAGTGCCAAGAATTTATGAATCATGTAGGAAGCAGTTGCACTAGTTAAGAACAGGGTTATACGTGCAAAAGTCATACTGAAAAAGAACTTTCAGTTTCACCTCACTTCTCAACTAAAACACTAGTGACAATTAGCACCAAGTTCACAACCAATTAGTTTACAAAACCCCTGAATATAATGCATAATATTCTAAAATGGCACATATTTCTAAAACCAAACCACTGATACCTAACTTTATTTACCACGAGAAATGGCTTATCCTAATAATGAACTTCTCCTGAAGTCTTGGATACAGTCTGGTTATTTCACTTATGGGTTTTGTGCTACTCAATTAAGACAAACTCCTCAGACAGTGAATAAAATTTCTCTTTCCTTTGCCAATATCCCAGTGTTCATCCCATCATAGAAATGCGATATATACGGTATGGAGCCATAGGAATTGCCTGCTATATGCACTGTTTTTTTAATCTCTCATCTGTGCCAAAATAATTCTTTCAACATACATGTTTTGAGCACCTAATATGAAGGAAGTCACAGCAAAAGCATGTGCAAAAGGATTAAGCTTAAGGATGACACAAGGAGGCATAATTCTGTGCAAAAAGATCATTTCATGGAACTCAACACTTGGACATTGACTCTTTGGGGCAACACATAATTCAATAAACATTTGGCAAGTCTCTTGATCTTATTCTTTTGAAAAACCTAGTTACAGTATTTTTTCAATTTCAACGGTAATGATATTCTATTTTGTTCTTTAAAGCTAGAGAATATAATTTGTGATAGTCGAATTCCTATTTTTTCTGTAAATTATTTTTTACCTCTCTATAGTGAAAAATGTGTTTTTGTGGTCTATTATAAAGCCACAGAATAATTATTTTGTCTGTAGAGCAGAGATTGTGTGATTCTTTCATCTTTGTTTTCCTAGGCCCTAGCACAGTTCTTGGCACCTAGTGAAAACTCAAAACTTGATAACAAGTGATTTAGTTTTCATGGGAAATTTTTACGACATGAGAATAGAATGCTAATTTTAAAACATACATATGTGATAAAACCAAATTAACATTTCTTTGTCTTATTCTCTTCCAGGATTGAACAATTTATGACATTTGTTCTTAAGTTCACTTTGATTTAACTTTGATTTATTCACCAAGAAATGCAATTTGTGGCAGTACCTTCTACTTTTTTGTTCCCAAATTTAATTAAACATCCATGAGGCTATGTCAACATGAAGTTAAAAAAAAATCCAGAGTTCCCATTTGAGAAACTGAAATAGTGCACTACTTCTCAAATTCTAAGAAATCTGTAGGGACTATTTTCATAAAACAAATGAACTCATAAGCTATCTCCCTAGTGTACTAAGTAGATCAAGCTTTCTATCAGTTTCCAAATAGTTTTTTTTCTTTTTATATCTCCTAAACAGAAAGGTCATATAAAATATATGTAGACTTTTGTCAAATTCACTTACACCAAATATGATGCTTTTGCACAAAACTGATATTTCTTTGAAAGCATTTTAAAAAGTTGCATTTGTTTCCCTGTGAGCACAAACTTTAGAATACATTCTTTGGAGTCTGTAGATATTTAGAATATATTCATCTACAACTGGCTCATTTACTCATCAAATATGCTAGGTATTGGGATGTAATAATGAGCAAGAGAGAGAAGTTTCCTTCCCTTAAAGAGTTTAGCATCTAGTAGAGGATAGGGAGTAATAAACACTTTCACACAGAGTGTCAAATACTGATAGTGACAGACAAGTTACTATGGAAGTGCTCAGAGATACCTAAATGAGGGAGCTCAGGGAAGATTTCATGACAAAGTAAACTTTAGGCTCAAGGTATGAGTAGACATTAGCCAGGCATAGAGGAAGATACATAAATCTCACTATGCTTTGTGTTTGAATAATGTTCTTTAGTAGGACTCTGCAGCCAAATTAGAGGAGTGAAGACAAGTTGAGTCAGAAATTCCCAAAAGAGCAGTTCAAAAATTGGACCATAGAAACTAAGCTTTTTAGGGAAGGAAGTGATGCAGGAGGGTGCTGATGGACAGAGAGGTAACAGAGGGGTCCATGAACCAGAGGTCTTTATGACTGGGATGAGAGAATGAGGTATTCAAAGTTAGTGTTTCATAATGGTACAACTCTGGGTGGTGACGAGGTCCAAGGGGTGACTGTGGGGTCGTATGGCTGAAGGGGAGCAAACAAACCTAAGACTGAATCCCATAAATGCTTCATTTCCATGTCTGGAAAAATGAGGATATTAATATAACTAAGGACATTTTTGTGAATAAGTGAAATAAGTATGTATGAAGCACTTAGCACACTGTATGCCATATGGTATGAGTCAATATATGGTAGAAACTGAACTGGGTCTAGGTCACTTTTTTGGTAGTAAATTATTTGTATTAAGCTAGTGTACTTAGTTTAGGCTCAATGTTCCTATGCTTCAAAATGTTGTAAAATAAGAAAATATTTTATATTTAATTATAATATCAAGAAATTCCAGCACAAAGTATTTTTTTAAATTTCAATACAATTACTAAAAACTGTAGTAATTAAAACTGTGCATTATTAATGCAGGGATTGAAAAATAGACCAATGGAACAGAATAGAGAACCTAGAAACAAGTCAGCCATGTATCCAGATGAATTGAAGAACAAAATGTAATAGGCAAAACTATAAAGCTTTCAGAAGACAACATATTAAAACATGTTTATGATATTAGAGAAGCATTTCTTGAACAAGACACAAAAACACATAAAAAGAAAATATCAATAAATTGGTCTCCATTAAAATTTAAAACTCTGAAAAGAAACCATTAAAAAAAATACAAGCACATATGTGCAATTAATCTAGCCGAGGGATTAGTGGCCACAATATATAAAGAACTAAAAATCAGAAGAAAAAAACTATAAGCAGGAAGCGAATGTGGCTCAAGCAGTTGAGCGTCCACCTCCCACACGGGAGGTCCCGGGTTTGGTTCTCGGTGCCTCCTGAAAAAATGAAAAAACAAACAACAAGCAAAAGAACTGATAAAACCAACTCAAGGAAGCCGATGTGGCTCAGTGGCTGAGTGCCGGCTTCCCACATATGAGGCCCTGGGTTCAATCCACAACTCCTGGTACCTTAAAACAAAACAAAACAAAACAAAAAACTATAAGCAGCACAATGGAAAAATGTGAAGAAAATAGGAATAGGTGATTCACAGATAAGAAAACTGAATGAAATTTAAACATGTGAAAAGATGCTCAGGTATTTATTATCAGGGAAATAATTAAAAGAATGAGCTACTAATCGATTCTCTTTGAATTGGATAAATAAACAACACTTCATGTTGTTAATGAATTAAGGAAACAGGAACTTTTTCAATAGGACTTTAATATATGGCAAAATGTTAATATCTGTTTGCCTTCAGTGGTACCTATGTGTCTATTACATTATTTTTGTTTTGTTTTTATTGTTTCACAAATGTATTTTAAAATTTAATTCAGGGGCTCTTTAATAAAATACTGCTTTGCAGAGTTTTAATTGATCTTAAAAGTAGTCTAATCTGCATTTATCATGAGTGCTATAAGAAACACATAAAGCAAATTAGGAAATAGCTTGCTATGTACTGAAATGGTTCTGTTGCTACTTTGAACTTATTTAAATCTTCACCACTTAATTTTTCTGGATTTGTTGAATAAAGATGTGATGAACGACAGTAGGAAGTACTGAACTGCTAAGAATGAGTTCCTATGATGTAGGAAGGGTCCTCTCTCCCTGCACTGCCCACTCCAAGCCTTTTCCTTTCTGCACCCCTGACCACCAGTGGCAGCCCTTCAGCAGTGCTCTCAGCCAGGGTCCACAGAGAGTGGGAAATGAGCAAATGTTACTCCTACACACAAGCCTAACCTCTGGCCTCAGTGTAACCCACAACACATTCTTCAAGGACAGCAACCATTTCTATTTCTTAAATAATTAAAGTAAGACATCAGCTTATGAAACAAAACCATCTAACAAAGGTTAGGTCAACATGGTATAAAGGTGACATTTATGAGCAAATTCCACATCTATAAAATTCATGGCCTGAAAATAAAGAAACCTTTTTTTTCTTTAAAGCAGAATTTCAAATTTCATAGCCTATTTCTTCTGACTTTCCCTATTCCCAGGTAATAATGAGTGTTATAGGAGAGGGTGGCTAAGAAAGAATTGTTATACACTAGAGCTTAATCCTTCCTGACATTTTTTCCTGTGTCTTGCCTCTGAGTATATATTCTCCTAGACACCACAGTGGCTCATATAACCTTGAACTTATTACTTGTGATCTCAGCATGACACGGCTACAGAGGTCAAATGAAGTTCCACACACAATTCAATGCCAAACCCAAGACGAAATATTTTATGGGATTCACAGAACACCTCTTATGATGAAAGTTATACTAATTGTAAACATAAAATGGGGCTGAAAGTTAAAACAGTATTTTCACCCTTGTTATTTGGTGATATTTTCAGGTGCTTCACAAGTATGATTAAAAACGTTTGTCCAGCAACTCAAATACTCAATCATTTATTAGCACAGTCACACAGGACAAATTGCTAACTAATTACTGTTAGTAGTCACACAGGAGAAATACAGCTAAATAATCTTCAGTTTGGGCCCTAGCTTTGATTTCAGCAGAGAATTTATATGAGGACGTGAACTATTCATTAAATGTCATTTTGTCTCGATTCTCCTATTGAACAGAACACTTCAATCTCTCTAACGGAAATATACTCCTACTCAAATAAATGGCCTCAATAAAGTTACCAACATATAAATGTAGAACATACAATGTAAAGCACACAGCTAGAGAAAAAAAGATTTAATTTGTTACTTTGAACCTATACAAGGGAATTGGGAATTAGATACATTTATCAAAGAAATTCACCTTTGTAAATAAATAAGTGGCTACAAATACTCTTACTATAAAGAAGAACTACTTACACCTCTACGTATCCTACAGATTCCAGCACTTTATAATGCCCATAAAGAAAAACGTGGGATTGAGAAGCTCCCTCTTCAAAGTATACATACGTACTGACAACATGACTGCTCTTTTTTTAAGGAAGCATTTAGATTTTATATAAATTTAACTGCATATAAGTATACAAATATATTTTTATTTATTCTCAAAATCTATAGACATGAATTCAAGTTAAGTCATATATTTTATGAAATGTTTACTGAGCACCTACTATACCATATACCAGGTCGGGTCTTAGGGATACGTGATTGGTGGTTTGTTTCCTTCTGAAGATTTCTTTTCATAAGTGAGTTTAAACACACAATTTAAATACTCTAGATAATGAAGCCTCCAGTGAGAAACAAAAAGGAGGGTGGTAGGGGCTAAACCAGATCTTTCCCATGGCCCATCACAATTTTAATTGACAAACTGACAATTAAAAGGGCAAACCTTTATACTTTTCTTTCCCCCACCTTGACGCAGAGGAAAGCTTCTAAAATGCCATGATGCATAAGGAAAAGCTCTCCTACACCTGAAATTAAAGTTCTTTGGCATCTAAAAAGTATTCCCACAGATAATCTGATTGATCTTTAATTCACTCACTTTCTTTCCTCATTCCTTGTTTTATCTTTCCCTGTTTAGTCTCTCTTGTTCCAGTTTCAGGTTATAGTCTGTTGAACCAAGCAATGTGTAGGGGATTCCTTTCATTGCAGGCCTTTTCCATGTAGTTATTCTTTGAATAACAGTGTCAGCTGCAAACATCACTTTCAAGGTGCTAAGCTTCAAGATTTCTTTTTTCTCTCAGCTGAGTTATATAATTGTTATTTTCATCTTAATTATTGCCAAATGAGTGGGAGGGCACTTTGAGATTTGGCTCCCTTGGCTTGGAAACAAGGCAACCAGAAAAGAAAACTAACTCGTGCCAGTTTCTCTAGACATTCATCTATCTTTTCACAGAAAGGCAGAAATACACAGCAGGGACTCTGGCAGTGACCAGTGGGTTGATCGCATCCTTCTCTAACACACTGAAACTCTCACTCTATATTCAGTTCCCCTTTTAAGAAACACATCATTCACTGTGAGTGCAAAGTAAAGGAGGCTCTAGGAAGTAATTTATTTGCTGATATTTTAGCTTTCAAATTTGGTTTCCCCATCTTTTCTTAAGGTATCATTTGTTCCCTCTTTCATTAATCAGGAAAAAAAAAAAATTACTGAATGCTCACTTTGTGCTTAGAGTAGAAATAATGTAATAAACGAGATAGGCTTGTCCTTGTCCTCACAAAGCTTAGAGTCTAAAATGACAGTCTTATACAGGCAGTTAATATAAAGCATTAAGAGTTTTTTAATAGAAGAATTGCCAGTACAATGGATAAACACAGTAATTGGACATAATCTCATGGGCTCCAGGGAGGGGCCTACAATGGTGGAAAGCCAGTCAAACAAAGATTACTGTCCAACTTGACTGTAGCTTAGGGAAAGTGAGGTGGATGACTTTTTTCTAGAGGAGAAGGAATTTTCAAAAGCTCATTTGTTAAAAGAGTAATTTATGGAATTTTAAAAGCACTGAAAATTTAATTTCTAAAACATAATTAGGATTATCTTTCAAACATTCATTACAGTACTGTTCATGATTTAAAAAAATGAAAACAATCTAAATGAATGATAATAGGAAATTGCTTAAATTAAATCTATTGTACATCCTTTAGCAAGTGGAAATTTTCAGATAATATTATAGATGACTGTTTAAGATATGGAATAATGCTCAAACATGTTGCTCAGGGGGAAAAAAGCAGGTTACAAAACAACAGAGTGCACAATAAGACTTCATTTCTGCTGGAAAAAAATATATATGGAAGCACAGAACAAAAGTCCACCACAATTGTTAACAGCAGTTATAGCAGGTTTGTTAAATTATGAGAATTTCTGGCTTACTTTGTTTTCTAAATTTCATATAGTTAACATCTATTTCTTGTATAACATTTTCTAATGAAAGCTTTAAAAAAAGAAGAAAAAAAGCACAATCCTTCAGTGACCTCCTTCGTGCCTACAAAATAAAGTGCAAATTCCTTATCAAGGTCATAAATGCCATCACAATCCAACATTCTCTTACCCCACCATTCTGCTCTCCAGCCATCGCAGTCACCTCTTACCTACATGGCATCTTTATGTGACTTAAAAGGAGTGTGTCCTCTAGGCAGACTGGGCAAGGAGACAGCACATATGTGTGAAGAAAAGGTTCCCCCTCCTCTTTTTTTTTTTTTTTTTTTTTAAAGATTTTTATTTATTTATTCATTTCTCCCCCCCTTGCTGCTTGTGCTCGCTGGGTCAGCTAACCACGCCGTGCGGGCGGGCTTGCCTTCACCAGGAGGCCCCGGGAACCGAACCCGGGCCTCCCATATGGTAAACGGGAGCCCTACTGATTGAGCCACAGCCGCTTCCCCCCCTCCTCTTGACAAGGCCTGCAACACCCTGAGGTGCGCTGGCTGGAGCTCAGTTCCCTCTACCGGGCACCTCCATGAGGGGTGCACAAGCCACACCCTCCCTGCCACGCCCCACTCTGCACCCTCTGAGACTCACACAGCTTTCCCCTGACCGAGTGGTCCAAGCACTTGTTCAATGCAGGGCCCTGCTGATTCTTCCAAGAGTCTTGCAGGGCCTCACAGGTGACAGCTCTGGAACACCTTCCCAACCCTCCAGGCAGAAATTGCCCTTTCTCATTGTGAGCCCACAACCTTGTGAGATCCAACATTAGCAATATCACATTGAACCTAAATTGTGTATTAATTTTGTCTCCTCTCCACTCTAATGTAAGTTTCACAAGTTTAGGGACCACAAAGTATTCCTTAGTTCAGTTTCTAATACCCAATAGTCTTTCAACAAATGTCTGCTGAATAAATGAAAGGCTGTCTGTATGTCATCATCATCATTAAAGAATAGATCTTTTAGAAACATTTTAAATGTACTTATTGACTCTTTAATGATGGTAGAGGCCATTCTGTGTGTTTCAGTGTCATCAAATCCTATATTTCAAATGAGGCATGGCTTTAGACTATAAGGCCTTAAAACGAAGATCATTACAACTACAGCTCTATGCTATATTCACACACTCTGGGACTTGATGGTACTCAATTTCTCCAACTATATCTACCAAGGAAAATAAAGTTGGCACTCCAGATTGGTTGGGAGAAGCATTTTTCGCTCCTAAATGAACAGTAATTATTTAGATTTTCAAGTCATTATGTGCCTATAAGCAAAAAATTAAACAGATCTGTAAGCAAATGAAATCTTAATTCATAATGTGACTAATTGCTTACATGGTATAGACCTTAAATTTCAAAACCAGAACACTGTATTTAAAGCATCTGAGCCATGTTTTAAAAAATGAGTTGCTCTGTTTTTTTCAGCATTGAATCCACTTTGCAAAATGAGACTGTCAACAAATTTTTATTCCAACATGCCATCAATATAAATGTATCCATTCCCCTTCCTCCAAACAATTAAAACCCTATTTAAAAATATGACAACTTATAGTTTTTAAAAAGGCTATAGCTAAGGCTGAAACATTCGGGTGGCTCAAAAAACATGCACCAAAGAATACAATCTCAATTTTCATTCTGCTGAATTTGAATTTTTCCTTATAGGATTTCTATGGGGAAAAAAGTATTTGCCTGAAGTAGAGACTATATAAGGTCACTGGGGCATAAGTTATCTGAGATATACACAGAGCATTTCAGAGGCCAAAAGATGCTATTTCTCAATGATCAATGTTTTTGGAAGTCCAATAATTATCATTCCTATTTTATTAAAAGCATTGAGAGCTGAATGGATTGTCTTCAAGGCCACTGGTCTTAAAGCTTCTTAGGTCTCAAATCCAACCAGAATGACAGGTTATATAATGGGGTTTTAGGAAGAACGTTTACTAACCAAATGAAAGCTCTACCATGTATCATGCTTTAGAAGGAAATGCTAACAGAAGCACATTCTTTGTGTGCCTAATGGGTAGAAAAAGACATATCAGTCATATGAGGAACAGGCAAGGAAGTGAAGCTGAAAGTTTCTAACTCTATTCAATTACTATTTAAAATACTGGCAGTTAAAATCACTTTCAGAAGGGGGCAGATGTCAATCAGAAAGCAGGAATTCCCCAACACTGAAGGTGTCAAGTCACCAATCAAGCAATGACATGCACATCTGCTTGCTTTGTCTTCCTGAATCTTCCCTGGTTCAATGACTGACCTTTATAAATCTAATCATAGTTTAAATATGCTTAGGAATTTATATTTTAGAGATATCTATTGTTAACTTTCTCTAAGTTCTCATAATAAATCAATGAAATCATTTGTAATTTGGATATGTGCTTCTCTAGTTCATCTAGGTAGGGATAATGGGAAACCTCTGGCAGATGGTAATTATGTAATACAAAGTTTATTCAAGGACTTAAAAATATACTTTCTCTTTGTTTACATTGTTGAACAGGTGTGTGTAAATTTTGGTTATTAAAAAACTTTTATAATGAAAAATAAGTTGAGAAATGAACTTTCCTAACCAAATATTTCTGAACAAAAACAATTAGTCTTAAAATAAATATGCATAATATTCCACTGGAAGAGCTTTGAAAATATATCTGGGTCTTCTGCAACTTCCATAAGTTTAAATTTTCTCTAGAGAGTTGAAATCATAAGTAGATTTGGGTTAAAAATAGACATGGTGAAAAAGACATGACTTCATAAACTCCTCTTTCACCAAACATGTTAGTGCTAGATGAATATAATAGGCAGACATACATGCAACCTGATTGAAGATAATTGCCAATAAAGTGGCCAGAACTTCAAAATATGTCAATTTGCAAAATGAACAGTTTGCCAGTATGCTATCTCTGCTGAAAAATGTGATTGCCTTATCTTTTTGTACCAGCAAATTCCTCTCTATAATACCAGCAGATGGTGTTATAGTGATATTCTACTGCAGCTATTATGGATCCTAAATGAAACTCCTATTGTTCCAATTTGGTTCTGAGTGGTGGATATTAGAGTCAAAAGATTTTCACTTGAAGATTCTTGCAAAACTTATCAAAATATCATTTTATAAATGTATCTGTGTTCTACATTGCTGTGGGTATGGATAGAATCTTTTGCTCATTGTTCTTACAGTCTGAAAAAAATTAACAAAGCTAGTGAAGATCACCAATAGTCAAATGTAAACCCTTTCATTGTTTATACCCACTAATCGGAAAAGTTAATAAAAATAGGATTGCTGGCCTCAGTATTAAACCATTTTCTTAATTTTCAAAGTATAAAAAGAAGCATACATCAACTTTTCAAAGAGGGAAAAATTTCACATACCAGAAATCAGTGTTGCCTTCGATGAAGTTGGGCCTAAAATTCTGCTCAACATATATTTGCTGAGCAGCTATTATATTCTAGATACTACGGGTAGAAGTATGAAAAAAAGACAAGGTTCCAGCTATTAGGGAGCTTATACAAATTTGTATAAAGTAGACATGTATACAGATCACTTCAAAACCTCTTAAAAAAATACTCTGGCAGTGATATCGTGGGAGAGGAACCCACAGAGTACATGGACGTGGTGGACAGTAGGTGGGCTTCTTGGAAGAGGGAATAGCCGAACCGAGTTTAAATGTAGGAGTGATAGATGGAATAAAAGGAGTTAACCAGATAAAGAAGTGGGTTAAGGTTATTTGGGTCAGAAGTAAGAGCACAAGCCAAGTAAACAGGCAAGAAAGAATTCAGAGTACGAGGAGAATTACCAGCTCTCTGGCACGGCAGATGAGAGGAGCAGCAGGAACAAGTTAGGTGTGAACCAGAACTAGGGGAGCCTTATATTTGTAATATCCGGACGACTGGCTCTGAGGATGAACTGAAGAGTTTCAAGTTGGAGAGGACATGTTCTCCTTTAGGTGGCAATAGAGGAAGTTAGGATTGGAGGCAGATGAGCAGTTAAGAGACTATTGCAGAGGCCAATACATTGAATAATAATTTACTAAACACCAGTGGTATATGTAGGGGAAGGTTTAGGGGAGTAGGGAGTAGAAAACACCAAGCCAGGCAATAAGGGGTATATTGTCAGGGGAGAATTTTAAAACAATAATAAAACTGACTAAAAGTCAGTTTGATTTTTCTTATCACCACAGGCCAACAATTTCAGACGGTATCAGTGATAAAATATTCCTCCCCACCACAGGACAGACCACTCCCACTACTCACACCCACCTTGGCACACCACTACGAAACACATCATCTGTTCAGAGCATCCTGCACTACAGCCATCTCAGGACTGTAAAGACAAAGAACTGGCGTTTGCCTTCAAAGGAGCTACCAGTCTATTAAGGGAGGTAAGGCACGTACCCCAATAACCATAACTCTCTAATACATCTTTCACAAACCCTTCCTTTAGCAGCTGTACAATGAGATCAAGAGCAGAAGCCAAACTAGTGTCTGCTGAGGGCAGAGCCGGCCCCTCGCAGGTCACCGCGGGGACCCCATATCACAGTGTGAAGCAAAGGGTGGGGCGATCCCTCTATGTCAAGCACTGCTCTGTACCTACCACACCTTCTCCCAGCTGGAAGGTAACAGGGCCACAAATGCATGGCAGCTTTCACCATCTCTGCTTTGTAACCAAACTAGTGATACAAATACAAGGAAATGAAGGACAGAGGAGAGTACCCATAAACACAGTTGTACAAGGGAGATGATAGTGATTGTGAAAAGGGGACTCATTCCAGAGCCAAACAGGGAAGGAGAGGAGTATATTTTGGAGAAAGCTCCTGAGGTCACTCTGTTCATGAGTGGTGCCACATGCCTGGCAGACTACAGGCTTTTATGACAATATTTTCTCCATCTACCTTCTTCCACCTTCTACCACCTCATCTTACCCCTTCTCTGCATTAAAGAAAATAAGAAACCAACCTGAGAACAGGTACTAGAAACCACCAAACTCAACCTACCAATTTCCAGGAGTAAAATAAACCCAGGAAAGTTAAGTGATTTACCAAAGTCACACAACTGGCTGATAGCCGTCTGGAATAACTAACCAAGTGCTTGTTCTTGAAGGGAGAAAAGACAAGAGTTAATATCTCATTTCTGTAAAGCATGAGCCCTTGGAGAACAAAGTGAGGCAAGGTGGTATCTGTCCTTTTGAAGAGGGAGATGGGGACCTCTAGGTCTGTAGTGGTCACCCTACAGGCTGCACGGGTACCCGGGGGGGCTGGCCCCAGGACCCCAGGACAACACCTGGTCTAATGCTGACCTGTCCCACGTGTGGGATACGAATGGATAGTCTGCTCAAGGTTGAATTAAGCTGATTCAAAGAGAATCATTTCTTGCACCCCTAATTTACCAGCTACCCTCTGAAGCAAGGGTTCTTAACAAGGGGTCCATAAGCTTGAACAGAAATTCAAAAGAACATTATTCTTGTGGGTCATGTTGGTGCGGGTGGGATATATTTATTAAATAATACACAGTATAGTGTGGACCTAGTATGGGGTCTGTGGTTTTCACCTGACTGGCAAAGGGGTCCGTGGAACAAAAAAGGTTAAGAACCCCTTCTCTGAAGTGTAAGTCATTCTAGAGACAGCCAGTTAAATGATCGCTGCTCTCAAAGATGTTGCAGCTGTACCCAGCCTCTAATACTGAAAATGCTTCACTAGATGCCCAGAAAATTTTCAGATCACTTTAAATATGAATCTATGGCCTTCTAAATATTATAATCATCTCTATATAAGATACACATCTATTATGTCAAGGTAACTGAAAATATTTTAATTTTAAGAGTAATACTAGGGGGGCAGATGTGACTCAAACGGTTGGGTGTCCGTCTCCCATGTGGAGGGGCCTGGTTCGATCCCCGGGACCTCCCGGTAAAATAAAAAATAAAAAAAATAAAAAATGAAAAAGTAATACTAGCCAACCCTTCTACAGCACTTACTGTGTGGCAGGCTCTAAGAGCTTACCGTATATTAACTCAAAGTCTCATGACAACACTATGCAGTGGGTCTTATTAGTACCCTCATATTAAACAAGAGGAAGTCAAAGTACAGAGGGTTTAAGTGACTTGGGCAAGGTCGCAGAGCAGGTAAAGAGTAGAGATTGGAATCAAACACAGTCCACCTAGCTCTAGAACCTATGCATCACTAATTTTTACAAAAGCATTATAACCATAACCAACAAGACCACAGCATTCCCGCTGGCTTCAGGAGCCTGGGCCCCGGGCCCTGGAGCTCTAGGTGTCAGCTCGCCTTCCCAGCCTGTCCTGCTCCCAGGCTCTGAGGACTGTGGTGGGGATGATGATGATGAGAGTGAACATTTACTAAGTGCATAAAAGAGTCAGGCACTGTGATAATGCTCTACATATACCTTATCTCCACTAATGCACACAGCAGTCCTGGAAGGTGGGTAGTGAGATTACCCACACTTAACAGGGAACAAACAGAGCCAAAAGAGACAGACAGGTGCTCCACCAAGTGGCAGAGCTAAACCCGGAGCTCACATTGCCTAGCCTTCCACATGCTATACCTAAGAGCATGCCCTGTGAGGAGGCAACGATGCAGGAAACACCCTCCAACACCGGTATCCATATTTGCCCAGGAAATTAGATGCACCTTTCACACACAAGAGTGTAAACAGATTTACTTTAAGGAACGTTACCATAATTGATGATTAAGGACCCGACTGATGACGGTTTATATTATGATTACACACACAACCAAACAACACATCACAAGAGAGAAAATATATAACCAACCTCTATAAATTATTTAAAGTAGTAAAATCATGTCCCAAACCCTGTTTTCTACACAAGATTCTATGCAGACATTAAGGAAAGAGACGGTATAAAGAAGAAACAGAAGCGACACTTATTAAATTTGTTTGGGGTCATTTCCTGATATTTTCTATGATTTTATTATCTAATTATATTAAACTCTAAGGAAAGACACAGTAATGGAGGATCTAGAGTGCTGTGTGGAATGAGCTTTCTTCCTTCCCTAAAACTGTAGTGCCCCAGGGTTGGCAGGGACACAGGGCAGGGCAGGGAGAGGGACTTCTAGAGTGTACTTGCCCCTCTCAGCTCAGCTGAGTCCCTGCAGAGAAGCCAAAGCCCCTCAGGTAGTCCTCTCTCACCTAGAGCTCAGAGATTCACACTATAGCAAAAACTCCAACACCCACCCTGCCAGAAAGTCCCGACTGACCTCAAGGTTGGTATTCCTTCCTTTGCCTGAGATTAGCAATTAGGAGCAATTCTTCTTCAATCTGACCAAGATTATCCCCTTTGACCCACCCCAGCTCATTTCTCTCCCCTGAGCATCCGGCAAGATCCACAGTGCAGGCCACCCTGGCTACAACATAAATCTCCCAATAAAGAGCACTTATTTAGTGAATGCACACCCCACCCCTCCAAATCCGCCTACATTAGTTAAAAACATTTAACGCTTTTACTGGCTATGGAAACACACATATATATATATATATAATTTTTCTAAAGCTCTGGTTAAAAGCTCGTTTTTGGTGTTGAATGTCCATGTGGATTAGGACACGTGCTTCAAACTCTGTGTCGTTTCCCAGTCTGTAAAATAGGGATAGTATCGACTTCACAGGTTTTGCTGTGAGAAGTAAAAGTAAAGCATGCAAAACTTCTAGCACATGAATATATCTCATGCCAATATTCACCCCATGGCTACTTGACCAGCATGCTGACAGATATATAAACCACACCTAAGAAGCTGTAGTTGTATCGTACAATGACATGGGTAGCCGAAGAGATAAGCCAACCATCAACTTTTTCCTCATCAAAGTGAGAGGAAGAAGAACTTACACATAGCACGGTCCCACAGACTACATTTGTGCAGCCTAGAAAGGAGGAAGGTGACAAACCTAGAAAAAATTTACCTTCAAAGGAATGTTGGTGTTACAACAGGAATTTCTAACACTTAATATTAACTTTATATTTTTAAGTGATACCTATCATTTGGACTGCTGCTCATTAAGCTGGATTGTACTTTATTTTGGTTCTAGCTGGCAATGTCTTATTACAGAAGCATCCTGTAACAGTTAGTTCCCAAGCTACTTATCTCAACATGTTTATTTAAATTCTCTTCAACTCTTTTGCAATCAGGGTGTGGGACTCAGGATTTCTGAGGGAGTCAGTGCTGACTGTGCAGAGAAAATCCCCAAGGAAGAAAGTCAAGAGCTGATAAGAAGGTCAAGTAGAATGCACAGAAAAAAAGAAAGACAAGTTAGGCCAGTGTTCTTTGAAAATGAAGACAGAAAAGTTCTTGCCTGTCCTTTAATTCTATTTTGTCTTACAAAAACTCATGCCTCCTGCTAATCTACTCTGCTCAACCTCCTCCTTCTCAACTACTTTGACTTGAAAAATGAACTAAGCCTTGCTGCGTGTCTGTAACAATCTCTTCTTTATCCTTGACTGTTTAGAGCAGGATCAAAAGAGCTATCTCATCTATTGTTGCTGGACACTAACCCAGCCTGACTCCGTGTGATTTCCCAAAACCTCAAGGATGCATCTTCAACCATGACCTTAGAATTTTTTTCTTCTTTTGGCTTTTAACAATGCTTCTAGTAGCAGGGACCATGGAAATACAGAAATGTACAAGAAAGGGCAAGTCTTCTAATAGAAACAAGTGAGCAGTCAGCGTCTTTCCAGAACTATTGGAAAATTTCACCATGGATCCATTCTAACATCTGACACTTGGTGGCTGACAGGTCATCAACAAAGGCAGACAGGGTTCTCTTTTCTTGCACACAAGCTTTTGCTTTTGTTTTGTTTATTACTTATGATTATTTGGATTGGTGCTTCTGTTTTCTCACATGAGGTTTATATTAATCCTTTCTTTCCTTTTTAGACTGTCATCCCTTTCATCTATTTGCTAAGTACCATGTCATGATTAATTATAATTTTTTAATTGAAAGACAAAAAGAAAAGATTTAAGGATATATTCACAAAGAAAAAGCAGTAAAATTTTAGGTCAATGGTAATATAAAAACTGCCTAGAGGCTGTAATAATTATATGGCTGACCCTAAAATTCAATACAAACTATTAATCATCACACAGTTCTACCACTGAGGGGCTGAGATATATGGCAAAATAAGATTTCATAAACTTGACATTTATTTTATTATATTAGTTTATATGCCATGACTAGGTTCAGTTGTTGTTGATTTTTTTATCTTGATTAAGGCATTATTATCTCAATTGTGCCAATCGATAACTATGGGATATATACAGGGAGAATATTTTCATCCCCATTATACAGATAAGAAAACCAAGGCTTATTAATTTGCCCAAAGATTTATACAGAAGCCTGGATTGAAAACCATGTTTTTAAAATTCAAGCCCATCTTGTTTCCTAATAGTGAATATAAGAAGAATTCCAACCACTGCCAGTTGTTGGACAGTCACTCTGGGCCAAGCACTGTGCCTGAGTGCTTTGCATATATATTCTGATCACAAAGCCAGGAAGTAACAGAGCCAGGTGTCCTGATTCAAGGGTCCACACTCTCAATCAGTACACTCTACTGCTATATACTATGCATGGGGCATTCTCAGAACATTCTGAATTTATATAACATTATCACAAATTAAATAGCCAAATTAAAACCTTTTCAAATGAAGATTTTAAAAAATTAGGGTTGTTCTTTTTTTTTTTTTGCCTTTCAGAAATGTTATTGAAAAAATTGGCAAGAGACATGAAGTATGTTTGTTCTTGTGCTTCAATGATGATTAATGAACTTCTTTTTGGAAAGGCAAGATCTGCACTTGGCATTAATATCATAAAGTTTTCTCATCCCAGTTTATTCTCTTTAGGTGGTAAAAGAAGTTACATAAGGCAGTGATTAATGAGATGCCACAAATGTTGATTTGGTCCCAGATAGGGATTATTTTTCTCTCTCTCTCAAATCTAAACGCTTCACCAAAACTAATTTTAAGTCACACTACAAATATGAGTAAAGTGCCGATTCAAGTTGAAAATACATCATATGCTCAACCTGAGTCCATATGCTTTTTTCTACTTTCTTCCTGTTTTGCTAGAAAAAAACATCCTTGAACAGTTTGCGATTCCAAGAAGGTGCTGCCATCTCTTTTTCTTAAAACCATTGGCCAGATTCAGTTCTTGGATACAGCTTGGGTTTAAATGGTAGCTGCACCAACTATTTAAATATGGGATCCCCAAGACATGGCATGAAATTTTCTAAATGGCAAGTTTCTTCCTTTGGGAGTTAAAAGCTAAATTAGCAATATAATGGTGGGTGGTAATGGAGAAATATATGAATATTTTCATCTTTCTTCTATTTAATCCTGTTGATGTGCTCTAAACAAGTTGAAAGAATAATTCTTAGTCCCAAGCAGGAAAATTCTGCCCTGAATTGAAGGCATCACATGATTTCTTTGGGCCATTTAAAACAGTAAGAAGCTACCGAACAACACTTGATTTCCAAGCTTCCAGAGGCATGTTCCCTGGTTGAATCCTCAGAAGAAATATGCCAGGCAGAAAACCAAAGCTATTATGCCGCCTTCTTAAAAGCAGCTTCCCAAGAAAGCCTATTTATTCAACACCTAATGTTTTCATTACAACATATAAAACTTCCCACATTAGAGCTCTAAAGCATAGAATGTCCACATTGTTTTGGAAATGAGGACATAGTTATAGAATATTTCAAATAAAGTAGAAGCTGAAGTTATTTTACTTTCATGAAAAATTATTATAACCAAGGATATTTTTAAATAAGAGGTCTAGCTTCAGTCCCAGGAGCAGCTGAGTAAATTAAGAAGAGATTCATAAAATTAAGGAGTGTATATATATGTGTATTTATAGGGGCAAAAAGAAAGAAACAGAGGAAAAAAGGTCTCTGAACTCAAATGACTAGCTACAAAACATTCTTCCTCCTTTTTCCAAAAAGCTCTGGGGAAGTCAGTCTGTCATATTTTACAAGCAAAAATTTTGAATATTTCAAAATTAAATATTTGTATTTGGTAAAATGATATCTTCTCAATATCTATACAGCAACATCAAAGGATATATTGTGATGTATTTTTGTACAAGATAACTTATGACCTGAGCATTTTGTGCATATATACATATATATATATAATAAAGCACAAAATAAAATAAACATGTAATATGTGTTAACCTATATATATACATTTAAATTTTGTAAAATGTTGTAACATCGATTTTCCAAAAAATATGTTGATATATTTGTGACAGTTTGAGATTTATGAATCCCAAAAAAGAGAGGTTATTTTGTAAACTTATCTATTCCTCTGAGTATGATAACCTTCAAATGCATTAGATTCAGCTGACATGTCTTGATTAATTACCTGTTAGGATTAGGTCTTTGATTCACATCAATAGGGCATGACTCAGATTGAGCCCCCGCCCCCTTGGTGGGCTGATATAAACGGACACTCACTCAAGGAGACATATGGAAGAGGAGAGAACTTGTTCATTTTGGTCCTGCCATGTGACAGAAAGGAGAAGGCTCAAACAGCTAAAGCCCCAGAGAGAGCTGAGCCATTTGCCTGATAGTCTGCTGCTGAACAGCTAAGAAAGCTTGGAAAGAAACCGTATGCCAAACTGATATAGAGATGAGCCCTATGCCAACTTACAGCTGAGGTCTGAAGAAGCTGGGCCCATGGAGCCTTAAGAGGAAGAAGAAGGAGAGAGCAGAGATCACCCGCCATCTTGCTTCAACACGTGGCAACTGACTTTAGTGAGAAAGAAGCCTCAAGTTGGACTCTTTAGGGCCTTATAACTGTAAGCTTTTACCCCAAATAAATACCCTTTATAAAAGCCAACAGATTTCTGGTACTTTGCATCAGTACTATGTTGGCTGACTAATACAACATATTTCAGAACTTTCTACAGAATTTTAATCTATCACTTAAAAAAAGAAGTTAAATAAGCCTTGGCATGAGTCAAATACTAAATATGTTAAACAATAAGACTAGAAGAATTAACAGAACTCAGAAGGGGAAACTTCCTAAGCATAAAAATGATAAAAGAGATCATAAAATAAAATATCAGTATTTGCTCACATGAAGATTTAAAATTTTAGATGTAGAAACAATTAAAAAATAAGCCAGAAAAAATATTTGCAATAAATATGAAAAGGTTGACATTATTAATATATAAATATTCTTAAAAATCCTTTATAAAAGCATTAAAACCTTAATAGAAAAATTGGTAAGTTATAAGTAGATAACTCCTAAAACAATATAAATAGCTAATAAACACGAAAAGTAATCAATCTCACTAAAAATCAAGTAAGTTCATATTATGGTATAAACTACTATGATATGGCTAGCAAGATACTCTTCTTTTCAAGTGACTTAAAAAGAATAATACAGTATCAGCAACACATATTCTTATACGCCAAATAATGGTGTAGATGTAAGGTGATTTATTATTTCTAAAAAGCAATTTGGAAACACATATCCAGAATCTTAGGAGTTGACCCAGAAATTCTACTTCTATGACTCTATTCTTAAATAATAATCAGCCAGATGGTCAATTGTATTCATAAGGAGATGTTCCTCAAAGTAGTACTTATAATAATGAAAATTAGAAACAATAAATTATGCTAAACCCACTTCGTATTTTTTGAAGAATATTTACCGACTCAAGATACTCTTCACAGAGTACCTTTAAAACAAGACCTAGCTGACCATGTCACTCCCCTGGTTAAAACCTTCCAAAGGCTCACTCCTCACTGCTCACTAGAATAAGGTCAAATTTCTTGAGGAGGACTAACAAAGATCTCTCCTTGGTTGCCCCTCGGTTTTCATCCTCCAGGATTCTCCCTCTTGAACGCCAGCCATCCTGTGCTCTCTCGAACTCCAGGTCTTTGCTGGTGCCATTCCTCTGCCTGGAGCCCTCTCGTCTCCGTTCATAATCTTTGGCTCCCGAATGGTCTCCTGGGGCTCAGTTCAAACGTCATTTCCCGATGTCTACATATCTTAGCTGCACACCCCTGTGATGCACAGCACCCCTGCAATTCCCTGATCACAGATCTCATACTATTACTTCTGCTCCCTGACACTCTATGTTCTGTGAGGAAGAACACAGCTTGCTCACCCTTGGAAACGTCAGGCAAAATCTGTATACTTGTCGAATGGCTGTATGGACGAATGAATAAACAAATATGCTCTTGAAACAGAGTTATATGATAAAAGCAGATACTGAATTGAAAATGCTGCCATGTTATAAACATGGGCACAAAGGAAAACACACTAGAAAAAAAAATGGATAACAAAGTAAAAGTATAAAGGTTGATTACTTGAGTGAGGGGATCACAGGCAATTTGATGAGAACTTCCGAAAACTTTTAAAAATGCAAAACTCTAATTTACTAAAGAAGGTCAAGTAGTATTTTTTTTAAGTGTGTTGTCTCACCTTTAAATTCAGAAAAAAATCACATTGCAACAATGTATATAAAAGCACAATATCTCACACGTCACAAAAAATACTTTGACAACAAATACCTATTGTACTTCTGTCACTGCTACAGTTATCTGAAAGACAATATACCAAAATAATCTGAAGGCAGTTTTGCAGAACTGAATAATATTCAAAAGTTATACATTAATTCAAACAGTTGATTTCTTAAAATGGCTTTTTTTTTTTTAAATTCAACAGCATCCAAGTTTAATATTTAGACTGCCAGAAATTATTCTTTTCATTTCAAAACTGTTAAGCAGAGTGAGTTCTGCTGGGTGTCATCCACACAGCACGTTTCAGTGCCAGTGTCTACAGTTGTTTGTTTCAGAAGGCTCTAATGAGCTGCCTTATCTTCTGCTAGGGATTCTTCTGGTGCTAAGTTTTAATCGTCCAAATTAATTGAAATACTGTAGCATTTTCAGATTAACATTTTCAAAATTAACAATGCATAAAATAAAATCACCCATAAATCTGCTTGGTAAAAGCAGCCACTAATGAACTCTGCAAAACGTGCGAGATCCTACTGCTAATTTGCAGTGTACTATACAACTAAACCTCGGGAAATAAGCTTCCCTTTGTCCAAGTTGGCATATGTAGGGTACACAGAAGATCCCCAGAAAGATGAAGTCTTTGCAGGCAAACACACTACAGTTAAGTCCTGGCACATGCTGGGTGCTGTGTGACCTTGGGCAAATTGTCTAACCTCTCATACCATTTGTTCCTCCCTCTACTAATAAACGATGATGTCTCAACTTAAGGTTTGAGAATCTTACAGACTCTTAAGATGAACCCCAATGATCTCTGCTTCCATTATTCACATATTTATTTACTATCCTCCCCTAAATGTGAGCAGGATGTGTGACTTGCTTCTAGCCAATAGAAAATGATAATGGGATGTTATTTCCGTGATTGCATTATGTAAGCTCTTAACTATTCTTATTGGCAGACTCTATCTCCTTCTGGGTGTGTCCACTCTCTGATGAAGCAAGTGGCCATGTTGGATGTTGGGGGTGTCCACATGGCAAGGAAATGAGGACAGCCTCTGGCCAACAGCCTGATAGAAACTGAAAACCTCAGCCCCAGAGGAACCGAATCTTGCCAACAACCATGTAAGTGAGCTTGGAAGCAGATCCTTCCCTAGCAGATCCTTCAGATGAGATACAGCCCTGGCCTACACCTTTTTGTGAGTGTGTGTGGGGGGGTACTGGGGCTGGGGAATGAGCCCAGGACTTCATACATGGGAAAGCAACGCTCAACCACTGAGCCACATCAGCTCCCGAGTTGATTTTTTCATTTGTTTTGCTTGTTGTCTGTTTTTTAGGAGGCACTGGGGACCGAACCTAGGATCTCCCATGTGGGAAGCAGGTGCTTAACCGCTTGAACCACATCCACTCCCTGGCCTACATCTTGAGTGAGGTTTTATGAGAAAGCCTAAAGCAGAGGTCCCAACTAAGCCATGTCCAGATTTCTGACTCACAGAAACTCTGAGGTAACAAATGCGTGTTACTTTTAAGCTGCTCAATTTATGGTAATTTGTTACATAGCAATAGAAAAGTAATTAGTGATAACCACACTACCACCATCATTTACAGAGCACTCACTATGTGCTAAACCTTGCTGATAAATGCCTTATCATTTAATCAGCACAATAACACTAGAGCAGGGGTTCTTAACAAGGGGTCCGTGAGCTTGAATTGAAATTCAAAAAACCATTACTCTTGTGGGGAACATGTTGGTGCGGTTGTGATATATTTATTAAGTAATACACAGTATAGTTTGGAATTAGTAAGAGGTCTGTGGTTTTCACCTTACTGGCAAAGGGGTCTGTGGAACAAAAAAGATTAAGAACAGCTGTTCTAGAGGGTGGCTGCTACTATTACCCCCATATTAGGTGATAAAACAGGTTTGCCTGCCCAATATTAAGCAACTAGTAAGTGGAAGGGGAGGACAGAAGTACAGATTTATGCCACTACAGTACCCTTGGTCTAATCCACTGAATAGAGCTGCATCTGAGGACTGAAAGTGCTGATGTCAGTGGCAGTGCCTAATGGGCACCTTCTTTCTTTCTCCATTACTCCTTTCTTGCTTCAGAGGCAGTTTGAGGTCCAAACTTCATGCCTCAGGAGCTGCATTCTCTGGTCCTTCCATCAGGGAAGGTGTCTTTCTTCCCACCTGTCCCTACAAACCATGCTTGCATTAGGTCCTGTTTCCTCAGCTCTCCAATCTGATGAACCAATCTGTGATAATTTGTATATTGGTAAGAGCCCAACAAAGGGTTATCTCCTTCTAGAAACACAGTGCTTGCATCCAAAGGAAAATATCAATTTACATTTTTAGGTACAATGACAGGGTTACAAGAAGATATTATGAGGCAAGAAAAGTGTTGTTTTCTTAGTATCCCTGCAAGCTAATGCTATGAATAAGGATGAGCCTTTGTTGGAAACTCCAGCCCCTATTTCAGGTCCATTCCTCCAGAAGTACCTCTTTTGATACCCGAAAACAAACAAAAGGGACTACAAATGAGAAAAGGACAAGGTAGGATAGGTACAAAACCTAGGCACAGCATGGTCAAGGAGAAAAAGGTCTGAAACTTATAGGCAAGAGCAAATGTGTGTTATATCTGCTTAACCAAGCTTCTCTTTTTCCCAATTCCATTCTTTTGCAATTAGCCTCTCCTTACAGAAGACCAGTTCCACATGGAAAGCTGAGTCAGCCCCTTTCCCCATTTCAGACATGGGCACAGAAGCCAGGCTGGCCAGTCACAGGCTATAGTGATTTGTTCAGAGATGAGCATATGGTCAAGGTCAGGTAAATTAAAGCCCTTCCTGGGATTTTTGTCAGATTTACTGGGGTGAAAGGCATTGTACTTCTCTGGAAAAGGCATTGTATTTCTCTGGCTGTGGGGACAATGAACATGGAGAACTGATGATGGTCAACTCTGTCTCCTCGTGAGGCAAGCCCATGCTGAGAATGAAGTCAACAGAAAAGAAAGTAGAATTAAGAAACAGGGAGAAATAGCACCCTTATGATATCGTTTGAGCTCTTGGGTCCAACTCTGGAGTTAATCACTCCAGACTCCCAGTTACCTAAGTCAGTAAATCCTCCACTCTTCCTGCCCCCTCCCCCCCAAACTAGTCTGACATGGGTTTATGTTACTTGGCAACCAAAAATATACTGGTTGATATAGAGTTGAAGTTACCTAAACCTGGCAATAGATTGATAGCTTTATTTTACATCTATAGTTGTATATAAATTCATTTCTATATACTAACTGATGCACCAGTTAGATATTTTGTCTCCTTGTCGCATTCCTTCTTCAGTCCACAATGAATTCTCCCTCATCTGCCTTCATCGTCAGCTACCCCATTCATTCATTACCTATTCCATCCACTTTGGTGGTGCATCATGTACCACACAGTATTATTATTTGACATGTTTTGTCTTTCCAACAAAATCACAAGTTCCTCAAGTACAAGGTAACTCCCATATACTTCTAATATTTATACAGAAAAAAATGAGTTAGTCTCAAAAGAAAAATTATTTGTAAAAGGCAATTATAAAAACCCAACAAAGTTTCCGTCCCATTCAAATTAAAATTTAAAAAGTCAACTGGATTTGAATGTATTGAAAGATAACTAAACTGCCAAAATGAGCCGTTTTGGCAAAAATTCCACAAACTTTACTCCAACATTCTAATTTATTCTCACTATTTGTATAGAGAACTATTGTATTAATAAAATTATAAACTATAAACTGGTATCAATTGGATATCACTTGTATCAAATATTATCTGAAGCTAATGTGTTTTGACCTAATCGGTTCCCTTTAGTTAACTTATTTCACACTAAAGCTCTGAAACAAGGTTACTTGGTTCTCAGAGGTTGTTGGCCCAAAAGGAATTTTTGAAGTTTCTTTGTCTACCTAGCATTACATGACACTTCTTTTTTCTTCTGATATGGAACAGTATTCAACCAGCAAGGCTTTAAGCCGGCCTTCCAAGTTTAAATAAGGAGCATTCTATTAATAAAAAAAAAAATGTTAAAAAAATGCTCACTAGATTCAAGACTTGCTTTTCAGATTTTTTCCTAAATATTTAATAGACATACTTCATTTTCTGAAGATATAATTGCTATAATAACAGATATTATAAATTAGAATTGCATAAATGAGCCAGAAGTTGATTCTGTATATAATAACCTAAGTGTTTTGTTATTTAAATAACCACACAGCTCATTTGCATTTCCCACCTCAGAGAACACCCCGTGTATGTCTTCGAATCATCACCTTATCCTGGTTCCTATTTTGAAGGGACCTGAGCAGTACAAAAGACTGGTTTGGCGAATCATGTACAATCCTCCGGGATGACAGCAATGGCGATCCTTTGTGAACTCTGAATGAACCTTTAAAGAGAGAAACAAGTCCTCTGCAAACCAAAGGAAAAAAATGTGAGCAAGGGACTCTGCTGCACATTTCAGCAGTCTGTTATAATGGTAAAGGGAATGAGAAAGGTAGTCCTGAAAATAACTACAAGGGGATCAACTGCCTTAGTGCAAAACTAGTCTTACCATCCATAGTTTAATAGAGGCTTGAAAAAAATCAGCTATTTGAAAACCAGAGCATGCTCCCCAGCATTCATTCACAGCTTGGATTTCTCATTTCTCTGCAATGAATCTTAATCACTGGGTTCTATTGTCCCAGTTTTTTCAAGTTCATTCTATCAATGTGAACTATATTTTTACTCATTTACAATTATAGTCCCAATATTTAGATTAGGATTTATATTTGATGAGAAATGAGCTTTGGAGGTGACAGAAAAGAGAGAAGTAGGTTTGACTGATTAATATGGAAATATTATAATCTATGGAAATTCAATACTTATTTTTTATAGACAAAAGCTCATTTACAAAACCTTCAAGAATATACATTTGTCTCGCCCAAAAAAAAAAAAAAAGAAAGAAAAGAAAGATGTATTTTTAGATCAGCGATTTAAAAACTCCTGGGTTGCTATTTTTCTCATCAATGTTTTCTGTTTGGAGACTAAAATATTAAACTTCTCTATTGAGCAAATTGACATCATGCTTAAAAGCAAATCTAAAAGAAACCAACAATTCTGTCTAGATTAGGAATGAATTTAGCAATTCTTTGAAATTAAAGCATTAAGGAGAATAGTACTGAATTGTCATTCAACACCATGAACCAGCATAAAAAATTATTTATATGAATAAAAACCTATATATATATATATATAACCAAGCTTAAAGCAATTTGGTCCACAGTTGTCTCTCTTCTCCAATTCCTCTTGTAATTTTGTACATACTATATAATTAGATCTTTTTTTTATATGTATAACAGCCTATTCATTAACTGTTTTTATGACAGTATGCCTTACCACACTGGATCAGAATATACAAAATAGTATATAATATTTAAATGTTTAATATGCATTTAATATGCATTTATGCAATAAAAACTTAGTGCCTATATATATTCCTTCCCTAGGAAGAATATAAATTTCTGTGGACAGGGGCCATGTTTTATACGTAATGATACCGGCAATGCTTAATGTCATATAAGACAGAAAGTAGGTAATGAAAGAAAGATTTCTTGAATCCCTTTCTTCATACAAGAACAAATAGAAATGGCATTATATATTAAGCCAATCCACTTGAAAGAGAAAGTGACCACCTTTGGAGATGTCTCTGCCAAGAAAGAGACAACATTCCCTCAATGAAAGAGAGGCATGCATCTCTTTGTAATCAAGAGTTAAATAATGAGCACATGAGAAGCCAGAGCTCTCAGAAGACTCTTATCAGTTTAACCAATATCTGTCCATTTACTTTCAAGGTTATCACTATTCAAATGAGTAACTCAGATCAAAAAGGAAGTGAACTACCTAAACCTTCTCATCTACTCCATCAAATTTTTAGGCAACACCACACAGAACAATGGCCAGAATTTTTAAAAAGCTGGTGACTATGGATTTAAATACAGGATGCTATGAGTTCTGCAAATGTAAGACAATTCTACATTAGTCTAAAAACACTGACTTACTTGGTTAAAAGAGCACGTGTCCTGGTAGATTTGCCACATGCAAACTAAAATAAATCTTTTATCTCCTATACTTACATAGAAGGGAATTTTTAAAGCCTCAGTATTAAAATTTAATTGGTAACTTTGACCTTGAGTGCCACTTCAGGTGAAAAATATTACACCAGTGCTCGCATTTACTTGAGATTTATGATCTCATGTTCTTGAAAAAGGCCTAGCACCTCCGTGTTCCTGAAATAATTGATCTGTCTCTTTCAAGTGTTATTTTCCTGATACCAACATCTGTCTCAGGAAGAAAAGTACAAACTGATGAAAATATCCCGCTATATTTAAGAAACCCAAAAGAGCTACCAGAATTTGCATCTAACACATTACTATATTTATAAAAGCAGACAAGATTACAAATTGATAAATGTCCATACACATAACAGAAGATAAGAAATAAACTAAATTGCAAAGCCATTTGCAAATATTATCTAGAAAGATTAACCACAGTTATTAATAAAGAATGAATGTTTTAAATGTGCTAATAAGCCACAATGTAAACCTATAGTCTTTATCTTTCTTGGGTTTGAATAGAACTCCACAGTATGCATTTTCAACCCTGGAATTTTCCCTTCTTTGTCACTTTATCACAATCACAAACACAATTAATTCACCAAAAAGTTCTCAGCCACCATGTTGACAGTCATTCTTCACAGACAACTAAAGATCACGGAAGCTAATAGGTAAGCAGGGTACTCTGGAATAATGGAAAATCTGGCAATGACTGTGATTATGTCATTTCTTGCTTCATGGGAAACTACATAAAATTCGGGGTGCATTTTGCAAAGAAATAACTGGAAAATATTATTGATTCTCCTACATGTGACAAAATGCCCAGTGATAGATAACATGCTCTAATACAAAGTAATTGTTATAATAATTACTACCACTTAGTATATACGACATAATAGACACAGTTCCAAGTACTTTACATGTATTAGCTCACTTAATCCCTACAACAACTGTATAAGGTAGATATTGTTATTAGTCTCCTTCTATAAATGAGGAAACTACTGTGCAGAGAGATAAAGCAACTTGCCGAAGGTCAAACAATAAAGAGCCAAGCCCAGCACCGAACCCAGGCAGTGCGACTTGGAGCCACACTTCCCACCACTATACTATAGCACATTTCATTAGAACCTGTGCAGCAAGAATTTTAAAAAGCAACAGAGCCAACACATACAGACAAAGAGTGCAGCCATTCATTAATTCATTTAACAAATATTTATTAAGCACCTCCTACCCACAGAATTGTGCATTAACTTCCTTTCCAGAACAAAAGGTCTTTGGAGAAAATATCTGAAATTTGAACCTGATAAAGTGGTTACACTTGGTCTACCAAACCATTGAATCCATTTTTCTACAAGCCACCCTACGTGAGGCCCTGGAAAGCAAGTCAGCCTATCAGTTCTTGGAGAGGTCCACTAAATTAGCCAGAAGAGAACACACAAAAGAATTCTCCCCGGTTAAAGCATTAACTGTAAATAATGCACCTTGGGAGCAGTTTGCCCATGCTGAGGCAGCTTCTCTTTTTCTAATCCCTTGTTTAAACACCTTAGGGTGAAATATCTTCCACACAACCGTGGAAATGTGGAAATGTGCTAAACAACCACATCAGGATCAACTCAGAGCACGACAGTCATCAAGAAAGGGTTAACTTTGAACAGAGAAGCTTTGCAACCTGCCTGCAGAAAGAGGCAGAGATGCAAATAACAACAGCCCTGGACACATCATTCAAGCCTAACACCAAAAAAAGACAGCTACAGTGGGATAAAGTTGTTACCACAGTAGCAGCTGCAACAAGCAGGAGCCTCAACTGGTTTTTTTTCCCCAAGACTACAGAAAATTGAGCAATACACTCTATCTAATGGGAAAAAATTAAATATAGTCTTACAAATATAACATACAGCAGTACTTCTTTTGTATTTTTAAGTTTCTTCTTCACGAAGCCCTAAAATCTTTGAACAAATAGGAATAACAGAAGAGGATATACCTAGACAAAGCCATCAGATAAAAGAGGGAAATTATTTTATTATTGGTCTACTTTGCCATATTTATGATCTGTGAATTTAATGTACCCACCCCCTAAATAATCTAAGGACTCTCAAACAATGTGACTATAACGTAAAATTTTAATAGTCAAAATATGCTCCTACTGACACACTACATATGTAGAAACACATGACCCTGGAGAAAATGGCCTAAAAATTGTCCAGAAAATAGAGAAAACATTTAAAAAACCAACACTTATAAAGAACAGATAATTTTCTGAAGTAAAAATACTACAGCTCACACAAAAATTTTTTTTTTTAATTATGTTCACAGTCATACATGCCTTTAGACAGACAGAACAGGGGGAATTGCTTCTAAATATGACTGCAGAGTCTTCTGCTAAGGGTATTGTCTTGAGAGAGTCAGAACTATTAAAAAGTAACCCAGACCCCTATTTTCTAATGGCCTCCATTTTCTTCTGTAGTTAAAAGATTTAAACTGATCTCAGGACACAAGTGAGGCAATTTCTAGCCAGAGGCAGCAAAGCTCCTACAAATCTTCTCAAACAGCTCATAAACTGGCATGACTACCATGGGTGTGGTTTCAGTTAAAAGCTGTAATGCTCTGAAAGTTAAACCTTACAACTAGGTGAACACCGGTTATGATGAGAAAGAAAAACAAAACACATAATCCAGATTGCTTTCTAGCAAGTCTACTCTCTATATATTTATGTTCCACTTGATTTATCATCAAGTTCATATATTTGGAATTGTTTAACAGTGAATACATTTTACCCACAATAATATGCCCATGTATGTAACAAATCTTTGGTAATTAAGCTGTGGAAGGCATTGCTTAATGGATGAAAAAAATAATTATATGAAAATACAGGACAAACCTCACAATGCTAAATAAAAAACAATGGAATGTTTTCTTCAGACAGATAATTGGTCTCTAGAGAGGACAGTGGTTTATAAAGTCCTTAAATCCATACTTCCCTTACAAAATATATATAAGAAGAAGAGTATTTTCCCCAAATGTTCCAGCCCCATAGAAAATGCTAGTTTTTAAGTGCCAGCTTGCTGGCTGATTTCCTTGAGATTTGGGAAGGGGCAGGAGAAGTGTGTTAGATGTGTTAGCATTAACCAAGCACGCTGGGGCTTTCAGGAAGCAAATAACAAGCTCCGTCGCTGATTAAGGAAAGAGTGCGGTGCTGGCAATTATTCATCGCGTGACCCTGCCTTGGAAGCAGTGTCAGGTGAATGATTTACACGCAAGATGCTGGCTCCTTGTCACACAACACACACTGAACTGTGAGGAACAAAGGCCAACGACAGGCCTGACTTCCAACAGTAATTCCCATATTCTTTATAATCACTTAACTGAAGTCATGACTGCAAGATGTATCATAAGAAACGCACCTGGATCCACCGGTCTGGGGGTTCTTCGGAGTCCATTGGTTCGTTTCTGTGCAGAAAAGTAAAGCAAAGCAAAATATAGATGTGTTGGTGATTTTGCATTACCAACCCGTATTACTTCTGACACTCTGTAAGGCCAATGAATGCTTTCCTTTTTCAAATTAAAAATATGACTCAATTTGTTCATGACACCTGTGGCTTTAAAGTTTGTTTTTATAATTTAACCTTTGTCTCTCTAAGAAGTCTTCCACTGGAACTTTACCATATTTGATCAGTTGTTAATATTTTCTAACACCATGGAAAGAAATATCTTTTCATTTGCTATCTCTGGAGACTGAGTTGTTTGTTTTTTTTTCCAAGTCATACCAACTACAGGACATGAGAACAAAGCCTGGGCAGCAGGCAGCCATTCTTGGTTGCAAAATGCTTCCAGCAAATGCGTATGAGCAAAAGCCTTAAATTGATCTCCTAAAACTAACTCAGCTATGCCTGGCCTCTGACAGACTAGAAGCTAGAGAAGGTGTGCAACCTCACAACAAAGATCTTAAGCTCTGATTTGTAGTAAACATTTAAATGAGAAAGGTGTTTTAATTATGGACCAGTTGTATCAGGATGCTTTAAGAAACAAAACAGGCTTGCAGCTGGTAAACTCATGAAAGTGAATTCTTATCATAAAGAAGAAATCCCAGAAAGTACAGATGAGATGCAAAACAAAAGAGATTTTAAATTTCACAAATGCATGGTTACACATGCCATTCACAAGCATTAAATTCAAATCTACCCAATAACAATGATAAACTAATTAATAAGGACCTGATTTTCACTTTTTATTAGACAAATGGGTGAAATGCTGAGTCTATGACTGCCATCTAATTCAGATTTTCACAAAAGCAATTTTCTTTTTGTGTTAGGGTTCATGCCTGTGTGTGCTCATTTAGAGCACACTTGCCTTTCCTAAATACATACATATATTAGCCATGGATTTTTCTCAGGGTTCTTTCTGTCATTGTTTTCATGGTATTTCTACTTACAAGTTAAATGAGTTAAGTTAGAGGCTTCCAAAGGGCAGGGTGGCAAAGCCATATCCGACAAATTCTCTGGTTCTCAGATAAAAGCAAATTAGTGAGAACTTCTTTTAAAGTACTTTTTATTTTTACCCCAATTTCTTTCAAAATGAATTTGTAAGAGTCTAATAGGGTCGTTAAAATTAGCACTGGAGCTATTTTTAGCAAGATGGGTAGCTTTACCAGAAAAAGTAGTATAAAGAGAGTTGCTATGAGTGAGAAGAAAATGTATTAATAGTTTTAAGCTTCTTGGTACACAAGGCACAAAAAAGGGAAGCATGGTATGTTATAGGATCATATCTGATAACTCGAAACAAAACTGCTTTCAAAGAAAAACTCTTTTCTACCTGAAATTTTAGAAAAATAATTTTCAAACTCATATATAAGGGGCAGCGAAAAACATAACCGACAGTATTTTCGACAGGAAAATAGATATGACGATAGGTGCCTTGCTATTTACTTCCTACTTACCCCACCACCTTCTTAATGCACAATAGAAGCTGGCTTTCCACTGCTCTCTTACCTTCTGCTATTGAAATGCTTGGAAGGCAAGAAATAATCCAATCTTTTGCTCTTTTTCCTAGAGTCCCTAAACTAGAACGACTTAAAACCTATAAACTTAAAATGTAAAAACGAGCATTTGAATTCAAGACCAATTCTCTATTATCTTGAATTTAGCATTATTACAGGACCCACGGTGCAATTATTAAAAATGTGGATTCTAGAATCAGAACACCAAGGTTCAAATTCAGATCCTGCCACATGGCGCTTGTTTGATCTTGAGCAAGTTAGTTAACACATCTGAGCCTCAGTTTTATCATCTAGAAAATGTGCATAATAGTAACACCTATCTCATAGGGTTTGTGGTAAGAATTAAATGAGTCAATTTATGTTAAGTGCTTGAAACAGTTTCTGCCACAGAGTGAGGGCTATTAAATGATAGTTTATTCTCATTAGTATTAATTTCATGGACTGTGTTCTGTTAATCATTTTGAAGTCAAGCACTCTCTGGATGTACATCATTCCATGGTCAAATATTTCACTGGTATTTCGAATGTGTAAATTCACATAAAGGATAAATTCTTCTACTAAGTTATTGCCCTCTTGCCTATGTTTTAGTTTTTTTTTTTCTTCCCCTCCTAGAAAGTCACTGAAAATCAATGACCCTGAAAACAGAAATTATTCTGCAGGAAGGGTGGGTGGTAGAACAAACTATGATTCAATGATGCTAATGGGGCGGGGGAGGGGCACATTTAGACCAAGTGCATTTGGAGAGTTGGAGATTATATTTTAAAAGCATTTAAAAAGTATTTTATAATGTAGAAAACTTCTTGAAAATGTTCAGCAGAGCATACTTTAACAATTTTAAACTGCAAATTTTAATTGCCATTCTGTGATACTAACATATTCCCAACTCCAAGCCTATACACTCAAAAGCTTGGGACAAAGCTGGACAGTCCCTTGTCTCCAGCAGGATGAGGAGGGGGACCACGGGGGACACATCCAGTAGCCGACCCCAGGAGCTTTCAGTTACAGCCCCACCAGATTGTGAGAATGGGTCTTCAGACCCTTCTCAATCTCCTCTGATCTACTTAGAAAAAAAAAAAAAAAAATTTTTATTAGCACTTGGTAGGTATTTCTTGCTTCATTACCTATTACTTTGTCTTCTTCTAAAAAAAAAAAAAAAAACAAGGATCTCTCTCTCTTTCTCTTCTTGTCTTAGTAAAATCTAATTTTTCTCGGGTGATTTTACCATGACAAGCAAATTTCGTTTGCTCAAAGCTGGCTTTGGTTACTGTACCTGTTTTAAAGATAGAAAAATCTGTGATAAAAAATGGATCTAAAGTAGCTAAGTAGATACATAATAATAAATTTGCTTCCTGGAGCCAGAGCGGAACTCTGAAGGTCCACTCCAGAATCGAATGTGAGATGAACATCCCAGCAATAATTATGAAGGCCCACAAATCCTGTGGCTACTGAAAACTAACCTACCTTGAGAACAAAGTGTAAAATAAAAAAATAAATAAAAAATCACAATCATGGTCATTAAGGGAAACAGAATAGCATCATAAACTGGTACATGGAGAGAAGGAAGGTCCTCAAGAGAAGGGAAGAAATAAAAATCACAATGCTTACAAAAGGGTTTCATCGGTTATTCTGGGAAGCCTCCTGAGCATCATAAAAGCATCTGATTCATAGAGTGAAAGGACCTTCCACACACTGTTTTGGTAGAAAGTTAACAGTAGGGTGAAAGATGGTTCTTGATTTTCTGCTACACTTCTCCTTTAAACCAAGCTAAGGTTTCCAAAAGGGCTAGCCAAAATAAGAGATTACTGTAATGATCCAACCAAAGTAGAGATTATTAGCACAATCACACATGAAATAAAACTCTTACTTATTATATTCAAAATCTAAGCAAATCACTAAAAAAAAAATGATGCCACATTTTAAAAAGATCAATGTGAAAATTAATTCCTTTGTTACTAGGCTTATGTGTAACTTTTTAGAGTAGAGTATAAAAGTGCCTGAATTATTTAATATCATGTGAAAATTATTAACCACTTCTAATTAGCATATTTTCTTTCCATAAAGATACCCACTTCACATTACTTAATTAAAATAGAGAGAAACTATTTTCCTTGGAAAAAATAATATATATTATCTAATAGGATAAAAGTAGCATTGAGTTAAAGTTTGGAGCTCCACAAGGAAATTTGTCTCGATAGTCTAATAGCAGCACGAGAAAGTGAAAGAAGCTGCTTTCCAAGTCACCAGAGATACTCTGGAAGAATCCTTATAGCACCTTATGAAAAATCTTACTTGTTGACTAAACACTAACAGAAATTTCTGGTTAATTCATTTTCACCCTAAAAGGATTTGGATGGCCTAATTTTTGAAATTATATTATCCCATTATGATAATATTATATTATCCTTGATCTAAACTCTAAATTCTAAAGTATATAGACTGAGCACTGAATGGGCATGAAATGTGAGATTCCTTATATCACACTCTTGATACCCTTTATGTACAAATCATGTACTTATGCAAAAAAGTAGAAACAAATGCTTCTTCTATGACGTCTTCCTATACTTTTCATTATTTTTTCACCAACTATATAAATGCTAGCTAATTAAAAACATACTAATATTCTACTACTTTTAAGGACATATAATAGTTACATGTTAAAATAAGTTGGTATAGAATGTTTTCTACCATTCTTTTATTCTGAAATTCTCAGATTACTGTATTTTGGGTCCCCATAACTTATAACACACATTTTACATTTTAATTTTCTCTTGTATGGGGTTGTTTTGTTGTGCTCAACTCACTATTTTGGAGGCAGGTGAGAAATCTGTTACTTTGGGTTGAAGGTCAAGGCAATGATTGTCTGAAATCTGAGGTATTTTTCATTCTGTCATGCTTTTTAAAAAATATAACTTTATTCTCAGAGGTGACATTGATCATATACTCCTAAGCCATTAAAAGCCAGAGTCTGTTCAAACAAAAGGAAATGTTATCAGATCTTGATTTGGTCAAGGAGACATGATAACTGTACATGTTTGTGCTCGAACGGAAATCTATAGAAACCTGAAACCGCATCCTTAGCTAAATAACTTTAGAAGTTTTCAGTACTGGCAAATGTTGGGCAGTGACAGTTTCATGACAGGAGATGCATCGGCCAACATCTTGCAACAAGAACTAGGGAAATGTATCCCCATATTAGTGCCACAGCACTGCTACAGTGCTTGTTTGAAATTTACCTGAATAAGTACTTAAGATTCTGAAGTACCCCTACTTCACACACAGTCTTAGACTAAATAGCCACATTTTTCCCCCCCTAAGATCTTCAGGCAGGGACTGAAAATCTCTCTAATTGTACTTGTGCATTTCATTCACAAATACTTGCTTGCTCAGTCTATCTCCATTTCTATCTATTCTTTTCATCTTAAATGGCACATTTAACATTCTAAAAGCTCAAGCCTTTAAGTTAGCAAACAACTTGAAACACAAAAGTTATAGAAAAATTTTAAAATGTTAATCTTACCTCTGGTGGTTTGATCGTCCCTTGTTCTGAAACAAATGTAAAAATTGGCATTGTCAGTGCAAAGTAAATTTGTTTGGTTAACAACCTTAGCTTGTTCTCTGCAGCCTGGTAAAACACTACTGCTTTGTTTTCCTAACTAATACCTGTAATATATTTCCAGGGTCCCTCAGGCTGGGATAGTTATTGTTTTGCAACCCAGGTTCTCTTACCTCATTGGCTTGTCAGGAAAGTAACTTGTGACTCATAGTTCTAAATGACTTACTTCAAGGTTATGCTTAACTTTTCCAGCTGCTTATTAAGCATTGTCAATTCAACCACATAACGTGCCTTAAAACAGGGGCTTGCCCTAAGTTTATATGCACAAGAAAAAGCTGGGCGCAAGCCATTCTTTCAGCACACCTGGTTTTAAGAATCTAAACACAGTAAGCTACAAAGGCATTGCATTGACTATAACAACTGCAAATTTAACACAGTAAAATATTGCATATGAAATAACGTTTCATAAAGTGACCAGAACTCTTAATTTCACTTTTGGGGTGAGAACAGTTTCATTTAAATATGGAAATTAAAATCTTAGGATTCAATTCTGATGCTAATCTTCCTGTCAACTATGCTTTCCTTTCTGTAAATAACAACAATCCCTTCATTACATCTCAGTTCCTAAAAATGCCTAACGGTTATAAAGGGCCCTGAGATCTTCAAGTGAATAGCATAAGAGATGGGTGCAGGACTGTTCTGGGTAAAAGCCCACACTGCTCATGGAAAACTGGTGCATGGCCTTTGGGCTTCCTTTCCCCATATCCACAAGAACATATACAGTTTATAACATCTCCAGATGGGGGCCAAAATACCTCATCACTTTGAGCCTATTCCCATACTTTTCCCATCCAAAATGATCCTCTAAAGCAGGGATTCTTAACCTTTTTTATTCCACTGACCCCTTTGCCAGTCAGTTGAAAACCACAGACCCCTTACTAAGTCTACACTGTACTTGTGTATTATTTAATAAATATATATCACACCTGCACCAACAAGTCCCCACAAGAATAATGTTTGTTTGTTTTTCAATTTTCAATTCAAGATCATGGACCCCCTGAAATCTTCCATGGGCCCATTAAGGGTCCGTGGACACTTGGTTAAGAACCCCTGCTCTAAAGAAAGATCTGACAAGAGAATAAGGAACTGAGAGAGGTATCAGAAGAGTAAGGGCAGTCCTAAGTGGGAATTCTGTAAGATGTTTTTTTAAGAGGCTCTAAGAAGTCCCACAGCCAGAGTTCAAGGGTAAAACTCTTACCAGGAAGCCAGACCAACTACCACAGATTGCTTTACACAAGTGGACTGCCTGGGGCATGGAACAGTAGGTTGTTTTGTTTTCCCCTTCAGTTTTGTTTTTGTGTTTTTTTTTTTTAAAGGGACTAACATGGAAATGGAAGATCCATAAATAGAAAGTCACCTTTATGGAGAAAAGTCATTTAGACAAAGCCTGTATCCCTTTATCAATTTCAAACCCCATCACTCTTGGCTTTCATGGATCATGGCATCTCTGCCAGGCCTGAAGTCTTACTTTAGGAAGGAGAATTCCTGAACAGAAAATTATTTACTTTTTCTTATCCTCTCCATTAGAAACACGCAATGTTTCAGGATAAAGAAGCCGAAAAGGAGAGGTATATAGAAGGACCATGTGGCTGGACAGCATGCTTAGACTTAGAACCCAGGCTAGGTTAACTGGGATCCTGAACAGAGCACCTGGGATTCCTGTCCCACTGGTTTGCCCAGAAAGACCTGCAGATGCCAGGATAGCCCCAAACTACTTTCTTTTCCTACTAGTGAATTAAAGAAAGAGCCTGAACTGGGAATCACAAACTGCAGGAAGCACCAAATAGGAGGGGAGTGTAACGTTTCTTTACAAGGAAGACTGAGAGATATTTCTAAATGGGCTCTAAAATGGGGAAACTTCATGCCTTCTGGGTTCAGTGTTCATACAATGAATGTGCATCTTAACGTCAATTGAAAAGCATCAATTTTCTTCCCTGGTTCTTTGCATAGATGCATTTTTATATCCTTGGGAAATAGGTCTTTGACAGCATGCCTTAATTGTATTATTTGTTGTGTAAAACCCATGATAACCCTATGTAGCAGCAGTTGTCGTCACACCATGCTCATGGGTCTCTGGGTGTTCCTCAGGAAGAGGAAATGGTGATAACTAAGGAGGTCATCTAGCCATGAAGCCACTTGCACCTTTCATTCAAGGACTAGATCTCAGAGCAGAAGACCTAGGACCCTAATTTCCAGGCTCTTCATTTCCTGCTATCTAGAGTCTGGCTGCAAGCTGGCCAGGTCCTTGCATCAGTGAGGATCTATCGCAGAACACAAGAAGGTGTGAGATGCAGTAAGGCAGGGATGGGACTGAATCAAAATGAGCAGCAAACGAGATTTGGCCGACCACCTTACTCAACTCTCCCTCCTTCACGTCTACCCCTTCTTGTTGTCTCTTGCTTGCTTTCTTTGGTGTCCGAAGAGAATCGACTTTCCTCATACTTCTGATGTGGTGCACTAAGAACTCCTCCACATAAAGTCTCCTCCATGTAACACAGAAAGGAAAATGGAAAAGGGGCTTTGTGTGGGCATAACTCCAACTCCACAGGCATGGATCCTTAATTAAGTGCGACCTCCTTTTCCATGTCATCATTTCCCATCTTCATGGCCACTACCTCAACACCACCCTCACCTCCCCACCCTCTGTACAAAGATCCATTTCTTGGTGTAGAACAGTTAGCACTCTCATCTACTCATGCTGCATAAACCACATAAAGAGTGGCTCCTTGGAAGTTTGAGCCTTTTTTTCCCCCTGTAAATTTTCTGAGGATGAGGCAAAAGCTCAAGGAGTAGAGATACCTCTTAGAATCTGCTCCGAGTTCAGAAATTCTTAGCCAGGTTCCTTTACCAACCTTTTGAACTTTCTATAGTGACCACATTGTCAAATCTGATAGACATAAACTAAATTCTCATAACCACATCAATGCAATGGCTTGCTACCTTATACTAAAGTAACAGTAATGAGATAGAGGAAGACCCGATTGGAACACTGCCTCACACATTTTCAGAGTAAAAGTTCATTCTGCCTTGAAAAACAGAGTAAGAACCTCTTTGGGTGAAGTAGTCAATGGTAAAGTTGCTGTAATTTTAAAGTCTGCAATCCTATCCTTTACTTCCTCTTTGTATGTACCCAAAACTACTATGGTGGGTACTTGAATCTCTAGAAAACAAGTTCCATGCCACAATTCTGCATCAGGGCTGGGGTAATAAGGGCTGATTATCATCAAATCTACTTTGGCTGAATTCTGACCAAGAAGAAAGTTTGTTGGTTGAGATTTGATGAAAAAGTCAGTGTCTCAGTTTCTTTCTTTCTCTCTCTCTCTCTCATTTTTTTCTCCGCGGACTGTCTTGGGATAGTAATTCAATCCTTCAAGTTTTCAAAAGTTTTTAATCTTCAACTTGTCTCTACTCTGCAGTCTACTTCTCAGGTTCCTATTGATTAAACTATAAAGTGCTCTTACTGTTTCAAGAACCTTTCTAGATGATGACTCACAGGTCTTCAAGGGGTTTATACCTGCATTCTTGCATCATGCCCCAACTGGTTTAGTGCAATTCAGAAAAGTGGTGTTGCTGAGGAGCTTGGAGCCATAGTCCATGACAGCACAGGGCTGTCATACATATTTATGTAACAGAAATGATTTTCACTGAGGCTTTAGACTTGTATAATTCATTTGTTTAAACATAAAATTCAGTCCTGTTATATTTGTTTTTCCAATACAAGTGGCTCTCAGGTCATATATTATTACACAATTTTCTTTGTCTCCTATCTGACGTTCTGTTTTTTAAGACTAAACAAATCAATGTCTTGTAAGACCATATGTCTCAAAAGGGACCACAGAAAAGTAATTACCAGTATAGTTTTTGAAGATGCCTTGTCATGATGGCTACCTTGTTATTTCTGTGAAGTATCAAAATTAAAAGACAGTTGGACTGATCAATTTTGGAGGCAGTTGCACAAATGTTATGTTCACCATTCAGATTTACAGCAATATATTGCAAAAACCATAAACTGTAAATAATACTTGGAAAGAGGCTTTGATTTCAAATATATTCAGGAGCTCTAACAGGGATTCAACAATATAATAGTTTCCAGTGCACTTTAATAAATATTGATGTATCATCAAACTGACCCAAGTAGTTTAATGGAAGAAATAGCTATCCTTGGTTATAACATTATATTGATTATTTTAAAAAGAGAACTAATTTATTTAAAAGACTTCAGGTAACATTAAACAAAAACAAAGTCATTTTTGGTTATGAAATCAATGATCAAGCCTCAGTTCATGTAAAAGTAATGTGACAAAATACTTAATGGGAAGAAGGCTGAAATAATATTGTATTTTAGAAGCTTAACTCTTGGGCTAAAATACTGTCATAGTATTTATAAAAGAGCCCACTTCCCAAACCAATTCTGAGTGTAGGTTCTAGGTAGCAACCTTGCAGGTTTAAACCATTAAGATACCAAGATAACTTCCTTCCAATTAGAGGTGGAACTAGCAGCAGCAGGAGCAGCAGCTGGCCTAGATAAAAGAGCCATTAAGCTGCTAAGCAAATGGGGATCTACTTTGGTTAAATATTAGAGCAGCTGAGGTTTGCATTCCCACTAAAAGAAAAGATGTATTAAACCAAAGACTTCTGTTCCAGCAACATTTGCCTTCCAGGGTTACTTTCTTTATTTAAAGTGAGAGGATGCAAAGCAAGCTATATGGAGCAATGTCAGGGTAAGAAGGGAAGCAAAGAGCCTTAGCCATATATTGCAGAAGGGGAAAAACACAAATGTGCCCAAAGGTTGCAGTTGAAGATTAGCCTTCATAGTGGTGTGCTATGAAAAATAAAGGACACCCAAGAATTACATCAACTTTGCAGTGGCTTGTTGAGAGCGCCTCATATAATGTAGCTCATACCTATTCATTATTAAGGTTGGGAAGTTTTGGCAGCACACTTTAGAGCCCGTGTACTTTGTTGATCACTGAGGTTGCCATGGTGAATGTGAAGGAGTCAACTCAAGTTCAGTGAAAAAGAGGGAGTAGAACTGCTTGCCCTTTATATCCATGCAAATCCTCAAACGTTAAGACATAAACTAATCACCCAAGCTTCAAATTTGTTTCCAAGTTGTATAGCAGTTTGTCTTAAAAATATCAAAAAAACCATTTTAACAATCTTTTTCATCCTTCAGATATACTTGAGTTAATATAATCTATCATAGTTATATATTTATATGAATGATTTATTTCATTCAGAAATTCACTGAATTTTTGTCAAGTAATTATGATTTCCAGGATGACTGAAGTCTAGATAAACTTAAAGGATATAAAGTATGAAATATAAAGGATTTCTGAACCCAGGGAAGACAAGATTCAAAGAAGACTTAACTTCCACAGAAAGAAGTGCCTTAGAGCTATTTCAAACGCTTAATGATTAGAATTTAGCCATGTGCACACCACCATTAGGACTATATTTGGGTTGGAATACTCCCTTTTATTTTGGGAAAAAGTAATAATGGCAAAATATTAAGTTCTTCTACTTTCATTCCCGGTAGTGAAGGAGCATACAATCTACCAGAGGAAGTAAAAAGTAGCAGAGACAGTAGTGCTCACCAAGAGTTCAAGTGTTCCACTACATGGGGCCCTTCCCTTTTAACCAAGTTGTTGCCATGTGACTAGTTTTAGCCAATGGACTACAATCAGAAGTGACACTGGTCACTTCCAGTCCATGTTCTTAAGAGCAATCCTGGAGGCCATGTGTCAAGATGGCAGAGGCACAAGAAGGAACTGGCCTGGACTCCTAAGCCACTGCTTAGGAGTGGCTTGGAGGATCACTGAATCCACGGCAGACAGTGCATTTGTGAGAAATAAACTTTTATGTGCTAAAGACATTGGAAGTTGGGGGTTTGTTCCTTACCACAGCATAGCCTAACCTTGACAAATACATAAAACCTACAAACCAATTAGAGGACAATTTAATTCAGATTACCACTGAGCGTGTAGTCAATGTGAGGTTAAAAGTTTGGTAAAGAGCTTGCATAGGAAGTAAGGAAGGGTAGGGAGCTGTAAAGGGGAAAGGGGAGCATGTTTTAAGGAGAGGAAACATGCTTAAGATATGAAAGCAAGAAGCCTAAAAAGGGGGCTTGACTGGGTCAAGTAGATTTCTCCAGAAAGAGGTATTTTTTTTTTTTTTTTTTTTGTCATCAAGTGTTCTGTTATCTGCTTCACAGTCTTGCTACTTATTAACCTAACCTAGGTGTCCCTTGTCAAAGCCCTGCTGCTCAAAGATCAGGGCAAGAGCCTTTCCTTCCCCACATGGTAGAAAGGAATGTAAAAGGTCTATCTAGTTTTCCACTTTTCATTCTTAAGAGTTTTATTCCATTTAGCTACCATCCAGTCGATCTATTGTTTCTACAAGGGTAGAACCAAAACCTGTCCAATTTTCCACATCCCGCCACTTCTGGTCCTAAGACTGTAGTGATCATGGGGATCCAGGAGCCCTAGTGCACTACAGTTCTCATCATCATTTCTGTGTCAGTGGATCCATTCACTCGTCCATCTGCCATGTCTTCCCAGAATTCAAAAAATCAAGTAAGTATAGTTCTTACCATTAAGAACTGCATCTAACTGAAGAGATAGGCATGGAGTTAAATAATTATAGTCAATGTGAAAAATGCCACAATAAAATTAAATATCAGATGCTGTGGAGCACAGATTATCAAAGCCTGGGCATTGAGAGTCACAAGGAAGGTTTTCAAAGTGGGTGCAACATTTGCATTGAGTTTCAAACAATGAATAGAAGTTCACCAAGCAGACAAGGGAAGGAAAGACAGTTAGAAATGAAAATATAGCTCCATTAAAATAATCTATCTGGATCAATAATGATTTAGCATGACTACTGTCAAACAAGATTTTGAGTTTTTCTGCCTCATAAAATTATGAGTTGACGATTGTTATCTGCTGTAATTCATTTCAATAAGATGTGAAGAATTTCCAAATAGGAATTTGATTATCTAGAAAGAATTATGGCCTAAATGGAAATTAAATAACTAAAGCAATAATTTATTTCATTCTTAGAGATTATTATGTCCAATAGTTAGAGCTGTAATATAAAAATTGGAATTGTATTATAATTAAATTCTATTATATTTGAATTATTATTTACATTTATAAATGTTTGTTGTTATGCTATTTTTTATAATGGATTATATTAACTCTAACCTGGCCTTGCACTCTCATTTAAAATTTATAATTTCTTTCAATGTATTTCTCTATTTGTTTTAAAATTTTACAATAAAAGACTTTTCAACAGCTTAAAAAAAAAGCCATTGATTATACACTTTAGATAGCTCATATGGTATGTGGATATATCTCAATAAAACTGCTTAATAAACAAATAACTAATTGTGAAAGAATAGCCGGAAAGAGCAGCTATATATAGCAAGGAAAACAAAGAGATTGAGAGGTGAGGAATTTTCTTGTTTGTTGTTTTTTTATTATTATTATTATTGAAATAACAAAAAATGCTTTAATAATGATTGAAGGGATAAATGCACAACTATGTGATTATACCAAATCCCATTGATTGTACACTTTGGATAAATTGTATGCTTTATAACCATGTATCAATAAAATTAATTTGTTTAAAAAAAAGTGGTTGGAATGGGGAGCAGGTGTAGCTCAGTGGTTGAGCCCCTGCTTCCCATGTACGAGGTCCCAGGTTCAATCCCCAGTACCACCTAAAAAAAAAGTGGCTGGGGAACTATGAGTAGTTCAACAAAGTTGCACTGGGTGGGAGGGAGATGTAAAAATGGGGTGGTATGCTATATTGGGACCTCTGGGCACTATTCTATAAGGAATGAAAACAATAGTATAGTAAGTAGAAAAGTGACACAATCAGACTTCATTGCAATAAAGATTATTCTGGAAATTGCAAAGAAGGAGTAAGATTAACAGCAGGGAGTAAGGCATTTTTCATAGTTGTCCAAATAAGAAACAATGAGATTTTTTAAAAAACTATGCAATAGTAAAGAGCATTAGGAGGAGAGCTAAGGGGAACTGGTGCACCAATGGATGGTGGACCCTAACTAAGGCACGGAGGTTTGTGGTAGTGACTAATGAGGCTCGTTTTGGATGTGCTAAATTTAAAGTGGCCACGGGTCATCTGGGAGGGAATATGTGAGAAGATGGGCATTTTAAGTCTGGCCTTTAGGAGAGAAGCTTTACATAGAGATGGAGCCTTTTCTAACCAGTGTGTAGGTTGTAGCTAAAGTCAGGGAAATCAATCAGCTCTCCCAAGGATGGCATGTGGCATGTGAAGGGCTGTGAAGGAGAGTGTCACAGAGAATGGGTAACAGTGTCAAATGATAGAGAAAGGTCAAGGCAAGTAAGGTCTGAAATGTGATAACCAGTGGATTTGGAAGTTAAAAGGTAGTGTGGAAGATTTGCTAACCTTCATTTAGCCTCTGGGTTACTCTGACATTTTGTATGACCAGTGCCTCTTCTTGGCCTGATCTCTCCTTTATCTAGGTTGAATGAAAATGCCATGCTCCCCATTTTGGAATTTCCTTTCACCACAACTATCCCACCTTTATAACACATTATATATTCCTACTAGCCACAGCTTTCTGGCCCACAAATAGACTCCTGACTCACACAAAGACTATCAGTATCTTTTTTTGTCTCTTGAGAATACAGTTAGATTGTATTACACATGGGAGCTGTAAAGCTCTATGAAGTTGGAGTGAATCTCAAATGTCCTATGGTTTAATGTTACGGAGGAATCTATGTGATGGTTAATTTTATGTGTCAACTGGCTAGATTACGGTCCAAGGGTTTGGTCAAACACTGGTCTAGTTGTCACATGGAGATATTTCATAGATTGGATTAGCATCTGCAATTAATTGCCTTCAAGGATATGATTCTCAATAATATTGGGTGAGCCTCATCCAATCAGTTGGAGATCTTAGAGAGAGAACTAAGGTTTCCAGGTATCAGAAAAAATTCTGCCCCAAGGCTACATCCTCCACTCCCTTCCTGAATTTCCAGCCTAAGGAATTCTGACTCAAGACTTCAACATCACTCATACTAAAGTTTCCAACCTCTGGCCTGCTCAATAGAATTTGGACTTGCCAGCCCCCATAATCACATGAGCCAATTCCTTAAAATAAATATCTTTGATTCTGTTTCTCTGGAGAACGTGGACTGAGCATTTGAATCAAGTTTGCCTTAAATCATTATTACTCACCTGCTCTCCCAGTTGAGATGATTTCCCCCAAAGTCAAGTTCTCCTGAAATGCTATCACACACTCCTCCATGCAAAAGCTCCATTCAAGTAAACTGTCTCCAGCCCCTGTTGCATTTTGTCCTTCCCTCCTGCCCTCCCCCACACCCATATTTCCCCATGTACCATACCAGCCATGCAAAACTACATTGCTGAACTGCTGCAAGCAATGTCTCCTGGATGCTAAAACAAAGGACTGTGCAAGACTTAAGCCAATGCTGGGAGTCCCTGCCGGTTGAGAAATGCCAATAAAGTCTAGCTTGTCTATGCCCTACAAATAGTATCTATTTTACCACACTCAAATCAGACCCACCAGGCTCAAACTTGCACTCTGCCCTCAGTTACTACCTACACCTGTGCAGGATAGAGCAAGTTTGAAGAGGGGATGTCATGACTTCAACTTCCAGAAGGTATTTGAGAGAGAGAAGAGAAGGCTGCTGATGGAGCTGTAACAGAACTCCCTCTCCATCCTCAGGTCAGGCCCTTTTATTTATAGGAACAACTGAGCAAATCCTGATCTGGTCAAATAGGGAAGCCTCCTGCACAGGTTCCTATCACTGTATACCCCTGATTAACTGACTATAAGTATTCTTGAGCAGGAATGGACAGAAAGGAAAGGGGAGGGGAAAGGAGAGGGGAGAGAGAGAGAATATGAATAAGGGCACAGATTTGCAAAAAAAGGGGGAATGGAGATGAACATGATACAAAACAGAGAAAATCAAGAAAGCACAGGAATATGTTCAAAACTCAAAATTAGCAAAGTTAGCCAGAGATTTAAAAAGACTTATTCCTGTTTTATAATGAATTATTCAAGAAAGCAACAGAGAGAATGTTGCTACCTTTTAATGAATGATATCTGTATAAGCATTATCTATAATCCGTGGGTCACTAACTGTCTCTTATTCTTAGTTATCACATTTTCATGACCCAGTTTCCTCATCGTAAAATAAGGGGCTCCAGAACTGTAGGTGTCTGAAGTCCCTCCAGCTCTTGGAGAGTCCCTGACTGAACAACAGGAGAGAAGCCAGGCATGGTCTCCAGGGATGCCTGTCTCTCAGCACTTCAAAACACTTCCACCTGAAAATATTTAGTAGTTATTACTTTAATTGAATTCAAAACTGATTTTGCTTTAAAATCTATTAGAAAATATCTTCATTTAGCAGAAAGTGACCAGATGATTACTTACTATGGGTTAGGTACTGTACATTTGACACATTTGACATGCATCATCACAGCTAATTCCCAGGTCTGGAAGCATAGCCTAGAGGTAAGACCAAATCAGGAGCTGGAGGCCTGGATTTGAACCTTGGATCCTCCCCTTACTAACTGAGTCACCTTGGACAAGTTGCTTATATCTTTGTGCCTCAGTTTCTCAGCTATAAGACAGGAATAATAATAATACCAGCCTCATGGAATGGCTTATAGGATTCAATGAGTTCATAGTGATGAAGTTCTTGGAAACACATAAGGATTTTGTTAAAAAAAATTTTTAAGGTGAAAAACAAGGCTAGGTGCTACTATTATCCCAATTTTATAAGAGAAGAACCGAAGACTAACAAAGGTTAAGTCTCTGGGGTCCAAAGTTTTTAAACCTCTGGCTAATTTTGCTAATTTTCGGTTTTGAACATATTCCTGTGCAAGCAAGTTGTGGAGCCAGGATTCAACCCAGACCAAGATGCCAGCACTCCACCTTCTCACCACTGCATGCAGACTCCCACACCAAGTGACTCACTGAAGGAGAGGTAAAGTAATCACTTAGGAACAGACCCAAGGAATATACCACTGTTCTCTCACTAGATCAGGAATTCCCCACTGTTTCCTATTGACATTTTTTAACAAGAAAGTTAAAAATACAGTGTCTTTTCATTGTCATACTTGTGTATCATTTCAAAGTTTGATATTTACTAATTTTTTATGCCCTCATTTGCTCCATGAATAATTACCAGACCATAAAAACTATCATAAAAATATACAATAAGCCCATCTCTTTTGGAATACTGACTTCTAATTATTACACGTTGGATTAAAATATTGTGTCATCATGCCCAAACACTGTGCTAAGCATCAACATTATCTCACTTGATCCTCAGAACAATCCTGTAATTTCCATTTTACAGACAGCAAATGGAAGCTCTGAACGCTTAAGTAACTTCCCCAAGCTCATGTAGCTAGTAAGTAGCAAAGCTAGGATTTCAACCTGCTCTGCTTGATTCTCTCCATTCTCCTATATCATCCTTTTAGAATGCAGCAGCCATGCTGACTATGGGACCACTTTCTATTCCTCACAGACTAAAACTCATCAAGACAGACTCATGAAGTTTGTAAAACCCACTAGCCTCCTATGAGCAAATAACATATTAATTGTGCTCAAAGAGATTAAAGGATGAGATGTAGAAAGATGGAACAACAAACATTTGACTGATGAATTGTGTCAAGCAGACAAGAATAACAATAATGAATTTTAACATTTCCGACCTTCAGACAGGCATAGGTGCTAATATTGTCTCTTTTATTTACAAGACCTTGAACAAATTCCATGAGCTCTCTGATCCTTGTCAGAAAATGGGAAGGGCTGTTGGGAGGGCTGAATGAGCTCATGGATGTGTGAGGTAAGCGCCTCCCAGAGGACCTAGGCTGGGCAGGCACAGTGTAGGTGCTCAGCTAATGGCGGGATCTTTTTCCTTACAGCTGCCCATGCCTAGCACAGAGAATGATACATGGTGGGCCCTTAGAATTTTCTGCTGAAGGAGCAAAGTGAGAGGAACGTGCAGTGATCTCAGTCCTCAACTATGTTCCACACCTTTTCTACAATTGCCCATTTTCTGAACCCAGCCCTGAAATGAGCTATTATTCTTGTCTGATTCTTCTTCACATTATCCAAAATAATTCAATGTCCACCTTTTCCTCTGGGAAAATCAAAGGTTGACATGGCTGCCTTTTGAACTCAAGCTGTTAAAGATGCCTTTCTTATGTTCAAAAATTTTTACTGATTTTGAAAGGTCTTATTGATAAAACGCAGAGAAACTCAGGGGAAAAGGACAAAGAGAAAGAAGAAGAAAGAGAAAGAATAAAGAAGCCAGAAAAGAAAGGGAAGGAAAAGAACCCAAGAGGACCAGGGAGAGGCAAAAGGCTAGTGAATGCATAATTTCCAACAGTCTTAGAAACTAGTTCATGTAACAACCATGGAATATTATTTTTAAAAACCAAGGGGAAAATATTTACATAAAGTCCAAAGGATATATGCTCTTTGTGAAAATGACAATGTATTCAATTTATGAATTTCATGAATTAGTCTGCCTGATATTTACTTCTGGCTTCATTAGCATTTCTGAGCTGAATAGTCAAGAGAGTAAAGGAGAAATTTAGGAACTAAAGATAGAAGTGAAGAATGGTTTTCTTCTGTTTTGTTGTCGTTACTCCACTTTGGTTGCATTTGTACAGTTTTGATAATAAGTTTAGGTGGGTGGGTTGAATTAACTGGTAACATGAAACCCTCCAAATCCCTCTTGAAGCCCTCTGTCTCTGAGTTATGGATAAAAGTCACATGAATTTCAAACAACTTAATACAAAGTCATGTAGAAAAGTCACATGAATTCTAAGCAATTTTCTAATTGTGCTTATAAATGATAGTTTCAAATGCAGATATGTTACAATAAACACAAATTAAGAGTAAATTAGGCCTTAATTATGTTCAGCAAGTTTTATGCCCTAATTAAAAACAGAATCACAACAATAAACATGACTTACCACCAGAATTAACTCTGCCACAATTCTCTACTCTTCCCAAACATTCTTTGTGTACTCTTGCGCCACACTTAAAACATAAATAGCCTTGATAAAATGTTCCTCTGAAAGGTAAAATTAGAAAGTGATATATTAAAAGGTGCTAAATTCTGCCTATATGAAATCATTAGTGCAAGAGGCAAAACAAAAGTATCACAGTCTTTTGGAAATACTCTTCAGCAGAGGGAGAGGACTTTTTGGAGGTGATGAAGAAATGGCCAAGCCCTAGGAAAGATCTGTTGGGTCCAAACTGTTAAGGCGATATCCCCACTGCAGAACATTTTGGCTGGGGTATTAGAAAAGCCTTAAGCACTTAGCAATTACACCAGGTCCTCTGAGCTGAAAAACAGGACTCTGCAAGCTTACCTCAGCAGCATCTGGCAGACTTTGCAGGATGTCACCCGAGTGAAGGTGTGCATCTTGAAGTCATGGAAATTGGAGTCTGCGTAGTCTGGCCTTATGTTAGATCTATAAAAAGGGGTAAAAGTAACTACCTGAAGAAAGTTTCCCAACAAAGCAAAAATCTAGTCATCGAAGAGCTAATTTCGTCAAAATTAAAAGGGGTAGAGATCCGATTTTAGCAAAAATGCAATGCCTTGCAAGTCAAAAGTATGCTGTGCATTAATTTAATGCACATAAAATCTGGTCGTGTGGGAACCTGTAAGGTAAGGACATAAGCAACTAAATTCTCCTCAGAACTGAATGTTTCCAGGGATCTTTACAGAATGGGCACATAGGTCAACCCCGGGGGGATGGAGGGGAGGGAACGGACGACACAACCTGTTGGATATTCATGCTGAGTGATAGCTGCTTTTCTCTAGCCACATCACTGCAATATAAACCAACTGGTGAGGATGAAAGGAAAGAGGAGAAGGTGCTGCCCACAGAGCTCGTCTCCTAATAGGCATGCGGATTATGTAACCATCTACAAAAGTGAATAAAGTAATTTTATAGAGTGTTCTGAAACAAAGCACCAATCTAATCATTAAAAATTCCCTCCTTAACGAATAATTCACTTTGCTAATAATGCAAATAAAAACCAAACCAAATTATTTTATTATTTAAATTTGGCAATTTATTTATATTATACACATATACAACCAAAGAGTTGTAAGCATACCAAAAAACTAACATTCATGGTGCATTTATTACATGTCAGCTACTGTGATTTTCACGTTGCATTCATTACCTAATTTTATCTTCACAACGATCCTAACTGTTAAGCACGAAAAATATTATTATTTTACAAACAAGGAAACAGAGTTTTACTCCAAAGTAAAGTAAATGGCAGAATCAGGAGATCCAACCTATGCCTGTGCAGTTAAGTACTAAAGCTACAGTGCAAGGGGTGAAGGAGCAGTATTCACATTAAAATAATTTGGTTTATGCATCTAGCAGGTATATCGGCAATATGTAAACATGGTCATTTCAAGAGGGTTTTTCTCTAACATTATTAATAATTCAGGCATGACATAGAATAAAGCAGAAAAATTAGAACAGGATAAGTTAAAAACGGATACAAATCAGAGAGATGCCTAGAAAGCTAAGCTGATACTCCCCGAGATGTGACAAACCATTTGAAAGATTGTAAGAAAAGTTCGAGATACTGATGAGCTAGGAATTCCTCTTTTAGAGAATCCAGTAACTCTCAACGGCACAGAGCCTGGGCGTAATGAAGCATAACCCAGGCAGGCAACCAGGCATCCATCTCTGAGGTACCAGGAGAAGCCTTATGAAAAAACATTCGCAAAGGCAATTGGAGTAGCAAGCAGTGATGCAGAAGTGTCAGAGAGGTCAGCCTTCCAATCCATCTGCTGAATATGAGCGTGCTAAAAATGAAATCAAATATTAGTGCCATCTGGGATGCCTCTTCTCTGTGCTTCTGGTGACCTCACTCTTTAGGAAAAACGTTTCATTGCATGCTGAAAAGCACGGTCATTTCCATAGAGGCATTTTTGTGTTGCTGATTAAAAATTACAGTTTTTCTTCAGGAAGGGAGGAGTAGATAAAAGATAAGGATCTGAAAAGCAAAATTCTCATCACATTGCTCAGCAAATACAGGATTCTTGTGTCCATAAAGCCATGCACTGAAAAGCATATCAAAACTCATTTTCTTAGCCAGGAAGGGCTGTTGTTCATTTTTCTCTGAGCATCAAGGTGATACAGTCACCAATGAATTATCAAATAACAGCCGTGTTTCTAGAGACTTGGCAAATTCATCGGTCTAAGTTTTAAAATAAAAGTAGGTCTCCTTCAGGCAGAAACTCATGTAAATGGGTCCCAAACAGGTAAGAGAAATCTGCATGGAACATATGTGGAATACCTTTATATTGGCATCCACCCAGGGGTGTACAACATCAAAGCTGTCCTTGAACCATGTGTACCTAACACTTTTTTACCAACTAACTAGGAATGGTCTCCCTTTCCAGAAGATAATATCTCTGAGGAGGTTCACAAACACTAAGAGGTTTAAAAATGAAAGGTCTTATGATAAAGAAAACAATTCTGAAAATATTGTTAACAGTAGATGCCTTAAGGGAAACTTGGCACAGAGTAGAATGGTATGGAGGAACTGCTGGAAACTGTTTTAAAACTATAACTGCATATTATTTTTAAAACCTTAAAATTAAACACTAAAGAATAAAAGTTAACACTGCAGCCTGCACCTGGCACTGAGGCACTATAGAATATGAAAGCGTAGTTGAGGGCCAGGATCTAAAATTAGACCACATGGGTTTAAATCCTAACCTGCCAATAACTAGCAGTGTGACCTTGGGCAAGTTAGCAAGAAAGAACAGGAATGCTCATTAAACCAAACTCATAAAATGAGGTAAAGTATGTGTTTAGGCCATTGTCTGGCTCAGAATTGGTGTTCGATAAGTGTTGGTTATAATTTACGAATTCCTGGTTCCAAATCCACATAATAATGGTGTGATCAGAACAGTGCTTTATGAGAAGGAAAGAGTTCTTGGTAGGCTATGGTCTGAGTCCCCAGGGAATTCCCCTTCTCGTAGGACTTTCTAGCAGGAAGGTCACTATGTCCTTGGGGCCAGGAATTAATATATAATTAAGCACAATAAGTAATGGAGCTATTGGGGAAAGGACATGTATGAAAAAGCCCATGGAATTAGATGAAGTTATACCAAGAACCACCTGAAGAGAAGAGAGATGTCACATACGTAGCCTAAGGGGATGCAGAAACCAATGACAGTAAACTGGCTAGATGGGGGTGGGGAAGGTAGATTGGAGCAGAAGAGGATACTGGGGCAAACCCAAGGGCAAAAGAGATCAAAAGGGGCTTTTATTACCTACCAGCAATGTGCCAGGCACACTGATAAGCAAATTTAAATAACAATATTAAAGTGACAAGAAAGATGATGCTAGTATGGGGGAAGTTGTAGGAATATTCAAAACATTAAAAATGTACAAACCTTTGAATATAATTCTGCCTATTAGAAGTAATCAGAAAGGATTTGGAATCCATTGTAACATTTTTAAAAATTGAAAATTGGAACTTATTTTAAAAATAAAGAAACAATTAAATTTTATAGTACAATGGAATGTCATACAGGAGTGTCACCCTGGAGAGGACTTCCCCAATTCAGTCTTTTTCTGACAAAACAGAGCCAGGGACAAAGTGCCCTGTGAAGGGGGTAAGGAAGGGTGACCAAAATTTCTCTGATGGCTCCCAGAGCTGAGCTTTCTGGCCTGCCCAGCAAATGCAGCCCTTCAGTGAGCTTTCTCCCCACCGTCCTAAGGGCGCCCTGTGTCTTTGAATCCCCATGACCTCCACGCCAGTCCCGGGAGGGTTTAGACAATGGTGGCCCTCAGAGCCAGGACCTAATGATCTGAATTTGCTAATCAAAATCCATGATCACCCCTGTTCTTGGAGAAGAGGAATTTTACGTTCCTTTTTTTTTTTTCTTATTTATTGAAGTATATCACTCATATGTAAACATACATAAACAATAAGTACATAGTAATAGTTGTGAACTTACAAAACAAACATACATAACATCATACAGGGCCCTCATACCTTACTCTACCATACCTCACCCTACCAACAAAACCTTGCATTGTTGTGAAACATTTTTAACTAATGATTAAAGAGCATCCTCAAAATATTACTACTAACCAAAGTACTTTCCTCCAATCCACCCTATTATTTTTTAATATCATTTTTACATAAACATACATAAACAGTAAGTGTATAGTAAAAGTTGTGAACTTACAAAGCAAACATGCATAACCTCATACAGGGGTCCCATACATCAATCCGCCACCAATACCTTGCATGTTTGTGAGATATTTGTCACAAATTATTAAAGAATATTGCCAAAATCTTACTACTAACTATAGTCCTTATCTTACATTTGGTGTATTTTCCCCCCAACCCACCCTATTATTATTTTTTAAATATATTTTTATGACAGAAGTTATAAATTTACAAAATGTGAGCTAGAGCAGATGTACATCACTATTGCAGGGTGGTGAGAATGTGGGGAAGCATGGGAAAAATACAACTGGAGTGACCTATGGACTGTGGTTAAACAGAAATAATGTAATATTCATGTATCTATGCCAAAGATGTACTGTGCTGATAATGGGAGAGTATGGAAAAAGTGTGCCAAATGAATGCTACGGACCATGGTTGGTGGTAACAGTCTGAGGATATTATCTCATTATCTTTAACAAATGTTCCACCATGGTGTGGTGTGTTGATAGAGGGGTGTTGTATGGGAATTCTGCACATGTGCATAATTGTTCATCCCTTTCTGTCACCAGTGAATGAGCCAGGGCCTGGAGCCCATGGCTACCTGCCATGAGAGTGGGGGGTGGGCACTGCTAGCCGACATTGCAAAGACAGAGCAATTTACAAATTTACAGTTCTTTACTGTGATTTATCAGTCACTTCCTCCCACTTCCCTGGATGCTGAAGTGTTCTTCTGGCCTCTGGAGTTTCAAAAGAGTTGTTTCTGACAGCCCCTGCCTATTTAATAGCTGTTTTGGTGGAAGGACTGACTTCTGGAGTTCCGTCATCTTCCCTGGAAGTCCCCCACTTGACAATGGATATGAACAAGAAATTTGAAAGAAAAACCACTGATTGACAAGCTTGTGACAAACTCTTCAGCCTCCTTAGCAAATGTAGAGACATAGGTGCTTCAGATGGTGGGAAGGCTGCACCACACAGACAGTTTGAGCACCGCCATTCCTGGACACTGATGGCTGAGCTCTCCCCTCGCTGGCCCCTGGGGAATGTGGTCTTTTCCGATGCCAAGTTTAGTCAAGAACAAGCAGAGCCCAGCATTTGTAAATGTTTCCTTGAATGGATGCACACAGACTGTTAGTGCTTCAAGAATGAGATGTTAGTCCAAAGGGTAAAACCACAGTGCCTTAGCACTGTGAATGGGACTTTTGAGGAAGGCAAGATGCCTGGCAGTTTTGGGCCCAGATACCTTAACTGGCAGTTTGCTGCATTTGCTCTGGCTCGTTCTGCCATCAACATAGCATTCTATTCTTGACTAATTCCATCAGGACCCTACGCAAACTTATTGAGAACTAAGGGTCAAATGCATTTTTTCTTGCCAATACATAGCCCACCAGGACACCATGGTTCTCAAGAAATTAAATTAAAACAAGATTTCATCATTTACAACAGTGAATAATTGGAAATAAGGCAATGTCCAATGACAGGGGATTTGTTAAATAAACTGGCAAAATAATCAGCTGCTTAATAATAACGTAGAAGAGATTTTATAAAAAGTATACTACAAAACAGTATATACACTTTAATATACCTATACAAATATACACACACACAAACATATACACATACACACATATATCTACTAAAAAGGATACAACATACACAGAGATTAGAGAGAAATTAGGATACATCCCCATTATAGAGTCTCATAGCATCAGGCAGTGTATTCGTTGCAGTTGTTACAATTTCCTTTTTACATTTATTTGTTTGAGCACTTGACAATGTCTCTCTTCCCCAAAAGGTCACAAACTCCATAAGGCCAAGGACTACTTCAGATTTTTTTCCATTGTGTCTCTACAATTATGTATGGTGTCCAGCACAATGCAGGCATTCATTGGTGGACAGTCAAAAGGAGATTAGAGCTTTAAGAATAAAAGTAAAGTTAGTATATTCAAAACCTATCCCTTCAGTACTAAACTTACCAGCAGCTGAAGCAAAGAGGAAAACAACATACGTTTAAGATAACTATATATTTTTCTGGCTCTAAAGTCTTAAGAAAAATTGTTCTGATGGGTTTTCATAAGAGAAACATTGTGTGTGATGCCTTCAACAATATCTTTTTAATCCTTGTTTCTTTTTGTTGTTTTTTAAAGAGGGTACCAAAGATTGAACCCGGGACCTCATACACACAAAGCACACAGTCAATCACTGAGCCACACCCATTCCACTATCAATATCTTTTTAAATATAGTTGTGTGTTCTGCCTCCTCTGTCCCTTCTTAACAGAAGCGAGGAACATAATAGCAGATTATAGCTCAGCAAAAACAAGTCTACAGTTGGGGAGGAGGGAGTGTTTCAGACCTATTCCATTTACATGTCACTTCAACAGCCATCATCTCCCCTAGAAGTCAGATACCGAGTTTTGGTAATTGTAAAAATATGAAAATTTTATGTAGAAAAGGCAAACATTTGTGCCAAATCTTTAAATACTAGAGCTAGAGATAGCTGTCCTTATAATTCAGAAGAAATTTCCCAAATAAAAAGGCTATTACTACCTTAGCAGATATTAGCCTTGTAGGAGTCATTTCTCCATGATGGCTGAAGATGGAGCTGATAAATACACAAATCCTAGACCCTAAAGGAGATCTAAAGCCTTTTGAAATAGAACCTAACATTATGAGACCAATATCATGGTGGGCAGCCACCTTTCCCCACACAGTTCCCAATATATAGGACACATCACTGAGCTGGCTGGACTGTGGGTCGGACTGAGCAAAGTATTTTTTATATACTCTTGTAATTATAAACTAAGCAACAAACTCAGGAATGTCAGAATATTCTATCAGAAATCTCCAATTCTGAGAAAGCATTCTTAAACCAAGTATTAGCCAAAATGTCAAAATGATGATCATTTTATACCTCAAATTCAGACTTCCCTATGACATACAACTTTAAGAGTCTCATCAGATAGCATTTTTAAACTTCCTTTCATTAATGTGAAATTTTCCAGAATAAAATCCATATTTTCATTTTTAAAATAGCCTATATTTGAACTTAAATCCACCAAACAGTTAATAAACAGTTAACAGAAAAATAAATTTAAAAGATTTTATTTATTCATACAATCTTTGAGTAAACTATTCTAAATCCTTACTTGTTTTTTCACAATTTGTTCTCACAACACCATAGCATGCTAATTATGCTGCTGGTTATTTGAAAGGGCAAGAAAACGAAAAACAGGTCCTTCAAAATCCAAGTTAAAAATCAGAGTTCAGAAGGGACACCTTCACCCATTTCTAAGGAAACCAGTGCTCACAAAAAGAATGAAAACAAAAAAGAGATTTATACATCACAACTAGATCTTATTCCTTTTATTCCAAATCACATGCAGTCTTTTATCTAAAGAAATGAATAAATACTTTCAAAATACCAATAGAAGTAAGATAATGCATGGCTCTGAAAAACAGTATTTTCTTATCTATTATATATTATACTTTATTTCATTCAACATTGGCTTTATAGTAATTTAAAATACACATCCATCACTGAATTTCAGTGACAATGCAGGGAAATCACTGAATAAAATGTAAAGTCAGTTAAATATATAGTAAATTAAAGGTGGAAAACAATGTCAGACTATATGTAATTAGTAATTTATTACAAACTTGGCATGTGACTTTTGGCATAGAACATATTCTTTCTTTATTTCAGTTGCTTCACCAATCAAGTAATTAAATCTGCCATCCCTGCTATAGAAGGTCAAGGTCCAGGAATAGCAGAAGGATAGAGACCCAGCATTTGCTAGTACCAGTTAGACCTATAATTCAAACCGGTTCTAAAGATAACATGGGGAATCCCAGGGGGTTCTGTGTAATATTTTCGGTAATCTAAGCACCTCTTAAAATATATTTACATATATATATAAATAACATTTTTGTAAGCAAATGCACATATATGCATATATATTTATATATCATTTTACAAATAGTGGTATGTATTGTGAAAATTTTGATTTTTACCCACAATAAAAAATAAATTAAAAAAAAAGATAACATGAAAACATATATGTGTACATTTTATTAAATTGTGTTCTTAAATGATGAAAAGCATTTTAAAAATGCTAGACGCTACTATTAGCATTATTGTTATTCTTGTCCTAAGTGACAAACATTTAGCAGAAAACCCAAGAGTCCTCATAAAGGTAGGCAATATAACTGATGACCAACTCATCATCAAATCCTGAACCAACAGGAATAAAATGTTTCTTGTAGTAAACATTTAATAAGCATATTAAAATTTCTGTTTGCTAGGAATATAGTTTATTTGGTCATGCATTCAGCAAAGTAATTGAATGTTTATTCCGTGCCAGGCATTTTCTGTCACTGGGAATAGAATAATGAATTTATCTGGCCCCAACAATCATGGATCTCCAGTTTAATTTTGATTAACTTGCTTTGCTTCATTTCTTCGTTTAAAACAGATTGTTTTCCTTTTGGTACTGAGGACACTTGAGAGATGAGAGACTTCTCAATGCTCAGGTTTAAACAGGACATCTTTCCACTGTGTCGGCCCATTCCATGTAAGCGACAGGCCCTAAAGAATTTAGATTTTCACATTCTCTGGTCACAGAAATCTGTACCATAATGCAAACACTGAAATAACAGGAACTAGGGATGCTGAGCTGGCCCAGAGACTTTAAGTTGTTTAAGTACATTTAAATTATGCCTGCGAGATGAGGTTTGCCGTTAGTGTGGTTTAGAAGCATATGGAGACGGTACTGCTGCAACGTGATATCCAGAAACAAAAGACAAAATCCGAAAAGTAATCTCACAAGCTTTGTAAGGATTTCCCTTCGAATTACATAATGCTTAGTATGAAAAAAAGCTTTTTAATCTACATTCCATCCTTTTCATAAAAAGACTCTGTTTTACACTAAACTACATGTGCAGGAGTTTAGTATAAATAAGAACAGGACTTCAGTATAAATTTGGCCTAAATTGAAGCCACTGTCATCCATCTAAACCAAAAATCACTGTTTAAAAGAAGCAAAGACTTTAAAATGGTAAATATGTTTATTAAAGGAAAAGGCATATTATTAAAGAGATTACTGTGACCAAAAAGGCCAATAAAGATTTTTTTTTTTAAATGACTTTAACATTCTAGGCCCTGTGGGACTTGCAGAAATATTACATTGATACCTGTCCTCTACAAGCTTGCCATAAAGTCGAAGACCTAAGACTAGCACACATCAGCAATATCTAAAGGAGGTATGAACTCAAGCTCGACATGGCAAGCCGTGTGGCAAACAGGCACAGTACTGCTTTGGTCAGTGGGGACCAACACACAACTAGAGAAACCCAAGGGAGACTACTGAGAGGTCCCAGGGCAGAGGCAAAAGGACTAAAAGGAGAGAACGAGTGGTGGTCAAGGCATAAGGGGACAGAGAACAGGTCTGTTTAGGGTGAACAGCTTGAGAGTGGTATACCAAGTCGTAGGGTGGACAAGAGAACCATTTATGCATTTGTGCTTCAAGACCAACTGCAGGCATAAGAAGCTGAGTTAGGGCATAAGAAAACAGTAAGGTAACAGAAATCAAAATAGATCTGGATAGGTGGGTCGGTCCATATAGCAGTTGCCTAATTAGGGTAAGATCACTGATCCCAAGATATGGGCTGCCGTTGTACATCTACCCTACTATTAAAGAAATTCCCTGAGCAGGGCAGTTAAGAGCTGGCAGAGGAAAATTAAAACCTCTGCAGGGTTACCACACTGGCTAATGGCCCTTACCAAGGACAAGGACCTCTGGAAAGCTTCCATAATTTGAAGCAAGAAGGAATAGATAAACAGCACTGAGAAGGCAAGATATCCTTACGGGCAGCCTCCAAATAAGCCAGGAATGCATTGGGTGTATCAGAGCCTACACAGGGGAGGCAAGAGGGCAAGAGGCTAGATACAGAAGGGGAAATGGGGACTTGCAGAGGGCAGCAGAGAAGCATGTTTGACCTTTAAGGAGAAATCACAGTGAAAGCTTTGATTCCAGCCCAAGGGCAAATGGGCAGAAACAGATGCAGATGCACAATATCTCTCTACAAAAGAAAACATACCACTCCCAGAATGGCTGCCTTAGAGGAAGGGAAAATTGGGTGCTCCCAAAGGCTGTTCCTGAGCCAGAAAGGCAATTCGATAATGTCGTGACATCAAAGTACACAAACTTAACCAGGAATCACAAGCTTTCAGCTTTGTCCAGCCCAGAATGACTAAGGTCTGTTGTTTACTTAACTGGTTGTCTTATGTCTTTACCCCACAAGACATAGTGATCATATTTCTGAATAAAATTAGTCGAAACCTGAGAGTAGACCCACAGTTGCAAATAATTTTACAATGTCTTCTTGGGAAATGAAGGCAAGTACCAATGCTATTAATTAGCACCCTGGTTGAGAGACCTTGGGATTTAGGCAGGACTTAAAATACTCTGGGCCAGATTGCTATCTGGGAGTCCAAAAGAACTGACAGCAAAAGGGGGTTTCAAGACAACCCTGATTTCTGCAGAGTCAGTTGTACTTAAGAGTTTCAGAATATGCACAATGGCCTGAAGACAACCTTATTCTCTACCGTGAAGTATTAGATTGATCCTCTATTCCTGCTTTTCTGCTGAATGTTGGTTTTTTCCCCCCCTCAAAACTAATTCCATTACAGAAACTCGGAGTAAAATATTCTGCACAGCACACTTTTCTTACTATCCTTGTCAATGAACTTCAAATTGCCCTGTGATTTGGGATTCTCTCTCCTACAGTCTCCATCCATTTTGAAATAATTTAAACTCCCAAATGAGAAAAAAAGCATACAGAACAGTAAAACTCAAGTGGCTATTCCTAAAACAAAAATCAGAAAAATCTCACTGGCTTGAAATAGACACATGTGCTGGTCTACCTCAAAAAAGGAAACCACAATCTCCCTCAAAAAATATCCTCGAGACATCCCAACGAATGTACTTATTTTAAAAAGCATTTATTGAGTGCCTACTATGCCTCAGAGAGTATGCAATAAAAACACAATTATATTCCTGACCTTGAAGGTTGTTTTCCAAGTATAAGAGGACTTGCTTGAGCCCCTAAATCAAAATGACACCAAGCCCCATGTTTGGTGAGCTTCAGTGACAAACAGTAGCTCTGAGGTGGTTTTTTCCTTAAGGGTTCCCCCACCGGGCCTTGTCTCTCCTCCTGGCTACCAGCACCACATGGCCAAATTACTGCCACAGCCTCCCCACTCAGCCCCTGACTGGAGGCCTCTTCCCCTTCCAAACACATGCCCACGCTGTGTTAGTGGCAGTGGTGAACACTCCAGAAAAATGCTGAGGCATTTTTGACAGCTCAGCCTGACAAGAACGTCCTCCATGTTCTGTCACCGCCCTCCACTTGGCTCCCTCTTCCTTTAGTAATTGACACCTGGTTTATTCCTCTGGGCCTGGCCCCTTCACAGTAGTCCAGCTCAGTGAGCAGTAAACTCGGCTTGATTTCCTTCTATCCCCATTGTGGCCTCATGCATTAGGACCTGTGGGAAATGACCAAATAAGCTCCAACATACCATCCATCAAACCTGGCCTGAACCCCAGGCCTGCATGAATCTAGGAGGAGAATCTGAAACTATCAGCGTCAGCAACCAGTAAGTGCTGAGGATCACTGGAGCATCATGACAGGTGATTCGCATCCATTACCTCATGTAACTTCATAAAAACCATGAAATAAGTATTATTATCCCCATTTACAGATTATGAAACTGAGGCTCAGAGAGCTTAAATAACTTCCCTAGGGTCACCCAACCGGAAAGTCAAGGTGCCATGATTCAAATCTTGTCTGTTGAATCCCAAAGCCAATGCTTTCAACCTCTATTATCATAAGACCTCAAGTTTAATAGAAAAGAGAGAATGTTTGGGGATCTGGTTTCTGGGAATTTTCATCTGGACCACCCCTGGGATAATGAGAAGAAGAGCAGTCCCAGCCCATGAGAGCATTCCATGGCAGGACATGGCCCTCAGCTTAGGCTTGTGGTCATACCAAACCCACTGAGCTCAGAGCTTCAACCAAAGGACTTCTTCATTCTTACCATCCTGGTCCCTACCCTACCCCAATGCTAAAAAGGGGGCATTCAGTATCACAAGGGGGCTCAGGGTAATGTTTCCAGCTTCAGAGTTAAAACCATGTTGGACCAGAGGGCACCATCAGCTTCATGGACCTGCCTACAGTTTAGCAGACCCAACTCTTCCTTGCACCCGAGGATGCATTGGTACAGTTAAGCACTGCACTCTCACCCTACATGGATGGGCTGTTTCTTCCCAACCCCTAGAACAATTTTGGACCATATCTTCCATATTTCTGTATTTCACTTGGTGGCACCACCATTTTTCCAAAGTTGTAAAATAAGAACAGAAAAAATACCTTATCAACATCTAGCTTATATAAAGATTAAATGAGTTAACACACATAAAGGATAAAACATTTACATGAATAATTTGTAAATATATATTTTTTTAATTTTACAAACACTCCATTTTGTGATTTCTTAGTTGAGGCTCAGAAAAGTTAAGCAGCTTGCTCAAAGTCATGAAGCTAGTAATGGGAAGAGCTCTGATTTGACTCTTAACCATTACCCAGTACTAAGGAGTTTGAAAATATTATGTGGCCCATAAAAAACAAAAGAAACTTTTTAAATAGGAGAATGATATCTCCAAGAGTAGTACCTCATCTTTAGCACTTAGCTCAAGAGAGATCCATTTATTCAATGTACCTTTAAAAGTCTCACTTTGGTCTTGACCTCAATCCATTATTCCTGGTCAAGAATATTCTTCCTTCTCCCTACCTCCACAAATCCTATCTTTCCAGGTACTTTAGGTCTTCACCACCTTTTCTTTGAGACTGTCCCTGTAGCCCATAAGCTGTCCTTTCTCTGAAATGATGTGGTACTTACAATCTGAAAGTTATCTTATTACTTAGCTGCTCCAGTCATTCATTTATTCAGCAAATATTTATTAAATGCCTAATGTGTTCCAAACACTGTGCTGGGACAAAAAAAAACACTGGCCATTGGTCTAAAGGTCCTGTCAATACAGGATGGGGATAGAGACAGCAAAGAAGTAAATCTAATAAAGAGCTCCCCAAGGTATAAGATATGGTGGAGAACAGAGAGGTTTGGCCAATCCTATAGAATGGGGGAGGCATGAAAGCCTTTAAAGAGGAATTGCCTTTGACCTGAGTCTATGTTAGATAAATAGGTGTTCCCTAAAAGACCTTAGGAGAGAATAAATTCCAGGCCAGTAAAGAGCATTCTGACAAAAGGTCCAGAGGGAAAAAGAAGCACAGCATTTTCTGACAACTGCTGGGAATTTGGTGTGGTTATTGCACTGGATATGGTGAAAACATGGCTGGAGCTGGGCGTGGACCAGATTGTAGATACTTTTTGTGCAAACCTCAGGACTCTCAATTTATTTTGTAGGCAATATGCAAATAATATGATTAAATTTGCATGTCAGAAAAAAAAAAAAACTCTGGTAGCATATTATGGAAGGACTGGAGCCAGTGACACCAGAGGCAGGGAGAGAGCTTCAGAAATTACCATAGCACTCTAGGTAGAAGAAAATGAAGATCTAAACTAAGACAGTGAGTGACATTGGAGATGAAGAAAAGGAGTCAGAAGTGAAAGATAAAACCAGCCAGAGAGAGGCAGGCCAGGAACTGCAGTTTAGAAAGGCCATGCTGGCAACAGGAAGGTGGGAGTTTGCAGGTAGCCTCTCTGGCAGCTGGGAGCTCAAATTAGGGGCTCTTGTGACGCGCATGAAGAAACAATGAAGACTCTTGCTTGTTTCCTCATTAAAGGTGCCATCAGTAGACAGGCCTTTCACCTCACCGGGCCTTCTCTGACTCAGAAAGACTGCCAAGCCCTGAAATGGGTTCTCCTTAAAGACAGTGAAAGGTAAATAGAAGAATGCAACATAAAGTGGAGAAAAGGGGTGGGGAGACACAAGGTTGTGGCGGCTAATCAAGAGCCATATGTCTTGGATCTCCTGGGGAACTATTTGGAAGACACAGATGAATGTTTTCAGCAGATAACAATTTTATTGACCTGCTATTCCTTTTCCTTATAGAAACAAGGTAACCATATTGTCCTAGAAGTATGTACTTTTAAATGGCAACTCTGATGGAAGAAGGCAGAGGCAAAACTCTTTTGAATAAAGGTTATTGCTAGACAAAAAAAAAAAATCTCTAATGAAAAATTTTAATATTATGCTATCAATATCCTTATCTCAGAAATAAATGATGATGTGTGACAGTCTACCTTCAGGGCTGTTGAAAAAAATCAATGATCTTTTTCAAATTCGAGCTCTGATATTTGCGAAGTGCTTTTGGTTCAGATAAGGGAAAACACTAGAGGAGAACACAAACAGATAAATAAATCAATCTAAAAAAAAAAAAGAAATTGCTCACAGAAGATAAACAAATCACTCCAAAGCAGAATTTTATTAAACTCTACTTAGTTCTGATCCTCATACAAGCTACAAGAATTCCCCCAGAAAGTTCCCCGTGAGTGTTTTGCAAAGAATTTTCATGGAGCGGTGCTGACCACTAACGGCCAGTTGGCTCATTTCAGTTTTCCCAATCCTAGTCTCCCAACTGTCTTTGAAGAAGTCATTGATTAAAATAATCACTCAATACTCAACACAGTAATGCTTTAGCTTCTTAAGGTTTTCATATCAAAAAGCCCCCCTCGCTAAGAACTAGTAGCAATTAAGCTCCCTAGATCACAGCACCTATGCTTTTTGATCAAGGGCTCACAGTTAACTTCTTTGGCTTTGCAAGATGATGTGATAAACCCAATCAGTGTAGACTATCAATCTGATTTTCTTTATTAAGATTTTGAAAGTAAGCAATGTCTTCATTCATAATTGAACTAATATTGATTATTATTTTATCACCATTCTATTCTATGGAATAAGGTCTGTGGATTAATTTTCCTCATGGTTTACAAAATAGGTAGACAGAATTTAAAGTATATCATCATTTTTAGGGTATACAAACCTTAATTATCCACAAGCATCCACTATCACTATCCAGTATGAACACACACACTCATACATGTAAATACACACACACACATATACAAAGTAACAAATTTTAATGTATTTTTGAGAACTAAAAGTGAACAGGCTGAAGAGAAAAACATCATAATAACTGTTGGACAGAAATAAAAGAGGATGAGATTAGACTATTGTTTTTGCATCACAATTAATTTCAACACTGTCCCCACCTTCTTTTGCCATTCACAGATTTGAAAAGCCTTCAACATATTCAAAAAAGAAGCTGGAGAGAAAATTTCAGAGCAGACTTCCTAGTGATACAGAAAAAAATAGATCACAAATATGTTTCAACTCCCTCTTTTACTGATGAATTAACTCCCAGAGAGGGAGAGGGGCTTGCCTGGGTCCCATGGCCAAGTCAGTGGAAGGACTTGGGTCCTTCCTTACCTTTATTCTCTTGTCCATCTTTGTACTACACTAAAATGTCTTTTCCATCCAGTTTCCTATTCTCTTTTTAGGATGATGGATATGATCTACACAATTAAATCTTGGGATCTTTAAGCCTTCATCACTATATAACATTAACATCATTGTTTTCTCTTTCCTCTAAATTATCAAAAGTACTACTTAAATGTGAATTAATCACATTTAACCTCTCAACCTTTATGAAATCTAGTTTATTGGTGAATTCCTACTCTCCAAATGAATTTAAAAACCAATTGCAAACAGACTACTAATAAACATTTAAATTAATATTTGACTATTTCTCCACCAGCCAAATATTCAGATTGTCAATCTATCCAGTGTAGCCAAAATGGCCAGCTAACCATATTTTAAATTAAACATAAGCTCATGGGATTTTGCCTTTGTGGGTTTTGTACATTTAGACTTGTGTAAATATCGAGTCAATACAAACCTAATACTAAAACATTCAATCTCTTACATTGAAATTTTATAAAACCAAGGATTCTTTTAAAGCATCAATACCCTTTCAGAGTCACTTCTGAACCTCCAAACTCAATCTAAGGGGGGTTTCATTATAATTGAATAAGGAATTGCAACCTGGACTGTGCAACACATTAAACAAATAAACAAGAAAGTGGTTTAATTTAATTTCTATTTCACTTTGGATTTCACTCTATCCTACAATTAGAAGGTTTCATGTTAGTATCAAGCATTCAGGAGTCAGAAGTGCCCTGCTGAAAATAAATCTGCAATGTCCATAGTGAGCAATATATTAATGTCAAACAGATGGTAAGATAATGGATCCCAATGCTACTTTCCACTGGAAGTTGGTTGAATTTTCTTTCTCTATCCCAAATCTACTAATCCTTGGACAGGGAATTGGCTGATTCTCATGACAGGGAAATAGGGGAAGGAGGCAGACTCTCCCATTTTATAGAAAAGGAACACATCAATATAGAGTTTGCCTTGAGGGATGATGGATCACCAGAATTAAAGGACCTGGAATCTACTCTCAGTTTTATGACTTCCTACTCCTGTGACTTTGGGCAGATCACTCTATAGATGAAGTTATCATAGATCCTACTGGATACAAAGTCTAAGATCATCCAGTACATAGGCATTTTAGGAAAAACAAATCTGCCAATTGATCTACCTATAAATGGCTGAGGCAAGGAAAGGGAGGGCATTGCTCGTGACCTCTGTGATTACAAATCTCGGACTCCTTTATGTATATGTATACATATATGTATGTGTACATGTACTGTATATGCATATGTATAAATGAGTATGTTTATAACACAAATTATCCCCAAATCCTATACTAAGGAATAGGCTTCACATAGACTACTTATCAACTTGCACAAGTCTAATTACAAAAACAAAAAGAATGCTTGGCTAATATAACCAGACACAAAAGTGTTTGCAAGGGAAGCAGATGTGGCTTAAGTGGTTGGGCATCTGTCTACCACATGGAAGGACCCGGGTTCGATCCCCAGGACCTCCTGGTAAGATTAAAAAAAAGGCGAGCAGGCGAGCTGAGCCTACATGGCAAGACACAGGCCTGCACAGCGAGCCACAGGCCTGCGTGGACATGCAGCGAGCCGAGCCACGCAGCAAGATGATGACGCAACAAAAGAGAGACACAGGGGACAGCCAAGGCAAGATGCACCGGAAACCAGGAACTGAGGTGGTGCAAGTGACAGGGTGCCTCTCTCCCACATTGGAGGTCCCTAGGATTGAATCCCAGTGAAGCCTGAAGGAAGAAAATGAGAAGAGAAGGCAAGAAACAGTCACAGAAGCTCACCCAGCGAATGGACATAGACAGCAAGCGTGGTGGGCGGGGGGAAGGAGGGGGTACTCATAGAACTGTACACCAAAAAGAAAAAATAAAGTCAATTAAAAAAAGAGAAGTGTTTGCAAGGCAAGAGACAATAAATGCAAACCTAAGGCTCAATACATAGTCATAATTATCACAAAACATCATTTTAATCTTAAAACCCTCCTATTCTGAAGGACTGAGACTAGATTCCAATTCATTATTCCTAGCCTCTATGACATGTAGAAAATCCATTAGGTTGCTCTATGGTGTTTCAACTAGTAAATCAAAGCCCTGAAAAACAATTTAGTTTTTTCTCAGTCTGAAAGATGTCTAGATCATGATAATTGTAAAATTCAATTCAAACCTCCACCACAATTAAACAGGCCAGGCGTAGCTGTGCCTTAGTAAACTATACTACATATGACCTCAGGTCTATTTTGTTATGTATGAAACACTTTTTCCAAGCTACCTAGTTTTCAAAATGCACAGACAGCAACAGCTTTAATTTAAAATGCCAGTGCTCAATATGTCAAAGCTCAAATATTCTCTGGGAAGGAGTCTTAATGCATATATATTATTAATGCACTATCAGAGAACAGATCCCTGAGTTGATAATGACCAATGAGCTATCAGCCAAAGACTACCTAAAGCAAATGTGGTGTATGTTAATAGATGAGAGGATTTTGTTTCTGGCTGCTCTTGCTATCCAAAGGAGAAGAATCAAGGAAAAATACAGGAAGTCTAGAGTTTCTGGTCAGGGGATAGGAAAGTGGGTTCTAGCATGAGTTTTTTTTCCTTATAAGCCAATTGGCTTTGGGCGAGAAACTCTTGGGAGGAAAGAATGGGGGAAATCATATCCTGCAACCTGGTGTACTAAAAGGAGCTCGGATGGAATCTCCGCTTCATACAAGCAGTGTGGCTTGGGGAGGTTACGTACATCTCTGGTCCTTAGTTTTCTTATGTGTAAAAATGGGGATAAACTATCCCATTGTAAGTTTTATAACGATTTAATGAGACGAGTATCAAAAGCGGCGCATTGTGCTTGGAACGTGATGTTAATGCTATCAAAAGTTAATCGTCTCAGGATCGATGCAAGGAAAAACTGGAACATAATAAATGTAAAAGAATTTTTTCTTTTTGTTTACTGCATTACATTTTATAAAATAAAAAAAATCATTTTTAAAAACAGTGTTATTTATAAAGCCCATTGATTTAGGGCATTTGTGACTTTTGAAATTACCTTCCTTTAATCAAAGGGCTGGCTCCTCTGCCAAAGCAGGCAGCGCTGTTGCACCAAATGACTGTTTTCAAAATTGTCAGATGGATGCAAAGATGGGGCTGAGACTAGACAATCAGGGATGACTGACCACTAAAATAATCTAGCCACTTTTCAGGCAGATAACGTGAGCCCCCATATTTCAGGATTTTCTTAGAGATAGCTAGAAGGAAGTCTGCTATTCCAATAGAGAACAACTGCACGGTTCAGATTACCACTTCAAATCTGTCTCTCTCCAGGAGGGAGAAGCTACTCAATGTTCAGTCCAAAGCTTATTCTGAAGGAGAAAGTTAATAGCTTTATCACACTGTAGGCCTACATTCATCAACTTATGTAACCTGCCTCCAATGTTACCTAAGCACTGGATGAAAACAAACACGTATATTTATTTTGTACTCACCTTAAAATCCACCCTGACAACTGGCCAATGACTAGTCTCAGACTATGAGCCCTTTATTCCCAATTCTTTAGCACTAAAGAGAGAACTTACACTGTAAGACTAAAATTTCATTATCTAAACAATTGGAAGAAAACACCACCAAACAAAATAAAATAAAAACTTCCCATAAATTATATTAGGCACAATCCTGTAATAAGGTGACCAAAAAAACTTGAATTAACTTAGTAAATTAAGATAATAATTTATTTTACTCTAAGGAAATACTTTAAATCCAAAAACATTCTTACAAACTGTTGTAAATTATATGCACAATATTACTTTTTAGTTTTAGCAAAATGTGATAAAATGAAGCGCAATAAAACGAGGCGTGCCTGTGTTTGATTCTATAAAAATATCACATTCTTATCCAATGTCATCACTGAAAAATTGGAAAGTACTCTGAATCATATCTTTCACCTAGTGCATGAATATACTGCCCTAGAATGTATTTTGCTTATAAAACAAACTTTCATCTTTGGAGACAACAGTAGGTATTCTTGCTATAAAATGACGTAGTGTGGTGTGAAGGAAAAGCCTTGGATTGAGATTCAAGCTCAGCCTCTGCCACTAGTTAACAGAAAGGGGAAAAGAAAATGCACAAAATACTTAATCTTTCCTCTATTTTCTGATTTCTTAAAGGGATAATTCCTTCCTGGCTTCTCACAGCACTCCTTAAGAATCAAATAAGGTATTATCCAAAAACACTTTGGAAACTGTAAAGCACTATATAAGTGGGAAGAATTATCCCTATATGCTACTAGACTCTAAATACTCTAATATGAAGGAATTAAAAATCTGAAACCTTCCTTAAAAATACTCAGAATCAGAACACTAAAATGCTATTCATAATTCAATCAGAGGTCCCCAAATTGATTTCTAAACACCTTGAAAATAGAAACTGTCTCATATACTTTTTTGTGGTGACTATAGCACCTAGCGTTGTACCCTGTCAATATCCACACATTTACCTGATCCTGACGACTATTCAACTAAGCTAGTTAATGAAAGAATCTTCCCAAATCAAGCATCTTTTCTTTCATTCAACAGAAGAACTATTTTAAGCATAGACTTGGAGGAATAGCTATCTACAAATATCTGAAGGAAAAAGAATTAGACATGTTCCATTTGGTCCCAAGAGGCAATATCAGAAAATTATACTTTAACAGGCAGCTTTCAATTCATAATGAAGAATTTTCTACAGCTAGCACTAAACAAAGATGGAGGAACCAATTCCAGAAGTGAGTTCCCCATCACAAGAGGCATTCAAGCACAGGCCACACTTGGAAAAAGTTGTAAGAAAGGTACAGACATTGAATAGTTAAAACAGATGAACTTCAAACAATTCTTCAGAGAGGTCTATGAGTTTTATAGTACAGTACTGTGTTTGAGGATTTTGATTAGTATGAAAAGGTACTTAGAATCTACAGGGAAAAAAATAATTAAAACAAGTTAATGTTTCTAAATTATATATCAGCGCCAAATGACATATTTTCCTAATTATTTAAAGCAAAAAGTATGTATACTTACAAATATGAGTGATATTGCATATATAAGACTGTTTTTTACAAAATATAAATAAAATAGAGAAAAGGAAAAAGAATAGCAGCCATGTATGGCAGGGGAATTGAGAGGTGATAAGTTTTGTTTTTTGTTTATTATTATTATTGGAATAATGAAAGTGCTCTAAGAATGACTGAAGTGATAAATGCACAAATATGTGATTACATAGAATACCCTTGATGGTACACTTTGGGTGGATTTTATGCTTTATTACTATGTACCAATAAAACTGATTTGTTTTTTAAAAATTATGTATACTTAACCTATAAAACTTACTTTTCCTAAATGAAGAGGAAAACCTTCAGTTGAAAATATCTTTCCTAGATCCCCAGAGGACCAAAATCTCTTTGAAATGTGTTTACCAGCATCAAATACATTGGACTTTTCTATGTTCAAATTTCTAATTCCACTCTTCTCCTGTCAAAATTATGTATGGTATAAACCATTTGCCGTACCTTTCATTTAATCACTGCTTTGCACTGATAGTGTAATACCTTGTTAGAATGTAAACTCCAGAAGAGAAGAGAACTTGTCTTATTCATCATTATATCCCTAGTGCCTAGAATAGTTCCTGGGCATGTACGAGATGATCAATGAATGAGCAAATGAATGAATGAACACATGAATAACTGAAGGAATATAGTTATACAATACACAGTCTCAATAATCACATCAAGTGTGACTTTCTTATCTCCTTCATAGACAGCTATTGGTTGCTGCCCCATGAAGAGGAAAAACTAAGTCTCTCTCATTGTTTCCATTGTAAGGATTGCCAATTTCCAAGTGCAGCTTATTTTGTGTTTAGTTACCCAAAGTAGTAAGTCCTAAGATCTAATCATTTCTCATCAAGAAATATCCTCAAAGTAGTACTTGTACTATTAACTATTAGGTTTAGATTTATAGGCTAAAGCTTGCTCACTATTACGGACTTCACTATCGTACAGATTATGTCATTTTCTTAGAGGAAACTGTATGCTAAGTTGACTTAGCACAGTGAACAATTCCAAAACAAACTCAATCTTTGTGTTCCTCTCTACACGATGCAGACACCCTGGAGACAGGACGTGACCACCACCTCCAGGCTATACGTGCCTCTGGCACTACGATGGTTCATGGAAGAAGAAGAAGAAAATCAACAGTGCCAAGCTTTGTTATCAAGGCTTGGGGAACCCAACACTAATGCAGCTTAATTGTATTTGCATTTAGCTTTAATGAGAGTAATGCCTATTTGTTGATGGAAATGTTGATATCTATCCTTTGCCCTTCCTCCTGCCTGCAACTTCTCTCTCCTCATAAACATGCCCAGGAATGCCAGGAAAATGTCAAATAAATATGAAGTATAAACAGGGAAAAAGGAGAGAGGTTGATCCCCACTAGGCAATAACAGAACAAGAATATTATTTAATATTTACTGATGCTTTGTCATGCATAAAATGCTTTCACATGTTTCTGGATCAAACAGGCTACTGAAAGACTCCATTTCCTGACAGCTGTGATTTTCCTGAGCACTGTCCCGTGTCCTACTTCCTCTTATTGCTGCCAGGAAACTGCGGTTTAGTTCCCTATACTGATGTAACTGCCAATTTTGAAAGGTTATAGGCAATACATTGGATTCAGGGGGAGTTGAGCTGGCTTCATTGTGGGAGATTAATGTGACTAGGTCGGTGCTGTGAAACTTCCCACAGTCCAGGGGCGACAGATAACATCATCAGGGAGTCCACACCTGAAAACAAGCTCTTCATACCAAAAATTGATGGGAGAAAAAATTATTAGTAAACACTTCCAAGGAGAAAGAACAAAGGCTGTTTTTAGAGAAAACACTTCCTCCAAAAAACAAAAACACATGTGGGTAGACAAATACAAAGAAGATCTGTAGACTGATATTTTGATTACTATGCCAGTAAGGCTGCCAGTTTCCAAATAAACACTTTGACAGGCTTTGGACACCCAGAAAATGCCAAAGCAGGCGGCGCCACAGTCAAAATGTCACCCTCGCAGGCAGCTTATCCAGGAAGGATCACCCTCCAGCAAACTCTTGATGTCGCCACAGTCTTCCTTTGCCCCTTGTCGTTTTCATTTGTGTGCTCTTCAGGGAGGAAAGTTCAGAGTAATGAACAGGCACAAATGGCATTATTGCTGGGAAGAAAATGCTGCAAGAACACACCATGGCATCACTGGTTAAAAACTAACCTTATTGATGTGGTTGACTATTGAATAGAGAAAAGCTAACGGGGTATCACTGCTTCTGGTTTGGATTCTGGGGACCTCAAATTCCTTTCTAATAAACCACATCATAAAACTTAATGAAACTTGGTGCCTGAATAGATGCAATCTTCTCTGTGAGCCAACATTTTTAATGTTTAAATTGATAGTTCAAAACAATACCAAATGAAGGTTTTAGGGTTATTTTTGTTGTTAGTCAGTTAGTTAGCTAGCTAGCTAGTTAGTTAGTTTTGGTTTAGTTTATTTTGGTGGGATGAGGAGCTTTTTGCTCCTAAAATAATCACACACCTAAAAAAGTGAGGTTCCACTGGCTGAGACCACTTAGTGGTAACCCATATTCGCTACGTTCCCCAGGCCTACATCATCTTGTTTGTGCTCTAAGATGGGATCACAAACTATAGCCTAGAGGCCAAGTATGGCTCAAGCCCTGTTTTGTTGGAACCCAGCTGCTCTCATGCAGTAACGTATTCTCTAAGGCTGTGAGAGCACTACAGCGGCAGAATGAGGCGCTGCAGCAGAGATCACACGGCCCACAAAGTCTAAAATATTTACTCTCTGGTCCTTTACAGAACAAGTTCACCAACCCCCTTTTCTAAGAGAAGGTATTCATTGTCTCAACAGATATTTATGCATTTGAAAAAGATCCAAACAGAGCCCTTGATGAAGAAAAGACAGAGGAGGAGAGGAAAGTAGTACTAGCAGGTAGCAGTTTGAGCCTGCTACAGAATCCCCTGACTTAGCTTCAGGTAGATATTTTAGGAATCTGCATCTGGACAAAAATATAAACAAAGTCAGTCTTTGAAATTTTCACAACAGAATGTCAAATATGCTGCCAAATCTTTGATACCACAAACATAAGTTTCTCATCAATTCACAACAAAGACCTTCTTCTCTTGGACACTCCGCAGAGTCTTATCTTGAATTGCTCTGCAACATGACACAGCTTTATTCCTCTAAGCCCCAGGATGGCTAGGGAAGGTGTTCTGTCTGGCCTGACCAGTCGCTCCCCACAGGAGAAGTAGTGAGGTCAGAAGGGCTTGCCCACTGCAGGGAAAAGCATGCTCGGGAAGCACTGCACCCTGTAGCACCACTGACGGTGTCAAGGAGAGCCAAGGAAATGGCAGAGGGTACAGACACATAGTATGAGATCCCCTGTGTCACCTGTCAGCGTCTCAAAATGTCAACAGTGATGGGATTCCAGATGGTAACTAGAGAAGGGTCTGGGTCTTTCTTCTGGGTCTGACAGATGAAAAAAAGCCAATGAAGTCACAAGGAATCAGGAATGTGTACAGAGATAAATGGAAGGAAGCAGGTGGGTTTGGAGCACCTCAGACTCTCAAAGTGGAGTTTGGGCCAAGCTCTGCCTACATCTCCCAGAAGCAAGACTCCAAATAGCATATGAGTTGCATATTGATCTTCAGTTTTTTAGCATAAGTATGGATGAGATAAGTGCTATTTGAAAGAGAGTCTAGGTAATGTGAAAATTAGCCATCCTGTGGTTCTATAAATTCTACTAAGTATCAAGTCAGACTGCCAGGACAAATATCAGGTTAGATGACTACAGAAATATTTTTGTGAAATTACAGTCTCCTATATGAAAGCTAATTTAAGAAAGAAATAATAAATGACATCAGCTTCTAAAGTTTCAAAAAATCTAATGCTGCTGATAGAAGACACTATGTTTTGCACTGTCTCCCATCTAAAGATAAATACAATAAATACTAGAAAAAGTTTCTCTCCCTCAAGGGCTGTGTGATATTTTGTCAAACAGTAAAAAATCCCATCACTTAAGCCTATGTTTATTTTCTTGCCTTGGTTGTCAGAAAACTTCAAGGTCAAATTTCAAGTTTACAATAAAAATGTGCTTGTCTACCATGTGCCAGGCACTGTGCTACGACTATTTGTATGAACAATGAAACAAGACCCCTGCTCTCGTGGAGTTTATAGTCCAGTGCAGGAACATACATTAAATAAACCGATTGAGTAGGAATCCCCAGAAATCCAAGGGCCCAGGCAGTTCAGCCTTGGAACATTAAAAGCACACACAATGGAGCCAAAATAACCAAAAACTAATGTCATTCTTTATTTAGCATTTCAAAGAACATAACAGGGCATATAATTCAGACTCTATGGAAACACATCTCAAAAAATTATTTTCCCTTTTCTAAATTCCTTAGTCTCCATAGCCTTTCCAGAGTCTCACTCATACCCAAACCCAAACTGTTTCTTTCCATCCCCAGACCCATGAGAATTTTTCTCCTATCTCCCAGCTCTAATCACGTAGTTCAATTTAGCTGCTTTCCTAATAAGAAAGAAAGAATCCTTACTCTTTAGGAGAAGGAAAGATAGATAAGACTGAGCAGACAAGGAAGATTCTCTTTAACAGGCAGGGGGATTGAAGGGTGCTTCATCTAGATTACCACCCCCTGCCCAGCCCCAGGAGAACACGCCTTTTCAGGGGCTCGTCTCGAGAAACACAAAACTCAGGGGCTGCTATAGATTTCCATCCTCTATTCTCATTCTCTTCATCCTGCTACTATTAATCTTCATCTTTAAGAGGCAAATATCCTGGGCTATACATGAATTTAGCTGATGATAATATTACCTATGCTATTTTTACTTAGCTAATCCATGTAAAGCATGTAGAACTGTGCCTGGAATATAGTACAGTCAATAAATATTAGACACTGGAGATAATAATGGTATATGCACCTCCAAAGGGGCTTTCTTCATGCAAGGATATATTGTGAATTTGCTAGAATTGTAAGAATTGGGTCAGATTAGTCAGAAGAAATTCAGAGCAAGAGGGCGTTTTGGTTCCCTTCAATCAACACCATAGAGACTGGTTCTGAATCTAACACTTTCTACAGTATCCAATGCTGTTGTTGATTTTCCTCCTTCTGTCTACTTTGTCATTCTCTTTCTCACTCTTCATTTAAAAAGTCTTCTTCTTCTATCATTCTATTCCATTATTTCATATTTTACCCACCTTTGACTTATTCTGGGAACATTAAGGAAATTGCCTGACCCTCTAGAGCCTATTCACAGTGGAAAAAATAATAATAATACCCTGACTCCAGTTTTAGATATCAGGATCTGAGCCCAGGTGCTTATTTTAGCACTCTCATGGATAAAGAAAATGCTGTGAACTGGGATCCTTAGCTTTATTGTAAATGACAGAGTATACAGTCTGTACAAATTTGCAGAAATGCTCCTGCGATTACTAGTTTCCTGAGTTGTGAAATAACAGGTGTGACGTATTAATTGAAATCTAACAAGAGAAATCATTAAAAACACAGTTGGATATGAGGGATTTGGGGGAAACATATCCAAAGCTTCCTAACAATATTTTGAATATTGCTATATGTACCCATCCATATTTTCTGACATCATTATAAAACCAACTTAAGCAAATAAAAATATTTGCCATCTTACTTCACAGATAACTAAGTGGGATTGTCACAAGCAGTGAGAAACTGATTGTGACAAAAAGCCCTTTTGGATATAAATAAGAGTAAGCAACACATGTCAATCAGTTTCTTGGAAGATTTCACCATGTGCTTTAGAGTAGGGTCCCAGAACAATATGGGGCTCAATAACCATTTCCATGGATGCAAGAGCAACTGGCTCTGCTACCACTCACTTGTCTTACCAAAAAATAAAAATAAAAAAACTTCCTTCCTCCCACCCAAGTGGGTCCTGATGCTTTTCTCTTTGTTCAGTCTTTCCTATGGAGGTTTGCCAAGTTCTGTCATGGTTCACTGAATATTTTAAATTCTGGAAGTGGTAAGAGCCCAGAAGGTCAGAGAACACTGCTACCAAGCAAGGATGGACAAGGGTTTGGGAAAGACAGAGGCTGATATTTAGGTCATGTGTGGGGAGATGATTTGTGTTTACTGGATACTTATTGTTCCTGATACTCAGGCGTTTCTTTCCTATGGTGTTTTTTAATATTCCAAATTAAGGGTAGTATTTTAAGTGCCTTAAAGGTGTTTAGCAATTTTTTTTTTAATAAAAATGATCCAATCATCCTATAAACAGCAGAACTGCCATCTTCTGTAAATAGAACTGGCAAGCATTTCATCAGTCTTAAAATATCACCTCCCTTGATTTCCCGCCACCCTCCCACCAATGTCTCTCTTCCCCTTCCAGAGTTCCTTAAAGCAACAGACAGTCCAAATACTCCAGAAGACTTCCGGGATCCACATTATTGCTAGTGACTGGGAAAAAGGCAGTCTGCTGTGAAGATACACAGAGCTTGCTTTTGCATGTATTGCCACAAATGTTGTCAAATGTCTTAGTTGCATTTTATTCTCCATGGCTTATAAAATAAGAGTATTAGAAGAAAATAACAGAAGATTATAATAAGAGATAAACAACAGGTAAGAGGGAATGATAAAATAGCAAAATGTGAACCATAGAAAAAGCCTTAAGCTTCAGGACTTCTCTAGATTATTCTATTTTCCTGAGCACAAGAGAGGCAAGAGCTGCCTCACAAAGCTGGAAGTGGGATGTGGTAAGGACTTTCCTGTGTAAGAGTATCAAAAAAAAAGAAGGAGAAGCAAATAAAATAATGGAATATTTTGATTCTTAAATAAAATTCTGACTGATTTTATTTTACCATTCATGGCATAAATCCTGCTTATAGAAACCTCCACTTCAACTTTGAGCAATTCTCAAAAAAGGTACTTCCTCCCTCTCACCATCTGCATGGGCAGTCAAAGGAACCCTGAAAAATAAATAACCACTTCTACAGATATTTAATTATATTGTTCAGATGCTTGGAAAATACTCTAAGATTAATAAGCACAGATTCCATGTGTGCACGGTAGCTGTCCTTGTTGTGGTGGAACTATTTCCACACTCCCATAAATATACACGTGCAACCCTAAGACAGGTAGTGACTGCTATTTGCCTACAACTATCCATTCCTCCCTTCTTCCATAGTAAGAGAACCTCGATTTTTAGCCAGGCAAATTCCTTCCTGGAAAAAAGATTATATTTCTCAACATCCCTTGTCACATGTGGTCACATGATTAAGTTCTGGTCAGCAATACATAACAGAGGTCTATGGCATTTCTGCAAAGGACAGGTAAAAGTGAAGGGCCACCTCCTGCTGTCTAAAATGTAGATTTTATAGCTGGAGCTCCAGCAGTTATCTTGGACTACAAGGTGACCAACCTTGAGGATAGAAGCCCAATGCTGATAATGGCAGAGCAGGAAGATATAAGGCTAGGTCCCTTTTAATATTCTGGAAAGCTGTCATACCACCCCTCAGCTACCTATCTCAGATTCTTTAACATGAAAGAGATATGAACATATTTCTTGGCAATCTGGGGCTTAGCTGTTTGATTTATGGCTGGACAAAATATTAACTGAAACATTGCCATACAGTCCAAGGTGCCTGCCTGCTCTGGGACAAGAGATATTATTTTCCTCCTCCAAATTCCTTTACTCACCTAAAGATTTTATAGCCAAACAGAACCCATAAGAAAATACTAGCCTAGCATCCTTCCTACAAGCGCAAACTCTGGAGATCACCTCTGCCTTTGCCCATTATCACTAACCCCAGCATCTTGTCACTGTCCACACGTGAAAGCTCTCTTAAAAAGCACACTGGGTTTGTGACGTGGCCCACTATTCATCAGAGACTCAACAGAGATCACCAACTTCGTCACAGGTACCCCGAACGAAATGGTCACTGTTGAAGAGCCACTGCAAGAATGCACAAAATTACTAGCACTTTTGCTTAATTATTATAGTCAATAATACACTTTAAGAACTACAATAGAATCCTGAAAGATGTTCTCTGATTTTATGAGTACCCACAAGTATACTAGGATCCTAAATACAATAGCAATAATAAAAGATATCAACTCTTATTCAAAACTATAGGATAGCTATTGTACCATTTGGCAGCACTCTGCTTGACACGTTATATGGAATTCAAAGTAAACAGTATTTTCCCTTTTCTACTGATGAGTAAACTAAGGTTCTAAAGCGGTTAAGTAACTTACCTAAGACCACACAGCCAGTTCATAACAGTGTTACAATTGAACCCAGAATTGTCAATCGTCTTAAAAATCTTTCTGCTGTACAATCCTGTCTCTCAAAATATTAAAGTAATCTTAACTGAATTTTAATTTTTCTCTCTTCAAAAGTACAATAAAATAGTCTAATCCTACCTCTGTTTTACATTAACATGAGCACTTCTTAGAGCAAATCAAAACAAACAAAAAACAACAAAACCATAGTTTGTTCACAACTGTTAAATAATGCTAGAACATAGATGAACCAAATCACAAAAGTGTTTTCCCCTAAACAATTTCAACTTTTTCTAACAATTTTAATTTCAGGGTGACTATGGTTTTCTATAACAAGGGTTATTATGCATGTTTCAATCTGTAAACATCAAAATGAAAAAGAAACATCCATAAAGACATATTTTTGTATAAATATATCTATGTAAACCATTCTTTTCTAAACAGGTCTGATTTATTTTCCTTCTTTTCTGAGCTTTCTCTTCAATAAAAGGAAAGAATACTGAAAGAAATCAAGCCCTTAAAGCATTCATTGAATACATCAAGCAGTTTATCCTAGATACAAACAACAAATGAGTTAAAAACACACAGAGGGAAGAAATCAATCTTTCCTTTAAAAAAATGCACAAATATGTATATATATTTGTGTGTAATTGTTTCTATTTATCTCAAAGATATATATATAAAACACGAGAATTACATTAAAATTTTATCATTAGAATAATATTTTAATTAAAATTAGAATAATATTTTTCTTTGAGCTGCTGAAAGCTAAACAATTAAAATGCTGAGAAGAAAGTCAAACGGAAGGTTAGAGCTCCCTCTTGCTTCTTCTTGAAGAAATTCATCAGAACCCCTCTCCTAGGAGACCAGGGTTATCAAGCAGGCTTATACTTCTTCAGAGCCAAGTGTCTCCTCAGCCTCTGTACACATGCCACAAGCATTACAGTACATCCACTGGTGGTTCATTACTCATAAGTAATTTAAGCAGCAGAAGAAATCACTTTTTAAAAGTAGGAATACTCACAAGGCCATTTCAAACTGTTCCAGCCACTTTTTCTTTAAATCTTTTGTTTTGCAGTAAAATTCTAACCCATTTTGTCCTTGGGTATGGATGAGGTAGAAGCCATAAGACCACTGTTAAAATTAAGATTTCTGGGGTTAATATGTGTTGTTAATTAATAACATCATGTTTCACTAAAACAGTATATAATTAATCAAAATCCCTATGTGTTGTTAATTAATAACATCATGTTTCACTAAAACACTATATAATTAATCAAAATCCCCTCATAATGCTGTCAATATACAAACTGAACAATCAAGCTCATTATTATAGTCAACTTTATATCTGTAACATGTTCTAAAGCCAAATGCATTTTTACTTTCTTGATATTAAAGCATTAGAAATGAGCAGATCAAATGAGGCCCTGTCTAGTGATTTCTTATACAGGCTTGCTCCTAGTCAATCTCTAGAAACAAAATCATCTGGATGCATAAGCCATGCCTCACATTAATGCATTAGCAAACTTTTCCTGAATAGTCAAAATTATGAGTAAATTCCAGTGTTTAATTTCCAAGAATTCACCTTTTTATTTTCTTTATCAGTTGTAGGATTGTTGGCTATTTTGTACTGCTGAAGATCTATTATTTCCTTCATCTCATAATTATCGCCTTTCCTTTTACATACAATCACTGCCAAGTCAAATAAGAAGATATGCCTGTAAAAGACACACGGAGAGTGGGGTTGGTTGAAAGAGAGAGAAAGCAAGAGATTAAAAATGGTCTGGAAGCACGTGGATTAATTTTTTTCTGGTAAGATTTAATTTAACAACTGAACATTTTTCCTTTCAATTAAAAACAAAAGGCAGTATTGCACATGGAAAACAATGTGGAATTTGAAGTTATAGGAACTGCATGTATCCCGGCACTACCCTTTTCTACATGAATGGCCTCACTGTACCCGTTTCCTCATTTAAAATATGGACAAACTTATAAGAGCAATATGCACACTGCAGAGTTTCTGAAAGGAGAACTGAAACAAGCCATAAAGTGTTGCTCATGAGCTATTACCTTTTTATTTAATTTACAGAATGATAATTGTGACCACAATGGTGGCTACCTCCTACTGAAGTTCCTAGGAAGCAGCAGAAAGCCTTGAGACCAGCCCTTTTTCAAACATGACATAATTTGAATTCCCACCACCACCTGCTACTATAGGTATTATTCTCATAGAACAGAAAATTTGCTCAAGGCCACACTGTATGGAGGGGCAGAGCATGTTGCACTCCCAGGTTTACTTCTGGCTACTAGGCTTTTTACCCTTTCTGTTGCGACTTAATGATTTAATGAACCACCTGGGGCAAAAATTGAGTGGTGTATGAGCAAAATATAAACTAGAAAAGTTACAGTTAACTTTACATGATTTTTTTTTTCTTACCAAAACCAATTAAATTTGGAGAAGAAAACAGATTTTATAATCCTCTCATCCAGAACTGACACACTCGTATCTTTTCATAAACTCTCAGTGGTTAATACAAATACTTTTTTTTATACAATGATACTGATACTGAAGACATACCTTCACGTAGCTCTAACTGCATCATCACTTTCAAAGCCCATTTCTCTCAGACAGCCATTAAGAACGTGCAGCTCCTGAGAGCTGTATTGGAACCAGGGTCTCAAGGTGGAAGCAAGAGCTCGTGCTGCCCCCTGCTGGTTAAACTGCATTTCTTCCAGAAAGTGCCCATCTCAGCGACAAAGGCACAAGTTTGACAGTCATAATCAGGGTTGGTTATTTTTAAATGTCTACCTCAAAAAACAAGCTGTTTTATGTTATGGTAATTATCCGTGGTTACTTTATCCCTATTCTCATGTTAATTTGTCCCTTTTTTAAACATACCTAAACTTTTCTATATTTGTTCTTTCCTTATTACAAAACTTACACTTAGAAAACCCACAGATATCAGAACAGAGAGGGGACACCTAACATGTCTATACTAGGAAATTTTAGAAAGCTATGAGTTGGTCTTTTTCTCTTCCTTTTTTCTTCTCCTTTGTCCTGGAGGAAATGTTTTCAGGTTTTCTCAATCTTCTGATACTGGTTACTTATTCTGAAAATAAATATTTCCCCTCTCTCCTCACCTTTCTTGTTTTGTATGTTTGTCTAGAGTAGTTATTCGAATTTCGCCATCTCCCTGAGGTCGTCCAAAAAGCAGAACTGGTTGATTCTAAAATACAAAATGTGCATTCCTGAGTTTTTTTTATAATCACATATAAAGAGAAATAAATATTGGTGTAGCTATTTGCTAAGGATCGCTAGCACATTACTTTATGAATTTTACCATTTAATATTTTTAGCACACTTATTCTTAAAAGCTCAGTCTACATGATACACTTTAAACAATAGCCTGGCCTCTGTAACCCAGGGGGTATAATGAGAACATTAATTAGTTTCAGTTATAACCTTAATGGGGAAGTTAAGCACCAGAAAAGGGAATTAATTGGAAGAATCCAAATCACAAGAGAGTTATAACCACCAACAGCTATTGAGTTTCTACTACGTGCCAGCCACTGTACTAGCTGCAGGACAAAATGACAGAGACCCGAACCTCATGGAACACAAGGCCCAGTGGGGTAACAAATATACACGGAAGCATATAATTACAAACGCACAATTGCCAGGAAGGACATATACAAAAAGCATGCATAGCAGGGGGACCTAATTTGGTATATGGGGTTAGGGAAGGCTTCCCTGAGCTAAGATCTCAAGGATGAAAAGTTGTAACTTAATGATTAAAAATAATGAGCTATTTCCCCTAGAGGCACACAACCAAATTTAAAAATATATATATTTATGAAACATCTACTCTATAAAGTGCTAAGAGAATAAAGAATAGAATGAAAAAAATTATCATTAACATCTAAGAGGCTCCATTCTAATAAAGGAGACGGATTATATGATTAATTAACTGTACTACAAGAAAGCTTAAAAATAAATGCTAAATAGCTGTCCAGGCATTGTGCTCTGAATTACAAAGAGGGCTAGAGAAAGGGGTTTTTTTTAGTTGGGTCTTGAGGGAATTTAATAGGGAATAGTGGGAAAAGACATTCTGGCCACTAACAACTATTAAAAAAAAAAATGCATGGCAAATCGGAGACCATGAGTCATGGCAGTGTAGCAGCAATGTAACACATGTAGGCAGATACAGCTGGATGGGTTCAGGAAAATAGCTTAAAGCCAGATCATTGAGGGCCTTAAATATTATGCTAAGGAGTGTCCATTGAATCTTGAAGATGACAGAATATCTTCACAAGTTTGGAAGTGAATTGAGCAGTCCACATTTTGGAAATGCAGCCATGTGAAGAGCTGATCAGAGGCTATTTGCCATTTGAAAGGTGGAGCTGATGAGGTTCTGAAATGGAAAAGTGGCTGTATGAGTGAAAAGAAAGAAAGAGGCTCATGGTGTTTCAGAGAAAGGTCCAATAAGTTTGCTCCACCAAGAAATAACTTATCTTAAATCCATGAAAATTACCTCCCTTTGACTGCCGAAAGCCTAATTCAGACTATCATCACCTCACTCTTGAAACTACTTCGACAACAGGTCTACCTCCTTCAAGATCTTCTTGAAATGTATATCAGATTGTGGCGCTCCCAGATAAAGATGTTCACTGGCTTCCAACTGCGGTCACTATAAAATCCTACTCTACACCTTGGCCTACGAGGACATATACAAAAAGCATGCATAGCTTGCTTCTTCTGCTCACCTCTCACACCCCAGCACCCATCGTTTTTCCTTTCACTCTCAATTTTCAGCCACACTTACCTTCTGGCTTCCTGATCACACCTGGCTCTTGCCCTCCTCTGAGCATTTCATATCTGTGACTTCTGTCACTCCTGCCCCAGCTAGCTGCTTCTCATCCTTCAGGTCTCAGTTCAAAAAACAAATGACTCAGTGGACTTCTTCTAATCATCTTCTGTTCCAGCACCTGGCTTACAGCACTAATCTCAATATGGCTTTTTTCTTTTTACTCTTTTTTTTTTTTTTCACAGTCTCCTCAACCGTGAGTCCATCTTGTTCATAATTATAGCCCCCAGCACTAAGCAAAGTGCCTGGCACATAGTAGCCACCTGGTAAAAATATGTTAAATGAATAAATGAACAGGAATTAGACATGAGTTTGTATGTGTTTGAGAAAGACAAGAAAAAAAAATGGACTCCCACGCTTAGAGCTTGGACTGTCTGAGAGAAGGGACACAGCATGACTTGGGTGAGAGGGGCAAACAGTGGCAGAAAGTTCTTAAACATTTAGTCACAGGTGCCTCCACACATCCAGGTAGATACTGCCAAACAGAAGAATCAGAAAAAAACAAGAATAATAGAAACCTGAAGGTAAACTATCTTTCTTCAAAAACTCCTAGAATGTCCCCAACTGGGTGGGGTGGGGGGTGGGGAAGCTGGATGGCAGGATAATTACATACCAAATTTTCTATAGATAGCTGAAACTGTTTAATTTCACGAAGGGTCTCATTATCTCTTTTCACTTCATTCACATATTGTGCCAAGTCCTAAAGAATAAAAGAGAAGGGTACAATAAGGAGGCATGCTAAGATTACAGAAGAGATGAGAACTGCTGTGAAACACATCATTAATTCCATTAGTGGTAAAAGTAACCACTATAACTTTTCAACGACAATAAAATGGACACCCAATCAATCAAAGCTGTATCTCAAAGGCATTTTAAAAATGTCTGGAGTACAGCTGGGAAGACTGAAGAGTTGTCATTTACCACACCCCTGAGAAGAGTAGGGGTATTGCTGCCTTAAAAAATAAAACAAACAAAATTTGCCACCATGCAGAGCAACAAAACACATTAAAAACTGACCTTGAGAAAATTACATTATTATGTGGGTTGGAAAAGGGCAATAATGATGGGTTAACAGGGAGAAAAAGGTAACTAAAAGTCAGACAATGACTCTAGCAAGACTATTTTGTGCAACCAGTTAATGTCTTAGCTCCTGAGAGCATTCAGTGAAGGAAGCCTGTTCAATTTTTTAAGAGTTAATAAAGGAGAAATAAAGGAGAGAGAAAAAAAACTAAAGAGCACTAGTCTGAATTAAAGTAAATGAAAAATGCTGGGTCTTCATCTCTTCTCCTATTTTAAAATGTCTTTTCTCACACTGGAGGAAACATTAGCTAAACTTGCTACTGTAACCTGCTATTTTTATTATATGTGCTCCAGATTTTCTTCTTTTCTCAGGTCTTTTTCTTTATTCTCTACCCTCTTAAATTCATCTGCAGCAGGAAGAACAGAACTCTGACAAAAAGCAGTTCCTAACTTTGTTCTAAATGAAAGTCTGACTTTCCATAGGACATATCTATAAATGATTTCTTTAAAAATTGGAAACTTATGGCTTTTTAAAATAATAATCAGTAATTGTGCGATGTTTCCTAGTGGTGGTAAAATCAGCTAAACAGTGGGGCTAATACTGAAACTGCTAGAGGGACTCAGACAAGTAACTGCATTGCTCCAAGCAGTTACAATAGCATTTTGTTTTTTGAACAAATATTTGATTAAGCTTTAAGTTATGGGCAAATATTATTTCTTTCAAAGGCTTTTATTCAGTACAATGAGGAAATAGGAATTTTATATATCCCCCAATATGTTTTTTCAAAAAGTCTGACTTTATTTAAGTTCCTGATTTTCAGATTTACCTAATAAAAACCCAACTGAACTTCACTTATATTGATGTACAACATCTACAAGAAAGCCTGGCAGACGTCCTTTTATGAAGAAAATAAGTAATACCCAGTTTTCCAGAGTCACAGGCTGATCCTACTGCTTACACAAGCCGACGGTTTTCTATTAGTAACCATAAAAAGAACATGACTTAAAATCATAATACTAAATCATTCTTAGTGGTTATGGAATTTGTCACACATGCACAAAAGCAATGGCTATATACCTCTTGGTTTTATGGTTTTTACTAATTAAATCCATTAAAAGATTCAATTACAAACATCTAGCCTTCCTAAGCCCCCAAAATCATTTATATATAACTATTTGCTTTTTCACATCTTGAATTCTATGATTTTTAGGCAAGAATGAAAATACGTTACTGCTATAGTTGTCTTACCTTCATTGCATCAAGAGCCAATTTCAAATTTGCTTTCTCAGTGGGATCAGTGGTATGTTTGACCAATTCCTATTTGGAAGACATAACTCTTAGTTCTAATTTCTTCCCATTAAAACCAAGACATAAGAAGGAAAAGATTTCTTAAAAAATAAACTATTATTATCATTATTCACACAATAATGTGATAAATCTTATATAACAGGACTCTGTGAAAAAGCTCTTTTCACCAAAAATTTCAAGTAAGTGTAAGAAGACCAATTGGACACCAAAAGACCATGAGACAGTACTTGGAAACATTTTCCTCTCAAAGACGAATCCGAATTCTATCCCCCACCATTACACTGACACTGCTTCCCAAATGTCAGGAAAGATCCCCTAATTGCCCACTGAATTGATGCTGTTTATTCATTATCAACCCTGGCCTCTCCATTGCCTTTGATTCTGCTGACCACACCTCTCCTTTTGTGTTTGTTTCTGTTGTTGGTGTTTGTTTTTCCATCCGACATTTTTGCCTTTTCCTCAGTCTCTTTCAACGTTTCTTCTTTCTTTACCTGCACCTTAAGAAAGTTATTGTTCCCTATATTTCACCTTGAGGCTTCTTTTATTCTTACTTTCTATACTCTACGAGTTCTATTGTAACCATCGATATAACGTCTGCTCTCACCTACTGTGGCAGTTTGATGTAATTATGAATTCCAAAAATATAATTGAATCATGCTTGTAAACTGATCTGTTAATCTGGGCATGATTAGGTTAGGATTAGGGCGTTGAGCCCCACCCCTTGGTGGGTGGGGAATTGAATATAAAAGGCAAGGCAAAGGACAGTTGAAGCAGTCTTTTGAGAAGAAGTTTTAATGTTGGAAAGAAGGCCCCAGGAGAAGAGAAGCAAGCCATTTGCCTGATCGTCTACAGCTGACCTTGTGGAGGAAACAGGAGCCAGCTGACCTTGTGGAGGAAAAAGGAGCTAAGCCCGGAGAGAAACACAGCCCCGGGAAGAGAGGAACCCCAGAAGCCTGAACCCTGGCAAACGCCGGCAACTGACTTGCTCTAACACGTGGCAATGGACTGTGGTGAGAGAAGAAACTTAACGCTTTATGGCCTGGTATCTGTCGACTTCTACCCCAAATAAATACCCTTTATAAAGACCAACCCATTTTTGGTATTTCACATTAGCACCCCCTTTGGCTGACTAATAGACCTACTAACTCACAAATTTCTGTACTTCACACAGAATCCACGTCTGAGTTGCAGACTCTTATGTCCAACTGAATAGTTTCATCTGGGTATCCCATAGGGACCTCAAATCCAAAACTTAATCCACCTTCACCCACAACCCTACTCTTGCTCCTGTCTATGTTTTATAGAAAAATGGCATGTTCATCAGTGTAATCATGTAAGCCAAAACCTAAAAGGTATCCCAGACGACTCCTGTTTCCCTCAGCCTGTCTTATCCATACTAGCTTTGCTCCTTTCCCTTAAAACTATCCTCACTGACTCTACTTTTGTTCAGATACTTGTCTTTTTCAAATGGGCCATATAATGGTCTTCTGACCTGCAGTCTCTCCTCACTACATTCTATTCACCCTACTGACATCAGAGTCGGTATTTTAAAATGCAAATTGGATCCTGTCTCTGTCCTGTTTAGACTTCTGCAATGCCCCACAAAAGCTTCAGGTTGCAATCCATGCCTTTCAGTCAGGTCCGTCATGATCTGAATTCGACAACTACTATCTCTCCCCTTTCACACAAACAACTTATATCCTATTCACATGAAAGTATTGCAATTCTCAAAATATACTCAGATCTCTAATCCCATTAGGAATGCTGTTTTTCTCTCCTTAGAATGTCCTTCCTCTCTGATCCACCTGTCAAACTCTTATTCATCCTTTGATTCAAAGCCCAACTCAACAACCACTCCTCTGTGAAAACTTCTATGATAGAGACCTCTTCTCCTTCTCCTGCCTCCAGCTTCCACAGACATAATTAATTAGACCTTCATTTGTATCACCTCTGTACCTTCTGTATACCAGTCACACTGCATTATACTTGTCAGCTTGCATTTCCTTGTTACTATCTAAATAGTGAGCTTCATCAGTGCAAGGGATGTCATATCATTAGTGCCTGAAACTCTATGGCATCAGGGAGCCATTCAAAAATCTTTGCTACATTCAACACTAATAAACAGGACCTATAAACATTGAATCTGTAAACATTTCATTCTCTGTTTTCTTTTCTTTTATTACATAAAAATATTATTCTTCAAAGTTTCAAACTCTGCACTGCAAAATATTCTAGTTTTATAAATCTGTGATTTCAAATAATCAAGCATTTCAAAAGTGATTTCTCATTGAAAAACACTTCTAGAATTTTTACCTAGGTGTGCTGCCCAAAATAAAATGTTTTCTATTTTAAAAAGTCATCACAGAGCTAATATATTCTTGAAATTTAAAATTTAGAACACAAGATTAATTATGAAAACAGCTAACTGAATTTCAAAAAAGTATTGTCACACTTTATACTTTAAAAAGACTACCTAAAATCTTATAAGTGACCAAAATAGATGTTTCTTGATTGTACCTTCAACATTTTTCAATCAATATGTGACTATACCAAAGTTACAAAATAAATTATCTTATTTTGAACATGTGTTAGTTCCACGGTATCTCAGAAACTGATTGCCGAGTCTTCCTTATTATTTTTTCATAAAATCCAATTTGATTAAGTTGCTTTGAGTTTAGGACTCATAAAATGTTTCAATGCATTTTTTAGATAATAATCAAGGTATGATTTTTTCTGATTTCTCAGTAGAACAAAAATAGAGATGACTAATAATTTTGTGGCTACAGTTCAAGAAATTTAATATACAAGATGTACAAAGCACAGCAGACTCAAAATTATATATCATATACAGGTAGTAGATCTTTGAAAAATGACATTTCACAAGCATCAGCAGAGTTGACAGACTAATACTGTAAGACATTTCTTTGGAGCAGAACTAATGAGTCTCCTGGTACAGCTATCAAATTAAATTTATAAGACTCTCCACCCTCATTAAAGGACTAACCGTGAAAACCTAAGCTTTGTGAGTTATAATAAGAATCACTTCAAAATAAATGTATTCTTATTATAATTTAATATAGCAGAAAGCAACACGGAATGTGACACAATTCTCTTTAGCTTACTGTTATAAGACAGAAGTTCTAATACGATTAATCTGCCAATATTCAAGGATATCACAACATTGAGATCCTAATAAATAATTACTGCTAACTAAAGAGGACTTGGTTGAAGGTATATTTTTGCTTTGTCTGGCTTTTAAATTTTGATTTGTTTGGTTGGAGTAAGTCCTGTTTGAAGGACACAAAATGTAGTGACATTGTGGGGGGTACAGAATCATCTTTGCTAAAAGAAAGAATTTCCAGCTGTTATTTCCCACTTAACTATATTAATAATTCAAAAATTTAAGGGAATAGGTCCTGAAACATGGTGTATCTGGAACACAGCTGATACTCCATTAATATTCTGTTGAATAAATAAATGAACAAACAAACAGTGTTCAGCTACATACCTGGAGGAGAAGGTGATACTTTAAAACACGTTGCATAGGAACCACAAGCAAATCTCGAAGAGTGAATTTCCCATTATTTGCTCTTTTGGAACACTCCTAATAAAATATTTAAAAAAAACTGTTAGCTTTCTCAGGGACAGACATAAAACAAACATCAAAAGATACAAAGGGCATAAGCAGAACTATTATACAGTAAGTACTTTGCTGTTTTTCTTCTTAAAAATATTGCTCTTTAAATAATAGAATGTATCTTCAATTTTAAAAACTTGTAACTTTTCAACTCCAAATATGAAAGAATAAATAGAATAATGTTATGTCTGAAAATAATTCTCTCTAGTATAGAATCGTAGCCTACCAGGGTCTTTGTCCCTTACAGCAGTGCCTTCAACCACCCTCTCTTGGAGGGCCTATGGCCCAGTCAAGAACTAGCCCCTGCTCATCAAACCCGCCGTGTACTTTCCCACCTCACGCCTTGGTTCATTCAATTCTCTCCAACTGCCATATGCTTTTTACAGTCTACAGCAAACACATCATCTTCTTTAAGAACTGTACTTCCAAGCCTTTAGTAATAATCCTAAGCAAACGTGTGCCCTCCCTCTGTGCTTTGTGGGTCTTGTATTTTAATTATCATTGTATATAATATTGCCTCGAAAATATTGTGCCTTTTATACCTCTAATAATCTAGTATTTGCTTAATAAAGACTTTGCAAATTGAATGAGATGGAATGCTTGACTCCCGAAAATTTATCAAAGTATAAACCTATTACTGGACTCAAAGTTTTAAAAAGGCTCAGATTGTTTTTTTAATCACACTCTCTTCTTTCTTCAAAATTTACCCAAAAATAGGATTGATTTGTTTGCTTTTTGGACAGTTGCTATGATATTGAAGAAAGGACCCAGAATTTGAAGTGTGGATGTCTGAGTTTTAATCAGATCTGGTAACTCCTGGCTCTGGGACCTTGAACAAGTCACTTTCCTGATTTTATGATTTTTCATATATCTTTAGAGTTGTTCAAATAAAATAAAGTGCCATACAAATATCGTTATTACTGATAAGCCTCATAAGTCCAAAACCCTCACACAACTGACATTCTAGACCAAGGAACTTTCAGTTCATGGAGGGTATTATATTCAGGAAAATATTCCTTTGCTCATAAGTTTATTCATCCTTTGCCCACATTTATCTTTTCTGGCACAGTGAAGGGTATATCATCATGGGCTGTAAAGCAAACATCTCTAGCTTTAATGACTGTGGTTAGTTAATGAGCATGCTTTAGCACAGAGCTTAAGCAAGAAGAACTGGGGACACATCCTGACACGTTAGCTTGTGTCTTGTCATTGCTGTAGGTCATTGGAAGGATAGGTATTTCACCTGATTTCTGGATTCTACAGATTGTAGAGAGTTCTGGATCGTGGGTCTCAAACTGGAGGTTAAGCTGTTCATATTATTGTAATGAACGGGTCTCATCAGCCCAGCTGCATTTTAAGCTCCTTGGAATTGAGGTTGTATCTAATACTCCTTATGTTATGCCAGGCCAAAATAGTGTTAGGATCACTTTAGGCTATTAAATAAACAGAATATGTTGAACATTCAATTTATTATGCTATGGAAGCTAGTTTAAAATTCTTGGGAAAATTTAGTTTCTGTAAGTTCTAAGATTTAGGATCAGGAAGTAAAGAAACCAACGCTGTTGCCATTAGAGTACATACATGATTAAATACTTCAAAATCAAGCCAGTAGTCAGAAATATGGACTTTTCACCTGAGGACAATACAGCCAGCAGCATCTTACCCTGAGCCTTTCAATCTCAAAGGCTGAGGGTGATTACAGAAACTATCAACCTAGAGTCCCAGAGTATGGTCAGCAGGAAGGACTCTGACAGTGACTTGGAAAGAAAGTAACAATTTTCAATAATGCTGAGCATATAATGGAGGTTTGGTTGACAATACGCCAACGCTTGTATTGAACAAGGACTTTATATCTTTATTTTTTTTTTTAATGCTTTAATGGTTAGCTCTATTGGCAATTAGTTGTGTACATTGTAAAGTTTTATTTTACCATGATATTTTAATTTATTTGAACCAAGGTGGCTTATAGGTCCACACATGTAAGAATATTCTTCAAAGAGGAGTGGGCAGCCTTGACACTAACAAGGATTTAAGGATGTAATTTATTGGTGACTCAATCTCCGGACACATGATCCGTTCCACCGAAGGACTGTAACAGGTAAAGAAAAAAATCCATGATATTGATTTAGTACAATTAATTGGTGATTGCTAATGTGCACACGTTCTAACTAGTAGTTCCCCTTTCTGGAATTATTATGAAACCATGCCAAACATGTTTAAACAAGGATGGGAAAACATTTGCTGATTTTCCTCTCTTCAATACCTGACCTCACTCTTAAGCTGAACAAAGAACAGTAAAAGGGGTATTTTGGAGGCAAAATAAGCCACTCACAGTCAATTAAAAGTTGACTACGCATCTTTACCTCAAATTTAAGAAAACCCAGCACATAGACAATATATTTGAGATGATATTTCATATAACATATAAATATTATTCATCAAAATTCTTGAAAGTGCAAGCTCTTATAAGAGAAAAATGTGATGTACAAAAACATGATTTAGCATGACTCTCTAGACTCATTTTCCATTGTTACCATGTGTTCTCTTTAAACCAACCCATTTACCATTTCCCAAGATTTCCTGGTTCTTCTGGTCAAGACATGTTGAATTCTTCTGGAATAATCTCCATGTAATCTCATCTGTCAAAACTCACCCAATTATTCAATGACTTAACTAAAATGCTATTTCTTCTGATAAATCTTTTGTAATCTCCCCAAACTGAAGTCACTTAAACTTACTTGGGAAGCCCTGCCATGCAGTATTGATCATATACTACTTAATCATATTATATTTGATTTTGCCTTGTCTTCCTTCTTGCAGGCAATAATCACCCCCTTTTATACTTCTGCACCTAAATGTCTTATATTTTACTAAACATTTGCTAAATCTATATACGCATTATCTAAAATATATCTTACTCATTCCACACCTCTCACTAGCTAGGTTGCTCTGGGCAAATAACCTATAATTTCTTTGAAGCTCAGCTTTCTCATTGACAAAAATAGGAAAATTAATTGAATATACCTCACAGCATTATGAGGACCTAATGAGATAATGCATGGAAGACACAGAGCCCTAAATCTTAGATTTCACTACTGTTATTATTGTTATGTTGTGTTATTTTATAGAATTGTCTATTAAAATATTTTATAAAATCGGCATGAAATTATATCAGAATATATGGGAAGTTTTACTGTTGCATTGATCAAGAAAAGGAATGTGTTTCTTTTAGGCTTATTTTTCGCTGCATCACAAACAAACAAAATAAGCAGGCACCTCTAACTTCAATTTCACATCTTCTTTTGACTTAGAAATATTGTCTAAATTAGAGATGGCTGACTCCACTCCACTGCAGTACTGCCCATAAATAACCAATCTGAAAGGGAAAATGAGAGAGAAAGAATATTTAAGACAAAAAACACAAATGAAGTAGAGGCGGAAAGCAGATTTTCATATATTTAAAGTGACAACAGAAATTCTCTTTAAAACACACCACATATAAACTCATAGAATGAGGATCATTCACATGTTAAGTATTAATAATGACTAATTTTAGTTCCAAATTTGAATGGGAGTAATTCCATGTAAACTTTTTTTTTTTTCTATCTGGTTGCATTGTCGTCTTTTTGGTGCATCCCTTCGCCACACAGGAGCCTGCGTCTCTCTGTGCCATGCAAGTCTGGGATGCCTTTTTCCTACTTTTTTTTTTTTTTACCAGGAGGTCCCAGGGGATGGAACCTGGGTCCTTCATATGGTAAATTGGAGCTCAAATGCTTGAGGAACAGGAGTAGATTTTACAAACTAACTTAATGAATCTTAATGTTGTTTGAGTAAATATCTATCACAAAAACAAAATTAAAAAATAGTGATTAATTTTGTATTAGAGACTAACTCTTTACATACACTCAGAAACAATTTTATTTTTCCACTACCATTTTACAGAAATCACTTCTTAATGGCACCACTCATTAATAAACCCCCTATTCCTTACTGCTTTTCAAATAAGAAAAACACGTTATCTGAAAAGGGGGAACAGAGCCCTGAACTGCACTGGGTGGAAGATAACATACTGCTTGGAGTCTGTGCCCACTTCAGAAAGGGTCTTGTCGGAGTAAGGCAGATGTTTTGCAGAGGCTGGTTGGGTTAGTGTTTCTTTTAATTCTACTAAAAGACATTAATGTTTATCTAACTGTTGTCATGAAGCAATTCAGTAGCCACTTCTTAGTCAGTTCTAGGGACTATATCGCTTGGCTTGAGAGAAAGAACTATATTTTAAACTACTCTTGGAATTCCTTGGTACTCCAACTCACATGAGTCATCTGAGAGATAGCTATTTTTCAAACCTACAAAGGGAAACTGAATTTGATATGTAGCTAATACTCCAAAATAGAGAATCATAAAATATTAAAGTTGGATTTAATATCTAATGGTATAATCTATCCTTAATTATAGAGAGGGAAACAGAATTTCGGAGAGTTAAAATGACTTACCGAAGATTACATAGCTCATTTAATGACCAGGTCCTGTAAAAAAAACCTGAGCCTTTTGACTTGCATATCAGAAATTTGATATCCTTTTTCTTTTTCTTTCTTTCTTTTTTTTTGGATACCCATGTAGAGCTCAAACTACTCCCTGAGATTAACTGCCCCATGGTAGTATCTTGATGAAGTAGTAATAAGCCACTTCTTAGCAATTTTAATATTAATCTCACTAAAATTACTAATTTTAATTAAATTTAAAATTAAAAAGTTACCTTTCCTTGTAGTTAATGAAAATTTGATACAAATTCTGGTCGTTTTTATTTACAATGGAATCATGAATTTCTTGCATTAGGTTCCGATGAACTTTCACAAGTTCCTTAGAAAAGAAAACATTGTCAAAGGAAATTGGAAATCAACACCAAAAATTACATCCTAAACCCAGAACCCCTTATTGCTGCCAGACTATTGAGGACACTGAATGCTCTCAATATATAAACCTGTTACCATCAATAAAAGGAGGAGAGAAAGGAGAGAAGGAGAGGAGGAGGAGGAAGGGGAGAGGAAGTGAAGGCAGGGAGGGGCAGGGAAAGAGAGGCCATGTGCATGGGAAATAGCAAATTCAGATCTGACTTGAAATGTTAGTATCCTAGGAAAAGAGAAATTATCCCACCAGTTATTGAAGGGTAATTTATTCCTTGTATAAAAATATGTTTGGCTCATTTTCACTTCATAATCACTTTAAATTTTTAAATAAAACTACCCAAGTGCTTAATGTTTTATTGACAAGATAAAGTAATGATTCATGTCCTAGGGACATAAAAATTTAGATTTGTACTTCAGTCAATTAATAGTGTCCTGGTGCTAAACTAACAATAATCAGACTAAATTACTTGAAACCAGACAACTAATGGGATAAAGGAGGAGCAAATAAATTGTACCAGACAGTTTACTAGAGCAACTCAAAAGTCAGAATTTCACATTTTTCCTGATAAGCAAATAAATTTCAGTCAGGCAGTAAATGCATGACAGCCAGGAAATGAGGAATTTGAATCAAGGTGCCAATCCCCCGTTATCCCTTCCCGGGTGTCCTGGAGCACACACTGACCTCACAGCATGGGCTTTCTCCAGTGGCGCAGAAATGAAACTTGAATGTGGCCCTGCCATTTTGTTGAGGAGCATGGAAAAGCCATAAGAATAAGGAATGGCAAATAGGTTCTAAGTTACAGAGACCCGATTTAGGGAGTTCAACATTCCCATTTTCCTAGAATGTGCAGTCTGTTTTATGCTAAAAGTTAATCTGATATTATTGAGCATTTTCTTCCTACTGTGTTTGAAATCACTGAGAATGTTTTCATTTGACCAAAATCAGAGACAAGGACAACATGCCACAGCTAGCCAACTGGTGCTCATCAACACTGAACATCACAAAATCAAAATATAAAAACCTTTCTGGAGATACACACAAGCCTTGTACATGAAAGCTCTATATTAAAATGAAAGCCAATTCTTTAGGTCTAAGAACTCAAACCTTGCCTAAGTATGTAACTTGACATAGCATACAGCTTGCCTCTCTATTTCTGAATAATTATCCTCTTAAGATTGTAAAGTTATTGTAAAGTGCACTGAAACTCAAAATGGTTACATAAATTGAAGAAAATCTCCTCATATTTTACCACTAAAATAGCCTGTTAAATAATAAGGAAGTAGTATATTTCAGAAATGGGAGTTACGGGTGATACAATTGAAAGCGGAAAGCACAAAGAAAGGCCAAAGAAGTGAGGGACTGGGATGAAGTAGAGAAAACTGATGCAGTCAGGAGAGTGTAGCTGTAAGATAGGATCTGGGAGCCTGGAGGAGCCACAGAGCAAGAAGGAAGAGGCAAAAGGGAACTCCTGCAAGACAAACATATGGTAGCACCTGGGGTCATTGACCAAGACTACATCTTCCTGCCAAACAGTTAAAGATAATTAACACAAGCATCTTACATCTCCCTTTGTGATCTGCGTGCAATTTGACTGACTTTTGTTTGAAGATATGACATATCATTTATTAGTTTTTAGAAAATAAGAATTTAAGAACTTGGGAGGCAAAAATAAGATCAAATTCTTCAAGAAGACAGGAAAGTGCTAAAAATAGGGATCTGGAGCTCAAAAAGAAAAGTAGGATTTCATGGAATTTACCATAATTTCAACTAGCATATTTTTACTTACAGGAATGTTGATGAACACTGAATCAAATTCTGCTGCTGTCAGAAATCTTTTTAGTGGTGCCATGAAATACTACCAGGAGACAAGACAGAAACAATTAAGTATAAAATTTCCTCATCTATATAAAAGTTTTTCAGCAAAAAAACAAGAAACATTCATTGAAAGTCAATTATTTATCAGTATTATAGATACAAAAAGTTAAAGCTATGTTCTCTAACTTAAAGATTTTACACTTGAACAGAGATGAAAAGACCTAAATACAAGTTATTACTTCTAAAGCATTAAATAAGTGGTTTAGGCAATAAATGCTTCTGAAAGTGAACAACAGAGGAACTCTACTGGCTGATTTGGTAAAAAAAAAAAAATCACAACATTTTGGAGGAGATATACTTGCAGATTTATATAAAATACCTCTCAAATGCTTTGTGAAGGCTACAGATCCCCGCGATCAATGATCTGCTTATGCAATTTATTTACCAACTCTGAATCATTCTTCTTTATTCTTTGAGCATTTTAGTTCCTGGCCTACTATCTCTCTTGCCATCACTACTCCTATCTTTATTCTTGACAATCTCAATATCCTTGCAGATATTTTTTCCAATCCACTGGCTTCTCTAATTGCTTGACCTCCAATGACCTTGTGCTCCACCTAGCTCCACTCCCTGCTCCCAGGGTCTCACCCTGAGACCTTGTCATTATCAGCAACTGCATTAATTTAAAGCAATCAATTCTTTCTAATCACTACCTCCTCCCTTTACAGTTCATTCCTTCAAGGGAGTCTTCAACCCCATTGGTTCCAATCCATTGAAGTTATGGCTGTCCCCATCCCTCATTCTCACTTCCTTTCTCACCTGGCTTACATTCCATCAACCCTCATCAGAATCACTTCCTTGCATATACCCTTACCTTCTCCCATTCCACTGTGCTTTCCTGCACAAATGAAAACCCTGGTTAAATCTATCTTGCCACCTATTTTGTGACCGTATCTAAGAAATTAAACATGAACTCTGCTGATAGCAGCCTAATTTTAAATATAACCACAAAACTCACCTGTGCTGTAATGCTACATAATCCTACTACATTACCTTAGTCAGTTTATTTTCCTGCTCTCCCAAACAACTCTTCAATACCTCAATCTCTTCCCAAACTTCCCAAACTTTCTGCTTTTCCATTTTTCTAACTGTAAATATAGGAATTCCCCAGAGCCAGCCTCAAATTTCTCTGCTTTATTAACCCTCTTTCCCAGAGTGATTCCATCTAGCCCCATGGCCCTAAATATCATTTTGCAATGATAATGGCCCAATCTAGCTCTCACTCCAGACTCATATATCTAACTCCCTCTTCAACATGTTCCTTCTTAAGTCTAATATGTATTATAAATTTAGCACATCCCAAACAGACTCATGATCTCCAAACTCCCAAGCCTGTCTTTCCCCATCTTAGTAGCCATCTTCACCATTCACAGTTGCTCATGCCAAAAACCCAGCAGTCAGCCTTGATTCCTCTTTCTCTCTCTCACATCCTGTACCTAACCCACCATCCTTATTGTGTTGACTCTACTTTGAAAATTTACTGAGAATCTGATCACCCCTTGCCACCTCTACAGATTCCACTATTATCTGTTACCTTGATTACTACAATATGATCCCAGCTTTTCTTGTAGTTTCCACCCTTACCTCATAGAAGCCAGAGTGACCTGTGAAAAACTTAAATCAAATCACATCACTTCCCCTGGTCAAAACCCTCTGGAGTCCCAACGGCCCTACATGACCTGGTGGCCCACCACCTCCCTGACCTCAGCTCTCCTTTGTTCCTTCTCCTCCAGCCACACAAGCCTGCTGCTGTTCCTTGAAGCACCCTGAACACTTTCCCATCCGAGGGCTTTTCACACCAGGAATTTTCTTCTCCAAGATACCTGCATGCTCTCTCCCTAAAATCAGTTAGCTATCTGCTTTCATGTTTTCTTAGCATAGAGGTCTTCCCTTACCACTCTCTATAAAACAATATATAAAATAATACATTCCCTCTCCCATCATTCTCTACTGCCTTCTTCAGCTTTATTTTTCTTCACTGCACTTATTACTACTTGACACATATATGCTTATTTGCTTACATTCTAAGTCCTCCCACGAGATCAAAAGCTCCATGAGAAGCAGAGCTTTTGTTGTACTACTGCTATGCCCCCAGGTTCTAGGATAATTAATGTCAAATACTAAGAAATCAATGAATAGTTGTGGAATGAATAAATCTGTTCTGAAAATGAAAATCAGAACACACACACATAAACATAGTAGAAATGTTGACCCTACTATATGGACTGTATAGGGCAATATTGGGGCATAAAAGATAATACCTGATGACTTACTTTTTCTATTGACTCCAAAGTTTCTGTATATTTTTCTTCTGTCTGCTTAATTTCTGCTAGGCAACAACTTCGTATGTCATTTTCTGGGCATTTCTACAATTAGAATAATCAAATTAAAATTATTTAATATAATACATGTATTAATCTACCAGGTAGTAGATAGAAAAATTAAAATTCCTGATTTTCTTAAACTTTCTATTCTAATAAAATACATAACTGAAAGACATTTAAGATGTTTAACTGCATTTGTGAAGTACCTTTAGTTTGATTTTTTATAAATTTTGAATGTAATTGAAAAAGTTTTAGATGATTAAAAATAAGGTCCCCACTATAGACACTCTCTTTAAAACATCTCTTTTATTATAAATATTAGAGAATCTGGAAATACCACAAATGGTGGAATATAGTCTTCCTTAATGTACAGCATGCATTACAAATGCTGTAGAAATTACTGTAGAAATTATAGTATAAAATACTGTTTAAATTACATACATTGCAAATGCTGCATAAATGCTATAGCTTTACAAATGCTATAGAAATTACTGCAAAAATTTAAAAAGGGTATTTAGTAAGTAAAAACCTTTCAAATATCTTTTTCAAGGGTTGCTATCTTAACATTCGGCTCTTCTTTCTAAAGTGTATAAGACTGGAGGTGGTATCCCATAGTTTAAGACAAAAGGTTTGGGGATCAGATGGAATTGGGTTCAAATACCAGTTTTGCTATTACTAGCCTTATGACTATGAGCAAGTTAATTTCTCTATAACCCATGTTCTCATCTGTAAAATAGAGATAATTACAGTACCAACCTCAAGGAGCTGTAAAAGAGAGAACCCATGTAAAGAAAGCACTTTGCTGAGCAAACAGGAAGGGCCCAATAAATTTAGATTATTATTACTGTTAACTATTGTCCTTTGAAAACAACCAGCGCTGTCAGCTGAGTGAAGATTGCACTTGGGAGAGACACTGAAAAAGATTACCATTTGCTGGCAACCAAAGTAGTTGACAACTCTAGGGGGTATAGATGATACTCCATCACCTAAAAACCCTTTTAAAATGCCACCACAGGTGGCCTGTCAGCTCATGCAGTGAGTTAAAGTACATACTCAATACATTTTACTAAATACCGACCAGGAAACTTATTTCCATCCCACAGAAGCTACTGCTGCCCCACCTGTACAACCAGATAACATGCCAGCATTTTATTAAAGACCAAAGCATGGAAAGAGCTGAGAAAATTCATCAAAGCACTGAAGAAACCTAAATCAAAATTCAGCTGATGGAGAAAAGTTTTTAGTTTCAAAGAAGACTATGTTGGGAAAAGCCTAAGCAACTGATTGTTTTTTGTTTCAAATTACAGATGAAAAAAATAATCCAAACTAATTCCTTCTGATATTTTAATAGTAGATAAAGTAGATATGCTTTGTAGGCATATATTGGGTATAATCATATCTGAAACTAAGTTTATAAAAGAGTAAAAAAGCAAGGAAACATCATGAAACAAAAGACAGTACTTCATAACAACACTTAATGAATATAAAGAGATTTCTTTAACATATATGTTATCCTACATCAAATTTAATTTGAATAAAAAATGTTTCTGTTTTGTCAGACAATATTTCCTTTAAGAACAATATAATTTCATGATTCCCTGAAATTATATTCGATTACCACTCTGTCATTAGTGAGCTGGGTGGCATGTCATTTACTCTCAGACTGGGAAGCCCTCACTAGTAAAACGAAAGGATTAGATCAGAGATGGTTGATACCTAGAGCTGTTTATTTATTTATTTTATTATTATTATTTTTTTAAGATTTTATTTATTTATTCATTTATCCCCCCCTTGCTGCTTGTGCTCGCTGGGTCAGCTAACCACGCCGTGCGGGCGGGCCTGCCCTCACCAGGAGGCCCCAGGAACCGAACCCGGGGCCTCCCATATGGTAAACGGGAGCCCTACTGATTGAGCCACAGCCGCTTCCCCCTAGAGCTGTTTAGAACTATAAAATGCCATAACTACATGTCTGCAAATGCAGTAAGTAAGTAAGTAGATAGATAGATAGATAGATAGATAGATAGATAGATAGATAGATAGATAGATAGATAGATA